>CM060962.1:144115024-144715024 GCA_030765045.1 Tenodera sinensis
CATCCATCCATCCATCCATCCATCCATCCATCCACCCATCCATCCATCCATTAGCACTTGCTGAATGGCCTAGAGAGGAAGCAGCCTTTTCATGACGACATTACTGAGAAATAAGTCAACAAAAATGACAGAAGAATCAACTTTTTATATATAAAAAACACGCGCGTTGCATGCGATTTTTATGTGATAAAGAGCTTCACCTATAGTTTAGGTCACGAGCCGTCATTGCTGAAAAGTGGTTAGAATACCTGCCCCTGTATCCAAGATATCTTAATGCACCTGAAATGCCTGCCTCAGAGCTCCGAAATAATCATACACGTATCTAAGTGCCTATAAAAGAACCTCAAAATGACTTACAAAGTGATCTTAATTTCTATACTCATGTTCCTAAATTCCTGAAAAGTAATTGAAACTAATAACAAAACAATCGCTCCAAAATCGTCGGAAGACGACCAAAATAACCGAAATGTGCCAGCTTAGATCTTCATGGTGTGAAGTCTAGGTCGGGTCGGGTTGGATTTGTTTAGGTTATGTTAGGTAATGAGAGGATAGAATAGGTAACTAGAAGAGCAAGATCTAGATTAGGTTAGACGATTAGAGATGTGTTGATGGTCTGTAAAGAAAATGCAACAAAGGTATAACCACAAGCTAAGTAAAATGAACGTAAAAACATCACAAATTAGCATAAATCGAGAGGATTTGATGTAAGAAAACGCTAAATACAGCTAAAAATCCGCCAAAGTACGGTGCGTCAACTCTGTCACTATTTACCTCTATGTTGACTGCAACACACGTGGCAAGTTCGTATATGGAGGAGGGATTTTTGCCCAAGGATTTCAATATCTCTCATAGACCGAACTTTCCATATTAATGCGTGTATCCGCCACTAGAATTCCGTACAACGTTCCACTCGATGAGTACTACGCCTATTGAACTTGCTTTTATCGCTTATAAGACCCACATGGAAACGTTTATTTCACGAGTATCTCTGGGTAAAGAGGTGGGGAGGAAAGCAAGAGTTGAAGCCTTTGTTTACATTTCATAGGAGTTGCTCAACGAAGGTAAAACTCCTTACAGAGTATAGCAGCGCTCCTCAAGTAATATTTCTTTGGATCTGAGCCAACTCAAGCGAGTATTGGAAGCTTGGAAATGGAGTATAGAATGCCGAAGGAAAGAAATTACTTTGTGACTGACAAGCGGTGCTGGAGGTATCGTCATCTACATAACCAATCATCGCTAACCTGGAGGTTTGCATTTTTTAAATGACAGGTCCACGAGATAGCACGGCTTCCATGACATGATTCTTAGAAGCATGTGTCAATCACAAGGTAACTTCTCTTTCACACTGAAATGATCTAGTCTCCTTAGACCAGATGTGGGCAACTGGTGCTCTCTCAGCGCAGCCCGGTCACGGCTTTCAACTGATAACTCTATTTAGCATATATAAAAAATGAAGGTCGCTCCAGATATCCTGCGAATCGCTCACCCTTACCTTAGATAATGAAGGAGCTCCGGTGGATGTCATGTTGCTACGATTGTATGCCCGTGATAACGAAATTTATAGATATTTTTAAAAAAGATTAATTACTTTTTAAAAAAAAAAAGCATTTAAAAATAATAATGATAACGGTGTTTATTGTAATAATTTTAAATAAATAATAATAAATATAGAGAGAAAACGAAAAAAAGGGGTAGTCTTACGGATAGGAATAGCGAAGCCAACGGATTTCATAGCTTGGCTTCTCTTCGGAGAGCAACGAACATTGGTGAATAGTATGTCGAAAGGTACAGACGTATACTTCATTTCCACATCGAATTACTTAAAAACCCGAATAATACACGTACTTTGGTCGGCAATCTTTCCAGTGAAAATAGTTAAAAAAAAAAAAAAAAAAAAAAAAAAATAGATTCTTCATTAAAAAGGCGTTATATTCAAAATTTGTCATCCTTTCGAAACCACTCACGCAA
The DNA here is from genome assembly GCA_030765045.1 of Tenodera sinensis. Lineage (NCBI taxonomy): Eukaryota > Metazoa > Arthropoda > Insecta > Mantodea > Mantidae > Tenodera > Tenodera sinensis. Next base: position 144,116,993 of record CM060962.1, read on the forward strand.
ACCGAGAGAGAGTAGCAGCGGCAGGGGCAGGGGCAGGGGCAATGGCAGTGGCGGTAGCAGTAGCAGCAGCAGTAGCAGTAGCAGCAGCAGCAGTAGCAGTAGCAGTAGCAGCAGCAGTAGCAGTGGCAGCAGCAGTAGTAGTAGAAGAAGAAGACTGTAACAACATATGTGAGGCTCTTAAAACTTAATTGTTCCTATGCTGGAAATTTCCGAGCTACAATAAAATTATCGTTGAAAAAGATAGATGGTTTTGCGAGCTTTTGTACACATTACATAAAAGAAAATAATTGTGAGAAATAGGATGAAATTTGAAATTCTAAGCTACGCAATAATTTTCGCTTTGTGTCAAAGGATCAGTTTGGTCGAAATCAGTTCAACTGTATAGTAACGTATAAGGAACACACACATGCACACGCACGCACACACACACACGCGCACATACACGCACATGCGCGCACGCACACACACACGCACCCACTCACCAACCTTATATATACATAAGTGCAAATAAAGTATCCGCAGCTGACGTGGAGGCCGTTTTCAAAGATTCTTCCACATCTTACGGATTAACTTTGAGCGTAGGTTTTCGTGGACGTTATGTTCGAATTGCTTCATTTATAAACCTACGTTTGAGGATCATTACTGCTACACGTACCTACCTACCTTCCTCATGGAACTTGTATCTCAATGGGCAGCCAGCTTCGAGAATCATGTCACAAATTAATAGGGAATGGATCACGGTGTCGTATGAAATTGTGGTTCATTAAATCCTGCCCACAGTAGAAAAACTGTTGGTCATATCCTAGAGCTGTCCCCAAATGTTTGGTCGCGGATTCACTTCAGCATCAACTAATGGAATATTCCGGCAAAGCAGCGATATGGACTTAGATGATGTCGCACGGCTGGAATCCTTCATACACTGATATTCCTACATTTGGGTGCGTAATTATATTGCTGAATGGTAATGAGATTTTACGCTTGGCTGCGAACGTTGTACAAGCCACCGGACTACAAACTTTCTCAGCTACAAAACTTTGCATACGGAACGATGACATATAATTACGCGCCACAGAATACAGCCGTTCAAGATCTGGATATTTAAAATATGATCTGGAAGCATTATAGACCCATATAATCCCATCTGTTTCTGACTACAAATCCTTTGTAATACTGTTCCAGCAGTGCTGATTCAAACTTAATAAAATAAACCTTCCCAAAGACACATAAGGCGGAGAGAGGCATGTGCAATATGATAAAACTGTAATACACATTTTGTTGGCAGTTTTCGACTTTACATTAATACGTTTTTAAAAATCTGATGAGTTCCTTCTACATGTCTTTCTCTACCTACTATGTTTTACTTTGTATCTCTAAAAACAAACTATTCTTACAAAACAGTATTTTATCTTAATGTTAACCTAGACAAATGCTTGCAGAAATAAATTCTTGCAGATATATACAAGAGGAATGAGGTACACTTAACAGAGTCAAATATTCTAAAAGCGCGCTTGCAGTCACTTTCCAAATCTCACTAGTTTTGTAATGGTCTTTCCGCAAGTGTGTCGCGCTGTTTTTTCAATGAAAATATAATTAAAATTGAAATTATTTGTTTGATCATTATAATGCTTTGCCACCTACTTCATCATGCTTGTTGCCTTGCCGCTAGTAGTAATCCATCATTGATAATACACTGCATGGAAAATGTATTGCTTTCTTAAATTGAAAAGTCAACATTAAAGGTAGCAATGCTATGGCCAGTTTAATTTATGCGCAGGAATATGCTAGTTTTAGGAAATACTATGAATATTTCTAAGTGAAGTGTTCCATACTTCAGTTAGCAGTCAGACCTTTGTGTGAGGTAAGTGCACATAGGACATTTTACCACCCTGAAATTACGAAATCACAGTTCCAATGTTAATTCTGTTGCCAGGAAAACTATCACTCCGCACATTTGTAACAAATATGGAAGTATGTCCATGAACATTCTTAACAGTGACTCATTAACGAAGTCATTGTGCAGACCGATCTTTATGAAATTTCATTTCCCAATAAAGACAAGCAGGCATACAGCCTCTTCATGTATTTAATTCCTCTTCCATTACTGCATATTCGGATCAATAAACTTCAGCCATCGTTGTGAATATTTAAATTTCTGTTTCCGACCAGGTTTTAGTGCGTTCTGTTTATTTCTTTATTCATCGTTAACAAACAGCTAAAAAGGAACCGCTGCATGGTATTCTCAACCCTGCTCCTCACTTGTATTACGAGTACTATAGAAGCCATATTATTTCTTGTAGAAGGTGGAATCCCTTCCCCGGGGAAATTAGCCAAGGGAAAATCGTTCACTACAAGAGATTTCCGATGAAAAGGCGGTTTCAAAAACGAATTGTGTGCTGCCCTGCATCGGCTGATACCCTAGAATGCTAGTTGATATCTGTTCTGCGAGAGCGTTTGCCAACATAATTACTGATTATAATTGCTATAATCGAATAGTAACTATCCAACCCTTAGCGCAACAGCCCCAACGGGCCAAGACTTACCACCCGACCGCTGTGTCCCCCACCTCTGGTCACTACAGGCGTCATGTGCAGGGTGCAGTACTGGAGGGTGGGGGCACAGTAATGGGTCCTCGAGCCCTTCCGGCCGGTTATGTGGCCTTCGCAACCTACGGTCGCTACTTTTTTATCAAGTAGCTCCTCAATTGGCCCCTGCGGGACCTCACGAAGCTGAGAGCTCCCTGTACCAGACCTCCCAGGGGGAGAGAAATCCCCACGCCGGTACCGGGGATCGATCCCGGGTCCTCCGTGCCAGAGACAGGAGTGCTACCACTGAACTATGGAGGTGGTCTATAATCGAAGTGTCGCATATAATTTGCAGCGACAATTATCCAATAAAAATACCATTATTAATCCTTATATATTAAACCCATTGCCTGAATGCGGAACACAGAGTAACTAATGTTTTTATTTCATTTATACAGGGTGTTTTGCGAAAAGTTCCAATACTTGAAGAGAATGTAGTATATATCACAACTAGAAGGAACAGGAGAAAACCTCTAAAATTATAAATTATGGGATATGAGTAGAAGTTTAGCATCACCACAAACCAAATATATTCTATTGTGAGCTCTTTCGCAAGAAATACGCGAGAGAATAGTATTTAGAGGATTATAATTACGATTAACATTATTATCTTTGCGATTAGATCAAAATAACGCTTAATAATGCTACATGAACTCAAACCAGAGCGTTACTGTAGTGTTCGAGTAGTATCTGTTGAATAAGAACATTATTCTATAAATTATAAGCTTTTCCTCTGCTCATTTTAGAACATTCTCACCAGTTGCACTATCTCCTGCAGTCATATAACTTTTAGAAGAAAAAAGACAAGACCAATGTTCTTAATTCGTTTAGGTGGACTACATAAACGTCAGCTTGATTAAGCAGTCAAATTCAGTATTTAATCACACAATCGCTCTTCCACTTCTGCTTTCGGTTATGGATAATAGGAAATTCTCTTACTTAAGGAAAAACTTTCCCCGCCTATAAAGAATTGAATGAGATTCCTAGGAGAATAAAGAACCCTGACATTACAAAGTAATTCCTGATGAAGTGTGCAGAATGTCGGTTCGTTGTCCGTTCACTTCCGGAACATTAATTCATTCAATGATGCTTCTATGTTTCTACTTTCTCTTCTATACAGAAATTGAAGTATTTTGAAGTTTCGATGTTATGAGGCTTTAAACCGCATGTTGAAAACAACACATGTCATTAAATAAAGGCAAGTGAAGACAATTCCTTTTGAATCTGGCTAGTCCTCTGTTGCGTTTTCCTCGTGTCTCGGTGCCCTGAAGTACAGCGGCGGCTTGTAAGCGGGTGTAGATAATTGGTGATATGAATTAACTTATCCATTGCATTTTTCCGGAAAGCTTACCACAGCAGACACATTACTTTTCCCTTCCAACTGAAGCTACTTGAACTGAGTATACTTATCCTTATCTGCATTCTCACTCATGCAGCATGTATTAGTAAGTGAAAGTGGCGCTTTAGCAGTTCACGTAACTACGTTTTTCCTTGTATCTCTTGTGTGTTCCTGTGTGGTTGCAATATGAGCTACTCATATTAATATCACTGCATTGTAATATGCTAAATAGGATGAAAATACACTTTTTAAAGGTATTTAATGGAACTTTGCCAACTTTACTGACATTATTATGTTTGCTGATGTGGGAATAGAAACATTACTTCCAAAATCGAAAACATTTACCTTTGTTCCAAATGCCTATCATTTATATGAGGTCTAGTTCCTGTGATGCACGTGAATCGATGACGAATCACTCACACCAGTCAGAAGAGGTAAAATGAGTACTCCAGCCCTCTAAAACAACTATGCTTTCTGGATGATGTACCCAAAACATGTACTGAAGATAGAGACAAGCTCTATCGTTAGTTCGAGGAGCATTTGTAAGTAGCGTACCTTTCTATAGAACTAACCTCCATAACACATCGTAATTACGTTCTAAGAACTCCCTAAAATTTCCAGACAATTATTGTTTATTTATTTTTTAATTTGTATTTTGTTTCTTTGGCGAGTATTTCTTTGCGTAATCTTTATAATATTTATGAATTATGTCGTAATTTACTGCCAGATTAAGGATATTAATTTGCACTTAAGAGGGACAAATTATAAACAGCTTGCCTAGTATTGCAATAATCTAACTGGGATAAATATCATGAAACAATATTAAAGCGTTATCCTGCAGTGTGCAGTTCATCGCTATAGTACCCTAGAAGGCAGAAAGGAAGACGTTCCATTTCATACATTTCCTAAAATAACTAAGCTAATGGAGCTAAGATATTAAAAATCTTCCTAAGCTGGGTGTTTACTAATGTGCAACAAAACGAACTCATTGACTGGAAAAGAATATGGGGTCACTGCTTATGGAGCCTGCGAAACTTTCAGGACATTATGACATTGCTATGGTTCAATAAGAGCTATAATTTACAAAGTTTACCAGATGATATAATAGAATATTGCTTAGCAAGCATATACATTCAATGTGAAACAAGCCAACATTATTAACATGTTTACAACAGAGAATTCATCTCTGAAAATGCTTCTGATGTTAAGTACTGGATGTGAAAGGACCAACCTGCTTATTCAGAGGTGATTTTAATAACATATTAAAATCAGAATTGTTATAATATCATACTATTAACAAACTGAAAGATGCATTTACTTGAAAACAAAAGCCGCTGGAAAATGTAAGGAAGCATTGTGGCTGCACGTTGCATCAGCTTCATCCGTGTTCTTAGTTGAAATATCCTATTCCTTAGGTCAAATCTGCTTACTTACCGATGAGCACATACATTTTAGATGGATTAGAAGAACGATGTGAAAAATACACCCATATTTCACAGCCTCTACTGTTTTAACTTTAACACATAAAACAGTGCTAAGCATCAAGTGTAAGTACTTAGCATGGAATGACCCACAATAAAACGTGAAACACATATCAACGACGCTGGACGAGCACTCCCATTAACAACAGTGCACTTATGCTTCGAGTGAAACTATTATTCCATGTTTCAAAACTTTTAATATTAGAATGGAATACAATCTGCATATTATTTCACATCATTTGTTAATTTACGCTTTCAATCTCGTCACCGGAGCCCCGGTGCGTCGGTGTGCCATTTTGTCCTCACCATTCATCTATATTTTACATCCAATTTATCATTATGAATATACAGTTTCAAACTCTATACAGCGATTATATCACTATGTCGCTCATTTCCACTATTTCACTCTTCTTTTTCAATTTGATACTGTTGATCTGCATTTACGTCAATATTCAATACTACGTGACATTAGTTAATGAATCACAAAATGATACATAAAGGACGATACCTTTCACATCGTTGATTTGTGTACTTTTTTGCAATGACACCCTTTAGTTGTACCAATAGAGTGATACCATAATAAATCTCTGGTTATGTTCCCAATCTTTCTTATTCAAATTTGCAGAAAAACTTAGACATTATATGCGTCCCACTAAAATGAAATTAACTGTATCCAACGTTGTATACGCAATTAAAATGTTACGTATTCATCAAAGTGTGCATTCGCTGTTCTACTTGTACTGACTTAAGCAGTCGTGTTTTGGATTATACCATTTTGTAAAGTGAGTGCATAAATTGTTAAATTCTTACTGCTTATTCTAGTGAGAAGTGGCAATATTTCCGATAAACTATTCATGGAGTTCTAAAACTTAAAATGTTAAGTACCTGGTCGAACGAGCTTCGCTCGGCGTTCCCCCACTTTTTTTTGTGAAAACTTGTTTTTTTTTGGGGGGGGGGAGAATATACTTGTTTAGATAAACCTAAACAGCAAAACGTTAACTGAATAAAAATTTTTATCACAATTGTTAACGCTCATTTCCGAGATACAAGAGATATAGAGGTACACAAATATTTCATAAGCATCATTTCAGCCGTAAAACGTCCATTGTTGAACGCAGGCCTCCCCCATTGATATCCGCTGTTTGAGGATTTCGTCGAGCATTTGCTCCACTGTGGAGTTCAGTTCTTTGGTACTGCGGTCGACTCTATATTCCAGGGCGTTAACGCGCTGGCCAAGGTTATTCATTTTTCCGCCGAGTACCTCTATGGCTTCCTTAAGCCCGGCCAGCCGTTCTTTAGTATTCTCCGATAGCTCTATCTTCATATCGGACATTTCCGTTTACATCCTTTCCATTCCGTTTACATTTTTCAATTCGGATTTCATATTTTTCCCCATCTGCCGCATTCCGGAATTAATTTCATTTCCCATTATGTAAATCTTGGCTTATATTTGTTTCATCAACTGTTCCATACCGTGGTTTTCGTCGCGCTCCTGACACCAATTGTGACCACTTTACTTTTTTACTTCTTTAATGTATTAGTTTTCCAGAACCCTAACTTCACTGTAAAAATTATTCTTTATATATATATAATTTTTAAAAAATCAGCTCAATTTTTTTTAATACTCAACATTATAGTTTTCAAATTGTGTGTAAAATATGGCAAACTGCTCCAGTCATTTTAAAGTTCAGATAAAGTTTTAGCAGCTCAGAAAGTCTGAACTTTCTAGATGCAATAGTTTTAGAGAAAATGGTACCTGCATATAAATTATAAGTTACGGGAAACGCGAAAAGAAAAACAAAAAAGAAAGAAAGAAAGAAAGAAAGAAAGAAAGAAAAGAAAAGAAAAGAAAAGAAAAAAAGAAAAGAAAGACAAGAAAGACATCATCAAAGATACCTATATATTATACTTGGACACCGAAATGCTTGTAGAACAATGGTACATTTTGGTGCGGGATTTTTGGATGGGTGTATGGGATACTATGTTTCTGGTCTACTGGGGAAGGGGTAGGTCGGGAAAGTGTGGGTGCTCTTGATTGCTCCGGCTTTTACAGTGTGGTTTTTGTTTGAGCACGAGGTCTTTATCTCAGGGTTGTCCAGCTGCGGAATGTCCAGGTAATAAACTGAAATCTTCTATTCCGTTTAATGTTTATTTCACTTTACTCATGCCCCCTTCCGACACACAAGACCATGAAGTATCGTGATCCGCGTAACGCACACGTCTGTCTATCCCGCTGAAGATCTACCAAGCAAGTGTGTTTCTCTCCCGAAGAACTGTATTTCTCCAATCGGCCCTTCCGCTTGGCCAGCTTCACCTTGCAATTAGACACGTACGTCTTCAAGCGTTGGGTTTTCAGCCCTATTGTTCCCTTTCTTTCAGGGGTTGTTGCCCTCTTGCGGTACCGTTACTTTCCCTGCCTGAGGTAATCGCTGTACCCTCGGCCCACCAGTCAAGTTGTCAGGTAAAGCCTATATTCGATTTTCAATTATATACAAATTATTACGTAGGTACGCGGGTTTTAATTGGCGGGCGCGGGTTTCCGCCTCAATTTCCACAAGTCCATGTGGAATAACCCGAGTTACAGACGTGGAGTTGAAATATTATATATAATTTTTAAAACATGGGGTTGGTCGCTTTGTTAAATTCGTAACGTTTTGAAGTCATTCGATCACTTATGAGCCGTCCCTGAGGAGTGGTCTGGTAATCCCAAGTACCGCCACCTGACGTCTCTTAAAGCACAAAGCATGAAAGGACATGCGGTAATGAAGCTAATGGCAACGCGCATGCCCACACTATTCCATCCAATAGCTCTTTTGCACAACTTGGTGCACTGGCCTTACATTGATTCACAGGGGGCAGTCCTATAGTAAAGCTGGGCAGGTCGGAAAGTAAAACCATTATTTACTACAAAGGAAAATGGCAGATCGATGAGCAACAAAGCTAGTAACTATTCAAGAACTATGCTGTCAGAGAAATACGATTGTTTACACTATAATAATTAAATCTGACAAGTTTATGCAAAGTCTATACAGGTATGTAATCCATTTTGGTGTAGCCTTTCAATTGGAAAGAAAATTCAGTTAGATTAGGTGTTTAATTTAGTAATAATTATTGACACTACTTTATGGAAATTTGAACTTCATGGAACACTCCACTGATTTGAAGCTGAGAGTTGGCTCGTTTTCACGGCGATTGTCTTTTCAGAAATTTAAGTGGTTTTGGTTCAAAGTGATATTTAAGACCTTTTTGAGTGCTGACGCTTTGAGAGTCGGCTCGGAGCATGGAGGGAACATAAGAATAAGAAAAAGCTGCCAGGATCAGAAAGAGAGTAAAACTGCATAGGTGGCTTCTCCTCCCCTGAAGTCAAACATATCCCGCCATTGTTTTTCCATCGGTAGCAAGCATTCGCATGGGTTCATTAGTAACAGATTAGCTATCGTGACACATGTCTCATTCAAAATTGCGAGGAAATAAAAGGAGAAAATGTGAGATGGCTTAGCTGCTCGAAACTTATTGATACACACAGAAGCAACATACAACAGCATTATAGCATAAGCTTTCACGGCGGCTTGCCCGGTGTGTGGGCCGTGGTCTAGTGGAAAATCTTCCAGACGTTTCGTTCGATGCTATGTGGAACATCCACAGTGGTGTGACCGTAGTACTCTGCTAGTTTCGGCGACGACTAATAGGGAGCCGTTTCGTTTCGCAGGTTTTATACGCTAAGCATGTGTGGGCGTATTACGGTTGGTCCGGTCTTTGTTTATTGATTTGGTTGCTGCGAGGGATGGGTTAAAGTGGGAGCTGCTTCCTTTCTCTATGATTGTTGTCGATGGGTCGGAGAAAAATTCAAAATGCCAGCCCTTCGACAACAATTGACGACAGTGGAAGTAGTCCTCACTTTAATCCATCCCTCGCAGCAACCATGCCAATAAACAAAGACCGGACCAACCGTCATACACCGCACATGCTAAGCGTATAAAACCTGTGAAACCAAACGGCTCCATATCAGTCGTCGCCGAGACTAGCAGAGTACTACGGTCACACCACTGAGGATGTTTGACGCAACATCGAACGAAACGTCTGGAAGGAGAGTTTCCACTAGACAACGGCCCTTAAGCCCGGAAATCATTTTCCGTTCTTTTTTCACAGCATTGTAATTTGTGTCACAAAGATCACTCCACGCTTACGGAAAGATGTAAGCTACTTACATTAGAAATAACAGAGAAACATTTAAAAGTGAAGTGTTCTACTAATACTTATCTTCATTATCTCGATTTTAAGATTGGAACGAAATAAATAACTAGAATGCTTAAAGTAGAGACAAAAGGGTGACCATGGCACTGGAGAAACTCAAGACTATAAAACAAAATAATATTTCCGCCTGTTATGTTGTTGCTTGAGAACTTGCAAATCGCTGAAGTCATTTAGTGATGACGAAGTTGTTAAAGAATGCGTATACCCTGAAGTTAGAACAGTGCAAAAATATTAGACTGTCTCGGCAAACTATACGGGGAAGGATAAAATACATTTATAAATACATTTGAAAATCAGGGACAGTTAAATGAAAACTTCGAAAACGAAAACTAAGTTTCAGATAACGAATGCAAATCTGATAGCACAACTTAAGGTGGCTACTACTGAAACAGCTCCAGATTTCAAAACTTTGGTGATAAGTTTGAAACGTTGTTTACTTTATTACTTATTTTAATTAAAATTTACAAACACATTGATAAAAACATGTTTCTTGAAATCCTAGAGTCATTGCTAAGAGAAAATGTTTATTACTGTCCGCTTCTACAGCTTGAACTGGACACACTCTGGTCCCTTCAAGTAACACACCCCTCTACGTTACGGATAGTATCGTAGAGTTTCGCCACGTATGTTCTAGCGCAGGGCTGACGACGCTACTCCATAGGTGTCAAGAGAGGAATCCTCCCTCCACAGCTACAAGTAGCACCCTTTAGCTAGAACCGCTTTTCCGCTTTCGTGGTTACGAAGAGAGGGGAAGTAGAGGGATTGTTCACACCTACTGTATCAGGTCCGCCAGCCCTGTTCTAGTGAAAGGCTCCAGAAATACATTAACACCAAGGAAGGGAATACAGCAGAAGTGCAAAGTTACCACAAATAAAAGAAAGATCAAGTCTTGAGGGTAAACTCTTAAATTATCGTGTCTAATCTTCATTTTACAAAACGATGGGAAGAAGAATAGGGGTTCAATTCAAACAGTGCTCGAACGAGTTAACCCTCACTGGCAGAAGAATGGGGATACGGCATACGCCAATGAAAGAAAAATCTTTCATGCTATAAAAAGACAATTTTCGTTTTATTGTGATCATTACAAATAAGGAGATGTGGTCTTTTTCTTATCGAAACATGTCAGAAGAGCACAAGACAATCAGTATGTTCAGGTACCACATACGTACTATTCTCAACTCGGAGCTTGCAAGATACACCTTTGAGGATCCAACATGGCTTCAACAAGAAGATGCCACATGACACACCACTAGAACCACTAGCGTGTCCATCGGTTTTTCTAGAATCATGTCACCTGTAGTACCGGGAATGCTTCGTTTCGTAGATTCCCTGATTTGTCTGTATGGACTGTTCTGTGAGGATATCTGGGTGCGTTCAAGTCGTCTACAAAGGCTGAAGAACTGAGAGAAATTACTGCTATTCCAAGTAGTTAATTAAACTGAATAAAATAACCCCCAGGGGCCTACTACGGTAGGTACGGGTTTGGCGCACCCGGGACCTCGAGTCATACTCTCAATTGGGTACCCTTTAGGGGTGAGAGAGGATATGCTAAATGCCCAATCAACTTTGGTCCACTTTTGTGTCTGACCTCCCACCTGATACTTTCCTGGACGCAGTCTGATGGATAACCTACGCGCGGATTGTAGGTGGATGGAGTGACGCATGGGGTGACTGGGTAACCAAGACTGCGCTGGGTGAAACGTCAGAAAATTCATCGACTGGACCACGACCTTCAAGCCCGAAATCTACCATCTATTGGAGGAATGCTTAGTATGTTGTGCGCAATGGCAAACTGATCGGTTTTCAAGTCAGGGAATTTCTGCACGTAAACAGATCGGTCGCTTGCAGGGTGGTGTAACGTTTTGGGAGCTAACGATTCTGATTGAGCTACACTCGCACAGTAAACACTGAAGGACACGGCATGGTATATGTTTACGTTCACGAGACAACACGCTACGGTGGTTATTTTTGTACTGAACTAGTGAAAGTGACACCCACACATTCTACAGTGTTGCTAGCTTGTTTTCAACAAAACTAAAGTATTTCCGCTATTTCCGCAGGGAATGCTCAGAGACAACAACGTTTCAAAAAAGCTTAATTTTGCAATACTTGTGGATGTGCAATATTTTTGTTTTTCCATTGTTTGCGAAGATACAAAGGCTATCTGGTTTGCCGACACGGGAACACGCACATACAATTGTCCATGTGATAAGCAATCCGCATCTAAATCTAAACCACACAATTCTAAAGATTGAACTTGCGCTCTATTGATTGTGATTGCAAACGAAAATCGAATTGGGAATTGTAATCTTTTAAATTTAAATAGTGTATCGGTCGGGATCATCGGAATTCGAGGAATGAGGACATCTTCGCCTTTGAAAGGCCCAGTTAATATCGTTGCTTCCACTACGTTGTTCATAAATTTCTTGACTGCGAGCCTCGTGCCGTTACAGAGTTTTGGCTGATTAACATTACGCAACATGATTATTTTCAACTTTAATGTGTGCGGTGGCATTCCTGGCAGATCAAGAGAGTTCAAAACTCCGATCGGTAACTGACTACTTCATCTGCTTCCACAACGGTGTCTATCGATGTATATATAAATTTCCTCACTTTGAATGCTGGATTGGATAAAATTATTAAGTTGATAGACATCTTTATTCTTCACGGCAAGGACAGCTTGTTCATTAATCCAGTCGTGATTTCTAGAGTTAATTTGAATATTAGGAAATACTTTTTCGATAAGTTCTTCTTTCGATGTTACTAAATTAGAAAAATTATTAGAAAATTATATTCGTCTTGTTTCATCTATTGGCAGCAGTCCGTTTCCAATGTCAGTAACTGTCGTGAGAATACCTCAGCTGATTTATCGTTTTGAAGTTGGACACGCATATTCGTATGAAGTACGTACGTGTCGCTACAATGTTGAATATTGTATGCAAGCATTCTTTTCGTCCGCTGGTGTCGATCGAGAAATTACAGGCAATCTTTGTCTAAAATCTCCTGCAAGCAATATCAATGCATTCCCGAAAAAGCTGTTTTCTTGCGGTCGCAAGTATGTTACTGACGCAAGAAATAGATAAAAACCATCTTTGAAACGGGTTGTATATGGTGTCAAAATTTGAGCTAAGTCGATGCAGAACGTTTTGAGTTTTTGAAGCGTACACAAATCAACATAACATTTATATGTTTTGTTGTGTTATCCACAGAGTGGAAGGGAAGTCATTACATTCCTTCTAACATATGCTTCATAAAAGCTTTACAAACACAAAAGTATAATGGCACGTTGTTCTTTGATCAGCCGATTACGAAAAAATAAATGGTTTCTGATCCAAATTGGATGCGCAATTCCACAGGATTATACGAAGGTTTGTTACTTGTAAGATGCGTAGAGTAACTTATTTCTGACATAGCTTCGGTAGCAATTGTGGGACATCACACAGAGTTTTGAAATTATCGATCACTTAAAATACATAGAGGAATACTCAAAGCAGCTTTTTCAGATGTGGAGTGAGTCGACAACGTTGCACTGAGGTTGGTCAGGGAATTGAACTGGTTTGGGATGTAAACAGGTCGGGGAGCTTCGCTTCCATGAAATGTTTTGGAGCTAACGCTTGTGATTGGCCTACACTAGCGCAGAAACACGGAAGGACAAGACTGGGTATTTGTTTGTGATCTCAAGAAGCACCGTTACTCTGTTGGGTTATGTACTGAGTTAGGGAAAGTGACACCCACACAATCTGCAGTGTTGCAGCTCGTTTTCGACAAAACTAAAATATCTCCGTAGGAAATGGTCACAGACAAAAACGTAGGATACAAAATGTGTTACAAATATCGAGATCTAACACTGGTTTCAATTAATGTAATGAGTTCCCTTCCACCCGGTACACACACGCGCGCGCGCGGGCACGTACGCACGCACGCACACACACACACACACACACACACACACACACACACACACACACACGTCAGCAAGGTGTATCCCCCCCCTAAAAAAAAGAATGTTGCACGAATAATGCCTCAAGCTTTGTGTGGTCGTTAGTACAGCCTGAGTTGTTTGATCATTCATCGCTGGTTAACTCTCCACGGCGGAGGGGCGACAAAGTTTGCGCAGGACGATAAATCAGAGAGTTCTTGCACGGTCATGTCGCGGCACTGGACAGGTCTTAATCAGCTGTCCGACCCATCCGTGTCTCTGTCATGTTCCTGGAATACTGGAATATACAGTGTGGACCATATAGCATATATTCTACGGCTTCATGCTGGACATTGCTTTCCTCCTCTCCAATATACTTGAGTACTGATGTATGCATTCTATTCGCTGCGATTATTTTGGGTTTACAGTGATCAATTGCTAATGCAGTGGAAAGGAACCGTCTGTAAACGAGCCCACCCACAGTTTGCTTTTAGTTTAATCAATTCACGTCCTGATAAGGTTAATAATAATGCTGAAAACTTAATGTGTTAATACCTCATTTCTATTTACTTTTATGCTTATAACTGATGCACTCATCCTTGTAAAATTACTCTATAGTTGATAGATCATAGTGACTTCTTTACCTAGAAGAGAAAAGACCTTCCCATTCCACTTGTAAATTTTATGACACCAAATAAAGGTTGTTTTGGTACCTAACACCGCTAGCGCGGTTATCGGCTCCAAATGTTTTAGAGCATTTTCTCACTTCTTGCATCTTGTATTCCAATGTGTCGACGAAAACGAATATGCGTTTTATGTCTCGGTAGTGTTGAAGTGGCGAACGAGCTCCCGAATATAATATCAAGGACCAAGGTCTTGGTCCTTCATCGCAAAGGCCTCCGACCATGAAAGTGTACACAGCTATTGCGAAAAGAAATAGTTAATATAGAGCGGAATGTCAGACCGGTTGAAAGTGGTGGGGTGTTAGTATATTCGTCCTCAGGTTAAGGATAAGGCGACGCCTTTGATTTTTTTCTACTCCCCTCCACATGGTTGGTTGTGGTGGGACCGAAAATAGTCCCTCGTAGAACTTTTACTATACGCCAAAATGTAGGCATATGAAGTTGTTGCTGCACAGCATTACATATGTCATTTAATGTCTTTGTCCTAGAACGCACAATCGCGCTGTGGAGTGGGGAGCTCCTTGGTACGATCTAAATAGGGTAACACCGCAGTTCAAAATTATTATCCACAAGGCAGTTGAACTGTGCCAGTGCCAGTGTTGCTACAATATTATATCGAGTGGTTTCTTGGGTCTCCAATAAACGTAATTCATTAGTGATATTATAGAAAGTATGATCATGATTGCTTAGTTTGATGCGGTAATGTAATGCATTAGCGATGCTCTTTCGCGTAATATATATTGTCCCGGGAAAGAAAGGACAAGTAGGGCGTAAAACGTCAGAGCGAGAAGAATAAACAACAGCGCGTTATCTCAGGTTCACTTGCGTTAACCACAAGGTCATAGCTAAACTCCTGAGTCAAATACAGTAGTTGTGGTTATGTTATACAAGCTTACATTAGGTATTCTAGTTTTATATTTGAAATATTATTATAGATGCCAACCTTTTCTAAGGGTAACAACGAGGAAATCATACAGAAAAATAATTTAACGTCGCGAATAGTAATCCACGATACAAAACGTAGAATGATTAAATGCATATTATAGATGATACCAGAAGAAAATAAGAACTGGATTGGATGCAAGAGCAATGGGATGCAGCCAGGTAAAGCGGCATGTTGCAAGAAACAATGTCAGTTTTAAAACTAATGAGGCGGAAAACGTCTTTGTGATTGGAGTACAATACGCTACCTCTCAAAATTGGAAGAATTACATTAGGCATGTAGTGGAAGAAGACAATAAAATGTGGACTCTGGACATCCTTGTCGAAGATATGCAAATAAAAGGAACCTTCGACCTGAGTAGCAATAGTGACAGTGAAACGTCTGACAACATGTTAAGCGGTATTGAAGAAATACTAGACTGATTAGTATACGTGAGTAAATTGCATTACAGTTACCATTTGCTTTGTATGTTTTGATGATGTCTTTGCATCATTACTTGTTTTAACAAGAATGGCTCCTTCGCAATCCCAACTTGGCGGGTTGAGTCTAAGTGAGATTATTATTTTTAAACAGCTCTTGTAGTTTCTCACATAGACTTTGAATAGGTCTGCATATAAAATGCATTTTAGTTGCAGCAATTTAAAAAAACATATCCATATTTATTTACTTAATTGTGATTTACTTAATTGACATGCGATGTGTTTATATCCCATATTGTAATAATAGGCTTGCTTGAAACAGAAGTGGCACAATTTATAGTACATGATCATTAATTGTTTTGACATTGTTAACATTTATTTGAAACAGGCTTACTATATAATAATTCTGAAATACTTGCCTTTTTACACTACTGGACAATCAAAACCAAAAATACTGAACATTGTTTATGGAAATGAATAGGGCAGTGTTTTGGCTTCTCTTTGAACAGGTTCACTTGCATTTAGGTCCATATACATTACAGTAAAATTTTTATTTTTATTTGCACTAGTTTTTTAGTACGTTTCAAACACTGGATCGAATCTTCTTCACATGTGGTGCAGTATCAGATGTGATCGATTGCAGGTCTAGTAGCATTCTTAATAATTCCAGTTACCCAAGAGAGAGTGAGTGAGTGTGAGTGTATAAGGTTTAAGGGCCCCTTGACAAATAGGTCATTAGGCCCGAGGTTACCCGAAGGAAACTTTGGTATGGCTATTGATGATTACAGCAGAGGAAGCAGTTGCAGTTCTTTTTCTGTGAGTGTATAAGGTTTAAGGGCCCCTTGACAAATAGGTCATTAGGCCCGAGGTTACCCGAAGGAAACTTTGGTATGGCTATTGATGATTACAGCAGAGGAAGCAGTTGCAGTTCTTTTTTTCTTTTCTTTTTTTTTTTTTTTTTTTTTTTTTCTTCCAAAACTAGAACAGGTGACAGTTGCTGCACAGTCACACTAAACCAGGCCTGGGCAACTCGTGGAACAGCATTTCTTTAGTTGCTAAACATACAGTGATCAATGCAAGGTCGTGAGCAGGCTGCGATCACAGAGTACCAATTTGGGGACCTCTGCACTAAACTATTCATGCCACATCTAATAGTTGGAGTTGCATTTGGTGGAAGACAGAGCATGATTACTTCATTTCCCTTGGCGAGATTTATGGCTTGCACACTTATACTTCAAGAATTCGGAGCACTTTTCTATCGGAAGCAGTGTTATCGTTTCAATCAAGTCCTCTGCATTCACCGGGGAAACTGTCATTCAACTGCTCGTTCCCAATGGTGGACCAGCTTTCACATCATCAGAGGACCTTTGGGTACACACATGTCACAAACACTGAAGTAGCAGTGGTTCTGCACATCAGTTAGTGTTAATTATTTGAAATATTATTGCAGTATTAAACATTGTTGTAACAATGTGTCAAGAGCAATACCTTTCAGCTTCCGAATAAGAAGTAATTTAATTTCATTATTATAATTAATATTCCACGCATAAAACTGCATTGGTATATACATTTATAGGTAAATGTAAAAAAAAAAAAATCTTATAAATTATACCCGTCCAAAATATAAGACACTGGTGGTATAATTTATATGACTGGGTCATTTAGTATTTAACGTTACCTTCCCACAAGGTAGAAGCTATTTCAAGTGTTATTCCCAGACATTACTGAGACAAGCATCTAGTAACATATATATATATATATATATATATATATATATATATATATATATATATATATATATAAAACGAATTCATGCACATCTGTGAATTTGCAGTTCCAGAGAAAATTACTTCACAGAGCACACTAAATGAACTGTAAAACTGTTTGGCTTCTACATTCACGACATTCACCACATTCACAACGGTTTTTCTAATATTTGGTGCCTGGGCTTGATAGTGTCATTACTAAAGCCACAATTCTAGACACCTTACCGTGTGCATGGAACTGTTTCGTTCAGTGCTGATGGCTTTCCTCTCGGTCTGGGCGAACACACTCACGGCATAACTGATACTACTACACACGATGCGGTACTAAAAATTCTGGCTTTAGTCATTACTAGAGCTAGGAATTTTAGGTGCAAAATTTTTATTAAACGCTGCAGAAAAGGTGCAAATTTTCCACTTTAATTTTCACTCAACAACACAGAAACCAATTAGGCAATTACATAAAATAACTAAGGACAAGAGAGTTACAAGTCCAGAAAGCTATGGAAGCAGATGCTGTTTAACTGCTCAAGTTCTTTTTCAGAGAGGCTGCACCTTCGGTCGCTAAGTAAGCATTTGTATGTTGAAAAGGAACATTCAACGTCAACAGACAACACAAGAGGTGCATATTTTGTTAGCAGTCTGTAATTAAAATCCTTGCTCGTTGCAACATCCTCAATATCAGGGTTTTTGGCTAAGCTCTGTTCTAGCTTCTGCTTTCCAACCCCCTCCAGTGCTGTCTTTGCGTCCATCAAAATTATTGTGAATCTTTCTCAGGACACTGCTCCTCCAATCTTGTAATGACCGTCATAAGAAAGAGTAACAATTCATCTTGCAACTCATGTTTACTTGGTAACTTCTACGTACTTCTGTATCCTAGCTGGAGCCTTTTTCAACAATTTCTTGATGCAGGACAAAAATTCCGTTGCATATGAATTTTCTTCTTTTATTGCCTTACAAACTCGGTGCATTGCAGGTAACGTGTATTAGATTAGAGTACATAAGCTTGAGGTTAGAAATGGCCAGTAACATATAAGATGCTTCGACTGTAAGTACTAGCCACATTCGATCATATTGAATGCCATCAGGCCACAGCGCACATGTATCGTTGAAACTATGCATTACATTAGCATTTTCTGTTTTTTTTTTCCTTTCTTTCTTTTTTCTTTCTTCCAGAAAGTAGGTTTTCAACAACAGGGTTTCTCTTGCTTTCCATTTAGGGATGCTACTAAAATGTTAAGAACATATCCCATCTGTCCATCAGTGGTTTCATCTAATATAAAATATACTGGATTTTAACCTACTAATTGCCCGAACTGTTTTAATTTTAGTTCATGCAGAGGTTGAAGATATGATTTTCTTAAGGTACTGTCATCTGTGACTGGCTTCCCAGTATATTTTTTCCAAATGTGCTTTCATAATAGGGTTGTTGAGCTTGGAAAGAGGAATACCATATGCCGCAAATGTCTGCGGTATCACTGAAAAATTCATTTTCATTTAATGAACTTGAAGAAGGCAGCACCGCGCCAATAAACTGTTGACGCCCTTCACCTTTACTGAACTTTAGTTCCTTATTTTTCGTGTGTTTTGCGCCGTCTATATGCTGCTTAACACAGCTGGGTTTGTGTTTTTCATCAATTGTGATTGAAAAGTTACAAACACTGAATCTCAGAACAGACCCGAAACTTTGAATTCCATCTGCACTAAACTGTTTAACTCGCCTACCACATAGGCGACCCGGGTTCGATCCCAGGGACCCGCATGTGGTATTCGTGGTGGACGAAGCGGCGTCAGGGCGGGTTTTCTCCGGGTACTCCGGTTTCCCCCGCCATCTCATGCCACCGGTGCTCCATCTTCATTCCATGTATCATCTGTGTCACCGCCTGCGGTGCCGTAGTAGTAAAAGCGGGCGTTAAACACTACAAACAACAACTAAACTGTTTAACTTCATATACTTTGTAGGCGTTCACTTTCGTTTTCGGCATTCTGCAAAAGTTACTGGCAAATGGCAGACCGCACTAGTCAAATAATATTTTAACTGAAACATTAAACAATAGCTTCGCATAACTATGATGCATTGAGGCGCAAACTAACAACACTGCACTGGAGTGTGATTGTTGTCGCAGGACTGATACCGGGCATCACTATCAACCCTTCAAAGATAAAAATATATAATTTTGGGAATAAAATCGGTATAGGAGACAAAAATTGTTTGGAAAAAGTGCAAAAAGGTGCTGATATTAAGAAAAGGTGCAAAATGGTGCTGGGACTGGAAAAAGGTGCAACCAAAATTCAAAGGGGTGTGTTCATGTAACGTTTTCTTTACAACATACACACATTTGGGCATTATAAGAGTTAAAAAAAATGAAGGTGCAGCACCTAAAATTCCTTGCATTAGTTATCATACACAGTCTCTCGTATATAGGCCTTACCCTTGTTTTCTTATTTCTCTCCTCACTTTTGTACATACCATACGTGTAAGTAAGTGTTGTATCTGCGTACTGCATATTATACGTGAATTCACGACTAGATAATTCGGACGAATGCTACACGTCGGATCTGTGTTTTCTTTTTAACTCCAGAAAAAAAAAAAAAAAAAAAAAAAAAAGACTAGATAATTTTTCTCAACTGCAAAAGTAACAGGTCCGCAGACGTTAATAGCCGGAACGCAGGTGTAGGGGAAGTACCTTTTCTATGGCACACAGGCTACCTGGATACAGGTGGTGATAAATTCACTGGCCATACGAGTTCGGCAATTTAGTCTGTAACCCAGTTACTGGAATATTCCGCAGCTTTATGGAGTTCCTTCGTCACCAGTAAGGGATGAAAGGCAACAAATATTACTCTACGTAGGTTAGACAAATACTAGAGAAAACAGTACTTGCAGCTGATTGGCAATACTTATTCATGGGCTGCTTGGTCCGAAAATACGAACCAAAGGCAGTACCTTCTTCCTGGAAATTAATTGAGATACTATTGATACTATTCGATTTTTGAAACACTTGTTCAGACACTGTAATCTCTTCCCATCTTCCCAGGTTGTAGTTTTTATTTTATTTTAATAAGAACGGATCCTCCGCAATCCCAACTTGGCTAATCGAGTCAAAGTGAGATTATTATTTTTAGGCATTTTATCGTTTTACCGCTCACCTACCACAAGTAACTGAAGTACTGAAATGCCCCCAAAATATGACATCCGTATTTTACCTGAAAAAATCTGATGTGTTGCACTCACATGACTTTCCCTACTCTTGTACTAACCATTCTAACAAACTCTTATTCCTATATCTCCATGTTAGTTAAGATAAACATTCGTACAAATTATCTTATTGCTTATTTCCTTGTAGGTGCAAGGGAGATATTACAATACAGCAGGCTTTGTGCGACAGTCAAATCTTTTTGACCTATGAGATTCCGTTCTCTTTGCATGATTAACATATAAAAAAATGAACAACGTTGTTGGATTTCGCTAAAGTTCTAAGTTTTCTGAAACTCACACACATAACAAGGAATATCACCGAAATGGTTCACCCTACAAGAAATGTTATTGAGACATAAATTGTGTATTTTAGCAAGATCTACAAATTTTGCACAGCAAGATTTTGTCTATCTCTAACGGTTTACCAGTTATGCAAAATTCGTCCAGAGTAAATACGACTACATGAGCTATAGCCAGAAAATTCAAGATATACATTTCATTTGTCATAAAAATATCTCAAACATATGGCATTTTAATCAAAATCGTTAGAGCCATTTTCAAGAAAATCAAAATTTTCGAAAAATTGTCCATGTAAAGGGTAGTTTAGGGTAGAGCTATGTTCTTCAAAATCTTCGTGTCGCATCCTTAAATGATAATAAACTTAAATACCAAGTTTGGTTTTTAACCGACTTTTCGTTTTTGAGTTATGCTGTCCACAGACTGACAGACTGACAGACTGACAGACTGACAGACTGACACACACACGGACCTTTTTCTAAAAATGCTTTTTTTGGATTCAGGGGGTCTCAAAACATATATTTCCGGTGAAATCTCGACATCGAATTTTTGGGTGGAATACAATACTTCCCCTACTTACCAGTAGAGAAAGTAATAAATTAACATCCCAAAACAAAAGCATTATTGGACAGAGATATGGTTCTCTCTCTCTCTCTCTCTCTCTCTCTCTCTCTCTGTTTCTCTCTCTCTCTCTCTCTCTCTCTCTCTCTGTATAACTCCAAAATGAAATGTCGACTGAACAACACATTTCATAGCTGTTTTCTAAAGATACACACAAAAGATTTAAGCTGGACCTGTAGCTCAGTCGGTAGAGCACTTGAATGCTGTGCGAAGGGTTCTGGGTTCGATTCCGTGCTGGGGTTTGGGTAATTTTCTGTACCAAGCCTACAGTCCCCAGACTCTGGAAGTGTGAATGTGTACGTGTGATCTAATGTACAAAAAACAAAAGACCCAAGACCAAGACCCACTATATACGACTTAACACCATTGCCTATGACAATATATTCCAAACGTTACAAGACCGCAGAAATAACCTTTAAAATTAAAGGTGGGGTATAAATCGAGCTATCTATATGAATCAAAGTCAACATACTCCGCTTTCCCCGTTACTTAATATATTTTTTTCTTAAAATTATAACAATATTAACTAAAGCGTGATATGCCAGGTGAGGCTTCTCAGCCTGAGGATTGAGAAGTTGTGCATTCGCTACATCGTAAACGCTGTCCACTCCATCGTGTCCTATCATTTCGGTACTGTTGTGCGTTCAACTGACTTGATTTCGTAGCGTAACAGTGTCCGCGTTGGCTTGCAGTGATGAAATACTGCCACAGTGAAACTACTTTGTATGCTTAGTGAATTATTCTGACTGCGGCCGTGAAAGCTCACTTTTACTCAAAACCAAAGCTGCGGCCCGATTGCATCATCTTTGGAACAGCTGATCGAAGCGAACTGAGGCCAACGTGAATACGACTTTCCCTTTTGGAGAAAAAAACGTGAGGAAGTGATATCTATTGAATTGTCGCTCATTATTGAAAATAAAAATGCGTAACAAAAATACCTGCACAATATTATAATACGTTACATAAATAATAAATCATATATCAATATAATAAAGATTAACTATCTAACCATGTCAAAGCTGCTATTAACAAATTTTAAATATGAGCCACGTGATTATTGCCAAACTTAATTCCACTGAAACTGAATATTTACATGTAAATGGAACATTCCATCCTCAATAGTATTTCTGATTTTTAATGTCCCATTGTGGCTAGCCGATATATTATTATAACTAATCAATCATATTAAAAGAATGGTAATATTGATTTGTTGCTTACTCCGGAGAAGCTGGAAGACTTTTATTTCAATATCACTTGTATAAACTACTTACCAATGAATCCACTTACCTAACATAATGTCACCGCGCCCGCCGCATCTGATTGCCTGCACTGGCGAGGGGGGACCCAGCCAGTCGCCTACCTGGCCTAACGACCAGCCTTGAGGAGGGAGCAGTGTCGCCCATCGCATTATTGTCGGCACTACCGCAAAGGAGCCGAAGGGAAGAGACAGAGAATGGCCGCATTGTTGGGGCGCTTGCCGAAAGAGGGAAAGGGATAGAGACTTCTGGAATTGTCTGCTTTGTATTTGACCGCAATAATAACTGAACTTTCCTGAAGTTTCCAGAACAGTGCCTGGGAGATATAAATAGCGGTAAAGTGTGAGAAGGGACAGTTCTTGTGTTACGAATTCGGAGCCGTGCTGTTGGTGAATCGCTAGACTTTCTTGCTGTTGCAACGAGTGTACAAAGTTACTGTTTACAGAAATAAAAGTGTTTCTTTATCTCGAATACATCTGTCTTCTTTACATTACACCCACCAAAGTCACAATAATATTTATTAATGGTGCAATCTATAAATTTTAACTTATTATCATCGAGGCAGATACAGATATTTATGAACTATCTCAACTACTTTGACTATTTTCAGTTGTTCTTTCAGTTTCAGTTTTGTTTATTGAGAGGTGGTTTGACCTGGTGCCGGTACAAAGGGCCCGGCTTACAGGCTACAATTAACATTAACTTATAATTATAAATATTTACAAAGTTTACAGTTTTTGGTTTAACAAAAACCCATACGGTGACCATCTTTCGGTCACCGAGAACAGCTTTTGAGTGTAGACTTGTCCTTTAGATTGGCATCCCAGAAATTGAAGCACAATACTAATTAAAGTCAGTCTATCAACATTTACCATGCTGCTTTGGCAAATATGCAAATAAAATAGCAATTATCAACAATTGGCTAAGCTGTTATATCCGTGTTAATTTGTAAAAGTGGAGAAAGAGTTGAGATATGTTATAAAGTTAGGTTAGGGTTGCATATTGTTATTCATGACAGGTGTAGATGCTACCTCTGATAACACAGGCTAAATTTTGATAACACAGGACTCTGCCACCCTGTTCATATAGATGCACATTAACCTAGGTGTCGTTGCCTACACAATACCATCATGTATGAGTAGAGACATGGGACAAAATTTGACACAAGTATAATAGATTTCCCTTTTTGATGAAGGTGGGAAAAATGTAAATGGCCTAGCTACTGTCTGTTTCCTAAATTTATTGATTAACTTGATAAATGTTAACATGCATTGCATTTAACTGTTACCAGAATGGTTTAACAAATACCCATACGGCGAACTTAGGGAAACCAGGCGAAAAACGGTTCAGTTACTCAAAAGAAACCACTAAAAAGTGCAGCAAAAAACATGTTATAATCCTCGTACTACAGCAAGAAAACTACTTAAAAAATGAATTTTGATTAATTTACAATATTTACAAATAAACACAATCACTGAAACAGCATATATCGCCACTAATTCACTTTCAATTAAATAAAACTAACACGTGTTCCCCCATAACATTCCACACTGGTAAACACGTTTGTTAGAACTCCAGGTTCACAGCGATCAGCTGATCGACCTGCCTCAAGGCCTTGATATAACGTCGGCCTCGACTCAAAACTAAATGATGATTGCAAGCCCATATAGGATCATTGTGTACCTCTGATTCCCAAAAATGGTGCATTTAATAGTGATTAAGATGCCATGCCGGACCATCACGCGAATAAAACTACGTTTTCTGCATATGGTTGTAGTAGGTGTTCGAACTGTTTTCTATTCCAAAACATTGTGTCACAGTGAACGAGAACGGCTGGACTTCGTATCTACAGGCAAATCCACTTTCTAGTACACGCGGAAAGAACATATATTGGCTAGAACGTTTTTGAATCATAAACAAAAGTGAATAAAATCTCCATTTATTCGCAGGCGTGATTTGATCTTCCGATGTTCATAATGACTTCCCAGTACGCTAACTACTGTGCTGCTAGAGCACGTTGACAACGAGCACAACCATAGTTGTAATCAGCGGGATGGTGAATGCGGTGTCAGCACCTGCATTTCACATTAACAGTAAAATGCAGGACTGTCTAGTTATCAATCCGCAGGATGAGGAGACTCACCCGGTATTTGAAACATTGTCATGATGGAATGTGCTTGAATTTTCTATGAACAGTCTGAATTCCTCATTATTGCTTAATTTTACTTAAATGAAAAGATACATCAGACAGATATATTCAACACATAAATTTGTGTAAAATGATGTTTAGTAGCTTTAGTGCTATAGGTTTGAATTATCCAACATTCTGCAATGAAGGTCCCGTTTTTATGTTTCTCTGAAGGTCATGCAAAGAACATTCACTTTCAACGTCAGCAAATAACGACTGTTTCGAACATTTGGCTGCCCTAGCTCTCTAGATGCCAATGTGTAGAAATAACAAACTGCGTGTGTAATACAATTTAGACTAACATGTGTCACCTTGAACAGGAATAAATTATGAATACTTAGCTTTTCTGAACAATTTGTGAAATAACAGTGTAAAGTAAATTACCCATAGTGGATGGAGAAACTGGTAGTCTACAACATGCAAGTACGTGTTTACTAGCATCAAAATTTAGAATAAACTTTTAAAAATTCTGTATTCACGTTTGACATTAAGAATTCCTTTTTCATCCACTTAAATAGAGTAATCTTAGTACCGAACTTTCTTAGGCGTGCAATGCTTTAGCAGAACTGCATTAAATAGATAAACATCTCAACTTGTTTTAATGAATAGTGAAGATAGGCAATTTAAAGCACCCTTAATCCTGGACAAGCATATACCTGGAATTTGATGGTTTTTGTAGACCTTTTTCAACCACGATGCGGTCATAAACGCAAACACATCACCTTAGTATGAATGCCGCAAGCTCTACTAGTTCTTGCCAAGCTCGTTTTAATCCGCGCTATGCCTTCAAAATCAGGCTTTTCGATGCTGGCTTAAATTTTAAACTTGGGTTCGTGTTATAAAAGCGTGCAAGAGTTAAAGAATGGCCTCCGTACTCAATTAGTTCAGGATGGCTACATTAAATTCATTCTAATAATTATTCTTCCTTTCTTTTAATTTTCCTGTAATTTAATGTTAAGTATAGAGTAATTTTGACATTCTCGATGAAAATGCTCTATTCAGCAATGTACGAGTGTTAGGTGGAGTTCCGTCCTTGCGGTTCTCTCGTGACAGAACTCCGGAAATGTGACATGCTTTCCGCAACATTGTAGCTTGATGTCATAAAAGAGCATTAATAACTACAGAATTATGGAACATAAACCTGATAATAGAGTTTCTATTCCTCTTAACCGTTTACTACATCCTCTTGAAAGGAGCCAGTTCTAATTACTATTTTAGTTAATGATGAGTACACGCTGCATCGATACTTTTGTAACAAAAGTAGATAATAGCACTATGGATAGAGAGAGACGTACCTTGAAATAAGAAAATAACTGATGCAGATACAATTCTTTATTTACTTTTTCAAATCAAATGGTCTAACACTTATATCTTATTACTATCTGCGCCTTTAGGAATTCATTGTTAGGTATCAACAATTAAACACAAAGTGCATAGGATTGATGTGCCATGTTAAGGAAGACCGTATCCGGTAAAACGCTTTAAACGATGCAAAATTAAGCAAAACAAAAAATAAAGACGTGATAAACTGAAGAGATTTGGCTATATGTGTCGTATGTACGAGACCATTTGTAAAGTTCTCGGAATGACCAATAGATTGCAGTAGCAATTTCGAAGTTTTGTTTTCAAGAACCAGCAATTTGTCAAGAAAACATATGTGAATTAACATAGACGTTCAAGAATAATAGTAGGCATAGCTGTTTGTTATAGCTGTATGCATGTCGTTCCTAAAGAAGACCGTGGATACAACTGCAATTAAAAACAATATGAAATATACTCTGGGGGACTGCACCATCAAAATTCACTACGGCAACAAAAATGGTCAGTTAAGTTGGTATACTGTCTCTCAAAATTATCGAGGGTCCGCATCACGCACAGTTGTTCACCCTTTCAATGGATGTGTAGCAGAGGCAAGAGGGGTTGCCGAAGAGACCAAATGCACAAAATAAGCACACCCGACCTATAGTTCATTTTGGTGTAAGGGGAAGTGTTTGGGATTAGTATTGCAGAGGTCGAGCGTTCAAAGCTGGGGATGAAGTGTATTTTTCTTTTTCTTTTCCTTTTTTTTTTTTTTGTTTTTTTTTTGTTTTTTTTTTTTTTGTTTTTTTTCCCCTCCAACTTACGAGTAAGAAACTACTTTCATGCTCTTTAGAAGTATATATTTGTTCGTTTAACTATAAATAATTTGACGTATCGATGTACCCGTTATATTGTTCTATTACACGAAAGCCATATGGATTGTCTATTAAATGTATCTTTCTGTTACTACTCCAAAACCACCACCACCGCCACCGCCACCACCACCACCACCACCACCACCATCACCATTATCATTATACCGTTATTTTTCATATTCTCCGAAGAGTAAGCAAGAATTAAAGGCAAGCAAAAATGGATTCTGCTTTAACGAAAGACTAAAGCATGTTACTTCCATAATTTGACTGTGAACAAGCAATATAGAACGTAATTTGATTATGTGGCTTCTAAATATATACCTACTGCACACGGAGTACAACGCAGTAGATGGGAATTTGTTAACATCCCAAATATTACATTTATAGATTCCAAAGTTTTTAGTAGATGGATTTAGTCCTCAAAAGGAGACACTCGGATGTTTCTAGCACAAGAATTTCGAACACCTAATATCGCCTAAAAGCAGATCTTCCGGGCGTGAAATGCATTAGTGTGAAAAGCCAGAGCTCGATACCACAATAGTGCTTCGGTAAAGTGCCGGCTTCTAAAACTGATGTATGGAGGTTCAAGTACTGACGGATGTTTGTTGTTGCTTTTTCTTTCATTTCGGATTCTATCTAAAACGGGAAAGCTTGTTTTTCAGATCTTCAATTTTTCGCAACATTTGAAAGGTATATGATATATCTGTTTAGTTAACTGAATGTCTTTCATTTTAGTAGTATAAACCAATTAATATTCATTTACAATTGCATAGACCATTATAACCAAATGTAAGCAAAACATTGCTTTCAAGTGTATCCTATACTTCATAGTATTTCTATGGATATAGGCTTAGAAATTTAAAATTCTCGATATTTACCTGTTAGGGGGCTGTGAAATGCTAGAGTAGTATGATGTTAAACTACTTCCATAGTGTAAGTTTTGGTCATGTCAACAGCAAAGAGCGAATATGACCATTACGTAATTTAATTTTATAGCTATTTAAACACAGTTTAGATGCAATAATTGCTAGAAAAAAAGAAGCATTCTAGCAGCAATGAATATCCTTAATTAAATTAGCAAACGTATTGTCTTACACACACACACACACACACACACACACACACACACACACACACACACACTACGCACACCAACCCCCCCCCCCCCCCCACACACACACACACACACACATATACAGGGTGGGAGGTGAATAAATGCAAATAATTTTATATATAGTATAGAACAATGCGTAATAGCAATGTCACAAATAATTCACAAAGTTAAGGATACCATGTTTTTTGTACGGGCCTCCGTCGTGTGCTTTCTGTGTTTCACAGAGTGCGCATTTCACGACACCTGCATTTACATCACGCACAAGGCCGGCCGTCATTCAAGCGGTCTACAGTGAAAGAATAAAGAGCCGATATTCAGCAGCAGAATGTCTTTCAGAAAGTATACAGTATGAATGGTTTTACGTATGCTGAGTTCATTTAATTTACGGCGCTGCTGGGGAATCTGCCAATGCTACGAGGGACTTGTATCGGCAACGATTTCCAAATTGTCATCTTCCTAACCGACGAAAGTTCACTGCAGTGCATCAAAGACTCCGTGATACAGGTTCTCTTCGTCCCCGTTATAAAGGTAGAGGACCAACTCGTAATGCTGAAGCACTACGGCGTGAAGATGAAATCTTACGTATTGTAGAAGAGAGAGCTGGTGTGAGTAAAGCGCTTGGCAAGGGACATAGATACAAGTTCTTGGAGTGCTCGCCACACATTGCATGAACATCTGCTGTATCCATACCATTACCAAAGGGTTCAACGTCTGAAGAAGCATATTACGCATGAAGAGCGGAGTTTTGTAACTGGTTCTTACAGCAATGTGGAAATTATACGAAGTTTCCTCGCAACACAATGGTTACAGATGAGGCAATGTTTACCCGTGATGGCATACTTAATTTTCACAATGTTCACATTTGGGCGGAAGAGAATCCGCACTCCATTCGCCGTGGGAATTTTCAACAGAGATTCGCGGTAAATCTTTGGGCCAGGATCCTTGGAGATCAGCTACTGGGGACGATGGAACTGCCTAGAACGCTAAAAGGTGTTCATTATCTACAGCTTTTGCAAACGAAACTGCCGGAAATTCTCGAGGAGGTGCCATTGCATACAACTCAACAAATGCGGTTCATGCACGATGGTGCACCTCCGTATATCAGTAGACAAGTACGCCAATTTCTACATCTCCAGTTCCCAAATAGATGGATTGGTCGATACGGTCCTGTGTGTTGGCCGCCAAGATCCCCCGATTTGAATCCTGTGGACTTTTATTTCTGGGGGCATCTCAAGGACTTAGTTTACGCAGTCGAAATTAATAATGAAGCGTCTCTTAGGCAACGAATCTGGGACGCAGTGGCAAGTGTGAGAGCTGTGGCTGATGTGTGGAAAAGGATGCGACAATCATGGGGTCGACGCATGGAAGCTTGTTGTAGAGCTAATGGTAGACGTTTTGAGCACTTGTAACCGCAAAGAAGTTCAAATCATATGACGTACACAGTGGCATTTTCATTTGTGTTATTTAATCGTACAGGATATTGTACACCTGTTGTTGTGTTGTTACAGTTTTTTTTTTTTTTTCCTTCCCCTGGAGTGTTTTTGTGTTATGGCTTACATTTAATTCTTCACTGTTGTAAGAGCAATGTAAGGTTGTTTGTAGTTTAAGGAACCGGAGAACAAATGCATGTCTATTGATGTTAATGGTGTGTTTAATGCAAGTAAAATAAATTTAAATAAATCACGGTCACCCATGGCAACGGGCAGAGCGAGGCCAGCAGTGTGACCTCTTACGTAACCAGACGCCTATCAGAGGGAATACTAACCATCCTAAAAACATCGCAACATTTTCCCCACGAGCGTCACTATCAGAAATAGTGGAAAAAGTGGACATTACAGGTTCATCACATTGCCCTGAAACGCTGATACCAATATTTGCACTTATTCACCTCCCACTATATATAAAATGCCCTTTGCTACAGGTGCAGAGTTATTTCTTCCTTGATCATCCCTCAATTATTAAAAAACCGGTCGCTCACTTGCTGCTTTGATAGATAAGAATTTGACCTCGCACAACCCTTGATTCCTCCAACTGCTAGGGATGACCAAAGACCACGCGACTCTCTTTCGAAACGTGACCCCAGTATCTTTTATGAGTGATTGCACCTAAAATGTTTCTGCAGGATCGCCGAATGCAGATGACCAAAATACGTAGTTCAGCGTCTGGGCATCTCAGGGGAACGTGTGTTTCACACGAGAAGACCTGAACATGAAAACCGACTTGCTTTTACTCAGGAGCCGTGCAGATTTATAGAGAAGAAACCTCAGAGAAATGTGTGCCTGATTCTCACAGAGATCCAATCGACTTTATGCATAGATTTGTAACGAATGATGACACATAAGCGTACTACCACTCACCTGAAACGAAACAGCAATCTAGGCAACTGGAGTACCAATGTTCTCTAACGCCAAAGAAAAAGGCTAAGTGTATGAAATCGGCCAGGAAGATATTGGGGACGGATTCATGTGACAGGAATATTTTGTCTAGACATTCACCAGAGGGTGGCACCAGATAGACCAGTTGAGAGTGCTTGTAAGAAATCTAGGGGTAGCCTCCCCTCGCGATGGTCAATGTGAGAAAACTAGGGGACGACACCTATAGGAGGTAGTAAACGGAGGATAAAGTCACCCCTCTGCCAATTTATGAATCAGTCGGAAAGGTTGTCTGCAAGATTCACTTCTTTAACGTTGCGTCCCGCGCGCGCTTGTGTGTGGACGGTGGAGTGTCTGATAAAACAAATAATGTGTAACAGTAACCCGTTAGTGTGGAACCATCTCGCTTGGAATTTTAACAAGTCTTTTCTCAGTAATGTGCATAATTGTGTCATTAACCATTTCAGAGATACTGTTTATTTTAGGGTTTGAATTTTCAAATACTTTCTTACTTTCTCTACTGCGTATAGTTACTAGGAAAAGTGTTGTATTCGATCCAAAAATTCGATATCAAGTTTTCAACGAAAATATGTATTTTCAAACTACGTGAATACTAAAGCATTTCTAGAAAAGGTCTCTTTCTCTGTGTCCGGTAGTATGGTGTGTGTCAACATGAAAAGGCAAAGATCCCATATAGTGATTCATTTTTTGTAACATCTATGCTGTTTTTTCTTCTTTGTCTCTAATGTATTCAGAACGAAAATGTCTGTATTGAAACTATTTCCGCAAATGTCTATATACATAATAGGTAGGGAAGATAGCTCATTTCGCCAAAAAATTCTATACCAGGATTTGAGTGAAAAAAGGGTTTGAGGTTTCCTGACTAAAAAGCAATTTTAGCAGTTTTGCATTTTTACAAAACGTTATAAGTCTAATGTTTTGTTAACAAGCGCATCACTCATCCCCTGCTTTATAATGTTCCTGAGAAATACCAACCCTCCTTGGTTCTCGCATCAATGACCTACTGCCCCCTGTATTAGGGATGTTTATTAAAACATACATCTGGGAAGGGATCAACTTAATTGACACATGCGGGGCTAGGAAAACTCATTTCCTACTTTATGACTTCCCAGTTGCAGGCAATTAATTAACCCACACCCCGAATGCTCTTAAACGTGTAGCTCAATATATAACACACTTATTAAAATTACTAATGTCTCTCCTCCCCTACCTCCAACGCTCATCATTATTCTCGCACCCCCCCCCCCAATTAATTCTTGAAGCAGCTACAGTTAATTAAGTCACTTACAAAAATCTACCCCCACCCCCTTCATTTTAAACATATATTCCACCTGAGGTGCTTTTTACATGATTATTTTAAACACACACACACACACACACACACACACACACACACACACACACACACACACACACACACACACACACACACACACACACACACACACACACACACACACACACACACACACACACACACACACACACACACACACACACACACACACACACACACACACACACACACACACACACACACACACACACACACACACACACACACACACACACACACACACACACACACACACACACACACACACACACACACACACACACACACACACACACACACACACACACACACACACACACACACACACACACACACACACACACACACACACACACACACACACACACACACACACACACACACACACACACACACACACACACACACACACACACACACACACACACACACACACACACACACACACACACACACACACACACACACACACACACACACACACACACACACACACACACACACACACACACACACACACACACACACACACACACACACACACACACACACACACACACACACACACACACACACACACACACACACACACACACACACACACACACACACACACACACACACACACACACACACACACACACACACACACACACACACACACACACACACACACACACACACACACACACACACACACACACACACACACACACACACACACACACACACACACACACACACACACACACACACACACACACACACACACACACACACACACACACACACACACACACACACACACACACACACACACACACACACACACACACACACACACACACACACACACACACACACACACACACACACACACACACACACACAATGTTGACACGATGAAAATAACTCGGAAATCGTCTTGATTAAAGTCTATAAAAGTTCATATACGTACATTGTGCTTAAACGAGATTTATATATAACTATGCCTTTATCTCGTATGGTTTGCAAGTAAAACAAAATTATTAAAAATGAAGTTCACAATCTGAGAAAAGTAAGCATACGTATTTTATTTGCCATACAATTAGCTTAAAATACGGCGTTTTATTCGAAATGATTATAACAGTTGTTGGAGAAAATCAAAAAGAACGAAACTCTTTCCATGTAAAGCGTAGTTTGGGTTGGGGAGGGATATTCCTGAACGTCTTCGTGTCGCATCCTTGCAAGATGAATTTCTACCAAGACTGGTATTTAACCGAGTTTTCGTTAAGATATGCGTTATGCTGTTCGGAGACATACACACATTTTCTTACAAACTGTCTAGATCCAGGGAATCTCCAACCCTATATTTCCGGTAAAATGTCGGTTGTGCTTCATACGGAAAATATTTCAAATTACCCTCGTATTAAGTTAAAGCGATGTATTGGCGCCTCTAGATGGATCTCAGGTGGATAACTTACACTTATCGAAGTTTGAATATAAATGCAAACAGTGCATCGAATTAAAGACTTTTCCTTGGCAAATTTAAGCAACCTTTCGTGATTACTTTACTACATACACCATGCAGATCCATAGTGAATATATGTGTACCTACTTCTAAAAGTTTTACAATATGTACATAACGTGTCAACTTTAAATCAAAAGGTGGGGTCGGGGGCGTTTAATGGGGCATTTATCGCTAACGTAACCTAGAATATAAATAGTACTGAGGTCGGAAGTTGACACCCCACGATCCTCTACATAACATAAACTCATTCTGGTGTGCGAGCGAAACTGCCCGAGCCGTCGCACCGGACCTTCATACCAGCACCATAGCTTTTGGAATCCAATTGAAACCTTTGGGTTCTCTCTCTCTCTCTCTCTCTCTCTCTCTCTCTCTCTCTCTCTCTCTCTCATCGCATATTATTAATCTGGAAGTGAATTGTGACGAAAAATGAGTTTTAAACGAGTTCCTATATCCGGAACGCCGCTCAATTAAATGTCTGTCAGCTATACCACGGGTGCACCACTTGGGGCGCTCTAATCAAAATATTGCTACACACAGATGAGAAAGATGACTGAAATCGTTGGGGAGTGAAAAGGGAGAAAGATGGAGGAATATAACGAAAACAGAGAAATAAATGCGGATGGAGGGACACAGTGAGAGAAAGTAGAGACGAATTTCCG
Source organism: Tenodera sinensis (assembly GCA_030765045.1). Lineage (NCBI taxonomy): Eukaryota > Metazoa > Arthropoda > Insecta > Mantodea > Mantidae > Tenodera > Tenodera sinensis. Next base: position 144,151,123 of record CM060962.1, read on the forward strand.
AATTTAGCCCAAATATGCGACCAGAACTACTAATACCACATAACACTGATTTAAGCATTACTTTACCTCCTGTTATATTTTTCAATGTAGTATTTTGTTCAGTGCTTGTTAATATACATATATTTGTGATAAACTGTTTGGCAGTTTTCTGTTTTCTAGTATGGACCTAGCACTGGGTTAAATTATCCCGGGCTTGGGGCACTGGTGCTCACTGAGCGCAGACTGCTCACGGCATTTCACTGATAAAAGTATGTTTAGCACGTAAAGAACTGTAGGTCACTCAGGCTATTTCCCTAGTTATCAAGGACTGAATTTTACCGCTCTGCTCGTATGTCAGAGTGAAAAATTCCCTATGCGGACATGCGTGCCTTAAAGGAGAACTCAATGCGGAGATATCGTGTATGTGAAACAAGGTTTCCTCCTCATGTTCTTCCTTTATGAATTGGTAAATAAAACCTTATATAATAAAGCCACAGTTCACTGTGAACACACGAACAATAAGTAAAAGAGCTCACGTTGAAACACTCTGCTGCCGGCAACTTCTCTATTCTTAAAAAAGTCATTCTCTTCCCCTGACGCAAACGCTCCTCTCCGTCGAAGATGTCGCCTTTAAGACCTATAAGATCTCGTGTTTGGTGTTCGGACTAGCTCTAGCAAGAGGTACTAATCTGCAGGGTATGCGTGAGTTATGGTAGGAATGGAACCAAACGAAGAGTCAACCAACATATCACTTTATTTGTAAATTTCCAGATTTGTAGAGAACTGCCGACGATATTTAAATAGAATGTAACTTTGTAACTTCAACTACAACGTTATAACACTTTAACTTTGTCACCCTTTAGCAACCGCCGAATTATGTATACGTGCTAGCTTACGTGCAACTCCCAAGTTGCACGTGCGTTCTCTCGACTCTATTCAAGACGAGTGTGTCTTGCGTTGTATTTGTTTTTGCGCGAGCAACACGAAGGAAGCGATTTCCATTGGCTAACTTTAGAGCACGTCATGGTAAGATAGGAATCAGCCCGCTGAGTCGTTAGAGGTTTGTACATACAACAATTGTAACCTTATCACTCATTTAAATCTGCCTAGGCTTCCGTTCTTGAGACTTTAACATATTCAGCTTTATTACGTCTTCCCCTTAACTATTGACTAGAATCTCCTTTTCTTTCTTTCTATTATCAAATATATATTGACATTATAATTTCGGTTTCACCCCCTTCCCCTTCGTTTTCCCTCCGTAAAGGAAACAACACAGTACAAGAAGAATTACTGAAGTAATACTTTTATACAGTGAAAATTCATCGAAATTCCATAGAGATGTTAAAAATATAAATTAATAGAAATACTACCTATTTTTACAGAAAAGAACGTGATTTATTGCCGCAGAAACTTTTTACTCTAGTTATTTCATCTTGGTTTTCATAGAAATGATAAAAACATAATAGATATTAATGGAGCGGATAGCTCTTTGTTTGCTCAAAGCAATTCCTACTAAACAATTATCCCATTTCGTAGTATTATTGAAAATAATGAATATTATCGATACTATTTCAGCGTACAGAGAAGATTCAAAAGTGCACATGCACTCTATAGAGGTAACAGTATTGCTCCTGCAAAATTAAATAGGTGAAAATATAATGAGCTTGTTTAACCGATGTTGTAAGGGTGACCTTTCAATCCCTCGAATGACAATGTCATTCATGTCCCCTATTTCTATGTAACTATTGCACAATGATCCTAAAAATGTCCATGGTGAGGGGACCCACTCCTTTAACCCTTATAACTATTTCGTAAAGCCCGAGATATTTTTAATCACGCATGAAAATTCTTTAATATCCTGGCAAATACGTATAAGATATTGGCATTTCTGATTTCTCGTAACTTCCCCCAGTCTTGCACTTCTGGATACTATGCATAGCTTTTAAGTTTCTCCTGGCAGTGAAACTACTGCATGAATGATAATAATTAATTGTTCTTTAACACATGCCAATGTGTAGGCTAAGATTGGAAATGTAGAATCAGACTGAACATTTCAATGCTATAGCCGGGATTTGAGCAATGAATCTTCGTCTTTCCGTGCCGTTGTTCTAGCCCAATGGATTACCTACCATGGCAGCATGCCTATATGACATTACATTTCCCAACATCCAGACTTCGCAACAGATGCCTTTCTGAGGTGCCCTGCTTTCAAAACAAACGCAGTCTTGAGAAATTGGTCTGAGTACAAGCAAATTTCAGATACATACCAATTTAAATATTTCAGACATACACCGTTCAAAAATTCCAGTAGAGGATGTTCAAGAAATCACCAAAACCACAATCTTCGGTGGAGATTTCACCGGGATAGGTTTTGAGAATCCCTTTATCCAAATACGCATTGTTAGAAAGAGGTGTGTGTGTGTGTGTGTGTGTGTGTGTGTGTGTGTGTGTGTGTGTGTGTGTGTGTGTGTGTGTGTGCGCGCGCGCGTACGGGTGTGGATGTAAACAGCGTAACTCAAAAACAAAAGTCGGTGAAATATCAAACCTATTAAGTTCAGTATCTTTCAATGTGGTACAAGAAGATTTTAAGAAAACTCTCCCACCACAAGCTACCCCGTATGGAATACATTTTTGGCGATTTTTTATTTTCTCTATATGGGCCTATAGAATGTGATTCAAAATAAATGTGTTCATGTTAATATCAGGTGTTGACAAGAACATATCTACCGTTCCGTCTTTTGATTATGCTCTTCTCCGTTTTCCCTTTTGTCTCTGTCTCACGCACGCACGCACAGGCACACACACGCACGCGCGCGCGCACACAAACACACAACACACGCGCGTGACCTACTCTAATGGGATATGGGAGACATTTTCGGCAAAATCGAATACTTCTACTTAAGAATAAGTAAGCAGTATAGAAAGGAAATACAGGAATTGACTGCTTATGCAAAAGGAGTTGCTAGACATTAGCATTAAAACTGCATACTAATAAAATCATACTCAAACTTACGAAGTGAATAAGATCCTGCTAGTAACAAATCTTTAATTACCTTTTAAACCCTAAATGGAAAAAAAGAGGGTCTACAACTTCTCATACATTTTTTTTCTCTGTGATTATATCATTAATCACTGTGGAAAAGGCCTGTTCCTTTCTACTTTGAACATTTCATCTCTTCAACTATTCATTATTACCTACATATTTGCGTTCTTCGAAGAAGAAAAAAGGGGTGTGTGGGGAGACATAAATAAAGGGGAGAGAAGCTTGCTTTTACTTTTCCTTTCAATTAACTACTCTTGTTCTCCTCTTTCTTATTTGCTTTCTTTCATTCTTTCTTATATTCTCCTTTGCTTAAAAATCATTAAGATGTTCAACAGATTTTATGTTTTTGCTTCTAAAATTTGCCTTCCTCGTTGCCAGTGATTTACGCTTTATTCTCAAAGAGAGAAGGGTTCGTTCCTTTTTCCTCCATTAAATTTCGTCCTTTCCGTTCCATTCTCTCTGCGTTGGTTTTATTACTTTGGCATGTTTCTCATTCTTGTGTTAAGCTCTTAAACTAGTAGAAGAACAGATACCAATAGAACACATGGCTTCCCAACTAAAAGCAGGTTAGTTTCTATTTTAGGTGGTTTAAGCGCTTTGTAGATTCAGATCCAGATTTTTTGTTTGATATCCAAGGGTGTATTTTATAATGCTTTTAGCAGTCTCAGAGCACAATGGCCCCACTGATACAGATTATGTTCTGCAGTTGAAACACATTGCATTAAATCTGCTTGAAGGTAAGTTTGTTGTTAACAGTTTCCATAAAATTACTTGTTTTCTGCGGTCTAATTTCCTCAGCTTCAACACTCAGAGAAAGAAGTTATAAAGGCGGAAGTGTATTCCTTAATACATAAGCTAAAAGCTGAAGGACAGACTTTGTCATCCCAAGATCCATCCTTTTCAAAACAGACTATACCAACTGATGATAAACACACAGGTTCGCATGTACCTGTCGAAAGGCACAAGATAATGGATTTCACTTGCTTTGAAGATGACAATGAAACGCAAAGTGAGACTGATGATGTAGTGCTCAGATACTCAAAGCAAAGTTGCGGTTCAGTGAATATAGAAAATCTATTGGAATGGTGGAAAACTCATACACAGAAATTTCCATATTTATAAAAGGTAGTAAAACAGTTTTTGTGTATTCCAGCATCAAGTGCGAGTAGTGAAAATAATTTTAGTGCAGCACGATTAGTTATTCAAGAATGTCGAACCAACCTGAGCAGGCAGAGTGTGGATTCCATCCTCTTTCTGCTCAACATTTTGCATCATTAAAACATGGTGAGTCCGTAATCCAATAAAAATTATAGTACTAATGTTTACTTTGATTTAAAACATGTACAGGCATGCACATATCCATCGTGGAAGTAATTATAACTAATTTCTGCTACAGCCAATTCCAGATAAGTTACAACAGCGTGACCACTGCGAATTCCACCGTTTGATGGGTGGCCTACCTTCTAAAACATTAAGGCGCGGCTGACACCTCGTATAACGGGGCAGGCCTTAAAGCACATCTTTAATCTATTGCTTTCCCCAATGGTCAAAGCTCCATTATACTTCTACGAACAGCAGTAATTTGCATTTAACTGCAATATTTACCAAATGAGTTATGTTGCTGGCTACGGGAAACTTGAGGGCATTCAGTACGAATGGCCTTAAAGTCTGTTCTTATAGGTATTTGTTCTGACGAATTCTCAAATTTATCTTAAAGCGGTAGGTATATTCTTATTCAACTAAACCGGCGATGTCCAACCCTGTCTCTTTGGAGACGCTTACAGTCAGTACCCAGTGACGGACACAAACAGGCGATTCCATGACTTGAATTTTCTGGGAATGTCCTCAGAAGACCTCTCCATTTTGAATGACTTTTGTATAACTGCTAAACAGTAAGAGACAAAGTCTTACTAACTAAAGAATGTGGATCTGGTTAAAACACACGTTGTATGTCAAATACATTCTCTTTTCTTTTTCCTTCTTTCTTTCTTCGAGTGAATCATTTCCGAGATACTCTATTATTTGTGTGAATTTGCCAATACTTATGCTGTTCTAAAATAAGAATAAGTTATTCGTGTTTTATCTCTTGCAAAGAGAACGGAATTTCAAAGGCATAGCATAGCAACCAGCTGTTAAATATTTCACAATCGCTTAAACCCTACTGTATTCCCATATTCCCCTTGAACCTACAAGAAAATTAGCAATAAGATACGTTCTGAAAATGCTTATGTCGATTAAATGAAGTAGATAGAGAAATAAGCATTTGCAAGAATAAATTTTATAAGAGTGAGCATAGCTCTACATATGTATATTTACGAACAGTTTATCCAAGTTGAACTATACTAAACGTCTGTATCACAATAGGTTACTGACGATCACTGTGTATCTTCTAAGCCTATGCACTTCGACTTTGGCGCCAAATATTGATAGAACTATTAAACGTAAGCAGTACCAAAGAAGTCACCAAGGAATAGATCTTTATCACAAAAGATTTGAAAGAGGTTTCGTAAATCAAACGCAACGTAAATGTAACCAACCCGCCACTGCAACACAATGCACATCTGAGTGGCAGCGTCCGCGTGTAGTGGAAGAAGGTAAATCCCTCCCCTCTTTTGCAAACGGTGGACATCGCTGTGCTAAACCATCGATATTTTAACGGATAAATTGCACGTGTAATACAAATGTTTAACTCTGTGTATTCTTACTTTGCCGTATTGCAGATTTGTATTGTGTGAAACAAGCGCTAAGCAGTAAATGTGCACCTCTACATTAAATTATTGTTATGATTCCCAGTAATTTTTTATACATTTTTCTTCAAGTTTTATATGGGAAACTTCAACCGCTGCTTATTAGTCTGAATTATGCCTGTGTTTTTATCCTTAGGACATCTAGGACCCGAGGTTTTATGGAAAAGAAAGTAATTTACAGATATGCCATGTGTTAAAAATGTCGACATCAGTTGTTTAGCCTGGAAGTAAAACCCAGACTGTTAATTTAATTTTGTTACGCTCTCTTTCATTCTCCACCTTTTGAATACTTTCATTTCGTTTTGTATCGCCCCTCCCCTTCCGTCGTGTATACGATTTTAATTACAATATCCGCGGCAATAAAAACAAATGATGTTTGTAGCGCGGTCTACAGTGGATTGAATAAACACCAGTTTTATTGGAGTTGCATTTGTCTCATCTTCGAACGAACCGAGTTAAAATATCGGTTAGCCTAAGTTGTCTAGATGAGCTTTTATTTTTCCTTCCTTGTCCTCGAATAATTCTTAAGGTCCCAGGCTCATTTGTGAATCATCATTATCATATGATACAATTGGTTCAAGGATGTTAAACACGCACGCACACTCGCACAAGCACCAAAGCTCAAAATTTTATAATTTTAGACATTGAAGTAGGCTCTAATTCACTATCACATTCCATACTTTTCTGATTCTGTGGAAGGTAGAAATAACCCTCAATAAGAAAACGTTTCCGATCACCCGGGAGTCGATTTCGAAATCCATGAGAACCGGGTCATTCCTTTATTTTTTATTACTTTCTCTGCCACGTACTACTTACAGCAAATAGAGGAAGTATTGTATTCCACCTAATAATTCGATTCCGAGATTTCACTGGAAATATGTTTTCAGAGTCCCTGATTGAAAAAAAAAATCATTTTTAGAAAAACGTTGTCTGTGTGTCTGTGAATAGTATAACCCAAAAACGAAAAGTCGGTTAAATACCAAGTTCGGCATCTTCCAAGGATGCGGCACGAATGTTCTTAAGAAAATCCCCCGACTCCAGAAATGGAACATTTTTAAATTTCTCAAAACCTTCAATGCAACGGTTTTGATTAAAATAACATAATTTTAAAATATTTTTATGGCGGATGAATTTCTATCTTGAATTTTCTGGGAATGTCCTCAGAAGTGCCTCGAACAATGACGTCTACTAACAAACGCAAGAAGGGAAGAATGTATGGAACGATGTAACTTGGAATAGGGAATTGTCCGGACATGATCAAGAGTAGTATACTATTGGTTTGTGTACTGAGACTTAAAACAGACTTCCACATTACTTTAGGATTTGGAAAGCAAGTGGAGGAAGTAGGAGAAGGTACATAGATTGCAGCAGGTAGAAATGTCTAAAGCATGGAGATTGAAGTGGAAGTAAACAGACCAAAATTATTGCTTTAATTATTTTGGTCAAATTTTGCAGATGCACTAACTTATGTGCAAATACCTGAATTTTGGTTCCCGATTCGTGCAGTATCTGCTGTAATGTGGCCTGAGGCGTTCAATGATGTGACCGTCAACTGTGGCCATGACAGGCGAACAATGCCTTCCCACCCCCTCACGCAATAACAAAAGCGTTGGTTCGTCAAAATAACGCATAGTCCACAATAATTACGAAGAGTGTTGCTCTCATTAACCCCTGTCGTTGGGGTTGCCATGGTAACTGCTGACTCTGCTCAATTAAATCATAGCTGCTGCACCTAGCCACTCATTCATTAAAACCTCGCCACCCCTCTTCTATTTAAATGTGGATGTTTTAAAGAGGCCGATCCTCAAATGGCTAAACATGCTTTGCTTTTAGGGCAAGTGTTTGTTTTATTGAAAATCGAGCACAGGATTTAAATTAGCACGCAGCACTGGGACAACCCTCTTAAGATAGTCTATGCAACCCTATCAACAAAGCTGTAAATGACACAGCTAGAGGAAAATCAAACTACATCACAACAAAACACCTCGCTATAGGTACACACGCTTCTTTGGCAGAGAAGGTTAAATTTTGCTGACGTTAAATACAATTTGAAATACACTTGTCATGTAAACTGCACGCTGAAAAAAAGAAGAAATGGAGCCCAGAAACTAGATGCAACGAATAAATCATTAGTTATTTACCGAGTTGGTAAAGAATATTTTCAATACTAAGTTTCCGGAAACCATATTTATTTAAGTTTCTAGCAACTTTTAATATTTAAATGCTAATCACGATTAAGTTAGCTCTACTAGCCACGATGTGCGCTGTTGAAGACACAAATTACTTGCAAACGGTCTAAAGCTTTATACAATTCGTAACACTCCCTTAAAAAGGTGGTTTGGACAGACGATTAGCGATACGTATAGTGAGAAAAATACAAGAAAAAGAATCTGATGAGTTCCATTCATGTTACCTTCTCTAGCCACTGTAGTTTATTTGTATACACCTTCCACTGACTATTGTTGCAAAAGTTTATTTTTCTATTCAATTTGTGTCAATCAAGCAAACGCTTGCAGAAATAGTTTCATTATATATTTAGTGGATAAAGAAGACTAAAGCAATAGCCAACTCTTAAAAAATGCAACTACATACTTAACCTGAAAATCTACACGTTTCCCACGACATCGCCAAAAACAACTGAATAGTCCCAGTAGTAGGCAGTGAAGTATTGAAACATTCGAACCAATAAGAACGGGCACCTCGATACTGGTAAAGCCTCCGCACTCAATGAAACCTTGCAATCCATTTTTGGAGAGTGAGTGGTACTCCTATGATTTATTATTTGAACGTGTAGAAAACTCATTCTGAATGCAGAGGACTTCACAGGTTGTTCGCAGAAAGTTCAAAATATCCATTTTATTGGGCCACCTTAGGCATATTATTTTAATCAAAGTTTTACACCATTTTCGAGAAAATATAAAATAAGAAAGTTTGTTCCATATAAAAGGTAGCTGCTATGGTGGACCTTCTCGAAAATCATGTCGCATCCTTGAAAATGGAACCATATGCTAAGTATGATACTATTTATTTCGATCTTTCGTTTCCGAGTTGCGCTATCACACACGGACGCACGCACACACGCCTCCCCCACCCACACTCAGATACGCACCCTTATCTAATTCTTTTTTAATTTAAGGGACCGTAAAACATGTATTTCCGGTGAAATTTCGTTACCGAATTTTTGGTTGGAATAGTGCCACTACCTACTGGAGCTAGTAAACTAGTGTGTTATAATCTCTTGCGAGTTATTCGTGAGCTACTGCATTAATTGAAGACTTGAAATAAAAAAGGCTCTAAGTGCCAAAATCATGAATTTGAGGAAAATGTGTTTTAAGTACACTAAGTAATACTAATGGTCGTAATTTCAGTATTAATGTTTTAATTGAAAGCTGAACATAGTGTGGATCTACTGTCAAAAGGAACTTACAAACATTATATTGTAATAGTGTGAAAAGTGCACTGAAGGTGGAAATTCAATGAAAGGCTCTAAGCTCCCTAGTTCAGAACTCAGGAGAGAGAACAAAGAGAACAAGGAATGAAACAAAATATGATTTTCTTTGTTCATACACCTAAAGTTCATTCTGTAATGCTGCTGTAAAACTTTTTGTGGCCATCATTTGTCAGGTACTGCATCATTTCAGTCAAATCCTTCTTCTTTTCTTCAGAGATGTGGCTTGTAACATCCAGGGCAGGTAGTTGCATTTTCTTGATGTCCTGTACTCATACACCCTTTTTCAAAATAGTCATATCTTCCCAGGCTTCAATTTCGTTTAAACTTCTCCTGATCTTAACTACATGAGGCTTACGTTTGCCCAACTGTAGCCACATGTACTTTGGAAATTTTTAGCTTTGCTGTCTTTATATTACAATCTGCTGTTTTCTTGAAATCGAAGAAGTCAGATGCCTTCATATTACTGACGGTAAATGGCTTTAGTTGTCTTGATTCCTTTATCATGTCCTTTATACCTTCTGGAACAATGCATTTGGTAACTCGTTTTCTTTTCTCAATAAGGGCGAAATCCCTGTCGCAACTTAAGGAGTGACCTGATACAAGGAACTTATGGTTTATTTCTTCAGAAACACCTGTTGAAATTAGGTACATCCAGAGAAAGAGAATGACTCTGTTTTTGTTTTGGCCACAAACATTTTATCTATGAGAAGGAAGCGTGCGGAACATAGAGCCTTTCATATGTTAACAGCAGTGGCACTTAAATCGCATACCATCTGTCGATTGCATTTCAAACCACATTTTCATTCGTGGCACTTCGAGTCTTTTATACATTATAGCGCTTGGCATGTAGATCTCATTTTACACAAAATCCCAAAATTCCTTATTATGGCACTTAGAGCCTTTTTTATTCAAGTCTTCAATTGTTGTAATAGATGCTTATCAAATATCGATACCTGCAAGAGTGCAATATCATAGCTCATTTCTTCAAAAAGCGTTTGATTTTTATGGATAAGGAAGCAAAAAACGTCAATACCTTATTACAATATTTTAAAAAGGTATTTAATAAAGTTTATCACTACAGGTTTGAAATTTCTTTTACAGGGATATTTAAAGGTATCATAAACTTTTGATGTTTGCCTGCAAACATTCAGGAAAACTACAGCATAGAAATAACTGTGGGACAGGACTTCCGATTTGAGATCCTTTTCTAAGTGCGATGGTTTACATACAATGTTACCTTTTTTTACTTTCTCTACTGGTGAGTAGAGGAAGTATTGTATTCCACCCAAAAATTCGATGTCAAGATTTCACTGAAAATATATGTTTTGAGACCCCCTGAATCCAAAAAAAGCACTTTTAGAAAAAGGTGTGTGTGTGTGTGTGTGTGTGTGTGTGTGTGTGTGTGTGTGTTTGTGTGTGTGTGTCTACGTCTGTGTCTGTGTCTGTCTGTCAGTCTGTGGAAAGCATAACTCAAACGAAAAGTCGCTTAAAAAGCAAAGTTGGTATTTAAGTTTAATGTCTTTCAAGGATGCGACACGAAGATTTTGAAGAAAATAGCCCCACCCTAAGCTACCCTTTTATGAAAATTTTTTCGAAAATTTTGATTTTCTTGAAAATGGCTCTAACGATTTTGATTAGAATGCCATATGTTTAAGATATTTTCGTGACAAATGAAATGTATATTTTGACTTTTCTGGCTATAGCCTATGTTTACTCTGGATGCCTGTTGAATAACTTGTAAACTGTAAGACATAGACAAAATCTTTCTGTACAACATACAACTTATGTTCATATATATATATTTTGGTAGAGTGAACCATTTCGGATATATTCCTTGTTATTTGTGTCAGTTTTGGAAAACTTAAAACTTTCGTGAAATGGAACATCGTTGTTGGTATTTTTATGTTAAGCGTGAAGGTTTTAAAAGATATAACTATCACTCAAAGCCTACTGCATTCTAACATCCCCCTTGCACCTACAAGGAAATAAGCAATAAGATAATTTCTGCAAGAGTAGAGAAAGTCACATGAGTGCAACACATCTGATTTTTCTTTTCTTATCCCACTTTGCCTCGGCGTAGCTGCAACATGTAGCATCTTGCATTTCTTAGGTGGATGGGCGAAGAGAAGACATTGGGTACTTTCTTTTAAGAACTAGTAATTTTTCCGGCACAAATAACCTGGCTGTCGACGGGCCCTTAAACCTACCTACCCCCCTGTCTCCTTCCCTCACTCACTCCCTCCCTCACTCACTCATCAAAAGAAATTAAGTACTTCATTATTTGATACTTTAACACCTTTTAAAACGTTTATAACATAACAACTTTCACATTACCTGCCAACTAACGCCATTTTGTCTTCTTCCTGAGAACATTTGTTAGTGTCTCTTAACAAAATCACTTTCAACGATCGGGCATTGCGGCATTGCATTAGGACGTTAATAAAGTTTCTTTTGTGGCTGGAGTTTCCACAATTTGTTTCAATACAGTTTATACTTTGTCCTTATCATATTATACAATTTATTACGTGAATTTTTCGAATGCTTTAGTCATAAATTATCTCCTTTCATAATTCCTGCAAAATGTATATTGGGGGGGAGGGATTCGTAACATTTAATAAACAACTTACTTGCCTTAGGGTTTATTAACAAATATCCGTCTCAACTTAAAACAACCGAAGTAAACTACATTAATTTATCCATTTTTTTTCTAGCTGTGGACACACAACTATTTTCATAATAGCTATTATATTAGTTATATCTTATTCAAATTATTTCCTTGTAACATGTGAGGGATTGTCAATGTTTCTCATGATGGCGAGGATAACACCAGGCCTATTCCAACTAAATCGTCCGAAATACTGTTTTTTTAAAAAAAATTAAACAGTTTCTCTTGTAGACCAAAGTGATTTATTGTATTATTCCAAGTTTTATAACCAAAATAACTCAAATGTATCTGCTCATTCCTTTTCTAAAATTAGCAGATTCAAGCTGTTGTAACTCCAGGGCCTTCATCTATTATATTTAAATAAGGCATTATTTTGATGCGTAAATGTTTAATCTCGTACTGATAAGCATATATGTTCTCTATAGTTTCTCCGAGCTTACCTATGGTAGAAGTATACACAATGTTAGGGATAGAAGTGCGGATATTTTGATAAATGATACCTCAATATGTATTAATATATATGACAGTTGTTTTTTCCTCTTCATCGAACAGTTTTCCCACAATCCATACTTTACTACCTGATGTTTTTTGGATGGTCGCAAGTGCACCGCCAAACAAACAACGCCTGTGAGGTAGACTAACCGATTTGCTTCACACCTCAATGCGAACCCACTGGCCTAGATAATGTGAGGGCATTGGCCTTGCCGAAAGCAATTCAAACTCAGTTCCAATACAACACTCGTTTCGACCTCTCTGCGCCGTATTTTATGTGGCACGCCTACTCTTAATAAGTAAAATCAAACATTGATGTAATATTCATCATTGAGCTGTTCTCAATACCAGCACAAACATCTGGGATTATGACCCTAACAGCCCGTATTTAAAGATATTTTGTTTGTTAACGACGCTGTCGATTGTCAGGTTCATTTCAGCACCGTCGATGTGCCGGAATTTCCTCTGAAAGTTGTTTAAATGCCAGTAAATCTACTGACATGGGCTGTTCCTTTTAAGCACACTTAAAACCATCCATCTGGGCCGGGTTTACACTCGCGACCTAGCAGCTAACCAACTAACGCACCAAACTTCCTCGGCATTTTTCAGTTATGAAGACTGAGGAAATCCTGGGAAAAATCTGTTAGGGAGAACAGTCCTGGTGGGATTTGAACCGGGACCTCCCGTTCACAAATCCAAGCGTCAACAACCTGGACCTTGATCTCAACTCTGTCTGTCATTTTGTTACTTAAATTGGTTTCATTCTATGCTAATGACTTTCAAATAATAACATATAACTTTATTTTGCTTATTATTTGCAAAAAGTGTAGCTTCTAAAATATGCTTTATAATATAAACGCAAGGATAAATAGGCAAAAGTGTACACAAAATAGTTACCACAATTTTCAGAGAACTGCAGGTAATACGAGGAAAATGGCGCCTCAAACACCTCTTTTTCTTAGTTATTTTTATGTTAAAATAGCTATTCTTAAGTACTGAAGTAAATAAAGCAGACCCATTAATATTTCCAACATTCAAACCAGTATGTGCAATGTGCTCATCGACTTTTTTAGATAAATACAAATTTGCAATACTATGGCCATCATATCATTTATGTATTTAACTTTTTGAAATACATATGCTAATAGTAAAGATTGCAATTATGAAGTTCATACTATCAGTCGCCTTAAAAACCAGTAGAGTTGTACAGCAATTTTTCGCTCTAAGACTAGTAGCCAAAAGTCTAGAACTGGCGGGGAAGTGCTAAATTGGCAACCCTATTGGAGAAGTTGCGTAATTCCGCACAGAAATGAGATGAGTGAAAACTGACATTGCAGTAACTCTGCTTTTAAGGATATTTAGCTTTATAAAGGATCGTTGCACGATTTGCAACAAAAGAGGCTGCACAACTCAAAGTTTGTAATAAGTCCTACACTTGTAAAGCTGCATGTAGCGTGAAGAAATGATGCGACTTGGGTAATCCTATGTTCACTTTCATACAGTAAGGACAAAACTTGGCACATTTGTTTCCCAAGTTGAAGGAGCTTTAAATTAAAGTGCTGGCACTATGCATCACAGCTTCACTTCCCAGCCACTTAGTTCCTTCTAGGGCACGTCTTACCTATATCCGGTACCTCTAACTTAGTAGAATATATAATTTAATCGGTCATCGTGAGTATCGAACTCGCAAACCATCACAGAATCAATTTTCGACAAAATCGGCTAAAGAGCTTTAGCGAAATGGATACTGAAGCTCAGTGAACTGCGTTTTAGGATAAACCCGTCCCATCTTATGCAGTGAGTAATGTCACACAACATTCATTTTCTGACTTACATGAGCGTAAAAGCTCATCGACGAAACTCCAAATTGGATTTCTCCACCAATTACTGACGCAAATAAGACCAGTCGCTTCTCGATCCCTTTTCTTTTTTTAATCAACCACGCACACTATGAAAAGGACGGTGGGAGGGGACCACGAGAACACACAACTTTCTTCCCGAAACGCGCATTTAATTTACGCGATGGAGTGACTTTGGAGCACTTTGGCGAACGGCCTAAAAGTAATATAGTTTAGAACTCATGCAAAAAGTTTTTCCTGTACATGTTAAAAGAAACCCCTACCTCTGTCAAAGTGGAAAATTATAAGAGGATGGTATCACCGCAACTCCTAAAAATTAAGTGAAAAAGGCTTAAAGGGGTCATTTAAAAACCTTTCTTATTACGGATTCATTTGCTCTACAAACAAGAGGGCTTCGGATCACAAAAGGCTTTTATATCCCCATAAAGTCTAACATTCAGGAATATATCCTACAGAAAACCTGATGTAAACAGTCAGAGGGCTTTCTCTATCCATGACAAATTAACATGCCTATTACACTGGTCGACAAGATTTTTTTTCACAAGAAATCTGAATAGTGAATCTAGTGCATTTTTTCATCCTGAATTCAGATATGTAGTCAGAATTTTCCCATCAGGCATAGTTTTTCTGTGAAAGCTACTTTTCAAAATATTATTTTAGCATTTTCTTTGACCTGCCATAGGAACCTTTACCTCATATGTAACTATTTTACTCAAGCCGTATTTATTGAAATTATTTGTAATATCACGCTGAAGCACCACAAAACAAGACTGTGCAGGTTCATTCGTGTTTAGACATGCTTAGACCTGTCTGGCATTGTGATGTGTCAGTATTGAGCTGACTGTGACATTGTTCACTAGTGAAATATTTCCTTCCTTTCTGTTTAGAAGTGTATTGTGTATGTTGTGCATGTTGTATTTCAGTGCTTAATGTTTTCATCATGCCAAGAAAGTGTGTAAATCATGCAGATAATTTCTGCTATATTTGTGGTGAGCTGACCTTCAAGTCTCAGGCGAAATATGACCCCACTTGTAAAGAAGTGTTATCATCTTTACTTTGGCTTTCAAGTTGGTGATTTTGATAAGAGCTGGGCCCCAAATACATGCTGTGTTTCGTGTGTTAGACTGCTGACTGAGTGGAAAAATGGTTCACATCATATGCCATTTGCAATTCCCATGATTTGGAGGGAACCGAAGGATCATTCAACTGACTGTTATTTTTGTTTGACAAATATTAAAGGAATCACATCTAAAACAAAATATACAGTTAAGTATCCGAATTTGCAATCTGCATTGAGACCTGTCTTACACAGTGAAGAGTTCTCCGTACCAGTATATGTAGATACAACCTTAAGTGATAACTCTGATTCTGACCTAACTGAAACTCAAAATGATTCAGATGAAAATAAAAATGATCTTACATATGAAGCCAGTAGCTGTTCATCAGAACCATACTTTCCCAATCAGCAAGACCTTAATGACCTGATTCGGGATTTAAATCTGTCTAAACTGCAAGCTGAAGTTTTAACTTCCAGACTCAAAGGGTGGAATTTACTCCAAAAAGATGTAAGAATAAGTAGTTATCGTAGCCGCCATAGTGTTTTCAAAGAATACTTCTCTGAAGAATATGGTCTGTTTTGTAATAATATTTGTTCACTTATGGAAACTCTTGGGCATCAACACCGACCAGATGAGTGACGATTGTTCATAGACTCCTCTGAAGTAAGTTTGAAGGCTGTGCTGCTACATATTGGCAATGAACTTCCATCAATACCACTAGCGCATGCCGCTATGAAAGAGACATATCAAAATATGAAACTAATTTTAGAGAAAATACAATATGGAAAATATGAATGGAATATCTGTGGTGATTTAAAGGTCATTGCTTTATTGCTTGGTTTGCAACTTGGGTTCACCAAGTTTTGCTGTTTTTTGTGCGAGTGGGACAGCAGAGATAAGAAGTCTCACTACGTTAGAAAGTCATGGCCAAAACGTGAATCTCTTCTCCCTGGCCAGAAAAATGTGGCATGTGTCCCTTTAGTGAATCCTGAAAAAATATTTTTACCTCCATTGCATATTAAGTTAGGAGTTATGAAAAATTTCGTCAAAGCTATGGATAAACTTTCTGATGGATTCTTGTACTTGAAATCAAAATTCCTCAAAGTCAGTGATGCTAAATTGAAAGGAGTTTTTATAGGACCACAAATCCGATCATTAATGGCTGATGAACATTTCGAGGGACTGTTAAATCCACTGGAGAGAGCAGCCTGGCAGTCTTTCAAAAGTTTATGTTGCAATTTTCTTGGAAACCATAAAGCAGAAAACTATCGTGACATAGTGGCTGATCTTCTGTATTCTTATAAAGCTATGGGATGCAACATGTCTTTAAAACTTCACTTCTTGGACTCTCACTTGGACTTCTTCCCCGAAAACCTTGGAGCTGTCAGTGATGAACATGGTGAGCGTTTTCATCAGCAAATTTCTACGATAGAGAAGAGGTACCAAGGCAAGTGGAGTTCCAATATGCTGGCTGACTACTGTTGGACTAAAATGAGAGACGTTCCAGATGCAAAATATACCCGAAAATCACTATCTACCACTTTCTAGGTAAGTCAGAATCAGTAGTTATAATTTTGAGTTAGATAGCTAGTTACGGATTTTTTAGAATATTATAAAAATTCAAATGAATATCACACAAAACTCCTGCCCGATGCGGACAAACTGTAATTATATTTGAATTCAGCACGAAAAATACTTTTAGAATCTGTTATTTTAATTCTTGTGAAAGAGAAAAAGTTAATTTTTGTAGACCAGTGTTATAGTGCTTACACAAAAAGAGCGATTCCTTCATCCACGGAATATCTTTCACCATTTATTACACTCGGTCTTCTCCTTAGCGCGGTGGTAGCGTTGCTGTTTACCAAACGGGGGACCCGGGCTCGATTCCCGGCACCAACATGGGTATTTTCTCCCGCTCGCAGACTTGGTCAGGGGGCACTCAGCCTCGTTAGGTGCCTGAGAGGCCAGCTAAGGCACTACTCGATTGGAAAGTAGCGGCCCATGGTCGAGAAGAGCGCATAAACAGCCGGGAGGGACCGAGGCGCTTATCACGTCCCACCTCCAGTAGTGCACCCCACTCATGACATTGTTGGTAACAGGTGGGCCACGCAGCGGTCGGGCGGTAGGCCTTGGCCCACATGGGCTGTTGTGACATGGGGTTAATTATTATATTCTCTACTACTTACCTTGAGTACTCAGGGGACGAATTGCACTCCACCCATAAATTAAAAATCGTAATTTCACCGGAAATAGACCACCTGAATTCCCTCCGTTTTGGTAGTGTTTAACGCCCGTTTTTCCTCTATGCGATACCGCCGGTAGTGAAATTGATGAAACATGGAATTAAGGAGCACCGCTGGAATGAGATGGCGGGGAAAACCAGAGAACCCCCGCCCCCCCAAAAAAAACTGCGCCGCTTTGTCCATCACAAATTCCACGTGAAGTCGCCTGGGATCGAACCCGGGCCGCTTTGGTGAGCGGTGAAAGGTCTAACCACTCAACTACGGCGCGGTCATAAATCCCCTTCCCCAAAGCAAAACAATTTTAGAAAAAGGCGTGTGTGTGTGTGTGTAGGTGAGGTGTGGTGTGTGGGGTGTGATGTGGTGTGGAGTAATGTGTGGTGTGTGTTGTGTGATGTGGTGTGGTGTGGTGTGTGGTGTGTGTGATGTGGTGTGTGATGTGGTGAGGTGTGGTGTGGTGTGTGGTGTGGTGTGTGGTGTGTGGTGTGGTGTGTGGTGTGGCGTGTGGTGTGATGTGTGGTGTGTGTAGTGTGGTGTGATGTGTGGTGTGATGTGGTGTGGCGTGTGGTGTGGTGTATGTGGTGTGATGTGGTGTGGCGTGTGGTGTGGTGTGTGTGGTGGGTGGTGGGTGGTGTGGTGTGATGTGTGGTGTGTGGTGTGGTGTGGCGTGTGGTGTGTGTGGTGGGTGGTGTGGTGTGATGTGGTGTGTGGTGTGGTGTGGTATGTGGTTTATTCGGGTGCGATGTGGTGTGGTGTGTGGTATGTGGTGTGTGGTGTGGTGTGTGGTGGGTGGTGTGGTGTGATGTGGTGCGGTGTGGCGTGTGGTGTGGTGTGTGTGGTGGGTGGTGTGGTGTGGTGTGAGGTTTTTTCGGGTGTGATGTGGTGTGGTGTGTGGTCTGGTATGTGGTGGGTGGTGTGGTGTGGTGTGATGCGGTGTGGCGTGGCGTGTGGTGTGGTGTGGTGTGGTGGGTGGTGGGTGGTGTGTGTGATATGGTGTGGCGTGTGGTGTGGTGTGTGTTTTTTTCGGGTGTGATGTGGTGTGGTGTGGTGTGTCGTGTGGTGTGTGGTGGTGTGTGGTGGGCTGTGGTGAGGTGTGATGTGTGGTGTGATATGTGGTGTGCGTGGTGGGTGGTGTGGTGTGGTTTGAGATTTTTTTCGGGTGTGATGTGGTGTGGTGTGTGGGATATGGTTTGTGAGATGTGGTGTGTGGTGTGTGGTGTGATGTGGTGCGGTGTGGTGTGGCGTGTGGTGTGGTGTGATGTGTGGTGTGTGTTGTGGGTGGTGTGGTGTGTGGTGTGGCGTGTGGTGTGTGGTGTGGTGTGGCGTGTGATGTGATGTGTGGTGTGTGGTGTGGTGTGGCGTTGTGGTGTGGTGTGTGGTGGGTGGGGTGTGGCATGTGGTGTGTGGAGTGTGGTGGGTGGGGTGTGGTGTGTGGGATGTGGCATGTGGTGTGGTGTGTGTGGTGCGTGGTACGTGGTGGGTGGGGTGGTGCGTGGTACGTGGTGGGTGGGGTAGGGCGTGGTGTGTGTGGTGTGTGGGGTGTAGCATGTGGTGTGATGTGTGGTGTGTGGTGTGATGTGGTGCGGTGTGGTGTGTGGTGAGGCGTGTGGTTTGATGTGTGGTGGGTGGTGTGGTGCGGTGGGTGGTGTGGTGTGGTGTGGTGTGGTGTGGTGTGGAGTGTGGTTCTTTCGGGTGTGATGTGCTGTGGTGTGTGGTTTTTTCGGGTGTGATGTGGTGTGGTGTGTGGTGTGGTGTGTGGGATGTGGTGTGTGTGGTGTGGTGTGGTGTGGTGTGGCGTGTGGTGTGGCGTGTGGTGTGGTGTCTGTGGTGTGACGTATGGTGTGCTGTGTGGTGTGTGATGGGTGGGGTGTGGCGTTTGGGATGTGGCGTGGGGTGTGGCGTGTGGTGTGGTGTGTGGTTGTTTTCGGGTGTGATGTGGTGTGGTGTGTGGTGTGGTGAGTGGGATGTGGTGGTGTGTGGTGTAGTGTGGTGTGGTGTGATGTGGTGTGGTGTGGTGTGTGTGGTGTGGTGTGGTGTGGTGTGTGGTGTGTGGGATGTGGTGGTGTGTGTTGTGTGTTGTGTGGTGTGGTTTGGTGTGGTGTGGTGTGGCGTGGTGGGTGCGTGTGTGTGGTGTGTTGTGTGGTGTGGGTGTGCTGTGGTGCAGTGTGGTGTGGTGGGTGCGTGCGTGGGTGCGTGTGTGTGTGTGTGTGTGTGTGTGTGTGTGTGTGTGTGTGTGTGTGTCGTAAGCGTGAACAGCGAAAAGTCTGTTAAAACTCAAACTTTATACTGGCGTTCGGCGTGTTCTTAGGATGCGACGCGAATTTTGAAGCAAATCTTCCACGCTAAATTACCCTTTTACATGGAAAATACTATGATATTTTGGCTTTGCAAGAACCAGTTTGAAACCTGCTGACTTGTGTATAGAGGGTGGTTATCCTCCTGGAATTCAATTATTCCCTCTAGTCCTTTCAGATGGATCCATAAGGATGTCTTTATAAGCATTCTATTTAATGTACCATTAAGGTGACACAAGACGCCCTGGTTATCTCTTGACATCCAACTCCAACGTAACACAGATACGCGACCTTGGCTATCCAAGCTTGCATCTTATTAGTACTACAAAATAATATAAAATAATTAAACGAAAACAATTAGTCTAATGTATTAAAAGTTATTCTGTGCCACATATTTCGCTCTAACATTTCCCTCTGGGGCTTTAGACAATTAGTTCCTTCCTCCCCATTTGTAGATGAAAATGCCAGCTCGTCTGTGAATAAAACCCTATTTCAGTTATGGTTGACATTTTTTTCTACAAATGCGAGGCGACATCATTCTGTGATCGTCTGTAAGACTGCTTCTTAGCTGCCAATCGAGCAAGGAGTCCTGCTGTAGTAAAACGAAGCAAGGCTTTGCGGTTCGCCCCAGGGAAATTAGAATAGCTTCTAATAAATTGTAAAGACATGCTGGAAAGGATTGCTGTCTGCCTGTACTAGAAGTATGTGTTCTGCTGAGGAGTGAACCAACGTTTTCGCCCCGAACCATGTCGACGGTCAAGTATCACTTCCTTGGATAACCGCACCCACCCCGTAACTATAAATTTAAGGACTTCAGGTGTTCTTGGAGCACTTGAAGTCCCAGAATACCAACCTAGGTTGGAATTTGACGTCTGTCTGCATTTTAAATGAAAATTGTGTGACAGAATTCTTTACTAGTGCATTTTTAGTAGAGCTCTGCATCTGAAATGTGTGACGTGCCATAGGAAAGCAAATTACGTCACTGAATTTACCACCTTCAAGTTCGGTATAAGACCACCACTGTAGCGCAGTGGCAGCACGCCTGTCTCTGGCGCGGGGGGACCCGGGTTCCATCCGCGGTCCAGGCGTGAGGACATTTTCCCCTGCTGGGAGGTCTGGTCCGGCGTGCACTCAGCCTCGTGATGTCAATGGAGTAGCTATCTTGATGGAAAGGTAGCGTCCCTCAGAGGTTAAGCAGGGAGTAGTGGTGCTGACACCAGCTACCGCCATCCTGCACTCATCCGAGGCCTTGACTGCGACTGAAGGACGCAGAGGCGGAGCGATAAGGGCACCTTAATGTAGGGGAGCTGCCCTAGGAATTACATTAGGTATACACATTCATTTAAGAATCAGCTACACAAAAACGTTTGAATTTGTTGACTAGTGTAATTTATCCTGCATATGGGTATACCCTCTTTTTTGTTTCTCTCCCACCTAGATAGCAGGCAGAGAAGGTATGGCGTTCCGCGCAAAAAGTTGATACACAGATTTCAACAGAAATCCACGTTCTGAGGTACCCTGAATTCCCCCCCCCCCAAAAAAAAAGCATTTTTAGAAAAAGCATAGCTCAAAAACGAAAACTGGGTTTTCAAGAAACTCTCGCATCCCAGACTACCCTTTACATGGAACATTTTTCGAACACTTTGATTTATAAAAAATGGCTATAACAATTTTTATTCATATACCACATGCTTAAGATATTTATATCAAATAATATATTGAATTTTCTGAGAAGATTCTCAGAAGTGCTTTTCATTCTAGATCACCTTTGCATAACTGGTAAATTGTAAACTCTTACTACACATACGCACGAACGCAGACGCACGCACACTCACAGTCACTTTATATCAAAGATTTTATTGTGGAGTGACCATTTCGGAGATATTCAGTGTTATTTGTCCGTATTTTCCAATACTATAATTACTTCCTTACAAGCGACGGCCATATAACAATATGTATTCATAAAATCAAACTCTTGACTGTGTATTCCTTCTACGTGTTGTTTTGTTTCGTTCATGCCCCCTCCCCTCTCACTTTAGCGCCTACTATAGTATGTCGAAAAATTATTGCACACCACCAACAATTTCAAATCGAGATATCGACAGAAACACAGTTTTATGTCATTTGAATCAGTAGCTTGTGCGGACAATTGAACGGAGGGAAGCAACTTAAAGAACAATCTTATCTACGCGTAAAACTAATTACAATCCTTTAACATTGAATTCTAAGTTATGTCAACTGGAATTGCACGCCAGTAAAATATACAGATTGTTCCTTTACTAATCCTTTAAAAGTAATGGCCAGTATTCCATACTTTTTGTTCACCCTATGTATTGCAGCATTATAGCGATTATTTCCTTTTAAATATTTTTGTGTCATTTAATTTCTCAACTAACACCACTCATATTTGCTAATTGTTATTTATTTAAACATTCTTACTCATATTTGCTCTTATGTCTCTACTCACCAACTGCCATAATGACTGTACCGAGCTTCGTGCCTGTGTTCCCAGTCACCAAATGATGACTTATTGAACCGTAGTTCGCCCAACAAGATATCATATCAGCTGTTTCGACTCTTCTATCGGTTATTCCTAGTTCTCACAACCTAAAATATTAACATGGGAAACAATATGATATCCCTCAATAACCCCTATTTATTGCATTCTCCCTCACAAAATCCCAATGTCCCCATCGACGAAACAGACTAACAAAACTAACGACTCACAAAACAATGAAAATAAAATGAAGTACAATAAAGTGTCTGTGCCCCTGCACCAATCACAATATAACACTAACAAATGCATTTAACCTTTACTCTGGACTCCCCACTTCTCAAATGTTTGCTACCTCCTTTGCCAAGTATGACAAGTCTTTGTGGCGCACCATGGCCTGTAAATTGAACATGTCTTGGGCCCACAAGAAATCTGTGTATAGCATTGTGTTCCCGTTGAAAAGAAAAACAAACATTCTCTTAATTGTTCTGTGTGGAACCGCATATCGTTCTTTAATGTGCCACTGTGTAACCAGTATGGTGCATTAGCAAAAATTTCTCTATAGTAAGTTAACTTTGTGCTTTAAGCGTTCTGTGCCTATTCTTTTTTTTTTTTTCCGGTACTACAGTAGAACTGCGATAGCTCGACTCTCAATAACGCGAGTAGTTATCTATACGGTATAAGCAATTGGAGTTACGCCAATTAATGGTGATGAGTGCTACAACAATCATTTAAAGAAGGGAGGGGTTTATGCAAAAGGATATACAGTATGCGAGGTCGAAAAAGTGTGCTTGGTATGCTGTAAGTTGTACAACATGCGAAATAGAAAGACAGCACATAAGTGCGGCGAGACTTTTTGTGGTAATTGCAAGATTCATGTTAAACCTAACCACATGTGCTATATCCAGCCCTACCAAGCAAAGAAGTTAAGAAACGACTTTGTGATGATGTTTATCGACTTTGAATGCACACAAAACAGCGAGTATAAGGGAAAGGCATAGGTGTTTGAACATGTTTCGAACTTATGCGTTTTGTATCAGGCGTGCTCACTGTGCATAGGCGATCAACATTAAACAGCTTATTGCACCCAATGCGGCATTAAAGAAAGGACATTTTTCACAGGACCCAGTAAAGCAGTTGTTTGACCATGTGACGAATACAAGGCATGACCGTTGGGATGTTATTGGGATTGCACATAACCTAAAAGCCTATGATGGGCAATTTGTATTAAAGCATGTGGTGGGGGTTTTGCAATGGAGGCCAGAGCTGATTATGTACGGTACAAAGATATACCAAATAAAGCATAACAATGTAACCTTCCTGGACTCGTTAAATTTCTTGCCTATGGCTCTGGCAAGATTTTCTAAAACATTTGGTTTGCGCGAGAGCAAGGGTTACTTTCCCTACCTGTTTAATACCAAGGAGCATCAACACTACGTAGGTGCTATTCCTAAACAAAAATACTATTGCCCTGATAGCATGTCGGAAGATGAACGAGCCAACTTTGAAAAGTGGTACGCTAAAAAAAAAGGCCCACAACTGCATCTTTGACATGCAAGCCGAAATGTTGGCGTACTGCAAGATGGATGTTTTGCTGCTCAGTCAGGGTGTCCTGAAGTTTAGGAAAGAGTTTCTCGATGAGAACGGCATTGATGCTTTTCGAGAATATGTGACTATTGCACAAGCATGCATGAATGTGTACAGAAAACGGTTTATACCTAAAAACCAAATAGCCGTGATGCCTGCAGGAGGATACCGCCTTGCAGACAAGCATTCGCGCATAGCGTGTATATGGTTGACATGGCTGGAGCAGCAAAACAGTGATAAGATTATGCACGCTGCAAAGGGTCGCGAAGTAAAAATTGCTGGACACAAGGTAGATGGTTTTGGAGCTACCCAAACCGTGTACCTCTTTCACGGTTGTTGGTATCACGGGTGTCCAAAGTGTTTTGCAAATAGACACAAGGTTTTGTTCTGCACGGGAAACGAAACCATGGCCTTGCGTTTTGAGAGCACTGAAAAAATAACTCAGAAAATTAGAAATGCAGGCTACCACGTTATTGAAATGTGGGAGTGTGACTTTAAGGAAATGGTAAAGGCAAACGCACCACTTGCTCTGTATGCTAATCTGTTTCCAATACCCGACCCCTTGGACCCTAGGGATGCTTTTTACGGGGGTCGAACCAACTGCACAAAGACATACTGCGAAGCAGCGGTAAACGCAAAACTATTTTATTATGATGTGTGCAGTTTGTATCCCTTTGTGAACAAAACGAAACCGTACCCAGTGGGGTATCCCAAAATTAGCACAAAGCACTTTCCTAGTTTGGATACTGTTAAGGGAGGCCTAGTAAAGTGCAAGGTGTTACCTCCTCAAAACCTCTACCATCCCGTGCTCCCGGTGCGGGTCAATGGAAAGCTTATGTTTCCGCTGTGTTGCGAATGTGCCCAGCTAGAGAACCAAACGCATTGCGATCACGACGAAGATGCCAGGGTATTATCGGGAACATGGGTGGTGGACGAGGTTAAGGTAGCCATATTGGAGGGTTACCGCGTGCTGGAAGTGTTTGAGCTGTGGGAATATGACATGGTACAATACGATCCCACAACAGGGTCTAAGGGTCTCTTTGAGGACTATGTGAACCAGTTCTTAAAAATTAAGACCGAAGCCTCCGGATGGCCGTCCAACTGCGTGACACCCGAGGCGAAGGACGCTTTTGTGCGACGGTTTTACGAACGCGAAGACGTTTCCCTGGACCCCAGTGCCATTGCCCATAACCCGGGCAGGCGAGAACTTGCAAAGCTAATGCTAAACAGCTTTTGGGGTAAGTTTGGCCAGAAGGATAACCTACCCACATGTGAGCTAGTGGACCAGTACACTAGACTTATAGAGCCACTTAATGACCCTGCTGTGGAGGTTCAAACCTACGTTCCAGCTACCAATGATACAATGTACGTGGTGTGGCGGTATAGCCACCAGAGCCCTAAAATAAGCCGAACCACAAACGTTGTTATTGCAGCCTATACAACAGCTCATGCTCGCCTGGTATTGTACGATTATTACCTTAAGCGGCTTAAAGAGCGAGTGTGCTATTTCGATGCGGACTCTGTGATAGCTGTAGGCGCTCCGGGGCAGTGGATGCCGAGCGTGGATAGCTTTCTTGGAGACATGACCGACGAACTGGAAAAGTACGGGCATGGAGCGTATATTTCCCGCTATGCCTCTACAGGACCAAAAAGCTACTGCCTAGAAATTACATGCCCGGAGACCACCAAGACCTATTCGGTATGCAAAATTAAGGGAATCACGCTAAACTCTGGCAACCTAAGGACAGTAAATGCCGACGTGATTCGAACTGTTGTGCTAGAGGATCGCAGCAGGGTCGTAAGCAGGGTTGCCAACTCGTACGATAATTATGGGGGCATACGATAATTTTAATGTTTGTACGATGGTTGTCAACCCGTACGATAATTATGGGGGTGTTCGATAATTTAAATGTATGATAGTTCGATATCAGCAAAATATCATTTTCACCGGTTTGTCACTCCAGCGAAGTGAAACTAATAACAAATAACACCACTTTTGTCCTCATTGCCTGTCTCCACACCATAGCCACTAAGCCTGCTGCCTCTTATCCTCTTATTGCCAGTGTGCCCAGGACTGATAATCTCAAAGAAGAACGCACTGTTCAGAAAATTGACGACAAATGTAGAAAACTCGGAATACGTGCTATTCCGTGTGAAATAAAGAACATGCCTGAACCTGACAGTTTCTGGAGTGCTGTTAAACATAATTATGTCACCTTGGTGGAAATACTGATTTCAAAGAACTAGCGGCCTTTGCATCAGTGGTTTCCTTGCCCTACAGAAGCACTTCTTGTGAAAGTTTTTCTTCTAAAGTGGGTTTAACAAAAACCAAAGTTAGAAACAGATTGGCACTAGATACGGTAAATGAACTCATTTGGTCGTCTCAACTTATGAAAGAACGTGGTAGATCTTAAAACCTTGAAGGAGTCTCTTCCGGCTGGTATCTCCCGTCACCAGTATGAAGGGAATCTTCTGCTCGTCGTCACTTTGAAGGGTCGGTATGATGAATTCTTTTCTCGTATAAAAGATCCGGCTAACTTTTTCGATGAACTGCGATGACTCTTTCTCTCCTATCTCGGTCGTGGTACGGGTATGAAGTATGTTCACAATTTACAGCTGATAATTTTCCTTGAGACGCGACCCCCGTGAAAATTATATGTTACGTCGATGTATTAACTTTTAGTCTTTCTAATGAGATAGTCTTCTTTGCTCTGGAGGCCACAATTGAAATAATATTAGTGTATTTATTATCACAATTTTATTCGTTAATATATATAACATTTACAACGAAGACAAAAGATAATCGCACTAGGCCAACAGCAAACGATATAATGCAAACAATCAAACAATGGGAAACAAAACACTCCAACACAACACCTACCATAATTAATAATACTGCATCAAATGCCCCTCATCACAGTATATGCAACTAATTCTATTTTGGGAAAATTGTTTTCAGCCATACAATGTTGCATGTACTGTGATGATCTCCCCACAACAATGTAATTGTACAACAATATAACAACTGTGTTGAAAAACATGTCATCGTTGAATACAAAAATATTTTCTCTTGACAATGTTTCGATTTTTTTTTTTTTTGCAACTTTCAGGGGTTCTATGCCCCTCCCCACTAAAATTTGTTTTATGATTTTTCTTATAATTGATTGTCACGTCACTTTGCCATATCTATTTCGGCATCTCGGTAGGGCTTAAGCATAGTCTTGTGGTACTTGCCTACCTTTTTGCCGTTACTACCCTCAAGTCCATATGTATGATCTCCAAATTTCTCCGATATCCTGAATGGTCCTTTATTGAATTTGGAATGGGCCGGCTTTTATGGGAGTAAGGGGTAGCGTTTTCCACTTTAAAGAGGTGGGTGTACTTGTTGCACAGACCGGGTTTCGAACTGAATACTTCTCGGTTCTTGATTAAGCACGCTCTCAGTTGATTCTTTTGTTCTTCATTTATATTGTGCGCATTATTCACTTTTTCGTTCAGCGTAGCCATAAAAGATTCTTCTTCTTTCTTTTTATCATCTCTGACGACATCCAATCTGTATACTCCGCAATCATCTCGCAGATGGTGATTCTCTCCTCGAACTCCGCGAACATTATTATTAAACAAATCAATTTCGACGTATTTTTGTATATCATCGCAGTCGTCTTCTTCATTTGCACTTACTTTTTCGTCGTCGTACAATATAACATTCTCTACAAAAAATCTTCCATTATTAACATCGTCGAAATCCTCGTTCGCTTCAATATTTTCACCTTCTAACAGTCTCACTATTCGCGTGTTTTCACCATCTTTAACGCGTAGTTCATGCTCTTCGAAATCGATGATTGCTTGCCAGTGATAAAGTAAGTCGTTTCCAATAATAATTTCTCTTGCCAAGCGCTGAATAACTAATGCGACAAAATCAAATTTCCAACCATTTACATGTGCTTTAACTAACATTTGATATTTCACCCGATCTCTCTTTTTACCGATCGCTGTACTACAATACACATTGTTTACGTGCAAGTACTCTATCTTGTTTGAGGATAATAATTCCTGGAATAATTCCTCTGAAATTACCGATGAGCTTGCCCCAGTATCTATTAACACAGTGAAGCTACGGTCCCATATATTTAACTCAATTTGAGGTGGATTGACTAACTCTTTATTGGACTTTACTGGGTTAATTTTGTTGTCGGTGATTAAATTTACGTGAATTTTGCCCTGTGCCTGCACCATCAAATCATTTTCCACGGCATAAAATGATTTCGGAATTAATTTCCCTGATTCTCATTCGTTTGATTGTTACTTGTTGATATCGTGCCAATATTTGTTTCTTGATTCTGTGTTCTAGGAAAGTCGCGATCATTCCTGCGTTCGACGCTTTCCTCCTCGAACCTAGGCACTTGGGTTACATTTTCCTGATAATTTGTACTATGATTTCTCGGATCGTAGCTTCTATTCCACCTACGATTGTAATTTCTGTAAAACCGGATGTGATTAATTTGACTGGTTCTTCCACGCCCTCTGGTATCACCACCATAATCATGATTACGTCTCTCGTATCGCGGATTTTGTCTGTCTCGCGGTATAGGACCTCTGTAATTCGATCTTACATCAGGACGTCTATTTGTTCTGTAGTTTTCACCATTATTTTGGTGTGTTTCATCTCTCACGCCATTTCCCTGGTTCTCATTCGTTGTTGGAAAATTATTTCTAAGACGTTCTAATTGCGTTCCTTGATTCCTACCTTGGCCACCTACAGCGCACTGTCCATTTTCATATCGCTGACTGGAGTTAGTCTCTTGGTAATTATTCTGTGCCTCGAACTCTGCCAATAATTCAATTACGTCCGAAAAATCAACCGGTTTCGCCACGATCAGATTATTTCTTATGTGCGGTGGATAATGGCGAATAAGTGCTTCAATAACCTCCTGTTCACTCAACTGAGGTTGGAGTAGTTTCGATTTGTTCGCCAGTTTCAAAAAATACTCCATCATTGAAATACCACGTTTACTGTCATAATGTCCGGTAGCCAGTTCGACTTTAATCTGGTTTTGACGTCCCGGTCCCCAAAATCTATTTATAAAAAGGTTTCGAAACATACTATATGTTTCGTGAGACGCCAAAGTTAGTCTTAACCATTCCAATGCGTTTTTCTTAAGACAGCGTTTAACCACCATCATTCGTATCTCGTTCGGAATTCGTTTGATCCTAAAATAATCCTCCAGTTCTTTTATGAAAATTTTTGGATTGTCACCGGCTTCTTCGTCAAATGACGGAGGGGTTAGATCATGGAACAAGTGACTAGCGTGACAATTATGGTTTTGACTAGGGGAGTGCATTGGCATAGCTAAATCATTCTCCTGAAAGTCCGCCATATTACTGTTATTGTCAAGTGCATCAGTATTGGTCATATTTTTGCATTCACTCACAAATTGATCATGATTGTCATTAACTCTATCAGCCTGTAGAGCAATCACAACTTGGGAAAGCCTTCCTGTAAATTCTTTTTCCTTTGTAACCGTTTCATTTATTCTATTTACATTTACATTGGCTTCCTCCTTTACTTTATTCAATTCTTCTCGCTGTGACTGCATCTCAGCGCTTATACCCTTTACAACATTTTCTAAACTATCAATTTTTACATCAATGTCATTTTGTTTTGACCTAATTCCATCTTGATACATTTTACAACTCTGTTCTACCACGACTATCTCTGTTCTCAATTCATCTCCTACCTTTGCAATTTTTGCATTCTGTTCTGCTAGTTTTTCATCAAATTCTTTACTTAATTCAGCTTTCATTTCTACCACTGTCTTCTCCTGTCCTAACTTAACTTCATTTATCAATTCTCCTAGCCTAGCTATTTCTACTGTGTTTGATTCCTGTCCTAATTTTATCACGCTTACTAACTCACCTAATTTAGCTATATCATTGTTACTTGATTCAATTCTTTCTGTACATTCCTTCTTACATAATTCAATTTCTTGTGACAATTTATTTATATTTCTGGCATTATCCTCCTTCAAATCTGCTACATCTGCTTTTAGTTCTGTTACATTTCTAACACTATCCTCTCTTAGTTTTGCTACATCTGCTTTTAGTTCTGTTACATTTCTAACAAAATCTGCTTTTATATCTGCTGTATTTTCTCTTAGTTTTGCTACATCTGCTTTTAGTTCTGTTACATTTCTAACAAAATCTGCTTTTATATCTGCTGTATTTTTGTTCATCGCTTCCAATATTTCTTTCAATCCTATTTCAGATTCCTTACATACTACATTCTTTCTACCTTCTACTGATAACTTATCACTCACTTCCCTCTCTACACTATCATTATCTTTCTCAACTTCTTCCATTTTCTGTACAATTTTCTTATTGCGTAGTATCATAAATTAGTACTAGTCTTACTTGAATTCTGGAGCACAAGAAAAAGGATACTCCGTCAAAATGTCTTCTTTTCACTCTTTGTCCAGGTACATATTTTTACTCTATACGCCTGTATTCGAGCCGTCGCACGTCTGGGGGCCAGTATGAAGGAGTCTCTTCCGGCTGGTATCTCCCGTCACCAGTATGAAGGGAATCTTCTGCTCGTCGTCACTTTGAAGGGTCGGTATGATGAATTCTTTTCTCGTATAAAAGATCCGGCTAACTTTTTCGATGAACTGCGATGACTCTTTCTCTCCTATCTCGGTCGTGGTACGGGTATGAAGTATGTTCACAATTTACAGCTGATAATTTTCCTTGAGACGCGACCCCCGTGAAAATTATATGTTACGTCGATGTATTAACTTTTAGTCTTTCTAATGAGATAGTCTTCTTTGCTCTGGAGGCCACAATTGAAATAATATTAGTGTATTTATTATCACAATTTTATTCGTTAATATATATAACATTTACAACGAAGACAAAAGATAATCGCACTAGGCCAACAGCAAACGATATAATGCAAACAATCAAACAATGGGAAACAAAACACTCCAACACAACACCTACCATAATTAATAATACTGCATCAACCTGCAAGTCACCGAGAAGATGTTAAGGTTTATCTCAACAACAAATTTGTGCAATGCTGCAACGGTTGAGGAAGCTGAACTTTCACATGAATAGTGCGAGAAACATAAGTGCTAAAGTTATATTTGTTGAGGTCATCAATCTTGTAAGTGGATATAATAAACATCATTACTCCTATATTTTCATAAGTATTATACTGACATTTTTATTGTTGTAGCATTTGCTTTATGATGTACGATAATTTTGAATCCAAATCTATAATTTTGAGTGGCTGGTACGATAATTTTACTTTTAAATGTTGGCAACCCTGGTCGTAAGGCTACGGGGTACCCAGATCTCCAGGAAACCGTTGTGGAACGTAGTAACGGAACCGTCAACCAAGACCTTTAGAATGGTCGTTACCAAGCGAGTGATGACGGACGGGTTTGACACCTACCCTTATGGGTTCAAAAGGGCAAGCTAGCAGGCTATATGGGTCATTACCGCAGCAACCGTGCGAAAGTGTAACTCTGCTTCAACATGTCCTATGCAGTTTTCCTTTCCATGCACCATGCACCATGCTTGTAGCCGGTCCTTCGCGCTGCGGGAAATCCACGTTTGTGAAGAATCTTATTCGCAATGCTAAGCAAACGTTCGATCAACCTTTGCGCAAGGTGCTGTGGTGCCACCCGGAGGAGTACGTGCCCGAACTGGGATAATTACCCTTAGCTTGCGAGGCGCATGCGGGAATTCCCAACCTAGACGATGTTCGGGAGAACTACCTTGTTATTCTTGACGATTTAATGTATATCGGGGATTGCTTAAACGTATCCAACTTCTTTACACGAGATTCGCATCACAAACACTTTGGGGTAATATACATCTTGCAAAAAGTTCTTCCGCAGGGAAAACAATTTCGCACCATATCGTTAAATGCAAACTACATTGTTGTGTTTAAAAACAATAGGGACAAAATGCAAATAGAAAGACTTTGTCAGCAACTAGAGCCAAGAAACTCTAAATTTCTATTAGAAGCCTTTGAAAAAGCCACGGAAAAGCCCCACGGATACCTCGTGATGGACTGCACTCAGTACACTGCAGACGCTTACAGGTTCAGAACAGGCGTCCTCCCAGGAGAACGCCTATCTTACTTTATAGCCAATGACTAAAGTGGGATAAATACAGGGTGCTCGACTAAAAAGTTGTCATTAGGAAGTTATCATGGCGAGAAAGCGGTTAACCATTGCTAAAGTTTCGAGTCCACTTATAGCGAGGCAACATGAAAATTTGGCAGTTCTTGCAAAGGCTAAACCTGCGCTGCGCTGCGCAAGCACCGGCTTAAAAACGCTAGCCCAGAATTAGTGAAGGCCGTTTCCGAGTGCATGCTTAATGTAAGCAAGGGAAATGTAACACTGCCTCCGAGGTGTGTCAATCGTTTAAAAAGGCACAGAGCAAGTTGGAGGAGGTTAGTTGACAAGAAGCTGACCCTTAAGGAAAAGAAGCGCATTTTAGTGCAGCGCGGCGGATTTCTACCTGCATTTCTGTTGCCAGTGCTTGCTTCCCTAGGGAGCGCTTTAGTAACAAAGTTTATAAAATGAAGTTTGGGCGTCAAGTGCTTGTTGCGCCACAGCCTAAAGCTGTTGAGCGGCTGCACGTCATCGACTCTAGTCTTTCCAACTTGGTTAAAGAAATACACGCCCTGCAACGGTCTAAGCTAACGCTGCCGGAGAAATGGAAACTAATGAAATATAAATTGGGAAACTACTTGGAACTTATGCCACAAGTTACAAAACCGCTTATGTTAAAGGACGACGACAACGTCGATGACGTTGCGTTTCAGGATATTTCCAAAACAAGAGACACAGAAAAAACGGTCAAAACCCCTTTGGCTAAAAGATGAAAGCGCGAACCAAGGCAGGAAAGGGTTGTTCGGAAGCTTAAATTAAAGCGTTTAGAACCGGGCAAAAAACTGAAAGACGACACGTTCATTCCCTTTGCATCGCCAAACAGGAAAAAAAAGAAACACCCACCATCCCTACGAGTTTAGAAGTCGGCGTTGGGAACCCATGTATAAGGAGTAAACCATGAAAGAATGGACTCAGCTGAGGCGCATTTATGGCAACCCCGAACACGCTGCAGGATTGTCCACTCCAACTAAGCTTAGCAAGGCCACCGGTATCTCAAAGACCCATGTACAGTCCTTTTTAGAAACGCAGGACAGCTACACGTATCACAAGCCAGCTCCAAGACGCTACCCCACCCGATTTTACCACGTTACTAATATAGACGATGTATGGGAAGCCGGTCTCAACGTTCTGCCAAACCTTAAGCAGTATAACTTACCCTATGCTTACATTCTTACCGTTATAGACGTGTTTTCCAAGTTTGCATGGGTCGTTCCGCTAAAGACCAAGCTAGGTTCGGAGCTCGTGGCGGCATTTTCGACCATTTTCTCTAAACGCGTGCCTAGGGTTCTTCAAACGGACAAGGGTACCGAGTCTGTGAACAAAACCTTTAGAGGTTTTCTAAAGCGGCACGGCGTGCGGCAGTTTACCACCTACAGCAACGTAAAGGCTAGCGTTGCGGAGCGCTTTAACCGCACGCTAAAAACAAAGATGTGGAAGTACTTTACGCACATCAACAGCTATCGCTACGTGGACGTTCTCCCGGCTTTAGTGAAATCCTACAAGTCGTACCACAGGTCTATTAAAATGGCCCCCATTGACGTTAACGAAACTAACGTGCTGCAAGTCTACAACCTTTACAGCCATAAACTTAAAACGCAGCGCCCAACTCCAACCCAAACCCTAAAAGAGGGCGATCACGTGCGCATATCGAAACAAAAGATGAGGTTCGACAAGGGTTACGAACAGAATTGGACCGAGGAAATATTCAAAATCTCAAAGGCGGTCCGAGGTTCGCCTGCGGTATATAAGATCGAGGATCTCGCAGGAGACGCTGTAGAAGGGACATTTTACACTGCGGAATTGCAGAAAGTAGCGCTCCCGCAAACGTTTAAGGTGGAGTCTATATTGCAAACTAAAGGCCGGGGAAATAACAAGCAGGTGCTCGTGAAGTGGAGGGGTTACCCCAAAAAGTTTAACTCGTGGGTAAAGGCTTCTTCGGTTGAACCAGCATGATCAGGACTAGACCCTTCTCCCTCACCCGCAACGCTTCCATGAACCACTTTACCGGCAACTCAACGGCCAGGTTTTCAAACATTCTCCCCGAGAGGGTTGTGCTGCAGGGGGAGTGGGAGGTTGCCTTGCAAAAGGTGCGCTATACGGTAAAATTTTACAATGCTTCAAAATCGGATGCACAAATAGTGGGTTCCAAGTACAACACGACGCTGTTTCCTACGCAATCTCAATTTAGCCTTCAGCTACCGCAGGGCATTGTACACGACCCAAAGGAGCTGGTCAACCACATTAATGCCGTTATGATCAAACATTTACATGTACCGGACG
Organism: Tenodera sinensis; assembly: GCA_030765045.1. NCBI lineage: Eukaryota > Metazoa > Arthropoda > Insecta > Mantodea > Mantidae > Tenodera > Tenodera sinensis. Next base: position 144,185,495 of record CM060962.1, read on the forward strand.
TATTTCGCATTGATTCAGCAAAGCATGTTTGTGTCAACGACGAGGCCGTGCACTCAGGTCCCGTACCCTCAGCTGAATTTGGAGGCTTTGTGGAAAATGCTGTGCCGGTTACCGTCCTACATCCTGATGGTTTTCTTTCCGATGCGCCAAGGGGTGAACCAAAGCCGGAGCCAAAGTCGGAGCCAAACCCAAAACCCGGATCTAAACCATCCACCAGCTCTCCCAGTGCTTCATCGCGGAGTTTACCAACCCATCACGCAACCGCCATGGCACCAAAGGCGCCGCCCGCCGCCGCCGCCGCCGCCGCGGCTGTGTCGCCCAACGCAGCAGAGCTCTCTCCTGAATCGGTTAGCGACGCCATTCTAAAAAGAAAGTTGTTTAAGGGCCATCTTGTGTACAGTTTGACGCTCTCCCCATCGCTAGCCAAGATGCTCAGTTTCGAACCTTATAGCAACGTTATTCATGCAAAGCAGGGCATACATCCCGTGGATCCCTATATGGGGTTCCCTTACGAAATGTTTATTTATTGCAATCTTGTCGTGCCTCAAGTGGTGGGCGATACTCTTGCTCAAGTCATAGAAAGCGTGGCCGTGGAGTACGAAAGAAGCAACAACACCTACATGACCGATGAAAAAACCTTCTCTCCTCTAAATTGAGTACCCCTAGTGCAGCACGATTTTAAAACTGTGGACATACATTTAAGAAACGGTTTCGGAGATCTTTTGCCATTTGCAGACGGCTTTTCCTCCACTGTAGTGTTATCGTTTAGACCGAAACCTCCATCATGGAACTAAATGCCATTACTCGGTACTATCTTCATCAGGCGGGAGGGGCGCTAGACGACCGCGATTTTGTTGTATTTAGGGGTAAGCGCTATCAGAGGGGTAGCGGTCTCTTCTCCGCTCTTGGCGGCCTGTTTAGATCAATTTTCCCGTTTATTAAAAGTGGCGGCAAAGCAATTGGAAAAGAGGCCGTTAAGATGGGAGCAAACGTACTAGCTGACGTAGCTACCTCCGAAACGGCTCCTAAAGAGGCACTAAAAATCAGACTCAAAGAAGCGGGGTCAAATCTTAAGCGAAAAGCTGACGCGAAAATTGATTCCATGCTAGGCTCGGGCCTCCACCGCATTAAAAGAATAAAACCCTCTCGAACAGCGGTAAGCAAACAGTCTAGACCTGTTCGCAGAAGGCGCAAGGTTCAAGACATCTTTTCATAATGGCTCTATCCGACGCCGTGCACATGTGCGCCGAACTAGACCTTTTTCAGGACCTTCCCATTCAAATGAACGTGGAAGAGTCCCGCTTTATTTCCCTCAATCCTCAAAATACGCTAATGAAAAATGCCCCTATAACCTTTCACTATTCCAGCAATGCCGACGATTACCTCGACCTCACCTACTTCGTTCTAGAGCTTGCGGTGCGTATCCTAGACGCCGAGGGCTATGCTCTTAAATACGAGGTGCAAGCCACTTTGGTGAACAACTCTCTCAATGCTCGGTTTCATCAGGTAGAGGTTTCCCTCAACAATGTCATCGTTTCTATCCAACAGCCAGGGTACCCTTACAGGACGTACCTCGAAACACTTCTCAATTACTCTGAGGATCCCATGAACTCTAGACTGCAATCGAGCCTTTGGAAAAAAGATACCGCCGGCCTCATGGATTCGTGGGAAGGTAATGCAGGAATGCTGTATCGCCACAGGCACACCAAAGGAAGCCAGGTGGTGCAACTCATGGGGTGTCTCTCCAATGCGCTCTTTAGACAAGAAAACCTAATGTTAAACAACGTCAGTGTTACCATAAAGCTCACACCCTCTTCGCCCCAGTTTCACAACTTCTCCACAGCAAAAAACGACCTAAATGCATTCAGTGAAATTGTATCCGCAAAGTTACATCTCAAAACCAATAGGCCTTCGCCCACCATAAAAATTGCCTATCATGCCGTGCTCTCCAAAAATCTCGCCAAGTACCATCTCAAGGATGTAAGCTTTCACTCCCAAGTCTTCCTAAGTGATCCAGCGGAATTACGTTTAATGACGTGTTTATTGGTCAAATTCCCTGAAGGGTCGTTGTCGCCATGGTTTCCGATAAAGCCTACAGCGGACAGTACTCCTCCAACCCATTTAACCTTAAACAATTTAACATGAATTTCTTTCAAATGTACGTGAGTGGCCAACCCATCCCTTCGCAACCCCTTCAACCCGACTTTGACAATGGGCAATTTCTACAATGCTTTCAAACTCTTCAGGACGGTCTAGGCAGAGGGGCACTCCATATCCAGAGATCAATATCCTCTCGGTTACACAGTTATGGTGTTTGATCTCACTGCAGACATGAGCGCCAATGCCCACGACATCTCCGGTCAGCGAAACGGCACAGTATCTATAAGCATCGGATTTTCTAAACCACTCGCAGACGCCGTCGTGCTTCTCGTTTTAGCGGAAATTCATCGTACTGTAGAAATAGACGCCAACCGAACCATCTTAGTGAAATGAACACGTACCACCTCGAACGCTGAATGATATTCCCAACATTTCAGCTCCTTTACACCATAAAATGTCATTCACAGAAAAAGCTGTCATATCCAGCAGTAATAACCAATGTGTAGACCAAACTTTTTTGCAAAAGACGAGCTTAAATTTACCTCTATACTCCTTCGGCAATTTTTGCCTTTTCATTTCCCTTTAATAATCAAATCCGTACTGCCCAACTCGGAACCACTTTGGTCAAACTACCTGAATAATATGTGTATTGCACAATGGTAGACACAAGAAGTCGGTGCCACCTGTGAAAACTGGTAATGCATGGAATAGCAGAAGTTGTGCGAATGCGACATATGGGAACACAGTTGAAACGAACTTTAAACATAGAGAACAAACACAGACAGACTTTTGGGCTCTTCCTTGAACAGTAGCTATTTCTACGTGCACAAACCAAAATACATCATTGCAATTCTACATTAACCAATGTGAATTTTCGCACCAAACGTGCAAGGAAAGGAAGCAGTTCAAACTGTGTCAATTTGACTTTCGCTTCCTAGGCACGCCCTGTTATCATTTAAAACGTCAATAACGTTCAAATTAACGTTCTGTCTCACATATCAAACGATGCTGGGGACGCTTTTCACGCTGACATACCTTCATTCAGTAACGCTCTAATTACCACGGTATTTCTAAAGTCAGGCCGTTTTGAATATGCAGCTGCTTATGCACGAGAAACCATTCAACAGCTCAATTACACATCCAGTACTTACCATCATCATAATTAAATCAAAAGCGAAATTCTAGATGCATAAATAAGTTCTTCGTGCGTATTAGAAGAGGTAACTGAGGTTCTAAATAAAGTGTGGAAAGTGAAACAAACATAAATGTTGTGTCCAAGAGTATACCTCTCGCTGCAAATTCAGATTCCCCATTATTTTCAATATATCAAATCATTTTCACACGATGGTGAATGATGATGATGAAGACGACGATTTGCTAAATTCCATTTTTTTTTTCTTTCCCCAAACATTATTTGCACAATCATCTAGGCTCTACCTTCTTTTCGTCATACTTAACAGTGAACCATGTGGCGCAATTCGCTGCTGTTTGCACAATAGCGGTGCAGAACTGCACTCCTTATGCAACACAAACTACTGGGCAGTAGGTACTTGTCTATTCTAGATTCCAGTAAGTGAGTGTGGGAAATAATCCCAACAAAAGAAACTGCATCCAGGGGCAAGAATCATAACAGGGATCCCCGTGTTCAGAGGCCGGTGTGTTCACCGTAAGAGGACGAAACGGTTGCTTCAAGTAATCTTTCCGACCTATCCATATTTTTCATTTTTAGGTGAAAACAAGTAAACATTTTGAGTCCAGAGGAAGCATATTAAGAAAAAGAAATGTATAGAAAGAAACGATGTTACTGATAACGTGTACTGCACGTTTCCCAGGTTTTTCATTTTATTCGTTATATAATTTTCTTTAAACTGCACCAATTTTTAAACCTTTTCAAGCGTGGTTTTACACTATTATTATTATTATTATTATTATTATTATTATTATTATTATTATTATTATTATTATTATTATTATTATTATTATTATTATTATTATTATTATTATTATTATTATTATTATTATTATTATTATTATTATTATTATTATTATTATTATTATTATTATTATTATTATTATTATTATTATTATTATTATTATTATTATTATTATTATTATTATTATTATTATTATTATTATTATTATTATTATTATTATTATTATTATTATTATTATTATTATTATTATTATTATTATTATTATTATTATTATTATTATTATTATTATTATTATTATTATTATTATTATTATTATTATTATTATTATTATTATTATTATTATTATTATTATTATTATTATTATTATTATTATTATTATTATTATTATTACTATTATTATTACTATTATTATTACTATTATTATTACTATTATTATTACTATTATTATTACTATTATTATTACTATTATTATTACTATTATTATTACTATTATTATTACTATTATTATTACTATTATTATTACTATTATTATTACTATTATTATTATTATTATTATTATTATTATTATTATTATTATTATTATTATTATTATTATTATTATTATTATTATTATTATTATTATTATTATTATTATTATTATTATTATTATTATTATTGTTGTTGTTGTTGTTGTTGTTGTTGTTGCTGTTGTTATTACTATTATTCATACGGATTTAAACAGGTAAGCGGGTGAAGTATTTAAATTTATTTTTATACACTACAGGATTAATTTTTGTGAACGATCAACTGTTTCTCGAAATTAATTCGAACTTAAATAGCAATTTTAGAAAATCATTACGTTTCCTAACGTCCTGTGAAAATATTCATTTGCAGGTTCATACCATCCTAACTGCGGAAGGAAGGAGCAATTTTTGAAAAGTGAGCACTGTCTCACTCTGCAGATCGTAAATATTTCTGGAACTGGAGATGAAATTCAGCAAAATAAACTAATGCTTCCTGTCAGAGAGTTGTTCGCTATGGGTGTTAATTTTCCAGTACAGAGGCTAGGACAAATTTTATATAAATTCCGCTTTTTATGTAATTAGCAAAATCCAGCACACGAAAAGCTCGTAAATACTCGTACTTCTGGATCAGAAGACTGCAGAAAATATGTCCCCTTTTCCTGTTTCACTGCACGCAGTGCACAGTATTTTAAGTACTTGGAGCATACGATAATATTTGAATGACTTGTTGCGTTGAAGGTATGGGTAGCTTTTTCGTGTATTGTGCACAAAGTGAGAGGACTCAATTTAAGTGCTTCATTGCACAGGACTTAAACCCGGATTTGAATGTGTTAACGGAGCTGACAAGTAAAGTTTAACATTCTGTGAAGCAGAATTCCGTGTATTGCTTTATGGTCCACAAGCTGAACACAATTCCGGCGGACAGATTTATAATGGCACTTAATTGAAGGAAATCTCTTGCGGTAATTTCCCAACCTTATACCTTACGGCACATTAGGAATAGCGCTACGACTACCAAAGGGCAGTAAAATGTTAAATGTTGGCTTCAACATTTGTGTATATATGTTTTCACAACAAACGTGAGAGTAGACACTGTAAGTTTGCACAAAACAACACAATATAAATTATGCACAATATTCAACTCTGAATTATGTTGAGGCTATCTGCAGATACACGTTTTACCCAATTGTAAAGGGTCCACTCCGCAACATCACAACAAACTTTCCACCTATTTCATCCATCCTACTCTAGGTTCTACCTAGCGAATCGCCAGTTTCCTCAGTGCTTACCCAGGTCTTCTCATTTTCACACACTGACCTAATGTTTCACCATAGCACACCATAGCCAGCGGAACTCTGATTCCAGGAAACAAGTAGACATAGCTGGTCCAATGTAATACGATTAGCGACTATACGTTGAAATAGGTTAATCCACATTAATCTAATCTTGTGTCATTGGTTAGTGAGTAATTTTATTCCTTTATATATGTATATAAATAGTCAGGAACGACTTACTTATTAATTTTTCCTTTCGCACAATATTTTGCCTGTGCAAAATTTGTCCTGGTCCTAGGGCCATAGGGACCCTTTACAAGTAGTAATTTTGTCGCAAAGAGTCGTGTTTATGGCGGTAGTGGGGTTGAAATGTTTTGTATTTGTAGCTAGGGCAAAATTGTATTATTCCGTTGTCCATCCGAAAAGTGAAGTGTCGGAGTAGGCAGTATCGCGTTGCGAAAAAAGACACGTGATACAGTAAATGAAGCTTCTACAGTTAATTAAGTTTGGTGATTTTATGAGATACCTACCCACGCCCCGCGAAAATGTAACCAATCAAGAGTAAGTAGTGTCGTTGGGTAGTACAAAGAATGTATAATTTCTCAACATTTGGAGCTCAATGTAAGAATTTGGCGCACAAACAGTGCCCGAGACAAAAGTACTTTATTCTACGGAGTGTTAGCTTTTATTAAAACAGTGCCAAGGTACGCTCCGGTATAGTTGGAGAACCGTGGAGGTGCTTGTGAGTTGCACGAATGACAGTAATGGTTAGTGTTGTGCGTTTCAAGAGTAACGCGCTGATCGCAACCGCTGCGTATAGCGAGAGAAGGGAAGTGATGGAACTCGCCAAAACACGAAGTGTTTGTCCAACCTCGAGTATTTAATAACACATCCGTGTGAATAACTTACATAACTTTTAACTGCGTAATGCTCTCTCATTGAGCCTATGTTTCGTTTCCCACACCGAGATCTCCGACGCCTATTCCGTCCTAAAATCAGAAATTACTAGTTAATGGCGAAGGCAGCGGAAGAAATCATGTCGAGAGGACATCAAAACAGGTACAATACCTACAAATCCTACTCATCATCTCTTCGGTACCTGATAAACAAGGTTTAGCTTTGCTGTGCGCTGCACGACCGCAGAACGGAGAGGCACCAGGTCCACCCTTTACTGTCGACTTCTAAAGGAGGTTGTCAGTATCCAGCTTCAACCTGGTAAAAGCGGTGGCCCAGCTTCTTGCAGCGCTCAAATGCAATTTTTTTTTCTCCCTGAGGTTGACATGGAAATGTGATTTAAGAGTATTGCCATGTGTGGAATATTCTGATGGCTCTGAAGTTAGATATGAATAATTCCTACTGGATGGAAGCGGGATAGCAATAAACTCTACTCCAGCCAGTGAAGGATGTGGTTTCGAGGCGTATGGCGGCGCCGGACAGATGGTGCAGTGGCTTGTTCAAAGGAAACAGCACTCCCGTGGACAGTTGAGGGCTGTTTGGTGCCCGCTCCAGGCAGCTCCAGCAGTGGGATGGTTCTTGAAGCCTGGAAATGTTAGGGACTTCCGCACGTCTCTGTGGTTTGTTAACTTGCGGCCTGGTTTCTTCCTCCCTGGAGAGTAAGGATGATAGACAATAGTACTGTCACCGCGCCCGCCGGGTCTAATTACCTACCTGGCCTGAAGACCCGCCGCCGACAACACAATAGAGCGTGCGGGCACAATAGCTATAATGTGGTGATGCGACTTCTGGACTGTCCCGCCACAGTGACTCACGAACATTTTACTTCCAGAACTTTTCCTTTGTCTAAAAGACCTATATAAGCCACTGCCGAGAACCGGGCAGCAAGAAAGACGTATACGAAGCGTTCAGTAGATCGTACCGAGTAGCAGTTCAGTGCCAGTATAGTCTGACAGTCCTTGTTTGTGATTCGATTCGACAGTTGCTCTGTGCTCTGAGTTTGTACAAAAGTGATCTAAGTGTAAGGTTAGCACTACGCTAACTCACTAGAAGGCAATAAAGTGTGAAAAGCAGTAACTTGTGTTTTCTCATTTGTTACAGTACATCCATGTAGGTCGCAGTGCGCTTTGTGCTCCGTAGTATAACCTACAGCTATGCTAACCTATTAAATGAACACATACCTAACATTAAATATCCTCCATGTGATTGGTTTTGCGATTGAAATACTATACTTTTCTCCTTCTGTTAACCAGCTGTTTAGCTGTGAAGCCATTCTTAGCGCGGTGATAATCTGTATGTAGAATCACACAATAAAATAATTTCGCACACAGCGATAAATACGTATAACATGTATACAACAGAAATAACTTCATTTACTCACTCTTAATCCAAAGGATTATCAAATAATGCTGCATAGCTCTCCAATATTTGCACCTCAGCAATGTCATTTCTTCTGACTATTGTCATGTTAGCTTCCTTTTTGTTTTTTGAAATCAACTGCTTCTAAGAGTAGTTTGTGAAATATTGGCCTCTTAAAATCAGGCAACTCTGTATCAATATTGATTTCACTGAAACGTTTGCCTATCGATGGTTCATTATATATCGACAAACATTAGAGGGAAAAAAAAGGACAGAAAGAAGCAGAAAGAAGAAAATTCACATTAACTTTACAATGGATAACACTTTCACAAAACCACCCACTTTATCATGTTCTGGGCTCTCTTCTTCACCTGTTTCTTCAAGTTCTTTGCGGATATCTATCACAGAACACTGAGAAACATTTGCAAACCAGTGGCGGCTCGCCATGTTTTCAGGGTAGGCAAATATTCACAATACGCAAATTAACGATCTAGCAGAAACATAACATTTGCTTGCAAAATAGATGAATGCGTCAATACTTGATGCTGTCATATCACTCGATGACGCCACTGTACCACGTCCCGGTATCCTGTTTTTCCAGGACTACCGACGTTCGCGTTCAATTGATGTTGTCGCTAAATCTGCAACCCTGTCCTGTCCCCACTGTGCTCCTTTAAGTAACACTTCACTCTGTTCAAGCAAGAGGAGCTTCTCTCAACACTACTAAGGTAAGTAGGCACCACGCACTCAATATCACTTTCCACAAGTATTTTCATCATTACACTTTGAGGCAAGAACTGGTCGTCGGAGTATACAAACTGTAGCTCGTTTCTCAATCTTGAAATGTCAAAATTTATTGTGTAAGTAATCATTTTATAATTTCCTTGGCAGCAAACATTTCCTAAAGGCACTGATTTGTGATGATTCCATTAAATGAAGGAATTCTAGATTGTTAATGTCTCTAAATCCGTTCTTAAGCTCAAATGTAATGTTTGCACATTTCAAAAAGAGTATTTTGAGCTAAATTTCTATTGTAGATACGTATATCTTGTTTCTTTCGTATTCCCCATGACGTTCACAATGCTCACAAATATTTCGCCCCTATTATCAGCTCACATGTCTTGGAATCTTCATATTTGAATAACTGTAAAGCAATATTGTACTGTGCGCACAGCAATGTGTGAATAACGTTTCTGGGCCACGTGGAGCATAGTTGTAGCACTGACCAACCAGTTTCTCTTTGATATTACATTCTTGGAGAACTTCAAGTAATATATTACATATTTCAGAAGCAGTTCTACTGGTATTTATATTACGGAATCCAAAAAGCCGATCATGGACTTATCCCATTGCATTTATGTACTTCACAATGCCTGGCAATGCGAAATGCCCGTTATATCTGTTGTATTGACACTAAAATGAAGAAAAGGGAGCTTCTTTAATTTCAGTTTTTTATTTTAGTCACTATTTCTTAATGTGTACATTCTGAATCCTTTTGGACAGATCTGTAAATGTTTTCCCTAATTCCTCCCAGTGATGACGCAAATCGTCATCGTACTGCACCAGGCGAGTAACGTCTATTATTTCTCACGGTTCAAACAGGACTTATTTACACTGTACCCTCGAAAACTAAGCTCTTGTTTACAGAATGCTAACATGAAGTCAACAATTAATCTAATCATTATTTGCCTGTTTGTTCCACTTTCTTGTTATACTTTTGCCTCGCAAATTTATGTTGTTCGGATAGCATCTCTGAGAAGGGCTTGAAATTAAATTTTCTATTCTCTTAAGATTAACAATGTTAATCATTTTTTCTCCTTTTTTAACGTCATGCTTATGAATGGGCTTGGACCATTTTTCATATAACAAATCACAAGCTCGTGGCTTTTTTGTATAAAAGTAGAATACAAGGCCATTAGTTACAGTTTGGATTTAATTTCACTTCCTGTTGACCTTTTGAGTTTCATACCAGCAAGGACTCAATGTTCTCGCACCTTTGGTTGAGGTAGTATAAATAACCGAGCTTAGTAGCGCTAAAGAACACATCACCTCGCAGTTTGGAAAAACAATATTTCAGCAATCATTCTACATTAATGAGCAAACATTGCAGATTCAACTTCAGTGCACCTGCAGAACATATGTTCTTATGGTGTTTCTATTAAGTTGTGGACTAGAAATAAAATGATTCCAGTGCTGGTGCTGGACTTACAAAACGCAAGCAGACCAAATCCATGTATTCGCTATAGCTGAGCTGGCTAAGGCGTGTTCTTTCAAATGAACAGTGTGGGCTGACATGAGATCCAATCCCATTTAACATACTTATTTTTTGTTTCCCTTTTTCTTTTTTCTTTCTTAACCGGAACATTATTATTTATATAACCCGTGAGAAATATAAAATTATACAAACTAATGGAATCTATTTCTCATAAAGCTCCTCCTTTAGGTATCTTTATTCCGCGTATCCTGGTAACTTTTCCCGCCGTCTTATGAATGCTGCAGTACGATTAAAATGTTACAACTGAATGCTTCATAAGATATTAATTGCAATTGGTGAAAATGAAGCAGTGAGCATGTCTTCCTCAATTGTGAAACATTCCTCCTGAAATTGATATTTCCCTTTGAACATTCACATTCAAAAGCATATCTATAAATTTCGTAGACTATTACCATAGTAAAATATATAAGCGTGTAATAGTGTAAATTGTCAGATCTGGATGCCAGTGAATAATGTAATTCATGATACATTAAACAGAACAGATTACAATTCTAGTTTACTTGAGAGTGAAACAACCTTTGCACCCAGTAAGGTTGTCATGTCATTTATTTCCAAGCAGACACAACGTTGCGATGTCCCCATTAACTCAATTTGTAGCAGTGTGCCTCCATCCGATTCTCCATTCCTGATAAGAAGCTGTAGAGAATTAAATACGTTTGTTAATTGTGTATTTCAGAGAATAAACATGCGAAAGACAAGGATCAAAATAGCTCTTGGCTATTCGTCACTTGGGCATACCCGCTGTATCATATGATATTAAGCTTGCTGTCACCACCTTAGCAGTTAATTTCACTGCAAGGCGGAAAGTTCGGGTGCACCTTTAGAAAAAGTTTAAAATTTTCCTTTTTTTCCCCCCTAAGTATTGGCTTACCTTTATATAGAGAAAAGGGACTCTTTCTATAACAAGAACGAGTATCGCAGTGTTCAGTGTGGAGTTTAAGTTCGTTTACTTGATTTTTATTAATGACAGACAAACGAGGTTGAAATCACTAATATCAATAATTAGTTCATATTTATTACCTTCTCAGAATATACGCCTATCTTCAAAAACAGGAACGTCCTTAAGACGTTACCTGTCTTCGAGAACCCTTTTAAAAATCATTACTTTTGAAACATTTATTTTATTTAATATTTCTGGCACTTAGGTGATTTTAATTCTAAGATCCTCGCTTGTTATTGGTTTTCTGTGCAAATAAAGTGACTGTCACAGTAAAAAGTTTTGTGTTTTTACGTCCTGTAAACAAGGAGCACCAATAATCGCTTTGATTTAATTTACAACAGAAAATGTTTAACTGTTTCATATCTTCACTTATGGATTCTAAATCACCACGCTCTGAAAGATTACACTGGACAACAAAATTTTACTTTTTCTTTGCGACATCAATGATATATCATTTTTCTTATGGGTTACACCACGCTGAACACGAATATAAGAATATTAGATAATAAGAATACTAGAATGGTTCCGGTTTGACAATAATATTAAGGAAAAATACAATAATGATTCGTTTCTATGAAAATATGTCTGATGTGTTGTAAAATATATTCGTGATCGCTTACCTTTATAAATATGCTTTCAATTTGCTTCCTTCTTGTAGTCGAGTTGAGGATCATCCCTGATGACTGTTCAACAGTAGTCAGCAAGCATTCTTGCACTCCACTTTCCCTGGTAACGTTTCCCATTAATGATATTTGTTGGTGCAAATGTTCGCCATGTTCATCGCTCCACGACTTTTAGCAAAACAATTTAGATGGGAATGTAAAATGTGAAATATAAGGGACATGTTGCATCGCATTTTGTGATAAGATGATAGCAAATTTATATCATGATTACCATAGTTTTCAGCTAGTTTGTTTCCCCAAAAGTTGTTTACGACTTCTCTGAAAGAAATCCATGCCTCTTGCTTAGCATCTTTTAAGAGGTATTCAAAGATCTAATCTTGTGAACTTGCGAATCTGTGAGCTAACAAAAATTCCTTTCTTTAACTGGGCCTCACTAATTCTAGGAAATTTTGTAACTAGGTATCTGAATGCCACTCCACTTCGGTCCAACTTTTTAGCAAAGTTTTTGATGAGACAAAGTTTTACGTGTACTGCAGGAATTAAAATGTTCTTAGATTCTACCAGAGGTTCATGTTTAACATTTTTTTCAGGTCCCGCACCTAGACGTAAAGGCCATTCCTTATTTTATGAAATGAGTACCTCTATCTCCATTGTCCCATTCACAAAAGAGATAACAGTGTTTAGTGTAGTCTAGTTGGAGTCCAGTTAGTATTGCAGTTACTTTGAAGTCTGCTCATATTTTCCATTTATACGTGTTATAATTAATGGCATCAAGGAGTTTCAGGCTGTTATACGATTCCTTCATATGCACGGATAACCAGTAGGAATTGATAGCCATTACATAGTAATACAGCTTTGAGTCATAATTTTGAAGCATATGTCACTGATCAGAAATGTGGTTAATGTTCAGAGCTCTCAATAAGCCACTAACATCACTGCAGAACACTAAATCGCCTTCCTCAGCAAAATATTGCCCGAGATTTTTCTAACGGTCACGAAAAAAATATCACTTTCACATTTTCAGCAAGATAGCTTCATCGCTGCAATCTGGAGGCTAGGAGCTCTTCCTTGGCTTTAGAAAGTTCTAGGTCTCTGACTAAATCATTTAATTCACTCTAATTTTGTGATGTACAGATTTAATATCAGGTGCAAAGTCACTCTACAGCATCCAGTTACAGTTTCCGGTCATCAGTAACGTTCCATACTATAAAAATAAGAAACAACCAGCAGTTTACAGTAATATTTTCACCATAAGGGGTGCTCAATTAATTACTTGTCTACACCACTTATGTCGCAATTTCCCTATTGACCAGTGTTATTTTCATGAAACTTTCTTTATGTTAGAAGACGTCTAATTATTTTCTGTTTTGATAATTACTTATACCAAATAAATCATATCTAAAGATCAATGACTCATTATGGGAGTTAGTGAGTGAGTGTGTTGGGTTTAAGGGCCCGTCGACAACTTGGTCATTAGGGCCCCTTATGGGAGTTAGAATTAAATAAAGAGATACATGTTTGAAACCCTGAAAGGAGAATTAAGTTACCCATTTCTTACAAACAGGAATCGAGTTTAAACTCCAGTTTATAAAGCAGGCATCTAATGCTACGCAAGGTGGAGGCTTTAAACACTAAGTTAATTTTAGTGAACTATAACAGCTACCACATAATATGTCTTAAGTTTAGAACATAGCTGCTGCCTGTAAATCATAACGTAATCATTATTAAATCCTCCTCACGTATGAACGTGAATCTCTTAGATATTATTTTCAATTAATGATACTTCTCTCAACGGGAATGTGCAGTTACTATTATATCGCTTTATCTTTATTTGTCTCTCCTTAGTGAAGGAAATTAATTAAAAAATTTCCACACTGAACACTGCGATATTCGTGCTCGTTATAGAAATATTCCCTTTTCTTATTCCTCTATATAAATGTAAGTGAATACTTAGAAAGAAAAAAAGAAAAAAAAAAGAAAAAAGGAAATTTTTAAATCATTTCTAAAGGTGCACCCCAACTTTACACCTTGCAGTGAAATGAGCTGCTAAGGTGGTGACAGCAGGCTTAATATCATATGATACAGCGGGAATGCCCAAGTGACGAATAGCCAAGAGCGCTGCGTCGGTGACTGTGAAATTCAGAACTGCTAGCTGCCGGGTGTTCGATCCTCGTCTTTCGCATGTTTATTTTCTGAAATACAAAATTAACAAACGTATTTAGTTCTCTACAGCTTTTTATTAGGAATGGAGAATCGGATGGAGGTACAGTGCTACAAATTGAGTTAATGGGAACATGGCAACGTTTTGTGGTGCTTGGAAATAAATGACATGACAACTTTGCTGGGTGCAAAGGTTGCTTCACCATCAAGTAATCTACAACTGTATTCTGTTCTGTTTAATGTACCATGAATTACATTATTCACTGGCATCCAGATCTGACAATTTACACTATTACACGCTTATATGTTTTAATATGGTAATAGTCTACGACATTTGTACAGATGCTATTCAATGTGAATGTTTAAAGGGAAATATTAATTTCAGAAAGAATGTTTCACAATTGAGGAAGACATGCTCATTGCTTCATTTTCACCAATTGCAATTAATATCTTATGAAGCATTCAGTTGTAACATTTTAATCGTACTGCAGCATTCATAAGACGGCGGGAAAAGTTACCAGGATACGCGGAATAAAGATACCTAAAGGAGGAGCTTTATGAGAAATAGATTCCATTAGTTTGTATAATTTTATATTTCTCACGGGTTATATAAATAATAATGTTCCGGTTAAGAAAGAAAAAAGAAAAAGGGAAATAAAAAATAAGTATGTTAAATGGGATTGGACCTCATGTCAGCCCACACTGTTCATTTGAAAGAACACGCCTTAGCCAGCTCAGCTATAGCGAATACATGGATTTGGTCTGCTTGCGTTTTGTAAGTCCAGCACCAGCACTGGAATCATTTTAGTTCTAGTCCACAACTTAATAGAAACACCATAAGAACATATGTTCTGCAGGTGCACTGAAGTTGAATCTGCAATGTTTGCTCATTTTTGTAGAATGATTGCTGAAATATTGTTTTTCCAAACTGCGAGGTGATGTGAGTTGCTAGGTGACATGGCTGCCATACCCTCCGAACCGTAAGGGAAGCATATGACTAATTTAATTCTCATACCACCTATGCAAGCACGCCTGAGAATTACGTGACCCTTCGCGCAGGTCTACTTTTGTGAAAGATAGTACGTCGTGGAACAAGTAAAAAGGGCTGTATTACCAGAGAAATGTGCTGTAATTTAAAGTTTACTTACGGGAATATTATGTTTTCAACTATTATCAGTTAGGGGAAAAACATAGCTTATTGTAAATGTGCCTAATTCATGTTTAAAAATTCGCGCGTGCAATTCTAGAGTATGGGGAGCTGCGGAACAAAGGAATGCGCATGCAGCAGTGAGGTGTTGATCAAAGAGATTGTGCCTTCATGAGGAGTTTTTCCCCCCTCTTGCAAGGGATCGGTTGAATACTTAGCAGCACAAAAGTGCACAAAGCCGGAATGTTTCACTAGAAACGTGCAAAACGCTGGTGTAAAGGTGGAAAAAATTATGTTGTTTTGAAAAGCTCAGACGTTGAGTTTTAAAAAAGTGCTAGCTTACAAATAACTATGACACAACATTGAAGTTCCTCTATGAGGTATTTACGCACAAAAGGTAGTCTCGTTTGCTTGCCTGAATCGGTTTTCTTCTTCGTCTCCTTCTTCCCGCATCAAGTCGGAATTCTTTGTTCCGGAAAACATGTTCCTCTTCTTTCTTCTTCTCTACATCGTTCTCTAAATTGAGCCACGCACACAAGAATTAGAATTCTTTTCGGAAGACGATACTTCCCTCCTTTCTCCTTCTCTACATTCCCCTGTAAATTCAGTCACATACATACGAAGTAGAAACGTCTTCTTAACAATTTATACCGTTTACATCCGTATTGTATCAAGTTTCCACGATACTACTGATTGATCACATGTTCCAGAACGGTATGTGGGGTACATGGGCACACATGCCTTTCATATAGGTATGTATCGCAACAACTCCTTAGCACAAACAAATTGGATTGGCAGAAGCTCCATAATGCGTGTTGCTCTCTATTCGAACCTAGGTGCTCTAAAACGTATAGTTCTGAAGTTCCACACCATTTACACACTGCAATTGTAATCATGTTTCGGAATGTCATCTGCACGATCACAGCGTTGCTTTTTGAACCAGTTATAAAAATAGTTGTATGACTGGGTTGCTGCAAAATTGAATCGCTGTTATTTTATAATTGTATAACTGCACTTATGATTAGCGTTTGCAAAGGTTGCATATGTTTGCATGATCACTCCTTAAGATATCTTCACAAACTAAAGCAAGCAGAAGTAAGGTGTCATTCAAAGCAAACAAAACCGTAAAGGAATACTATTTACTAAAAATCTATCACAGAACGTAATGGTGAAGACAAATTTAGGTAAACATGCAAACTGCGCACAAATGTATATGTAATGAAACATCATGTCGGATATGTTGGTGCTTTGCTAAATGTCCAGAGAACAAGTTAAGGTGTTAAATATTGTTTGTTAAAAATCTTAAGCGCATACTCATGGATATAATGTTTGAAACCAGTAGAAATTTAGATGTTTATATGGGTCTTAAAACTATACGATTATTACTTTCTCTACTACGTATAGTAAAGTAGAGTGTGTGGGGTTTAACGGCCCGTCGACGAGGTCATTTGGGATATAGTAAAGTAGAGGAAGTATTGTATTCCACCCAAAAATTTGATATCGGAATTTCACCGGAAATACGTTTTGAGGCCCCCTGAATAAAAAAAAAAGATTTCTAGACAAATGTGTGTGTGCGTCCGTGTGTGTGTGTTTGTGCGTGTGCGTGCGCGTGAGTGTGTCTGTCAGCCTGTGGACAGCATAACTCAAAAACGAAAAGTCGGTTAAAAACTAAAGTCGGTATTTAAGCTTAATGTCTTTCAAGGATGCAACACGAAGATTTTAAAGAGATTTTCTATACCCTAAACTACCCTTTACATGAATTTTTTTTCTCGAAAATTTCGATTTTCTTGAAAATGGCTCTAACGATTTTGATCAAGATGACACATTTTTAAAATATGTTTATGACAAATAAAATATATATTTTGAATTTTCTGACTATAGCCTATGTAGTTCTTTTACTCTGGATGACTTTTGCATAACTGCTAAACCGTAAGAGATAGGCGAAATCTTACCATACAAAAAGTATAGATCTTGTTAAAATACGGAATTTATGTCCAAATAATTTTTTTTGTACAGTAAACCATTTTGGAGATATGGCTTGTTATTTGTGTTAGTTTTGGAGAACTTAAACTTCTGTCAAACAGAACATCGTTATTCATTTTTTACATGTTCACCGTGCAATCTCAAAGCTTTACCAGATTTGACTGTCACTCAAAGCCTGCTGTATTCTCATACTCCCCTTGCACCTACAAGGAAATAAGCATAACATAATTTCTGCAAATGTTTATCTCAACTAACACAAAGAACATACAGGAATAAGAGTTTGTAAGAATGATTAATACAAGAGTATAGAAAGTCATGTGAGTGAAACACATCCGATTTTTAGAACTGTTACCTATAAAGTGCGCTAAACACCAGAACGGAAGATAGGTAATGCTGCGAACGCACTCCGAGTACAATTACAATCGTGTTAAATTGTTACTTAATGCATTCATCAAACTGAAACTTCAAAAGTAGGCGAGGCGTGCTTTCAGTTTAAGGATGTATGATAAGCCTATATTACAATTATTTTAAGGCACTATACATCTTACTACTTTATTTGATTGTTCTCTATTCCCAGAGTACAATTTCTATGAGCTGCCTGTGATGTCACGGAGATGCGAAGATAACAAGATAAAGTCGGGAAGAGAGGTGGTGTTGCCGTCAAGTGGTCGATATAAAAGTCTGGCAGAAGACGCGACAATCTAATGACCCTCTGACCTTACTCATCCTTTAACTCTCAACTTTTACTTTCCAACGTAAAAGACGTGAATCTTTCAGAGAAACTAAAATGTGAAAATAGATGACTTGTTTAGCCATCTAAGAATGAGTGACAACTGTTACCAGATTTTAGGAAAGTGGTAAAAATATAGTGCGCGGCACAAGAAAAACAGTGTTTTTCACAAACTAATTTCCAAATCTAAAGAAGTTGCACCTAACGAGGTTCTTGTAATTGTAGTACTCGAAGATAATATCTTAAGTGCGTGTACTAAAATTCATCAGCCAAAATCCAGAAGAGTTGTAAGTGATGAGGTGTCTGTAATAAAGGAAATACCTTTAGCAGTGTTACTAACACTAATTGGATCCTTCTGTATAACAAGAGAAGAATACTAAAATGCCTTATACGTGATTAATGTTACAATAAGAAAAGGAAATTAAGGTTGTGACGCAGCTGCCTGTCGCGTGCATGGCGGTATCCATAAGCGCCGGCCGACTGTTCGGCTGGGGAGATACAGAGTGCTATTGAGAGATAACGAGATATTTCTGGATGATTCTTACCTCGCCTCCTGCGAACTATCTCGAAGCTCCTGCGATGAGGGTGTTCAAGTGAATGGATTAGTATCCATTGGTTGTAGCGACAGAGTCCTGCTCAGTGTGGGAGAGAAACGAAATACTGTGTTCGACGATAAGCGAATAGTCGGAAAAGGGAATGGGAATACCGTGCTCGACACTCCACGAGGGAAGCGGAGGGAAGAAGCTAAGAAGCTACTTCGTGAGTGATTCATATGCACCGCTGCGCACAAAGACAAGTCAGACGAAGTCACAGTGAAAACTGAGCTATGTCACGCTTTTGAAGAATTTGAAATACTGCTTAAACACTAATAAGCAGGTGTAGTCTGACTTTACATGGGAAGGCTTGGTTTATATACACCTGTTCGTCAAAATACAGCGTAGTGCACAGAAATGCAACAGTGAAAATGAACTGTTACTGATCGTAGTGCTTTGAATTTTACAAGGGCCAACAATTAAATAAGCTCAAATGTGTGAGATATGGAAACTTGTTTTATTCCCTTCGAGAGAAGCATAAGGTGATTTTGAGTATCCTTGTTCTTTGCTCATGAGGAAAAAAAAAATTAACTTAGGGCTCCCTTAATGGATTTTGAACTCATGACTGTTCGCCACTTAAAATTCTGGGTGAGGCCTGGGCGACTCGCGGAATAGCGTGAGCGACATTCATTTTTTTATCTGCTAAACATACAGTTGTCAGTCAAGATCGTGAGCAATATGCACTATGCAAGCAGCGGTTACCCAGCCCTACTCTGAGGCATCTCCAAATATACTAGCATACCATTCACACAGCTCATACGATGCAGTACATTTTCAACTGCCAGAAGTCACCTGCGTATATCCTCCCTTCAAGATGATAACATAATTTAACTAATAAACGACAGTTAGCCACCTATACACACCTGAAGCTATGAACAGTGGAGCAATATGATCCACAAATAACACAAGGTATATGGCGACTAAAACTTTACTTCAATAAAATCAAGTTAAACTCATATCTCCAACGATCGTTTCGACACACCTTTGTGTCATTCTAAAGGCAAACTGACCTAGGCCACCCAAGCTAAGAAACCGTACAACCTAGCGCTCACGTCACGTATACGTCACTCACCCTGACATCATGTGATGACGTCATTACCCACCCCTGCTCTCAATACGAATTTAGTAAGAGAATCAGTAGAAGGTATTTCAAAATTCATAACGTGGTCCCCATTTTTCAAAATGAACATTTTTCCCAAACCATAATTTCAATGCGTCCGTTTAATTGCTTTAATAATTTAACCTTGGGATTTATTTCATGACTAAGTGACCAAAAATGATCTGCCACAGCTGATTTCTCTAACTGTTTATATTTGATGTTTCTAAAATGTTCTTTTTTCTGGTTTTCAAATTATGTTTTGTCTTACCAATGTAAGCCTTATCGCAGTCTAGACGGTCAACTTGGTTAATGCCACACTTCTTACAATTTGGAATTTTGTCCTTTTTAGAAAAATTCAGCAATTTTTACTTTCTCTACTGGTAAGTAGGGGCAGTATTGTATTCCACCCAAAAATTCGATGTCGAGATTTCACCGGAAATGTGTTTTGAGGCCCCCTGAATCCAAAAAAAGCATTTTTAGAAAAAGGTGCGTGTGTGTGTCTGTGTGTCAGTCGTGTGTCAGTCTGTGGACAGCATAACTCAAAAACGAAAAGTTAAAAACCAAAGTTGGTATTTAAGTTTAATGTTTTTCAAGGATGTGACACGAAGATTTTGAAGAAAATAACCCCACCCTAAACTACCCTTTACATGGAAAATTTTTCGAAAAATTTGATTTTCTTGAAAATGGCTCCAACGATTTTTATTAAAATGTCATATGATTGAGATATTTTTATGACAAATGAAATGTATATCTTGAATTTTCTACATATAGCCCCTGTAGTCGTATTTACTCTGGACGACTTTTGCATAACTGGTAAACCGTTAAGAGATAGACCAAATCATACTATACAAAAAAATGTAGATCTTGCTAAAATACACAATTTATGTCTCAATAAATTTTATTGTAGGGTGAACCATTTCGGAGATATTCCTTGTTATGTGTGTGAGTTTCCGAAAACTTAGAACTTTAGTGAAATGGATCATCGTTGTTCATTTTTTATATGTTAAATGTGCAAAGACAACTATCTCAAAGCTTTAAAACATTTGACTATCGCACAAAGCCTACTGTATTCTAACATTCCCCTTGCACCTACAAGGAAGTAAGCAGTAAGGTAATTTGTACAAATGTTTATCTTAACTAACACGAAGAAGATATAGGAATAAGAGTTTGTAAGAATGGTTAGTACAAGAGTAGAGAAAGTCATGTGAGTGCAACACATCAGATATTTTATATTATATTTATTTTGAGGAGCCAACATTACGCCATATTCTTTAATTTTTTTTATTAGCCCAATGGTGGTAAGTAAACTTTTTAAATGTGCTGTCATCTTTTATTTTTTTGAGAATAGGAGCTTCATTTACTGCAAATTTATAAAGTTTACTTACCCCCCTTAGGTTTTTTTAAAGAACATGGTATACCTAATGTTTGTTCCTCAAAATAAATATAACATAAAAAATTTGCTGAATTTTTCTAAAAAGGACAAAATTTCAAATTGTAAGAAGTGTGGCATTAACCAAGTTGACCGTCTAGACTGCGATAAGGCTTACATTGGTAAGACGAAACATAATTTGGAAACCAGAAAAAAGAATATTTTAGAAACATTAAATATAAACAGTTAGAGAAATCAGCTGTGGCAGATCATTTTTGGTCATTTAATCATGAAATAAATCCCAAGATTAAATTATTAAAGCAATTAAACGGACCCATTGAATTGATGGTTTGGGAAAAATATTCATTTTGAAAAATAGGGACCACGTAATGAATTTCGAAATACCTTCTACTCATTCTCTTACTAAATTCGTATTGAGAGCAGGGGTGGGTAATGACGTCATCACATAATGTCAGGGTGAGTGACGTATACGTGACGTGAGCGCTAGGTTGTACGGTTTCTTAGCTTGGGTGGCCAAGGTCGTTTGCCGTGAGAATGGCACAAAGGTTTGTCGAAACGATCGTTGCAGACATATTCGGTTTAACTCAATTTTATTGAACTGACGTGTTAGTCTCTACATAGTTTGTGTTATTTCTGGAACAGTTAGCCAAATTTGTCTTCTAACATCAAAATTTTCTAGCACCCTTGTCTTTTTAGGTCCCCTGGTTGACAACGGATTATGATGGATTTAATACAATAAAAATTGAATTTCTGCAGCATATAATTTTCAAAAAGAAAAGGGGGGAAAAGAGGAAACAACCTATTTTGAAATTTTCACGTTCTACAAAGCAGAATTAGTCAATTGAAACGGAATCTGTTCGACATAGCAAAAGAATCGGCAAGCGATAAAAGAGGGTAGCTAATGGAAGTCAAACGATTTATAGTTGTGAAGGTTTCTCCTCGGGAGTTGTTGACACACTGCAGCATGCAGTAATTGCTAGAAGTGATGAGGTAGCAAGAGAATGATTAATGCAGAGTACAATTTGTTGGCATCAAGTCATGGGAGTTTGGGAGGATAGCTTTTGGTAGGGGGCGTCCAGAAATTGAGAAGCCATGAACGTCACGACATGCAGGGATGCCACATCTGACACCAATTACCGGGCGTTTCGAGCCCCCATTGTTAACCTTTCTCTAATCGAGGTACATTTTGTAACATGTCACCGTCTCAGCGTTCAATGTTGTTCTTTCTCTCCTTACGCGCCTGCTCGTTTAACAATCAGAATTTTCTGCCCACAAAAATAATACTTTGATTTTATATACGAAGGAATCTTACGTATGAGAACTTTACAACTGTAACGACGTACGCGCACACGTCATTTTGGTTTCTGTGCCGGTTAGACTCATAAGGTTAACAGTATTGGATTAGATCAAAAAATGTTAAGTAGACTAAATTTACCCTAAATACATATTTAGGGGAGTATCCTGAATGTGTGTGTGTGTGTGTGTGTATGTGTGTATGTGTGTGTGAACAGCCAAGCTCAGCATCGAAAATTCATGTAAATACCAAATTTCCCACCTATTTCAAACACCATTTCAAGACAATCACTCCGGCCAAAACAGTTCAGATGGTCAAACCTTAGCTACTTTTTTATTTTCTCAAAATGACAAGACTCTGATTAAACTGTTATATGTTTGAGAGATTAGCATTTCTAATAATATACGCATCTCTAATATTCTGAGAATTAGCTGCGATTTCTTCTCATTCGTATTGGATTTTAATGCTTAATCATATGTAAGATTTCGCAATCTTCAATTCCAGTCACTATATTTACTTCGATGGTGAAGATATATAGCAGATAGACCGCCTCCATAGCGCATATGGTAGTGCGCTTGCCTCTGGCGCGGAGGACCCGGGTTCGATCCCCGGTACCAGCATGGGGATTTTATCCCCTCTGGGAGGTCTGGCACGGGGTGCACTCAGCCTCGTTAGGTCTCGGGGGGACCAATTGAGGAGCTACTTGATGGAGAAGTAGCGGCCCCAGGTCGAGAAGACCACAGAACTGGCCGGGAGGGCCACGTACCACACTCCAGTACTGCACCTCACCAAAGACGCCTGTAGTGAGCAGAGGTGGGGGACGCAGTGGCTGGGCGGTAGGTCTTGGCCCTTCATGGGCTGTCGCGCCGGGGTTTAGTTCAGTTATACACTTAGATATACTGGTTTAATTATAGATAAGAGGCTCACATAGAATTCGAACATAAAAAAGACAACAAAATTTACATCCAATTTTTGAAGCAATATCCTCAATTTTAAAATGTATTACACATAATATTACCAGTTCAGTGTATGTAATAGATTATCTAACGCAAGTGTGAAATATTTCAGCCTTGTAGCTTTTATAGTTTTAGAGAAAAAAAATAGGTATATGTTTTGAAAAATATATTTTTGAAATAATCGCAGTTTAAAATTAACTTCAAAGGTATGACTCGTGTTAGTGCATTCCAGGGGAGTAGTCATTACCCACATCCCATGTTGCCTCCTGATTTGCAGTTCTATGTCTTTTGCACCAGGACTACATATATCAGCGGTTTGACGCTGCGGCGTTGCGGTCTATGCACATCATACTGCGTTGTCTATATGTCTTCGCTGGCCGCCGGAACTAGAGTATACTGATGCATGCATAGGAGTGAATAAGGATACGTGGTGGATAGAATATGTGTAATAAACGAAAATAGTTTATGCTATCAAAGAACCATTCTCAGCTTTCTCCGTAACACAGATAGAACTTGGATACTGTGATCTCATTAGTAACTTACCAAGTCAGAATATATACTTATTATTAAAACACTAAATTAGATTAATCGGGTTATAATGGAAATAATGTTGTAGCGCAGTAAATCTCAAGTTGCAATGTCGTCATATTCACTTGTAGAACGCTTTTTCCACACCAACTTAGTTACATCTACAGATGTTGCTAGAACAGGCACGTTTAATGGTAGCCATCCTATTCTTATCAGATACTTTAGCCCTTAATCTTGGCTAAGTTAGCTTCATGAATGAATGAATGAATGAAAGAAAGGAGGGAGGGAGGGAGGGAGGGAGGGAGGGAGGGAGGGAGGGAGGGAGGGAGGGAGGGAGGGAGGGAGGGAAGGAAGGAAGGAAGAAAGAAAGAAAGAAAGAAAGAAAGAAAGAAAGAAAGAAAGAAAGAAAGAAAGAAAGAAAGAAAGAAAGAAAGAAAGAAAGAAAGAAAGAAAGAAAGAAAGAAAGAAAGAAAGAAAGAAAGAAAGAACGAACGAACGAACGAAAGAAAGAAAGAAAGAAAGAAAGAAAGAAAGAAAGAAAGAAAGAAAGAAAGAAGGAAAGGAAAGGAAAGGAAAGGAAAGGAAGGAAGGAAGGAAAGAAAGATGCTCCTGATATGAACCTCGGCAGGCCTCCCTGCTTATAGCTCCGCTGTTAGCGAATATTCAGTGACTCAAGTGACAATTGAACGAAGCTAAAGGCACGAGTCCCGGCACAGTATTGTGCCGGCTTCGGAAACGATTTGGATTTCAAAAAAAAAAAAAAAAAAAAAAAAAATACACTTTGTGGTGCAGGCTGCCGCCCTGGGATGCCAGGACAAGAAGGCCTTCTCTACGACCTGGCATGCCGGTCTCCTCCGGAAACTGATTCAACTGGAGCTACCTACACGACTGATACACCCCATAAACTCATACCTTAAACATAGGTCCTTTGTGGTCTCAGTGGCGGGAAATAAATCCACACGAAGGCCAATCCGAGGCGGAGTCCCCGAAGGTTCTGTTCTGTCCCCCACGCCCTTCAGCGTCTACCTGGCCGAGATACCAACCGAGCAGCACGTCAACATAGCCCAGTATGCTGACGACGTGCTCCTCTACACAACAAACAAACACTCTCACAGAACCTTCCTCCCAATACAGAGACACCTCCGCCTCCTCCAAGAATGGTGCAGGCGTTGGCGATTGTCCATCAACCCGGAGAAAAGCCACGCCATACTTTTCACCAAGCGCCGATTTCCCGCCAACTTCCCCACATTTACCTACTTACGTAGAAGGATTGAATGGGTAATACCATCTCCTACCTGGGAGTGAAGCTAGACAAGGGCCTTACTTTTCGGGAACACATCAACGACCTGTCGCGACGGGCCGGCGGGGCAACTGCCTCACTGTACCCTATGCTGCGGTCGGGCATGCCAATTCCTTTAAAGGTACGCCTTTTTCGAGCGCTCATAATCCCAGTCTTCCTATACGCCTGCGAAATCTGGGGCATGGCCGCACATTCCCATCTCCTGCGTCTGCAGCGTATACAGAATAGAGGACTTCGGATAATCTATTCTGTAAACCGCAGATTCCCCTCGAGACTACTGCACGAGGCCTCGTCTCTTCCGTATGTGGAGGACGAAATTAGGCGCCGGGAAAGAAAACTTTACGACCAGATTCCTCAACATCGGAGTGCCCTGGTTAGGTCTCTAGGGGACTATGACCCCACAGAACGCACGCGTGTGCGACACCGGGTTC
Organism: Tenodera sinensis; assembly: GCA_030765045.1. Taxonomy (NCBI): domain Eukaryota; kingdom Metazoa; phylum Arthropoda; class Insecta; order Mantodea; family Mantidae; genus Tenodera; species Tenodera sinensis. Next base: position 144,211,068 of record CM060962.1, read on the forward strand.
CCCGCATGGCTTGCGGGCATCCCCGGTAACAAAGGAGACACCACATCAACAGCGCAAGCTGAACTCCATCACAGTCCTCCAAGACAAGCTTGGATTCAAAATTCTAAATAACTAAACCTCCATCTTTGGACCCTTACACCACCAGTGCCCAACGGAAGTTGCACACTGTAAAGCAGCCGCTGAGGAGCATTATCTTACTACCTCCTTACTACCCACTACCCTAATTTCACCCGCCACCCTGCAAAACCCCACATCAGGTCATATAGTGGTTAAGCCCTAAAGGACAGGTACACGAATGACACACCTCGGGCTGTTCTCAGCATGCCATCAGTCGTCAGCGTCAAAAATACACTTCAAGAGCCTGCGTTCTCTCTCTCTCTCTCTCTCTCTCTCTATCTCTCTCTCGCCCCCCTCCACTTTGAAAGTTATTATTTTGCTTTAAGCACTAAGTAAGCATGTCCATTCAATCATCACAGAAACTAAGTTTTGACAGTGCTATCAGATTTAATCATTCAGATTATGAGACCGAAATGAAGTGATGATAATACTTCCTCTCAGTGCATAATTTCAACATAAGCTAAAAATAATAAAGATAGCAAGAATTAATTATCTTCTCTATCCTACTTCTTCCTAAATTATACGTTCCCGCTGGAACGCATTTTGCTGACTCTCCGTATTTTTATTCAATCACAACTGAGCACATGGTTTATGACAGCTGAAAAGGATATGTGATATCTCTTTCCTAACGCTCCTCTTTTGCACGAGCAATCTTTCAGAAAGGTGTCCATTTTTACGCTCTTCTTTCAATATATTCATTAGGTTAAGTACTTGAAAACGACGAAGTTGTGCCCCGTTTATGAGCTGCATGTTTAAGTATCAAGTTTACCGGAATAGTCGTTTAAAGTATACAATGCATAAAATATGTAATTCCATTTATTTTCAATTTAGTGAACTGTTTATGCCAATCAGTAATGAAGTGTACTATGTGCACAAATTTCAACAGATCAGAGTTCATATTATCGTATGCGCTTGTACAAGTATAAATAAATAATAGCGGCGGCGGTGGCAGCGGTAGCAGTAGTTGTAATGATAATATTAAAATCATGAACAATAGAAATCTAATTAACAGGAGCTAGACATGGCTGTATTTTACCGTCTACACTTTCTAACATGTAAGTAGATGGATGGTAGTCTTTCTTACATTTTTAGAACAATCCTGGAAATCTTTCTCAGCTGAAAAGAATTGGGCACATAAGTATGCCTTTATGTGCCGATAGTAAAGGCAAAATAACGAAGACGACTTGTAAAACTATTGAAAAAGTATTTACTTTTAATGATTTAGGTTGCAGCCTAGCCTTTGGAGTTACATAAAACAAAATATTCTGTTGTGTTACGTTCACGTGGGCTTGCCTAGCTACTGTCTATAGTTTATTTGCATTTAACATCCACATGTCATATTTGCGAAAGCATATTTTATATATCTGCTTGATGTTAATTAAGATAACATTTGCAGAAAAGTTTTTCATTGCGGTTCCGTTCTAGGTACAAAAGACATACAGGATACAGAAGCGATAATCAAATACCTAAAAGGCATAGGTAGGTAATCTAGCATTGAAATTGCACACTATTTCCATGACATCACTACAAAACCAGAATGGCGACGCACTTTAGAAATGACTGAAACATTCAAACTTACAACGACGAATGTCAGGAAGGTTAATGCCACTAAAAGTTATTTGAAACAGACTGTGTGAGATCTACATTTTTTGAGGAACAACTCCTGTTCTTGTTTATGAGTTATACACAATTCATTCGCAATGAAGAGAACCCACAGGATATTTATAGAAGGTTCAAGCCCATGCAACTATTTTAAACATACGGTATTTTAATAAAAATCTAATGTGTTGCACTCACATGACTTTTTCTACTCTTGTATTAACCATGCTTACAAACTCTTATTCCTATATCTTCTTCGTGTTAGTTGAGACGAACATGCAGAAATTATCTTTTTGCTTATTTCCTTGGGGCAAGGGGAATATTGGAATACAGCAGGCTTTGTGCGCTAGTTAAATCTTTTAAAGCTTTGAGATTCCGTTCTCTTTGCACGGTGAACATATACAAAATGAATAACCATGTTCTATTTGACAGAAGTACAAGTTCTCCAACACTCACACAAATAACAAGGCATATGTCCGAAATGGCTCACTATACAATATATTTGTGTATTTTAGCAAAATCTACATTTGTTGTAGGTATAGTAAGATTTGGTCTATCTCGTAAGGTTTAGGAGTTATTCAAAGGTCATCCAGAATGAACAGCACTACATAGGCTATAGTCAGAAAATTCAAACTATACACTTCATTTGCCATAAACATATCTTAAACAAATGTCATTTTAATCAAAATCGTTAAAGCCATTTTCAAGAAAATCGAAATTTTCCAAAGAATTTTCATATAAACGGTAGTTTAGGGTATAGAAAATTTATTCAATATCTTCCTGTCGCATTCTTGAGAGACATTAAAGTTAAATACCAACTTTGGTTTCTTACCGACTTTTCGTTTTTGAGTTATGCTGTCCACAGATTGACAGACACACACACACGGAACTTTTTCTAAAAATGCTTTTTTTGGATTCGGGGGGCCTCAAAACATATTTCCGGTGAAATCTCGACATCAAAATTTTGGGTGGAATACAATACTTCTACTTCATAGTTTTTGAACAGGCATATATATATATAATATGGTAGAAAACCACGGAACCATAACTACATAACTGAAATTTACTTTGCTACCTTTTGTTTGTCAATTATGTGCATTTTGAAAATGTAGCATTTGTTGGCCCCTATAGGGACACTTACCTTAATGTTTTGGATGTCATAGTATGTCTGTGATTCCCCAGATGTCGTTCAAAGACGTTCTGTAAATAGGTATTGGCTGTAAACAGCACTTTCGTGCTTCATAAGTAGGTGAGTGATACACGTTTTTGTGCAGTTGAAAAGTTTGTAATGGGTAAAAGAGGGCGCTTTCAGCAGAAAAACGTGCTGCAATAGTCAGCTTACATAAAGCAGTCCACACCATGCGTCAAATTGCCACGCAAGAACAAGTTTCCTTGGGAAGTGTCCATTACACTGTAAGTAGATATGTAACTACAAATAGCAAGGATCGTTATCGAAAGAGGAGTCCTAGGGCGACCTTGGAAAGTAAGGATAAACATTTAATACTGACCAGCAAACGTGATCGTTGCAAAACAGCACCCATGCTGACAGCGGAACTGAACCAGTTGAGAAATTGATTCTAGTCAATAGTTAAGGGGAAGACGTAATAAAGCTGAACAGATTAGAGTCTCAAGAATGGAAGCCTAGGTAGATTTAAATGAGTGATACGGTTGCAATTGTTGTTTGTACGAAGCCATAGTAATTCCGCGGGCTGATTCCTATCTTACCATGACGTGCTCTAAAGTTAGCCAATGGAAATCGCTTCCTTTGTGTTGCTCACGCAAAACAAATGCAACGCAACACACTCGTCTTGAATAGAGCCGAGAGAACACACGTGTAATTTGGGATTTATACGTAAGCTAGCGCGTGTATATAATTCGGCGGTTGCTAAAGGGTGACAAAGTTAAAGTGTTATAACGTTGTAGTTGAAGTTACAAAAATACATTCTATTTAAATATCGTCGGCAGTTTTCTACAATCTGGATATTTGCCAATAAAATTAAATGTTGGTTAATTCTTCGTTTGGTTCCATTCCTACTACAACTCACGCATACCCTGTAGATTAGGACCTCTTGCTAGAGCTAGTCCGGACACCAAATACGAGAACTTATAGGTCTTAAAGGCGACGTCTTCGACGGAGAGGAACGTTTGCGTCAATGAACATCTGAAAGTTTGCATTGCGGCAAAGAAACCCTCATCGACAGCTATCAATAATCGGAAACGATTACAATGGGCCAACCGACATGTAAGCTGAACTGTTAATCAACGGAAAAATGTGTTATTTACTGATGAATCTAAGTTTGAGCTATTTGACTCAAAACGTCGCCAGTTTGTCCGATGTGTAAAAGGTGAACGCATGGCACCTCAGTGCTTATGTCCTACAGTCAAGCATGGAGGTGGTTCGGTGTTGTTTTGGTGGCAATAGGACAGACAGGTGATATATCTTTACTCTGTAGAAGACACGTTGAACGATTGGAAGGGAGACAAGACTTGAAGATTATGGTTTGCCCCCCCCCCCCCCCTCCCCTCCTGACTGCAATCCTATTGAATCACTTTGGGATCATGTGGACAGAGGTCAGAAAGAAACAACCCATTAATGTAAATCTATTGTGGAGTTATGTGCAAAAGTAGGGTATTTCTGAAGATACACTGGCGCACTAATAGAAAGGATGCCCAGAGTTTGCAAACCCGTAATTAAAGCAAGAGGAGGTTACTTTGAAGAAAGCAAAATCTAACATGTATTGCTGATTTTCATTAAATATACTGTTGTGACTATATATTGTGTCTGTTATTCCACTGTTTCAATAAATCCTAAATAACACTAGTGTGTGTCGCATCCCTTGACGTACTGAACTTACATACGTGCGAGTTTTTGGTTTTTGTTACATCCCCCTCCACCCCTCCCTCCCCACACACACACACCCACACCCACACCCACCCACACCCACCCACACCCACCCACCCACACACACCCACACCCCCACACCCACACACACACACCCACACACACACACACACAACACACACAACACACACAACACACACAACACACACACACACACACACACACACAAACACACACACACAGAAAAAATGTTTATCTAACATGTCCGTTTTTATTATTCACTGGACCTATTTACTTTACGGATGAAAATGTGTTTCCCTAATAATAATGAGCGAAGTAAATTGCCGTGAGTCGCAAAATGCTACGAGGAAGGTTCCCTGGGAGCAACTGCTAAACCTGTATAGCCCGATCGCGGTCCTTCGTGCAGCGGCTACCTTAATCGATCACAATAGACACTTCTATAAGATTTTAAAACACGAAGGGAAAATATGCGAACATAAGAAATGCACGTTTTTATCAACTTAGTCCCGCGCACATATAACTCCCACCAGAATTCCTATTTTACTTTGATAAAATCGAAGTTTTATATTTGCCTTGTTGACTTGCTAAATACTAGGAACTCCCTTTCCTTTCTAATTTTCAGAATGTTGCCTACATGAGTTATTAACGTAAAGACATCTCCGTACCTGAATTCTATATCTTAAGCTAATGGTTTTCTCGTCAACCGAATGCACCAAAACCCTAAATAGGTTAGCTACAAGAGCTTATACTAATTGTCTTTACCCCAACACCGACACTGCCTTACCTAATGACTCATTCTCATGACAAAAACTTACTTCATGCTTCTACATTATGCATTGACTTTAACATACGGAATTATTTACTATACTTATCTATCTCTCTGTCATTACTACCAGACGGGAAGAAATGAGTTTAACCCGCTTAAGGATAGGCCCCACCGGAGGCACCCTTGGACACCTTCTGCATGGTGATCCGGCGCCTGTCTGTAACGTGTAATGTTCCACTGTCCGTCGCACATGTCATTGATTGTCCGCGATACGTTCGTGAGCGCCAATCCCTTGGCCTGGATCTTTCACTGTGCTCAGTTTTAGCCAACGACCCAGTAGCTGTAAATACAGTACTGCGGTTTGTTGCAAATTGATTTTGTTAAGCAAGTGTAAGGTGTATTTTAGTTTGGAGGTTTTAGAATTTTAGGGTGTCCTACTTCTTCTTTTTTAATTTTAAACGTCTTAACACCTCACGTTTTAATTAAGTTACATTTTACCTGTTTTAAATTTTAGCTCTTTTAACTTTCACTTTTTAGGTTTTTAGGGGTGAGGTTTTAATACTTGTTTGCTTGTTTTATCTTTGGACTTCGGGCTCTAACGATCTAGTTCTTGACGAGCCCTTAAACAACACCACCACTCACTCACTCACTCACTCACTCACTCACTCACTCACTCACTCACTCACTCTATCATTACTAGGCCTAGGATTGTCATTTAATATCAACATGTAAAATATTACATATTTATGTAATATTAGGTAAAATATGTACTGTCACATAAAAAATTGTAAAATATGAAATATTAATTTAATTTTATATGTATGATTATTAAACATTATATTACTTGAACATTCATCTTATTAATTATATTTTTGCAAAGTGAAGTGTGGTACAATAATTAATTAATTAAACAAGTCGATGCTATAGCAAACTTGAATTTCATTATTATGAAGATTCATTCATAATCTATTTTAATTTTCACAGCCACTGTTTAAACTACCTGTCTACTAAATATTACTGTGCAGAACCCAATGCCATTCTGAATTCCAATGAACTATCAGATACATCTCCAAGTTCTCCGTTGTCATGAAATGCCCCCGGTCTGAAAGCATGTTTCTGTATACAGGAGGTTGCTGGTGCAAATTTAGATAGATTAAATATTTCAGGAGAGATATCAACTGAAGGTTTCTCTTGTTCGCCGCTGAGGATCTTGCACAGTGCAGTCAATATCGAGAAGCCAGGGTTTCTCCATAACAGACTCGAATTTCATTGTATTCCAACAGTCCATTCAATGGCACTTAACTTGGACTTCACATCTTGCACAATGTTTAATGATTCCTTCAATGGCATGCCACGAGTTTGTAATTTCAAAATACTGTCAGCAATAAAATCAAAATTGCTTTGGATATAAGCTAATTGGCACTATAGTTTATAATCACTGAAGGCATCCCACCTAGTCAAAACAGGTCCAGGGGGCAGTTTCACATTTGGTAATACCAGTTCTCTGTAGTGCAATACGCGTTGGGAAGCTTTAACAAATACTTTCTTGGTGTTTGAAATAATGCTGTTCACTTGTGGCTATTTACTTCACACTTCTTCGGTGACACGTAGCAGTCAATGGACGAGACAGGTGAAATCAATCATATTTTGATAGAACACACATTAAGCTGCAGTTTGAGAATAAATAACAAAAACTTTATGTTCTTAAATGCCTTCAGTTCACAACACTTTAAGTCCATCATTCACAAAACAAGTCACTCTTGAATGATTTGCGTGTTCCAACACTTTAAAAGAAATTAGGAAAGGTATAGCAGATTCTCCTCCGTCTAGCTAACCAATCATAAGATTGGCAACTACATTCAGAGTTTAATTGACAGCAATCCACATATAGTTGCTGTCTACATGACATCGCAGGTAAGCCAACGCTTCTTCGTAGCACAAATGCAGGTAGCTTTCTTTCGGAGCGTAGAATCGTTAGGTATCTGCCTCCCATAATACTTGTCTAAAAATGTGCAATATTTAGGTACCTCGACTTTGTACCCTGGAATATTTCTGGCAACCGCAGCAGTACACATGTCATAGAAAAATGCATTCCTTGAAGACTGCTTCATTTAAGATAGGACTTGCTTTTCAGATGTTTTGTAGTGCTTTATTCCTAGGATGCAGGGCACTGAGCACATATTGGTGAAGTTATTTCATTTAACATGTAGGTAATCTTCTTATTGCGAGCCTGGTAGAGAATCACAGCTCCATCAGTAGTGAATGAATCATCTATTGTAACTGTAACCCACGACTTTAACTTGGATGATAATTTTGATGTTACATCACAGGTGGAATTCAATTAAACATTAAACGTACGAACTCAAGAATAACTTGCTCTGTTGACCTTACATGCTGGTTAACACAAGAAATGAGCATATTCTTGATTGTCACATAAAAGATAGACTGACAACTGAAGTGCTAATCTGTCACGTGGTAATTTGTTGTCACGCGGAAATCCTTTATAGTAGTCTCCTAAAGATTCCTCTCTCAGGGAATCAAACGCAGAAACTTTTGTTAGCAAGTGGACAAAAAATTATGCGTGTATATACTTTTATTTTGTTTCCTATAAAGATGTTTGGATAATATGCACATGAGTAATCGGGAGTTCACTGTATTTCAATTGAAAAAAAAATACTTTTTACAGTAAGAGGCAGAATATGTAATTTTACACAACGATAAAAATATGTAAAAAAATGTTACTATGCTCAAATATGTAAAATATGTTGCAATAACATATCTTTATACTATAGCTAAGGTCCTAATTCATGGACGTTTATCATTTTTAGTTACGTATAAGCAAAGGCAAAGAAAATGTATTTAGATGCAAATCCTAGCTCTAATCATTACTTTATAACATTATTAAAGTTTGCCGTCAATGATTCCGGTGAATTCATATATCCTCCTTTCACTTATGCTGTGGTATATCTATTATAATACGTATCTTCTCTTTAAAACTCCAGCCCTAGATGATTTTCTATACATTTATTTCATTCATACCTCCCCGCTTGTTCTCGGGTAGATGATAAGGTTGTTTTAACGGAGCAGAGCAAGAATTCCAAGCAGTATGGTTGATATCATATCTGCAGAAGGCTAGCTTCACGTATCGGTGAGAATTCATTCGCGTAATTTCCCGACTATTTCAGAGCGGTCGCCATTTACTAGCGTTATCGGATCTGGGACCCCACCGCTACCTTTTAACGGCTTCCAGCCGCATGTTCCACAGACAACAAAACAATTGGAGGGAACTGGGCGAAGCGGAGCGCTCGATCTTGTGGAAGAATTTGGTATCATACGGCTGCCTCATTAGCACAATTCTGCCGCTTTGACTTATATTTATTTTAGAACAATCTGAAAGACCGTTATACAATAGAACACACCAATCATTTTAAGTTAATTGACTTGCTCTCTCCACTGAGGCAGAATGGGTATGCGAAAAACAACGAAACCTCCCTTGGAGAGAGAACAATGACGTCAGCGGTGTGGGATTATTATGGGGAGAGATCAAAGAAACAGGAGTAATCATCGGAACGCTTCTTACCTTTAGTGAAAAGACAACTGAATTCTTTTTCCTTTGCGTCGCCTTTACACTTTACTTGTTCCCATTTGGGAGGGGGCACTTGCAATTACCTTTATCGAAAATAAGTTAAGGAAGAAGAAGAACATATAGCGTAGCTCCAATATTGCATGAGTTGCACTCCAAAGTGCATTTGCTATACGCATTTTTAGAAAATTGCACGTCCATATTTTTATTTTCATAAAAAATTATTTTTTACACGTTTTAACGGCAGTTGCTTGGTAATGGCTAATGTTTCTTATCTCTAAAGTTGGTAGCATTTAAATTACTATACCACACTCCTTGTTGCTTTATGGAATGTACAAATCGATTATCAAGGCAAGACGATGTCGCGTTAATGAGCCAGCGAAAGCGTACCTACGCTGCTCAGGAAACACACACAGGCACAGGCACACGCACACAACTCAATTCCTATTCTGTAATCGTACCTAAGAGTGCGTTAAATCACACAGATCTAGACGAGGCAGCAGCTAAAAGAAATAGACAAGTGATAAGCGAAATGTAAATACTTTCGTTCCTTTGTTTTGTACTGAAATAAAATAATTATTGAAATAAAAAATAACGTTTTAATACACCGCGTGTTTAGAACTGGCTAAAAAGTATGAAATAATTTCTCCTACTCACTACAGCTATATAACCGCATGCAGACTGTCCTGAAACTGTGTAACTGTGAAGTTTTATTAGCATAAAAATACTTGAGATTTAAAATGACAAACCTGGGACGCATTCAATACATAACTAATGCATCAATAATTCACCTAAGTCACTGCAAATGGTGTTAACTGTTGTGTGAGTTTGCCCAACGACAACTACTCCCTACATTTCTTACTATAGTACTAACCGTATACTTGATTCGTTGTAGCCAGGTATAGCAATTTCTAAGCATTAAAAGCCCGGACGGAAGCAAATGAAGTTGAACTGTTGTGGCTTTTAGGCATGGACGTCACAGTTAACAAGTTACCAATACTCAATATACTGTATTTACCCGTCGTCCGTGACCCTTGGTCGCTGTTGCTTAGGTACATTCTTTTTGTTGCTATACACTTTCATTCTAGACAACTTGAAGCCAACTGCTTAAGAATTCCTATGTATGGTTATAACTAATAGCCTGTCCCTATGGCACTCTAGTACTGCCTACGTTTTAATAATAAGTTCATGTTAGTATGGATAAACTCGGCGGTTTCGAATTACCCTTTGAACCCTTTGTTATCTTAGTTCAGTACACGTCAGTCTTAATCTTTTCTCCCTCTCAGTTAGTTGCAATGCTAAAACATCCTTACATAATATACAGCATTAAAGCTAATTGTTAAATAAATCAGAACACAACAAGAGCCGATATTTCAGATCCATTAACTTGAACATCAAGAGGCGTTTTGTTCATTATTAGAACTCGAGGACTTCCACTAACTTATTGTTACGAGTATAAGGGATAAAGATGAGCATTCAGTATTAAATATTCTATATAATCGCTTCATAAACACCATGGGCGGGATTTAAATCAATTTCATTAAATTATTTGTTCGAGATTAAAACGCCAACCGTGCAACGCGGAGTACTCCAGCTATTTAACAACAAAATCTTACTGTTCAGATGTTGATTAACGAAAGCACAATATTCACTTTACGTAACCAAAGAAAATAACTTCGAAAAAACAAGAAAGCAAAGAATCCATGTGCATTTCTTTTTTCAATGCTGTGGTGATGCTGTTAATTTTGCATTACTTAGTCTTACGAAGTATCGTTTTAGCTCCTTTAGAAACAACTAATTTTTTACTAAATCCTGCTTTTCAGACACAACGGCAGACCGTAACTACTTGAGCCCTTAAAATTTAAAGTTTGTTGCTACCTATTGTCAGGTTTGTATCGCAAATATTTAAGACTGTGAACATCGCCAGTTAGGGTTTTAATTTCGAAGGTTAGCCAACTTCTAATCCTAGCTGCGGGGCTTACTACTTTGTGGTAAAGCATAGGGAAGACCCAGGAAAAATGAACAGTAATAAGACTTGCATAGATGACAGGACTTCAATAGCACAGTTATAACATACATGTATTGCATTTAAACCTAAACAAAAAAGATAGCAGCTAAAGTATTTAATTAAGTTTTCATTTACTTCAACCCATGCCGATAGCCGTTAAATAATTAACTATAAATATATGAAACAGCAATGAGAGGGAATTGTTCAAACAGAAGAATTTCTCGCAGCCATATTTTATTTTCCAATCAGTTGGTTAATATGCGTTATAACAGACGGGAATGCAAGGGTTCAAGTTATAGATACTATGTGATTAGCTGTGCAACATTATCTGGTATTAAAACAAACACAGGTCGAAGTTTAAGCATAAGAATTATTTTAATCGAGATATTCATTCCAGTACCAAAGCAAACTGCAGGACAAATCCTACGTTATTATTTTATCTAGCACCTTCTTATGCGGAAATATAACATTTCACTACAAAATTCCATAGAGAGATTTCACCGGCTAAACATTTAATGAGGTATTTTGAATATAAATACGCAGTTTTGTGAAACGGTTGGCGCACGAGTATAACTGTGAGACAATCTTCCAAGGATATGACAGAAGGTTTTCAAGAAAATGTCCCCCTCCCAAAGCCGCATTCTAACATGGAAAAATCTGATGTGTTGCACTCACATGACTTTCTCTACTCTTGTACTAACCATTCTTACAAACTCTTATTCCCATATCTTCTTCGTGTTAGTTGAGATAAATATTTATACAAATTATCTTATTGCTTATTTCCTTGTACGTACAAGGGGAATGTTGGAATACAGTAGGCTTTGAGCGATAGTCAAATATTTTAAAGCTTTCAGATTCCGTTCTCTTTGCACGCTTAACATATAAAAAATGAACAACGATATTCCATTGCACGAAAGTTCTAAGTTTTCCGAAACTGACACACAAGACAGGGAATATCTCCGAAATCGTTCACTCTACAAAAAAATGTATTGAGGCATAAATTGTGTATTTTAGCAAGATCTACATTTCTGGTATACTAAGATTTTGTCTTTCTCTTACGGTTTACGAGTTATTCAAAACTCATCCAGACTAAACAGGACTACATAGGCTATAGCCAGAAAAGTCAAAATATAAATTTCATTTGTCATAAAATATCTCAAATATATGGCATTTTAATCAAAGTCGTTAGAGCCATTTTCAAGAAAATCAAAATGTTCGAAACATTTTCCAAGGGCAGTTTAGAGTGGGGCTATTTTCTTCAAAATCTTTGTGTCGCGTCCTTGAAAGACATTAAACTTAACTACCAACTTTGGTTTTTAACCCACTTTTCGTTTTTTAGTTATGCTGTCCACAGACTGACACATACACACGCACGCACGCACGCACCCACGCACGCACGCACGCACGCACACACGCACACACACACACACGGACCTTTTTACACAAATTCTTTTTTTTTTTTTTTTTTTTTTTTTTTTTTTTGATTCAGGGAGCCTCAAAAGATATATTTCCGGTGAAATCTCGACATCGAATTTTTGGGTGCGATACAATACTTCCTCTACTTATCAGTAGAGAAATTAAAAGTGGTAACAACGATCTTTTTATTAAAATACCACACGTTTAAGATGCTTAGATGAATAATATAAAGTATATCTTGAACTTTCTCCAACTAGCCTTGAAGCCCTCTTCATTCGGAATGAATTTTGTTTAACTTGTAAACCATAAGAGGCACACAAGAGCTTGCTAAAGGAAAAATGCATATTTCTTAAAAAATAAAAAATATTATTTCTCTTTTGTGGAATCAGTAACGCACTGTATTTGGCTTGGAGTCTTCAATACGTTTGTTTTCTTGATTTTGTTTCGTGTTATCATGGAAACAGTATGAAATTTGAAGGTCAGCATAATAGCTACAGGCTTTTAAATATCTGACAAGTTTTATACAGAAAGATATGTTTCTGCTAGAACAGCTTGAGCAAACTGTATAACAACAAACGATAGTGGCTAGAGATAGTCATTTGAATGTAACATCACATTATTATTATTAATTATTATTATTATTATTATTATTATTATTATTATTATTATTATTATTATTATTATTATTATTATTATTATTATTATTATTATTATTATTATTATTATTATTATTATTATTATTATTATTATATTATTATATTATTATTATATTATTATATTATTATTATATTATTATTATATTATTATTATATTATTATTATATTATTATACTATTATTATTATTATTATTATTATTATTATTATTATTATTATTATTATTATTATTATTATTATTATTATTATTATTATTATTATTATTATTATTATTATTATTATTATTATTATTATTATTCGTTGGTCGATCTATTTTTATGTTCCTGATGAGAGATTTTCATGGCAATAGCTCAATGATTTATATTCTGAGCATGTAATCAACCGTTTCTAAATGTTAAAGCTTATTCATCTCGTTTGTCAGACAAACAGGTAGTAATCCAGGAATAGCAATAGGATTTAAGTAACACATTTGCTTAGCGTAGCATCGTGAAGGTTGTTCAGCTCTCTCGCAAAGGCTGATATTTATGGTCTGCTTCGTCAGGTAGTCGACATAACTTCATTTTTGCCCACTTCTGTCACACACGCTCTATACTCGAACGTTAGTAGCACCAGGAGATAGAGAACTGGCGGTTCTCCATTATCTCTGTGGAGTCGTTGAAAGAGTTCTTTAGCTAACTGTGAATGTCTCTACACAGTGATTGCTGGAAACGATGGCGCAGCAGTGAGCTACAGAGGATGAAAGCTGGGCAACGCAGACGTAGAAACGGCCCAAAGAATATAACTTTCAAACTATGGACACGCTTTCAAACGACAGGAACCTTCGAGGCATTTACTCCAAGGCATGGTCTTTATCTCCTGTTTAGAGCCAGCAGAAATAGGCAACTACAGCGGGCCCTTAAATAGAAACAGCCTCAAGGTGTCAACCTTGGGTCTGCTCAATAGATACATGCTTTAAAAGCAAGACACATTGAAAGGGGCACAGTGAAATGTGGTAAGGAATATGCTGAATGCAGCCACGTGCGGTCCCTTACGAGCTGTGGTCAAATGTCACATTTGGAAAAAAGCAAAAATTAATTTCGTGTATACGTATGAAAATCACAATGGGAACGAGGAAGGCGTAGCTTAGTGGTGATGGTGGTGGTGATATTGATTTGGAGACAATAGTGCTGGTGAATATACGGTAATGCGATTTACTATCTCAATAATAATAATAATAATAATAATAATAATAATAATAATAATGATAATAATAATGATAATAAAGATAATAATGATAATGAAGATAATGATGATAATGATAATAAAGATAATGATAATGATGATAATAATAATGATGATGATAATAATAATAATAATAATAATAATAATAATAATAATAATAATAATAATAATAATAATAATAATAATAATAATAATAATAATAATAATAATAATAATAATAATAATAATAATAATAATAATAATAATAATAATAATAATAATAATAATAATAATAATGACGATGACAATAGCATCATTTACTATTATTACTATTGCCATGGTGGTTGTTTTTATTATTATTATTATTATTATTATTATTATTATTATTATTATTATTATTATTATTATTATTATTGTTATTATTATTGTTATTATTGTTATTATTGTTATTATTGTTATTATTGTTATTATTGTTATTATTGTTATTATTATTATTATTATTATTATTATTATTATTATTATTATTATTATTATTATTATTATTATTATTATTATTATACAAACCTGAGGACGTGAAACAGGGTAAGACATCTTCCGTTGCACGCATGTGGTGTCGCTTCGACTGTCATATTGCGACATCTCATGTTTCTTCGCACCTACTTAAATAGCTCCACAAAGCCCTTGCGTTCAGAAAGGCAATTATACTTGGGGATTCGAAGGCTGTCATTCATGTAATATCTTCAAAGAATAAACTTCACTGTGCTAGAACCCAGAATGTTATGCATAATTTGCAGCAATCAGCCTAAAGCGAAAACAATAATAGTCAGAAGGGAAATCCTAAACAAAACATGGAAAAGAAAACTCTGTGAATATACACAAGAGGAGAAGTGGAAGAAAATAGTAGTACTATGGGGGAGAAATAAAAATTAAACTAAGTTAGGAAGCTGTGGAACAGTAGATTATAAACAGGACTGTACTGCCTAGCTGCACATCTTGTCAGAATAAAACTATACAAGACTGCAGACTAGGCTGAAAGATCTCTGCAGAACTATGCAGATAACAATCAACGACGCATATACATAACAGTTGACTGTAGCATCAGCCTCGTGTATGCTTGGCTACAAAAATGACATTGAAATCAGTTCTGCAAACATTGATCATGATGAATAGGTCGCGGAGAGGTGAAGTTCTTGCAGGTATAATTTGCAGAAGAGAAATGACTGTGAACAGAGAAAGTCGTGGGATTGCAGCACATCAGATACGTTTATGCTGTCACCTGCTCTTTGATAGCCCTGGGAAATGCACTGCGGTATTCAATTCCCTAAAAACGGAAGGATGAGGAACGCCGGTCAGTTTAGCCGTAATGAAGGTTAAATCTTCCGAATGGGAGCTTCAGAGGCACCACTGAGCCCTGGAATGGACTGAATTTTCAAGCAGATAACATTAACCCTTTCCAGCCCAACGGTTCTATTTGACATTACACTCGTATAAGGTGTGTGTGCGTGTGTCATTGGAAATGGAGAATGAATTTGCACTTGGGACGAATTTTGCGACATTCCGGTTGAGTGGCTTCTCACCAACTGTCGTCATGGTCGCGTCTTCGTTCTATCACCTGATGTGTCACTGAACGGTCGGCTATCTCGAATCTACTGTCAGTGAATAACAATGCCAACAATATAGCACCCCTTACTAACCCCAATATGCTACACTACTTTAAATTTCCTTGCCCCTAGCTACTTAATAAAAAGTAAAACAGCTGAGGCAAGAGTATACGCGCACTGAGCACGCCATTCGTGGCGAACAAATTTGGATTTCCCTAATTCTGCCATGTTTCGCAGCTGGAGCATATTAAAGTAAACTATCCTTGAGGCATGATTGTGCCGCCCTATGTATATGTAGATTTTTCAGGGCTGTTCAGTTTTGGGGCGGTACAAACTACCGCAAAATGAATAAGCCCGTCTAAAAGAGAAGATTGCGGAGAAACTAAAAGGTGGAGAATACTACATACAAACTTGAAAGGAAGATTGTTAAAGTCCAGGATCGGCAAAACTTTCATGAGCTTATAAGCAGATATCAAATAAGCAAATAGGTTTCTCACAATATTTTCGCTGTGCTTTGTTGGGGAAGGAATCCCTGCTGTGATGAATCTCTAAAATTTAGTTGCACAACTATATATTCCCTTAATATATCTTGTATCGTATCCCTGTGCTTCAATCCTCTCGTACAATTATATTGTTCATTTTATTTACAATCGCCTTGTATCTGTTACAAAGATGATCGCATGTGTTTATCGTAATAAGTACAATAAATGAATTAGGTATTACGTGTGTTTACTTATATAGTGAAAGTTTTCTTTCAAAGGGTAGCTTTTACTTTAGACGAAGTTAGAACTGAAAAAAAGTGTCTAATTACTAATAAATATTATTTTTCAAAATAATCAACAAATTATTTGTGTTGAAGAATCCCAGTAGTATGTATATCCATTAAGTAGCGGATTTTCTAACCACATTAATGCTAAGTAACGTGAATAAAACAAACAATTGCAAACGAGCAGATACGCTGTAAGCACACCAAGTTGCGTTAGTTTACCCCAGTCGGACTCCTTAAGTGTAGCAGCCTGCACAGACTATAATGTTAACGTACATACAACTGAGCTCCAAGTTAAAAAGAGACATTTATATCCTTCATAGTTCTAGAAGACAACATGGAGGAATCCCGTCCGCATGATCTCATTTCACTGGCTGACTACAGTGCTGAAAATCAGCCGTAGAGCCCGTCATTTGTTCAATAAAGGGCAAATTATTTCATAGTTGTGATTAAGTCAGGATTATGGTGTTGACATTATTGATAATTAAAGGTGAGACTTTCATGCACTATAAAATCCCGAAATATGCATTCATTCATGCACAATAAAACTATGGAACATGCACGTCAAAGGAAAAATACACTAAAATATGCACTACCATTCTTGTACCAATGTCCTAATATCACTTCACTTTTTAGCACAGTTAACAACATTCCTACATTGTTTTCTGTGAGGTTTCTGCGTTCGCCAGTCAATATGTTTTTGTAGGCACCTTTCTACATCGCAAGACGTTATGGGTGCAAACTTAAAGCAACACATTTTGACAGTGTCAGGTCGAATCGTTCATTCGAATGTTCGCCACAAAGATTATTTTTCACTGAAACAAGAACCCATAGTCGGGATTCGCATTTAGGTCCCTCTCCAGTTACTTCTTTGCCAGGGGCAGAATTGAGGGATCTTTGAAATTCCTCAGCAATTCACATTGAGTCTGCCAGCGGCAGACATGTGGCTTCTAATTTTTTTTTTATTGAAGAGGGTATATTACAGAAGTTGGTTTTAATGTAAGTCAAATCCCTCTGCACATTTTCACATTCAAACGCTGTTTGTACATCTCTGATATACACTGCATCATCTGGAGTGAAACTGTTTACTACCTAAAACAAACGTTGTGCAAGAACACTTTTACAACCTTTAATTGATGGCATATGAAAGCCACATTAACACCCAGAATAAATAACCACGTTAACCACCAACCACGTTAACCACTTCAAGCTTTCCCACATTCTAAAAGACACTGACCAGCACGATTTGTGACAATAATTCAACCGGGTGCGTTTCCTTGCTTTCGAAGGTCAAATCCCTCGCTCCTCCCACTAACTGGTTTGCGCTGGACTAATGCAAGCACATTTCCATTCACAAGAGAGTCAGGCAGCTGGAAATAAAATTTGAAGAATGGGAAGCTATGTAATATATACAGGATGGAAGGTACTGCTTCGGCCAGAATAATGTGGCTAATAGATGCAGGCGTAAGAAACATAAAATGCTAAGTTTCATTTCGGAAGGTTTCATAGTTTTGTAAAAACTTAAGTTTTTCGGTAGCTAACACATCAACAAAACACTGGCCAAGTGCACACCCCAGCGATTTCTGTTGAACCCGACCGGCGTGTGCCGTCAGATATAAACAAAACGCTCGTTTGTGTACCAATGAAGCCGTCACAATCTCGGGCGAATCGGCAAGAATCGATATGTCATGCCTGAAAGGTGTCAATATAACTGAAATGACGCGCTCCTTCAAATAATAATGAAGATGCAGTTTTTCACAGTTAAGACAGCAGAAGAATGAATCGATCAAAACCACTTATTTTAGGGTAAAACAATGCTGACATAAAGGGTCACAGAATTTCCCAATAATGGACCTTCTTCTTCTTCTTCCTCTTCTTCTGCTCCACCTCGTTATCATTAACATTATCATCATTACTATTAATACTATTATTATTATTGCTATCATCATCATTATTAAACGTCACGAGCTAAAAAACATTGTAATTGGCTTTAATACGTACACAAGTAATTAAAAGTCTTCCCCTTCATTTTTCTAAAACAATTATTGTGCCCTTCTGTAGATTATCGGGCTGAAATAAAACTAATGCTCTCGTCATAAATTACAGCTGTGGTTACGTAGCCACCTAAATAAGAAGACAAGAAAAATGAAATTGATCTCTAAAAGTAAACATGACAGTGATACTATCCTTAACACTAGAACCCCGGTAGCGGTCATTTTGACCGTTCTTAATATTTAAATAAGTACAGTTCCGCCGGTTTTTAAAAACGAAGCTTGGCCTTTCATAACTTTTCCTGATATAACCTCTAGTTTTATGTAGCATAATAATTTTCGGCATGTCATTATTTACGTGGGCGTTTTTTCATGTTTGACCATGAACCCAGGAGACGGTCATTTTTGACCGTTACAATTATTTTGTTAGGCTTTCGCTCGCACTGTCGTTGGATTTCTCATTGTCACTAATCTGCTTTGTCCGTCTTCATACCAACTGTTCATTATAGTAGTGTACGTTGTGAATGTATGCCTTCAAGATGTCTCGTGGTTTGAAACCAGATGAAATCCTATCCATATTTCATGATATACCAGACGATGTATCAGAAGGTGGTAGTGGTGAAGATGATTATCAACCTCCAGCTGAATCAGAACAATCGGAAGATGAGTCGTTCAGTGAAGATGATTTGAATGGTAATTTTTATTCTGCTTGCTTTAGATATTGCGTGACATGAAACTGTGTTCCTAATAGATGCATTTATGTAGTTATTCATTTTCTTGTTTATACACAATACACATATATTTTCTTGGCTTATTTATTTTCAGAAAATCAAATTCAAGATAACATTTCCTGTAATTCTCGTGCTGCGAGGGAAGTAAGAAGGTATGGGATAGCTCGATACAACCATCATTTGAACATGACCTGCAGCACTGTGTACTCCATGGAATTTGAGTGCGTCACAAGCGGCAAGTGAAAATAGAATGTCTACTAGTAATACTAAAGCTTCAGGTAACGCAACCACTTCAACGCAACCAATAATAAGAAAGAGGCAGAAAAAGGCAACATGAAGAGGAAAAACTTCCTGCACTTACAAAAATTCTTAGTAGAGATGAGGGTACTGAGTGGCAGATCATAGATCCACGTCACAATCCTGGCAGAACAGAGCAACATAATGTTGTGAAAGAAAAAGGCCCTACTGCTTATGCTAAGAGACATGTAAGGGACAGCAGCCATGCATCTGCTTGGAAGTTGTTCATTGATGAGTCGATTCTTCAACATATCAAAAAATCTATCGAGATTGAAGCAAGAGAGAAGAAACATGAAGAGAAATGAACTGTTTCCTTGGATGAGTTAGACGCTTTCATCAGTGTAATTTACTTGCAGGGGTAATTTACTTGGGTGCGGAAGCCTTGAACTAGCTGAACTATGGTCCAAAAAGTGGGGGTCACCTATATTTTCTGATACCATGGCAAGGGACAGATTTGTGGAACTGATGAGATTTTTACGATTTGATGTCAGGTCATCCCGTTCTGAAAGGTTAAAGACGGATTGGTTTGCACTAGTTTCAACTATTTGGAAAAAATTTATTGAAAACTGTAAGGCTTGCTACATACTAGGTACATTCCTTACAGTAGATGAATAACTTTATCCTACACAATGTCACTGTCCATTTATTCAATACATGGCCAATAAGCCTGACAAATTTGGTATAAACTAATGGATGCCTGGAGATGTAAACTGAAAGTAGGTCTGCAACGATATCCCACACCTGGGGAAGGATAATCAGCGGCCTCAGAACGAATCTGTTTCAGAATATTTTGTGATGTCTCTAAAAAATCCTTTTCTAAAAAAGGGACGAAACTTCACCACCGACAACTACTTTACTTCACTATCACTAGCTAAAACACTGAAGGAGTCGGGCACTAGCATCGTAGGAACTGTGAATAGATCGAGACGAGAAGTTCCTGATCACCTTAGAAATTCCAGAGCTCCTCTTTGTGATACCATTCTCATGAAGAAAAACGATGGTAGTTTGCTAACCAGCTACCAAGGAAAGTCACAGAAGAATGTAATTATAATGAGTACACTTCACAACTCATGTGCAATGTCTGCAGTCTCCAAGAAACTTTCTGAAACAGTTCAGTTTTACAAGAGTAAAGATGGAGTGGATGTGATTGATGAGATGGTACGATTTCCGTTCGTGCTGGTATCCGCAGATGGCCGATGCATGTTTTTTTACAACATATTGGACCTAGCTGCCATCAACGCTTTGATAGTGTTTCGAGAAATAACTGGCAAAGATTCATCCTTCAACTCGCTGACGAACTAAGAGAAGCCTACTTGGGAAGTACACAACGTTGTATACAGACTAATCCAACTGAAGAACATCCAACCCCTAATCGCCGATGACAGTGTCAAATAGGTCATAACTGCACACAGAACAAAGCAAGCAATTCCTATCATATTTGCGAGAACCCGTATGGGGAAAATGCACAGCAGAAGTTAGAAAAGTTCTTACGTGTGTAAAATGCAACGCAGAAGTGAATGTTCATAACAATGGAAGGAACTTTCTGTGTAACATCGTTCATAATCCTAAATATTCTTAGTTGCACTATCACATTATATTCCGCCTTTCTGAGAATATGAACTATTTTTTACTTGAATAAACATACTGTTCAAAAATAGACATAAAAAAAGGATATAGGTATGTTCATCGTACGGGAGTTTTTTATATACTACCAAATTAAATATTTTTTCTCCTAACTCTCCATTACCACAAGATTATTAGAGAAAACATTTAGCATAGAAAGTTCGAATGTATGCCCTAGAAAGGCAATTTTCCAATAATTTATACATACACAGTGATAATATATTGGTCCTAGTTATCTAATAATAACAATATCACACTGGTAAGAAATAAGTTCTAAAATATATATGGAAAAGGCAAACAAAAAGTGAACGGTCAAAAATGACCGCTACCGTAGTTAATGGTAGCTGGCGAGCGCCGGGGTTCCAGTGTTAAAAGAAAGCATACATAATATGGAGTTTCTCTAGACATATGACAAACCAAATTTGTATCTAATACGGGATTAAAACACGGTTAAATATAATGCTACGTTTGCAAGTACTATTTAACATGGAACACAAATACCAGTCAGCATTTTGAAATAAATTCCATAGTCCTATCTAAATGCATTTATAGGCACTTTACAACAAGAAATACTGAAAACGTATGTTGTTTATGCCGATTATGTGGTGTTTATTTAGGTTTTATTATTACTGAATTAAAGCTCTTAATATTGAGTCGCATTTCAGTTCACAAGAGACGACAATTTTATTTTATTTTATTTATTTATTTATTTATTTATTTATTTATTTATTTATTTATTTATTTATTTATTTATTTATTTATTTATTTTTTTTTTTTTTTTTTGAAAGTGGGAAAACAGAAGAACAGTTTGAGATAAAGCGTGGCTTATTTCGCTAGATAAGGGATGATGGGACTGGAAACATATGCCTTTGTTTACACGATCTCAATGTTATGTTGTTTTTTTTAAAATTTTAGTTTGTCTGTTTATTTTTGTATCTGTTTATTTTTTATTCTTAAGGTGAATTTCCCCCTTAAATTAGTAGCACCATGTCTACGTACTCCCTTTATGTTAACGAGCTCATGACTGCAAGGTAAATTCCTTCGTATTGCAGACAATTGTACTTTAAACGTTGTTTCTCCCGACAAGCTTCAGACCAAACGCCAAGCGGTGCCTCCCCCACCCCCAGGCACCCGAACTTGTGAGAGCACGCCACAAGTAAGTTTCACGTGGCCCACGACGTTGCCATATTTCGCGTAGAAATTAAACTTTGCATGCCATTTTAACATTAAATTGTGGCTAAATTCATTCAAATTACGACAAAAGTTATTACAGCGTTGTTCACGCAATATTTGTGTGACAGTTAGTGAAATAATAAACCATTCATATTCTTTCGTCAAGAAGCCAGATGGCTCCAAATGTTAGACACAATTTTTTTTTTTCGGCGAAACGGTTCTTTATTGACAAAAATTCTATTGAACATATTTGTTATACTCATCAAGAAGAATCCCTGGTTAACGTGTGGCTGAAGCAGTGCCTTCCACTCTGTATATATGAGGAACACGAGTAAAATAATTGCCAGAAAAATCGAGAAGTTGGTGTTCATTCAACCATGAAAACATACATTTAAAATGAATATAATGTATATTATATGCACGATAAAGCCAAAAATTTCTTAAATATGCATTATGCATGTTTTATCCCCCAAACTGCCAAAACAGCAAATATGCACGGAAAAAGCACACATATTTGGGACCGGAAAGTAATGAAATGGGTAATTACTAAGTTTGAGCAATGTCATATGTTTCTATGAAGACATGCATTTTCATAAAAGTCTCGTCTTTATCCACAATCCTCGTTTTCGAAGCTACCCAACAGTGAGGCAATGGGAAATGTAGATGAATATCTAGGGTGGGTTTTCCCCTAAGATAACTAACTAAACATTATGCTTAGGTATAGGCATTTGTAACATCTTTCTTATTAATATTAATAATATGAACGCATACCGATTTTAACTCAACATATTGTGCGGTAACGCAGCTTACTACCATCCTTTTGTGCCCGATTCCTTGAACTTGCTATAGCACCTCATAATATTATCCTCTCTTCTCATACATCCAGAATTTATGTAGTATTGTGTATGACGCATGACACCCTACTAAATTAAGCGATAAAGCGAACGTAATTCATTTGAGCATCAGTTTTATAGTTGTGATCACTTGAAACCGCTACAATATTTCATAAGAGCTGTTATCAGCATCAGATCGACATACTACACTTGCTTTATCATTACCAGTACGTGTAAATTATCCGTGATGTACGAACGAGCGCAATGAAGCAAAAAGCAATCTGGCAATAGAAAAGCGTCGCTTTTAGATACACACGGATACGGTGTTCTCATACAACAGTTCAACACTATTATCAAAAACCCGACTTTCGTTTATCCTTTGATGATGATGATGATGATGATGATTATTATTATTTTTATTATTATTATTATTATTATTATTATTATTATTATTATTATTATTATTATTATTATTATTATTACTGTTATATTCTGGAAATCGTCTCTTACTGAAAGTAAGATTAGTATCCACATTAATTAGCGGAACATTTACATTTGTAGTTCTCGCGCATGCTAGTGCTGCAATTTGACAACATTTGAGCACACGTGTGGGTGTTATTGCGCAACAGCCTACAGACTACCTACACGCCACCCCATTATAAGGATTAGCGCGTAGCATTATTTCCATAAACCGGATTAGTCATGTTCCTTCCTGTGACTTGAGATTTGGAATTTAGCCATCCACGTCATCTGACATGGTATTTACGAATGTAGCAGGATCGCCCGCTTGTCACTTGAGGCTAACCCCTTTGCTTCACTGTATGGATCAATTTTGAAACTTTTCATTCGATTTACTTTTTAAAGTAATTTTTGTTTTGAATATCTATGTTAATCATCTGAAAACAGCACAAAACAATGTATTTCTTGTTTAAAACCGAAACCCGTGGTGAGAGGCGAGGTCCAGAGGAACCGAAATGCAACTATTCTATATAAAAATCCCATTACTTAAATGTATAGTACTTTTACTTGCCTTGGAGCAATGTTTGTTTCCTTATATGATCTAAGACTAAGCTGCACCTGTAAAATGGTTGTATTTAACCAAATGAAATATTGGTAACATCCATAAGCACTAATAGCATTCATGATCCTTGGTACGTGATTTTCGAAATATACGCACTTCTCTAAATTTCAAAAAGCTGACATTTAAAGTCTATTTAAAAATGTGAACAGGATGTCTGTAATATATACGTACAACTTACTGATTATACGTGTAGTGATTTTGTGAAAATATCTTACAGTGATGTAAGAAGCTTTGACTTGTTTTGAAAGCGAAAACAAATAAAAATGTTTAAATCAATAATTAAAACGAAAAATTGGAAAACTCAATAGATTAAACCAATTACCCACTGTCACTAACCATGGATTTTCAGCTATCTGTGCCGAAGCTCTTAACACAGAGGCGCATTAAACCCTCTCGTCTGATTTGCATATCCTCGCAAACTTTAAGGTGACTTGCAGTTCTCCAAATATTAGACTTCAAACACTACCTGAAGTTAATCGAGGATTCATGTTCGATTCCCGACCATGGCATTAGATTTTTCAAGTGTGATTCAACTTTCCACTTATTACCTACATACGGTTGGTGTCTAACAACAATTGTCAATTTAATATAACATTGATGGAGGCTAATTGTAAATCCGGGAATTAAAAACAATCGCAACATTGCAAGTAGCCTTTGAGTTATGATCACTTGAAGAGTTTTGTTTCTTGAATCATAAGAGAAGGTAATCTCACCACAGCAACACAGCAACGGTATGGAGTAACGAAGCTCTGTGATATCGATGTTAACTAAAACGTACATGACGCTTTCAATGTATTATATATATATATATATATATATATATATATATATATATATATATATATATATATCTTATTTCTAGATACGATGGACACCAAGGTATATCTTTAATTCTAAGACGACCTTTTATGGAGAAAAGTTACAAAATTGCTTGTTACAATAGGAATACTGAAACAGGCCTGAGTTAAGTACTGACTTACCTGGAGGTTGGGTGGGCAGTGATCCAGTAATTCCAACATGTGCTTGATATTCTGTGCATCCTGGATCACGAAGTTCAATTCCATGTCGAACTCCCCGCCCACCAGCTGTAACAAACCAAAATATGCTTAATCACCAACTACCTTATTATAATTGTGTGTATGTATGTGTATATATATATATATATATATATATATATATATATATATATAGAGAGAGAGAGAGAGAGAGAGAGAGAGAGAGAGAGAGACAGAGAGAGAGAAACGGGATTGGAAAACTATTAAATACAAAGAACCGCCAGTCTAAGTACATAAGTGTAGCAAAGCAACCACTTCAAGTTTTGGAAGAGGGACTGCGTAGGTCCACACTTCTTTCAATTCTGACATGAGAAATTGTCTTTGTCCATTTTCAACATACATGCCTCAACTCAACCACCTATTGGCCCATTATTGAATACACATTTGGAATTTATACGTAATCAATAATTATAAGCAATACAGAATGTCTGGAGGATCAATGAATTACTGAAGCTTCCAAGCCTATAAAGGCAAAAGGAAAGTGAGATTAATGATTAGTACATAATTGTCCTATGTATGTCCTATTTATAGAGCAGACTACGAGACTACCCGTACGTTATGTATTAATCACTCCCCCAAACAAGGTCTATAATGGGCTATAATAAAAGTAAAAATACCTCCTGTTTTTAATAACTTTCATGAAACAAAATATAACGACGATTTATAAATGTCATTTTCCGAATCAAATTTATCCATATACCAGTTTTTCTCGTTTATTCAGGTACGCAAAGGAATTACTTGTTAAACTCTGGTGTTTTTCGGCAACTATAGGGTAGTGTGGTTCCAAACAGATGAAGGTTATAAGGTACGAATTCTAACTGATTCGCTAAAACAACCTCTGTTGTGTTATGTGTGCGCGCAAGTGTGTATGTGGGTGTTGAGTGCTTTGGAAAGGCACAAATTTATGTTTCACAAAAACGAGAATTGAAGCTTAAACATTCTTCAGTTCTAGAAAACTTATCCTACTAGCACTTACGTATCCCTTGCACAGTGAATACAAAGGTAGACAAATTATTGGACTAAACCTAAGAAATTAATCCGTCTTCATTTCGTATATCTTAAGATCAAACACAGCGCTTTTTGCAGTACTTAGATGTTTATACATTTAATTTTTGACAACTAACACGAATAAGATGAATGCAGTAGTAATAATAAAATAATGTTGTACTGAGAGACATATTATATAGGCATGATTTACGTGATTCTTTTGCGTGATTGTTAAATCAGAACTTTAATAACTTGGTATCAATTATTGCACTAACATACTACTCTATTACAGCTTTCAAAAAATTCCCTAAATCAACATTTTTGCAAACATTGCAATCATAGACGCATTAATAAATACTCAGCAGAGATACATTACAGCGTAGTAATTTTGTAAACATTTATCGAAAAAATATAAATGCTTATCAGTAAAGACCGTAGAAGTGTGCGCTTGCATGCGATACAGGTTAGCTGGACGCAGAGTATGAATGACGTCAGAAGTACAGCACACCCATCAAATGTACAAACAACTGCCACTGTAGGAACAAGAGTCGAAAACAACGTACCGAGGTACTCTGCGAAGTAATCAAGCATTGCCTTGCAAGTGTATGCAGACGCCAATAATTACAAGATGGGGTACTTGGATAGAGGCCGTCACATATGCGGTGCATTACAATGAAATTATTGTAGATGTTATTAGCGCTTATGTAGTGCAGATTCATCTGCTATTGTAACTGCAAAGTCTCTGATATCGCATGTACTATCTGAAAATCTTAATTTCGTATCCAACAATTTTGCAGTGTTGCCCAAAGCAACACTGTTTGTATTGGTTCTATTAAGAAAATAGAAAAAATCTATTTAGACATAAATTGTGCATTTTAGCGAGATATACATTTTTTGTACTATAAGATTTTGTCTATCCCTTACGGTTTACCAGTTATGCAAAAGTCAGCCACACTAAATACGACTAAATGGGCTATAGTCAGAAAATGCAAGATATGTATTCAATTTGTCCTAAAATATCTCAAATATATGGCATTTTAAGAGCAATTCCGCGAATATGTCATACCGAGTGTTAAAATTTGAAATTAATGTTTCACTTTTTTTACTGAGGAAAGATGATGCTAGACACTCCAAAGTATCTTATGAAGTGAAAAATAAATGTTTTTAACGTGAATATGGGTTCAAATTTCACTTCTTACCCATATATTTGCAAAGCACTAAAAATAAGCGCGAATAACGGTGATTTTAATATCAATATTTCAGGAGCTATGTACAACTGTTTTAATTTTTTTGTTATGTACATCACGCAATAACTCTTCGTGTTCGAAACGTGTATATGGCTAATAATTTTCGACATTTATAAATAATCCTTACAGCCTCTTTAATTATTACTGTGTGTCAATGTAAGTTAGTCACGGTAAATAAGGATAAAGTCCTCTGGAGGAAAAAAATAATAGACTGAAATTAATATCCTTTTTGATTCTGCGTCATTACAATATAACAAATAAAAAGTATCAGAAAGTTTTCCTCTATAGTCATTAGTTTTCCCACAAAACACGTGACTAACGGACAATTAGTGCTGGCGCCCTGTGGTCGCATACGCGTACAGTGCTTCTGAGACTTCAGTCAGGATAGACGTATCAGTCTGTTTTTGACTCCATGACTAAAACACCCGCCCAAAGACAACCTGAATACAAACAATGTCTGAAGGAGCAAGGCAGTTATGCACAATGGAAGGAAACAATAGAAGTGACTATGAGGAAAGGAAGAGCAATACTGAAACAAACAAAACAAGGAAGAGAACACCTCAAAGCTGAATATAGGAGATATAAGCAAGCACAGTGGGCAAGACAGAAGATAAGAGACCAAGAAGGGATTGATAAGCAAACGGTATTTCGGAAAGTGCAGAAAACGTGTTGAGGAAGCATTGCCGCAATCTCCACGTAAAAGAAAATAAATTATTCGTAAATTAGCAGTTGAAGAGGGATTACATGTTGTAAAACCAAAAGCATTCTGTCCCGGTGTCAGGAAAACAAGTATCAGAGGAACTTAAAAGTGCAATCATCAAGTTCTGTCAGGATGATTCAATATCTTACCAAGCTCCTGGAAGAGATGATTTTATTGAAATCCATGTTCAGGGAGAAACAAAAGAAGTTCCCATTAGGTATCTAGTGGTAACATTAAAAGAAGCACATGCACTCTTTCTACAAGACCGAGTAGAAATGTCCGTGGGGTTGACAAAATTCGCTGAACTACGCCCTGCTCACGTGCGTCTTCAAAGTCAGATTCCACATAATGTGTGCACATGCATTATACATGAAAATACGAAGTTTCTTCTCAAAGCATTGTGTAAAAATCACGTACTCAGTGAGACTGAATTTCGTAAGTTCATAGCACAAGTGGTTTGTGATCAGAAATTGAGTGAATGTGTGCAGGGAGGATGCTCCAACTGCCCGGGATTGAGTGGAGCAGACATTTCGGATAAACTTGCTAATTCTCCATGCGAATGGAAGCTGTGGAGTTCACGTAATGGAAGAATGGAAATAGAAGTTAAAAATGGGTCTGTAAAAGACTGCATTGAAGAACTGAGCAATTGCCTGCCACGTTTCCTAAATCACGTTTATGTAAAAAGACAGCAATCCGAGGCCTTTAAGAAGGCTCCGGAAAATGATGCAATTAGTGAAGCTGTGATACAGATCGACTTCTTTGAGAACTACACATGCAAGTGGCAATATGAAATTCAAGCTGCCCACTGGAACAATACACAGATCTCAATATTTACTGTTGTTGTCTGGTATAGGAAAGAAGATATTGGTGAAATTCAGAAACAATCTTTTACTTTGGTGTCTGATTATGTATCACATGACAAATATGCAGTTGATATTTGCTTAAGGAATATATTTTCGGAAATATTGGATACTGCTCCGAATCTTGAACTTGTGAAAGTGTTTTCTGATGGAGCTGCTTGTCATTTTAAGCAGAAATACACGTTGAGCCATGTGACATATCTTTCCGAAGTATTTGGAATCCAAATTGAATGGCACTTCTTCGAATCCTATCACGGAAAGGGGGCAGTAGATGCGATTGGAGGACAAGTGAGGAGGATGGCATGGACAGCTGCGAAAGCAGGAAATAGGATTCAGAGTGCTGAAGAATTTGTTAATACTGTTAGAAAGAAAACTAAAATATATGTTCTTGAAGTTTCTCTGCCTGAAATTGAAGAAGCAAAAGAATTTCTCGACAAAAGATTTGAACGTATTTCACCTATGCCGTCCACTCAGCGGGTTCATTATGTGAAAGTATTAGGTTTAACTGTTGTGAAATATGCTTTTCTTTCATGTGCGGAAAGTGTCAGAATGATGCACAATTTTCGGAAATAAAAACAGTGTAGTGATATGCGCGTGTACTACGAGACTACTGCATCTAGCGTTCCTGCACTATAAGGAGTCCAATCATGTGATACAGGTATGTGTTGTGTGCTCTCATGTGTCGTCTTTGTTATGGTTTTAAGTCAGCTTTTTATAATTGCAACGACGTAACTGTAATAAGAAATGAGAGCTGTCAACATGTTTATTCTATTTATGTTGCATGACAGTAATGCTTCTCCAAAGGATATGATTCTTCTCAAAATGTAAATACAATTACACACCTGTATGTATTACATGTATGTATTACATGTATGTAACGTATAATACGTATCACTATGATTTACCATATGTTATACCATGTAAAACAAAGACGAAGTATTACAATTTTCGCAAGTGTCAGTTAGTCACAAACTCATGTCAGTTAGTAACGCTGACCTTTTGAATAAATATCTCCAGATGAGAATAACATGCCAAACCTTTTTTCAGGGCATTTGAAAGCTTTTAAGTTCCTCACTCAAGTGATTTTTCAGAACAAATCAAATAAGAAAACTTTCAGAGAAAATGGAGGACAAACGTTTGAAGTTGGACCTGCAGTTGACAAAAATGTCAGTAAGTCACGAAAAGTTTAGCGCTCATTATTAAATAATTGTTTCACCTTTTTAAGGTTTTTATATTTCCTATCACAACCGCCAATGTATTCTCTGTCATCGTATGTCGTTAAAATAACATTTTTACACCTATATTGACCATTAGAGAGACATTTTAGGAAGAAAATGTAGTGTAAATGTCAGTTAGTCACACGCGGAATTGCTCTTAATCAAAATCATTGGAGCCATTTTCAAAAAAATAATTTTCGAAAAATGTTCCACGTAAATGGTAGTTTAGGGTGGAGCAATTTTCTTCAAAATCTTCGTGTCGCATCTTTGAAAGACATTAACCTTCAATACCAACTTTGGTTTTTAACCAACTTTTCATTTTTTGAATTATGCTGTCTACAGACTGACACACAGACATAAACACACACACACGAACATTCTTCTAAAAATGCTTTTTTGGATTCAGGGGGTCTCAAAATATATTTTTTTTTTCGGTGAAATCTCGACATCGAATTTTTTGGTGGAATACAATACTTCCTCTACTTTACATAGTAGGGAAAGTAAATATCGGGTTTGGAAATGTCCAAGAGCATTAGCATAATAGAAGTTTCAAACACAAATATTGGTTATCGAGCTATGTGTGGAATTTTGAAAATCATAAGCAAAACGCGTTTTTCATTGTTTAAAAACTGCTCCAGTGATAGGCGTCGAAATTTCACATTTAATAATTGACGAATGCACAGTGTAAGCCAGTGTAATGCACTCTGTGATGATATTCCAGTTAATAAATAGCAGTATGTATAAGCGTTTAAGTGCAACTCTAGAATGCATAGTTTATGGTGCTTGTAGGTTGTCCCTAATGAGCTAGCTGTCCACGGGCCCTTCAACCCAACCCTACCCTACCCTACCCTTCCTTGTAGGTTGTGCTTGAGAGAGGTTTTCACGGTACCCACCTGCAGTTGCTTGCATGAGCGAGCGATAATAGTAAAGTACATGTGCTGTATACCTACGGAAAAAGGCACACGCCTCCGGCCTTAACTTATCAGTATAAATTCATAAGCGCTTAGCACTAAACGTTAAAAGTACTTTGTTATATTTAATAATATTTACACATACTGATAAATTACTCATGATGCACAAACGTATTTTCCAGAACTATGCAAATGAGAATGCTTAGTTCATTAGACCACGTCTAAAGCGCTTCTTTTTGGATCATGCTACTGCTAAGCTAAGCAATGAATTCATATACATGTGGGACGTGAATAAGTGCAAATAATTATATATCTAGTACAAAATAATACGTATAACACATAAGTGTATCTCGGTTTGTCCGTTTGCTAATAGCAAAGTCACAAATGATTCACAAAGTTAAGAATACCATGTTTTTTTCAACCGACTTGCGTTGTGTGCTTTCTGTGTTTACACAGAGTGCGCATACCACGACATGTGTTTACATCACGCATAGGTTTGCCAACCCGTACGATACTTATGGGGGTGTACGATAATTTGAATGTATGATAGTTCGATACCGGCGAAATATCATCTTCGCTAGTTTGTCACACCAGCGAAATGAAACAAATTACAAATAGCGAAACCTTTTGCCCTCATGGCCTGTCTCCACGCCTCTAAGGCAACAATTTCATTACATACTAATCCTTCTACCCTTTATCCTCTTGTTGCCAGTATGCCCAATCTCAATGAAGAACGCACTGTTCAGAAAATTGATGATCAATGGAGAAAACTCGGAATAAATTATATTCCGTGTGAAATAAAGAACATGCCTTAACCTGACAGTTACTGGAGTGCCGTTAAACACATGTGTCACCTTGGTGGAAATACTAATATCAAAGAACCACCGGCCTTTGCATTATCAGTGATTTCGTTCGTAAAATCTGTTGCCCCACAGAAGCTTCTTGCGAAAGCTTTTCCTAAACTAGGTTTAGTAAAAACCGAAGTTAGAAACAGATTGGCGCTAGATAAGGTAAGTGAACTTATTCTGTCGTCTCAGCTAATGACAGAACGTGGTATATCCGAAAATCTGCAAGTCACCGAGAAGATGTTAGGGTTTACCCCAACAACAAATTTGTATAATGCTGCAACAGTTGAGGAAGATGAACTTTCAGATGAATAGTACGAGAAACATCAGTGCTAAAGTTGTAACACTGGTTGAGGTCATCAATCTTGTAAGTGAATATAATAAACATAATTATTATTACATTTGCATAAGTGTTATAAAGATATTTTTATTGTTGTAACATTTGGTTTATGATGTACGATAATTTTGAATCCAAATCTATAATTTTGAGTGGCTGCTACGATAATTTTACTTTTAAATGCTGGCAACCCTGATCACGCACAAGGCCGGCCGTCATTCAAGCGGTTTACACCGAAGGAATAAGAGCCGATATTCAGCATCAGACTGTCGTTTACAAAGTATACAGTATGAATGGTTTTTGGTATACCGAATTAGCAGACATTCATTTGATTTACGGCGCTGCTGGGGAATCTGCCAATGCTACAAGGGACTTGTATCGGCAACGATTTCCAAATTGTCGTCTTCCTAACAGACGAAAGTTCACTGCAGTGCATCAAAGATTCCGTGATACAGGTTCTCTTCGTCCCCGTTATAAAGGTAGACGACCAACTCGTAATGCTGAAGCACTACGGCGTGAAGATGAAATCTTACGTATTGTAGAAGAGAGGGCTGGTGTGAGTACAAAGCGCTTGGCAAGAGACGTAGGTACAAGTTCTTGGAGTGCTCGCCACATATTACATGAGCATCTGCTATAACCATACCATTACCAAAGAGTCCAACATCTGCAAGAAGCATATTACGCAAGAAGAGTGGAGTTTTGTAACTGCATCTTACAGCAATGTGGAAATTATACGAAGTTTCCTCGCAACATAATGGTTGCAGAAGAGTCAATGTTTACCCGTGATGCCATATTTAATTTCCACAATGTTCACATCTGGGCGGAAGAGAATCCGCACGCCATTCGCCGTGGGAATTTTCAACAGAGTTTCGCGGCTGTGCTGTTGCAGTTTTTGTTCTTTTCTTAAGTGTTTTTGTGTTGTGGCTTAAAGTTAATTCTTCATCGCTGTAAGAGCAATGTAAGGTTGTTTGTAGTTTAAGGAACCGGAGAACAAATGCATGTCTATTGATGTTAATGGTGTTGTGTTTAATGCAAATAAAATAAATTTAAATCAATCACGGTCGGCTGCGGCAACTAGCAGAGGAAGGCAAGCAGTGTGACGCCTATCAGAGGGAATACTAGCCATCCTAAAAACATCGCAACATTTTCCCCACGAGCGTCACTATCACAAATAGTGGAAAAATGTGGACATTACAGGTTCATCAAATCGTCCTGAAATGCTGATACAAATATTTGCAGTTATTCACCTCCCACTATGTATAATCACGAGGGGTAGGATTGTTAGGAGCAAATTTCAAATGAAAAAAGGAAGAGAAAGGGTACTCAAATAAGGTAGGGAAAAAAAACGGACAATACGCTGCTCGTTTATTCAACTAATTCAACAATTTCTCTTTCCTCTACTCTACTTTATTGAATTACAAACAAGTACATCAAACTATCACTCATCAGAAGAAGGAAGACACATGAAGCTGTTATACTTCAAGACATTAAGAATCCCTACATTTTTAAAAGTAAGTCTGTTTCTATTAGGAGATAGAACGTCTTTCTAGATGCTAAAGCTTCTTTCAACATGCACAGAAACCAGTGTGGCAAGTTTTTTATTCATTCGGGATGACAATTCTACAGATGTGTCGAAATCCTCAATGTCCGGATTCTTCTGGAGACTAAACTCAAGATTGTCTTTGGCAAAGCCATCTAACTGCTCCCTCACGGAACTAAAGATATCCTACTGTTTCTCCTTTTCCAAACCTTGTTCTTCTAACAGTTTAATAGCCGCAGTCAGGTACTTGTAAGTATGGAAACAATATAGTTCTGTCTGCAAATTATGTGCTTTCTCTGGTAACAGAAGTTGCTGTGCCTTGGAAATTGCACATGCGTCGGCTGGATCCAAAGAAAGCACAGACTCTTTAAGTTTGTCAAAATTATCACACAACATAGCAGCACACTCGATCCAAGATCCCCAGCGGGTAATGACCGGGAAATTTGGAAGAGGCAAGCCAGTAGTTTTCTTCTAGACCACAATACGATTCGGAGCTTACAGTCGAATCTTCCTCAGGGCAGAGATGAACTGATTTGCGATGTCGTATTCGTTCCTTATGGATTCACAAACCCTACGAAGGGCATGAACCAAGTATGTCACATGCTTCAACTTAGGGAATAAAGGCATCAATTGGTTAACAGCTGAAACCACGTATGGAGCCTGGTCTGTAACCACAGGAAGAAGTTTTTCAAACCCGATACCAGCATGCCAAAGTTTTTGACAAAACTCCATAATTGATTGAATTACTGTACTGGCATTTACTTTCTGCAGCTCATACATTTTTAACAATACGGGCTTAACTTTCTCCCCTGCTAAGGGAAAAACTAAAATGTCCAAAACATATCGTTCCATTGGGTCTATGGTTTCATCCACAATGATACCCACATCGCAGTCACTTTCTCCTTGATTCTTTGTATGGTTTCTTGGTAAACAAGCTCCATGTAGTTTTTTCTTAAAGTAGCTACTCTCATTCAGCATTGACATCTTTGTGTATTTTTCACGAAATCCCTTGAAGGCTGGATGGTTTATCTTATTGAGAGGATTTCCATCTTGTGTAAGAGCTGCACACAACTCACTGTTGATTTCCTTAAAATTTTGGCTTTTTGAAGAACTCTGTTGAAACGCATTTCGTAATAGAGGCTGCTGCGATTTGTTTGCCTGAAGAGTCTTGTTCATTTGATGCTTAGACCTGGAAATGTGCTGTTTGATGCGATCTCGCTCATCTAACGAAATCCCTGAATCGCAAATAGTACAGCGAATAACAGTTCCATCTGTGTCTATGAAATCTTGT
Organism: Tenodera sinensis; assembly: GCA_030765045.1. NCBI lineage: Eukaryota > Metazoa > Arthropoda > Insecta > Mantodea > Mantidae > Tenodera > Tenodera sinensis. The sequence continues at coordinate 144,246,360 of CM060962.1, forward strand.
TTGAATTCCTGAACCAGAACAATAAGTCACCTTTGGCATGCTGAAATCTAGTAATGCACTCGTTAAGTAATGTAACAAAGGACTAGCACCAGTTCACTTGCTAACTCAGTGTGACTGTTAAACAACTCATTTACTTGCTTTGCACACTCTTATATGACACCGCGACAATTACCAGAATATTCTCATTCATGCTGGCACTGCAGTCTCAGCGATTTCTAGTAGCTTCGAGCAGAACCCAGAGTGAATTCTTGGAACTACGCGTGTACGGTTATTGCTGTCTTTACGTGACCTTGGAATCCGTAGGAACAGATGACGTCTGTCACAGTAACAAACTCAAATTTGAGTAATTCCATGTCAAATCGCACAAAATATGGTGAAAACTGACCTTAATATCTCAGATTTTCTTGAATTTTTTTTTACGTGTTTTGGAACAAAATGCATTGGACCAGTGTTTCTTCGTTTTATATATATATAAAAAATTGGGAGATATTAATTCTTGAAATGTCCCAAAAATCGCGCGCTCCTCAACCTTCGATCAATCATACCTCCGATTGCAATCAAACAAATTACTTGATCTTTGGCTCAAATTGAAGATAAATCGCAGTCTTTCGTGAGGTTTTTATTAAAAACTTTTATTAATTATTGTTAATATAATATTTTATACGCTTAAATTTTTAAAGTTGGATATCTAAATAAACTCGACCATTTAAAAACCGGAAAAAAAAAAAAGCTAACAATACACTGAAGTTTACTCAATATTCTCAGAAAAAATCAGAGTGGAGTCTCTAACAGTTCAGCTGTAATTAAATTACTTACAAACCAATGCAGCGGACTCGTGTGGCAGCGGTGACGGCTACCGTAACCTCGCACAATAATTGGCACCTACCATTGCGGCGACAGTTGACTGCCTGTGGTCCCATAAACGTTGCAACAATATACTAAGGAGAACACTGCTAGCTGACACTATTATATGTACACTATTAGCATCTTCAAAATGTTTTTAAAATATGCATTTTAAACTAATGTTTCCATACAACACAAAACTTAAAAAATTTCTACTCGTCTACCTCCTTCTTCGAAAGAAAATTGTTTCACTAAAGCTTCAAATTTTGACAAAGGAACGAAGGAGTCTAATTTTAAAGTACCTGTTGCTGGTTTAAGATTCTGATATCGGGCTTGCAAATTTTCAGAGTGCATTTTATGCTTGTTCAAACAACAAAATAAAAATGATATATTGGGAGATATTTTTTAGCCCAATCAGTTCTTTCGGTGTTGTTATAGGATGTTGACCAGGTTGTAGGCTGACTCTAGTAGCAAGTCTTTTAAAGAGTTCCTCCTATGTGCCATCACAAGGACTTCTACCCTGTGATGTTGCAAAGAAGTGCCATTCAGCACTAATTTTATAATCATCTTTATGTAAGCAAATGTTTTTGAATTTTTTTTTTTTTTTTTTTTTTTTTTTTTTTTTTTTTTTTTTTTACACTGTGCACCAGAGCCGTCGGAAAACTACATAATTTTCTTAACATTTTTGAATTTCTGCTTTAAGAGACCGACTGCTTCGGATTGAAAAAGATGAAAGGAATCTGTGTCATGCTTCAAATTTTAAGAGATAACGATACTTTTATGACGAATTTCTGAGTTTTCTTTGAAATACAATGAAAATGGGTGTATTGTGGCTTGGTAGTTCTTCCAATACACACCCTCTATTGAATCTTGTATAATAAAAGAGTAATTTTCAGAATAATCTGCTATAATAATATAATTTCCAGGTTGTAAATTATCTTTGCATTTACCAAAGACTGACTTTGTTGCCGAGCTACGTAAACGTGTGGCAATAATGAAATAAGTTTGACAATTTCTCTAAAAAGTCACAGTTGAAGACTGGAGTGTTTACAACTTGGTGCGATCTACGGCAATCCCTTGTTTGTATGTTACATGTTCTACTGCCTCAGCGTCAAACAGTTGTTGAATGTGTTTAACTATATTGTCAGGTCCTGGACAACTTCAACATTCTTTAAGATAACAATGATGTAAGGGTAGATTACAGATAATATGTGATAGTGCATCTTTATAGTTCTTGATACCTATGTTTGAATTTGATGTTAAAAGTGGGATGTTTGCACCGTCTAAAAGTAATTTTACATTTTCATGATGGGCGCAAACACAAACACAATGTGTTCAATTAGCCCCTGGCAGAATGCATTCTTTTGGTCTCAGCTCTGCAAATTTGGAAGAACTTATTTTTACTACTGGCTATTTGTCCTTGAAGCACCTGTAGGTTTCCTTAAGGTTACATAAAATTAACGTTTTGTTAATTATTATTTATTTATGCCAACAAACTTACTGTTGGTGTTTTTAAACACACAAGCCGTGTGTGGGCAATGTTTGAGAGGTAGAACTGGAACTTAAAAATTCAATGCCACAGCTGGGAGGGTCTGTGGTTCAAATCCCAGCTGTAGCACTGGGTTTTTAAGATCCAGTTCTACCTCTTAATCTTTTGTGTTAATGAACTTTTTGACATCCCTCTTTCATACTAATACAATTCTTTTTTCCTGGCATTACCCTACTAGTTTCGTCCGATTTGTAGAATTCCAACTCCTTTGTTACTGTTGACTGTTCGAAAGATTTACCGATTTTAACACCAGGAGTGGGTAAAATTCCGTTTTCTTCAGCCAGTTTCTTTGCCAATCCTATCATATGATCTGACGTTCCAAAATGCTGTTTAATTTTATTGTACGACCAATCTTCAAAGATTGTTAAAATTTTAACTTTTAATGTTTTACCATCTGTTGTGTGGAAGGATTCAATTAATTTTGTAATAATATCATTATTGTCTGATTTTTCAGTAGACGTTGCTGCATTATCCTGAAAATGAAAAACTTTCTTTGGTAGGGAACTTGTCACCTTCTGAAGCTTTTCCCGGAGATATCCCTTTTGTATTAATTTTCTTTTCTTTTTATTTCTTTTTTCTTTTTTTTTCCCCTTTTTTTATTAGCGGGTTTACCTATTGAAGCTAAACTCTTATTAATATCCTCAATATTATCAACATTTTTCACAGACACAGAATTACCCGAAGAATTTTCACTTTCTTCATTTGCGTGGCATTCAGTTGATGTATGTTTATTATCACAAGTACCATGCACAACATGGGGACGGAGGGGGAAGGTAATAATGGCTGCATGATCTGAGACAGTCTTTGGTAATTCGCAGGTGCTTTTTAGTGCAGCGTGCAGTTGAAGACATAGATCTTTGTGATAAGGAGTGAACATAGTGCATTTGTGAGACATTCATAGCGTAAATCAAGTATGCCTCCTGTACGTTCTAAATTAGGGAACAAAACATTACACAGTCAGGGCAGAGAAGTTGTTTCAAACGTATGGGCGTACATGAAGAAAGAAGCTAAACGCAAAGAACTGCTTATCAGAAGGTTTTTTCAAAAAAATTAAAAAAGTTCAAAAGTGCGTATCAGATGCTACAGGAGTATCAGAAAGAAGGCGCATTGTGGAGACATTTTTCTGCATGGACTGTACTGCCTTAGTATGAAGAAGTTATGTGAGTAGCATATGAAGCTATGACAGCACCAATTCGCATGCTGTCTGCAGTCACCTGGATCGGTACTCGCTTTCAAGCTTTACGTATGCTTCCTCCACGGTGAATTCAGCTGTACAAATGGATCACTACTTCCTGTCCTCCGTGAGCGCTTGCAGGCCTCCAGAAAAAAAAAAAAAAAAAAAACATTGTAGCAAAATATGCACTTATGCTCGCTCCATAGTTTTCAATGTCTTATTTTATAGATAAAATGTCAGGGAATACGTGTGTATTTTTTCTTAAGAACATTAAAAAAAAAAAAACAGTCCAAAATTTGTGGGTAATAATGATTAGTCAAAAGTTGTTAAAATGGTAGTATTTAACCTTTCCAGTGTACCAAACCTCAACTCTCAACTCTATATGGCCTTAGAGTAACAAGTGATTTTATATTACGGTGCGCGCAGAAATTGCTTAGTTTCTAATAGCCACAACTAAGCAAATAATTTAAAAATACGGAAATAAAAAACTACGGGTCTCCTTATTTGATGCCTATTATTCATAAAAAACTTTGAAAGTCGTGTTTTATGGTTTTGCAATTTAACGTGGATTGACCCATTTACGAACAGTAGCCTACTGATTCTGGTGAAATTAAAAGGATAGAATGATATACAACTACAATGAGTCATTGTCAGTTGCATTATTGCGGGCTGCTTTGTAGCGGTAAAGCAAGAGTAAGAGGATTTGTCGTACACAATTATTTTCCATTGTTGTAGGTGTGCTTTCAACTCCCGCGCATTGTTTACTGAAAGAGTTAGGCTTAGTCTTCACATGTTCACAGCAAGCTGAGCAGATGTTAATTAAAAGTTAAGTATTTTAGATTGATTAAAATCATATAAAGTAAAATGGAAGGAAACTTAAAAGAAAAATAGAGAAAAGGGGATTAGGGGCATGGTTGGGTGAAAAAGGTATAAAGCTACCCAAAAAAGAGAAAAGGTGCATGAAAAAATGCCTCTTTTGGCAACTAGAAACAAAACTTCACACTGTGATATCTTTCCGAAAGGCTTAAATTTACCCTAAGCAAAAAGGTGCGCACCTAAAAATCCTAACCCTGATAATCACTATAGTATTTTCATTTTTATAGTATACGCAGCAAAGGAAACTAGTTACTAGTTTTCCATATATCACTTTTACAAATACGATGCAGCACAGGGAAAGTCGGGGAGAAAATGAAACAAAACAGAAACTTAGGCAAATAATTTTATAACAGCTGCAACCATTGCTGTGGCGTCGCAAGTCAGTTCTAGAACTTGTGCCGCTCCAGTTGTAAGCCATGTTCGAATCACTTTTGGGTTAAATTGCTTTGTTGAACCTGCTTCATTTCATACTGAGTGCAGAATTTGTTCGATATCGCCTATTCCAGACCTTTCCAATTCGAGCACCCAGCGCTGGGGTGCGCCGGTGTCTTGCGCACGTAGAGGCCACTGCGATCGCACGTGTATGCCAGAGTAACATTCTCATTCTCTCTCTCTCTCTCTCTCCCTCTCTCCTCAACGCAGAGGTGGTGTTACATAGGATATAGAATATAGAGGAGCAGTTATTATAGCTTCTCCTTCGTTAGAAAATGTCCTCTAATTCTTTATGGGATGATTTATATTTTGTAGTCAACACCGAGGGAAAGCCCAATGCCTAATGTGTCAAACAAATTAAGGATATGGCACTTAGCATGAATTTTTTATGACTCCATTTTCAACGCGTCCTGAAAAAGCACCATCAAATTTCCAAACAGAGCTGAAACATCCAAAGTACTACGCAATACTAAAAGACAAGTACTACCACTACAACCGTGATTTAATTAAATTTTACAAAGATGTTAATCAACAGGAATTTCCAAAAATACATGCATTTGCCTTAAATTTGTGTCAACGTTCGGTACAACTTATGCATGCGAACAGATGTTTTCAATTATTAATTTAAATAAAAGTAACATCAGGATGTCCCTGATTGATGCTGCCGCCTTAGAGGCGGTACTGCGAATTTCTACTACAAAAGCAATTGTACCGAATATTGCTAAATTAGTTGCTGCAAAGTATAAAAATTGGCCTAAATGGTAAATGTACCAACACAAGGGTAAGCAAAATATATGTAGAGTCTAACTGGTGTGTTTGTGTGTTCAGAAAATTGTCAATATTTGTTTTGGTAAGCTGCACGATAACTTGACGACTTGTCCCATGCAACATTCGCCCCCCTGCAGGTACTTGGAATGCCGCTACCACAATACCTTCTTGTTGTCTCTCCCAATTTGCCTTCGTCCGTCTCTCCGGTGCCTAGCGCAGCACCGGTGCTACTGCCGGTGCCGGGCGGGGTCCTGCCGACACCTCAGTTGGAAAGACCACACCTATTAAGTTTAAACGCCAAGGACGCCATAAACACACAACAAAAAGGGGGAGGAGAAATTGATTAGTCAAACAAAACTAATACCTGCTTCAAAAAGTTTTGTTCAGGAATACTTCCCCCAGGCTGAATCCTTTAAAATCGTTTTCTATTTCAGGTTTCAATAGCGCCATGTTTGGAATTCCAAAGCACACTTTTTTCTCCCCGACGGTGTAATGTAAATTATGTTGCCATTGTTTTGCTTTCACTGAAAACTGACGCCTCCAAACAAACTTTCCCCAAGATGTTGCATATTTATGCGACCCCTGCTGTTGTCACCCTGTTGGGAAGGGAGCGAGGTTTGCCATTTCCGCAGCCCATCCATCAGATGCTGTCTCCAGCAGGAACTGCCCAAACTCGCTAGTTTTTGGAAGCAGGTTCGCTAGCCAATCAGACTTTTACCAGTTATGATTGAACTGTTACCTACGGCAAAGTTTTAACGATTTATCCATTGCACATTAACTCGCACTTCGCTCTTTACACAGTCGTTTGTTCCCAATACGGTACTCGATTCCCATCTAGTTATAAATTATTGTTTCAGAGACAATATTTCTCATTAGATCCTTGCAGTCTATTGAAACTGGATTTTCCACATTATTCTGAGGCTATAAACTAATTATATTACTGCGTATCATTACTATTCATTGAGGTAACATGATATTTATTTGATTTCAATGACATGCGTTCCTCTATTCCCAGCGTGTCCAAACTTGTTTTTGGAAAAGGGCCACTGTCGCTAAGATGAATTGGTTTGCGGGCCGCATGATATCGGGCGCTAATTCGTCGATACGGCGAGCTACACTCTGTCACAAGCTTAATTTTGCAAACTGCAATTTTTTTCCCAGAACATACATATCAGCAACACTCTCAGTGCGTTCTTTAACCAACTCGCTATCTGAAAATGGTTTGGATTTTTTTTTTTTTGCAATAATTTCCGCTACTGCGTAATTTTCCTTTACCAGAGAATCAGTTTGAAGTTACACATTCTTAAAAATTAACTGCTGCCCCCGAAGTTTAATTTTAAGTTCGGATACCTACGAAATTGACCCTCAAATTTATCATATGAAGATGCATGTTTGGTGCTGTAACGTCGCTTTACGTTATGTTCCTTAAACACTGAAATTGTAGGTTAAACTGTAAATTAACCACATTGCTTTCTTGTTTACTTCAGTAAAAATTACTGATTTGTCCACTTTATTTGAAATGATCTACCTTCGTCTGAGACTTTTCCTTTTTGCCGCTATACTTTGAAGCCACCACTTATAAAAATAACCTCTCACTAGCACTGACACTACAACGTGAGCAAACAACTGAAAACTAATTTGAAAGTTCTACAAAATGTAACGATAGCAAAATATTCCAGCATTCCAGCATTCGAGAACAGGTCGTGCAGGTTCTCCTGTACGGTATGTTTATTTGCACAGCACTTAGACGCTAATGCGACTTTATCCTTGCGGTATTAAAGGTGTCCTTGTATATTCAAGCTTTTGTGTCTTGGGCAATGGTTTCTTCCTGTATACCTAATTTTGGATACAGGAAGGGGGCAGGAATGGGTGTTGGGGTAAGTATGTGTTAGAAGATGGGAGTGGCATTACCATTATCCAAGGGCGTCCTTGGGTAGGCGGTAACTTTTCCTTCCACGAGGTGCTCTGTGGTCGTATTGACCTAATGCCCGTATCAGCTGATTGGTGCGGGAGTTAAGTTTGGAGTGCATGGTTAGGGATCGCTCCCTTACCAAGTCCATCATGTAGTCCGGAGTGGTTGTGAAGGATGTAAGACGGGAATCTACGGCCGGTATCATATATAGTTCTTAACGCCCTATTCTGCACTGTCTGCAGTTTGCGTATGCTAGAAGGTGCCGCTGATCGCCAGCCTTCGCAGCCGTATAAGATCAATGGCGGAATGATTGCCCGGTAAATGCGTAGTTTTAGGTGATTGGGCATGGTGGATCGGAGGATAGGGTAGAGCTGTCTGAACGCAGCGTGACCAAGTTTGGCCTTTGTGCGGACGTGTGGGGCCTATGTTAGCCCGCGGTCGAGGAGATTTATTAGAGAAGTATTGGCCTGGTGCCGGTACAGTGGGTCCAGCTTACAGGCTATATTTAACATTTTTTTACAGTTGACTTTGTTCATATTTACACTTTTTTCGGTATATACAAAAACCCATACGGTGACCGTCTGTAGGTCACCGAGAATAGTTTTCTTTTGTCTTTTTTGAGTTCTGTTTCGTCTTTGTGTTATATATACATATGTACATATTTACAAATTATTTACAGACACATACACGCACGCATTCACCCACGCACACACTCACACATACATACATACATACATACATACATACATACATACATACATACATACATACATACATACATACATACATACATACATACATACATACATACATACATACATACATACATACATACATACATACATACATACATACATACATACATACATACATACATACATACATACATACATACATACATACATACATACATACATACATACATACATACATACATACATACATACATACATACATACATACATACATACATACATACATACATACATACATACATACATACATACATACATACATACATACATACATACATACATACATACATACATACATACATACATACATACATACATACATACATACATACATACATACATACATACATACATACATACATACATACATACATACATACATACATACATACATACATACATACATACATACATACATACATACATACATACATACATACATACATACATACATACATACATACATACATACATACATACATACATACATACATACATACATACATACATACATACATACATACATACATACATACATACATACATACATACATACATACATACATACATACATACATACATACATACATACATACATACATACATACATACATACATACATACATACATACATACATACATACATACATACATACATACATACATACATACATACATACATACATACATACATACATACATACATACATACATACATACATACATACATACATACATACATACATACATACATACATACATACATACATACATACATACATACATACATACATACATACATACATACATACATACATACATACATACATACATACATACATACATACATACATACATACATACATACATACATACATACATACATACATACATACATACATACATACATACATACATACATACATACATACATACATACATACATACATACATACATACATACATACATACATACATACATACATACATACATACATACATACATACATACATACATACATACATACATACATACATACATACATACATACATACATACATACATACATACATACATACATACATACATACATACATACATACATACATACATACATACATACATACATACATACATACATACATACATACATACATACATACATACATACATACATACATACATACATACATACATACATACATACATACATACATACATACATACATACATACATACATACATACATACATACATACATACATACATACATACATACATACATACATACATCTTCATTGGGCACACCAGAGATATGCGTCCCAGCGCACTGCACTATTTACACCTCGTATATACACTGTCCCACGGTGGCAGCTCCTGAATGTTTTCCGAGGCGAGGGCCTCTGCCGGAACATGTATGTGGCCTAGGAACGAGGCTGCGTGGACGCGCATTAGTCGGCGAGCCGAACCGCTTCTAGAACATTTTGATCCTATTATGCTTGCGGTGCTTCGGCTCGCCTTTGCCGATGTTGGCGATCACGTCATTCTCGTGGTTTCTAATGCGCGTCCATGCCGCCATTGCTCGTTTTTCTATTGCCTCCGGGACGAACGGGATCCGGGTTTCGAGGTGAAGAGTTTGGTTAGTGGTGAGGAGTAGAGCAGAGAGGATTCTTCTGAGGGAGAGGTTTTGGAGGGTTTGGAGTTGTTTGAGGGCGGTTTTGGAGGCATTGGCCCAGGCCACACATGCATACAGGACCACCGAGAGAATAAATGACCTATATAGTATCAGTTTTGACTTCAGTCGCAACTGTTTACTACGGAAGATGGGGGCGCACAACTTTAGCCGCTGTCTGCCTTTATTGGCGCTATTTTTTATGTGGGTGGACTAACACATTGTGCGGTCCATGGTGACACCTAAGTATTTAACCTGCTGACGGCAGTGCAATATTTGACCACCGACCGCTAGGTCCATTGCCAAAGTGTGATGCCGCTTAGAGAAGTGAATCAGCTGGCATTTGTCGGGATTAATTTTGATTTTCCAGTCATGTTGCCATGAGAGGAAGTTGTTTACATAACGTTGCATTTCTGCCAGACCGAAACGTGGATTTCTATGGTGGTTGTATATTGCAGTGTCGTCAGCATACATGGCGACCTTGCATCTGGCGTCCACTGGGAAATCATTAGTAAATAATATGTACAGAAAAGGGGACATTATTGCCCCTTGTGGGACGCCAACCCGCATCACTCTCTCCCGTGAAGAGGAGCGGCCCACTTGGACGTAAAACTGCCACTTTTCTAGGAAATTGTGCAGCAAGTATAGGTAATTTTGAAGAGCCGGGAAATTGTGGTACAATTTGTAAATGAGGCCATTGTGCCAGCACCGGTCAAATGCGGCTTCTACGTCCAGAAATAGCGTCAACGTTGAAGCCCCATTGTTAAATTGCTCTGTTACGTCATCAGTTAATCTGAGGAGTTGCAGTTCAGTGGAATGTCCTTTTCTAAAGCCAAACTGTGAATTTGAGAGTTCATGTGTTGCCGAGACTTGTTTTTGTAATCGAGAAAGGATACATTTTTCGAGCAATTTACCAATAGTAGACAAGAGATTAATGGGGCGGTAGTTTTGCGGTTGTCTGGTGCTTTTCCTTTGCTTTGGGAGCATGATAACCTTGGCTCGTTTCCAAGTAGAGGGGAAATAGCCTTGCTGCAAACAGGCGTTAAATATCTTTGTTAGTTGCACCAGAGCTTTTCTCGGAAGATGCTTAAGTTCCTCATTAGTCACTTTGTCTGGGCCGGCAGCTTTCCCATTAGGCAATTTCCTAATGAGCTTGAAAACTTCCTGCGGTGTTATGATGGGTAGTTGTTGCTCTTGCTTCTGCGCCACCCAGGTTTGTACCCATGTCTGTACCTCCCGTTCTATTTCACGGTTGGTCACTGGGTTTTCGGTGAATCTGTCTTGGAGACAGTCAGCGAAGGCCTCGGCTTTCTTCTCTTCGGAGAAGTGCAAGCCGCTTTGACTGCGCAAGCGCCTCAGTTGCGGAGTTGACGCTCGTGGAAACTTTGAAAGCCTTAAGTAATTTCCACAAAGAAGAGTCCGAATGGGTGGTACTCAGCATTTTGTTTTCCCACTGTTCAGTTTTGTTGATTTTAATTTGTTGCCGAATGACGTTGCGTATCCATTTTGCTAGCACTTTATATTCAGGCTGACGGGTGTGTCGCCACAGTTTTGTCAAGCGTCGTCTCCGCGCAATGAGTTGCTCTACCTCGGGGTACGTGCAAAAACCGGGTGGTCTTGTGGTGTATGTGGTAGCAGTTCTCTTGGATGTGTGTAGCGAGGCAGTAAAGTTTTCAATGGCGACATCTATATCTGCCTCGCTATAGTATGACAATCTGGGTTGCGCCATCCCGTGCATTTCCAAGGTAAACTTATTCCAGTCGGTCTCAGCCCTCCTTCGAGGGCCAGAGGCACCCGCTGAAATACCACCCTGTATGTCGACATGCACAGGAAGATGGTCAGAGTCCAGGCTGTGATACACAGTAAAGTTATTTAACAGTGTCGCATTTTTTGTTAGTACGATGTCCAAAATCTCAGGGTCAAAGTGCCCTGATCGATGCCAAAAGGTGGGTTCTGGGGGAAGATGTACCTCAATGTCGTCATTATCAGTTATAAGTTCAACCAGGAGATTTCCCGCCGCGTTTGCCCGGCGTGAAGACCACCAGGGGTGCCGGGCATTGAAATCTCCTGCAATTATAACATGCTCCTCTAAAGCGAGGATTTGTTCGAGGTGCGTATAAAGTCTGGGGAGTTGGGGGGCCGATAAAGTGCTACCAGCATCACCGTTTGACTATTTACACGTGTTTTGAGAGCTGTGCACTCTAACGCTGCCATTGCAGGTAGCGTAACAGAAGCATGAGCAATATTATTTCTAAGCAAAATAGCAGTCCCTCCCCCTCATCTGCCAATTCTGTCGTTTCGAAAGATTTGATATCCCTGAAGCTTAAACATGTGCTCGTGTTTTAATTTCGTTTCGCAGATGAATGCGACGTCAATTTCGTTACACCGTAGGTTGTTTTCAAGTTCGTGTTGCTTCCTGTGGATGCCATCTGCATTCCATAGGGGTGCGCGGGTTAAAGTTGTGCCTCCCCTTACTTGGGCCATTTATTCTAAAAGGGTTGAGAGGAGACATATGATGGTCTCTATTTTCTCCCAAGTGCTGCTGCAGCTCTTGAATTTGGCCAGAAAAGGCTGCGCCTTCATCATCAGTGATGGCAAATTTAGATCTTTGAACAGGTTTAACATGTCTTTTATCCCACTCAAATCACCAGTGGGCGTCTGTTGGGGTAGTGGAGGGGGACCATTCTGTGGTGGCACTGGTGCATTTTGCCCTCCGGTAACTCCCGCAAAGGAGGTGCCTGTTTGAACCAGGGCCGGGTGTCTGATGGGTCTTGGCCCTGGCTGAGCACTGGGAGAGCTCCTGGCTATGGATGCCAGTTGGCGGCGGTGACGTTCGTTACGAAACGTCTCACACCCCCTGTAGCTGGCAGGATGCGTTTCCCCACAATTTGCACAGTGGGGTACAACGCCCTGCTTGGCCTTTTTTGGACAATCAGCCAGACGGTGGAGGTCACCGTAAAGGACACACCGGGAGGTCATGTTGCAGTTCCTAAAAGTGTGCCCCAACTGCTGACAGTTGTAGCATTGGGTTATATTTTGATTTGCTTTCAGGACCTCCACGGTGACCATCATATGGCATACCTCTCGTTCCTGTAGTAGTTTTTGGTTTGTGGTGGTCCTGTCAAGACTTACCTGAAAGTTTGGCAGAGGCCTGCCACGTGATGTCATTTGTCGTACATGGACGCCGGTGTAGCCTTTTTGGACCAGGTCCTCTTTCACGTAGTCTTCCTCTAGGTCAGCTGGTAGACGTTTGACTACGTAGCGAAGAGGCTGGTCCCCACGTGGAGTAAAGCTGCAGTTTTCTACCCCGGCGTCTTTCAGGAGCTGCATTGTCGGTATTGAGTCTTGCTTCCGTTGGAGAAAGAGGTTAAGGCAATCTTTAGTTGTCTGCAGTTTGTATGTGCCGGCAGGGAGGGAGTCACGCAGGATGCGGAGGACCTTTACCGTTTGTCGGACGTCAGGGACTATTATTCGAGGTGGTTTCTGGTGGTCTGTTGTGTTGGATGTGCCTGGGGCGGGGGTGGGAGTGGGTGTGGTGGTCGAGGTGGTACGTCTCTTCTGTGCTTGAGTGGGGGCTTTGGTGGGGGGTAGTTTAGGGAAGGTGTCTGTGGAAGTGGAGGCTATTGCGGGTTGTGGTTCCTCTGACGTCTCGTCGTCGGATTCTGCCTCGTTGTCTGCCCTTAGCGGCGCGTAGGTGTTCCTCGTGGTGAGGGGATGTGGTGGCGTTTTCTGTTTTGACACTCGTTTTTGGCGCTGCTGGCCGGGACGTTCACTGTCGGAATCGCTTTCCCGGCCGCTTCCTCTGTTTCTTATGGTAACGGTTTGCCACCCCTCACTGAGGATGACTAATCGCCTCTTTTTGAGGGCATGTTCTTTGTAGCAGAACCCGAGGTCCTGCGCGAGTTTTGCGAAGTGCTGGGACTCCCCATCCATATTCGCCAGCACATTCTGGTAATAGATGATCTCTCCTTTAAGGTCGTCTACTTCTTTTTGTAGTGTCTCTACTTCTAGTGCCTTAAGCTCTTCCTCAGTCATCTGGGTTGTCCTGGTGCGTTGGTCCTTGGTTCGTCGGTAGTTGACGGCTGTATTCAATGGGGCTGCGGGGGGCGGGGTGAGTGCGGTGGCAGTCGCGGCTGTAGAGTTTATAAATATAGCTGCCTGCGCAGCCAGCAGGTCAAGATGGGCTGTGCTGGATGCTATCTCTCGTCTCGCTCCACTCTCGGCGGGGAGGCAGACGCCATTCCCCTTCTTGTTCCCGCTCCCAGTCGCAAGTGCTTCTGGGAGCTACACTTGGCGTGGGTACGCTAGGTTTCCCGCGCTTTTTGCACACAATCACTACACTAACACTATTTACACTATAACTAAACGTGGAATTATTTACACAAGGAGGGAGTATTATATACACTCATTTTCACCACTCGTTAGTTATTTCACTTTGCACACAATATCCGTCCGGGTGTACACGTACAAAACCAGGGGAAAATATCCGTCCAGGTATACACGGACTGGGGGAAAGATTGGGGAAAATATTTACACTTGCACTAAATTGCGGCAGTTGCAATATGATACTCCCATCCGGGAGTACATGATGCGTCGACTGTCTGTGGGGCTCCATTTATACCATGCGCAATGTGCGCTGATTGGCCCAGGGCCTCCAGAGGCGTGGTGGCTGGTGGAGGGGGTTCTATCTCTCTTATGCTGCTGGTCTCTTCTGATTGGCTTACCTTGCTATCCTGCTTCTTATGATGTTCTATGACCGGATGCCAGTTGCTGTTTAATCTTAGGCCTCCTCCTTCTTATTAAAGTTGTTAGGGTGCCTCTCGCTGTAGTCGGGCATGGTAATGTATGGTAGATGCAAGGATGCGCGTATCCTGGAACTTAATACTGTGTTCACCGACTGCATTAATGGCATGTTCAGCGACCGCAGACTTATCACTTTGGCCCAGGCGGCAGCTTCTTTTGTGTTCCGTGAGTCGGGTCTTAACACTGCGCTGAGTAGTTCCAATGTAAACGAAGCCACAACCACAAGGAATACTGTATACTGCAGCCGATGACAAAGCTTCTCGGGGATCCTTGGGTGATCGTAGTAAACTGCTTAACTGTCTGGTGGGTTTAAAGGTCGTCTTGACGTTATGTCGCTGTAATATGCGATCAATTCGGTCGGTGACATTTTTTAAGTATGGTAGGAACACAATGCCCTTACTTTTGGGCTGATCTGGATTCCGGATGACAGGTTGAGTCTTAGGAGGCCGGCAAGCTCATCTTACTTCTTGGATTGAATAGCCATTGGAAAGTAATGCTTGTTCTAAGTGGCCAAGTTCTTGTTTTAAGAAGTGCGGCTCACAGGAGGCATTGTGTTCCTACCATACTTAAAAAATATCACCGGCCGAATTGATCGCATTTTACAGCGACATAACGTCAAGACGATCTTTAAACCCACCAGACAGTTAAGCAGTTTACTACGATCACCCAAGGATCCCCGAGAAGCTTTGTCATCGGCTGGAGTATACAGTATTCCTTGTGGTTGTGGCTCAGTTTACATTGGAACTACTCAGCGCAGTGTTAAGACCAGACTCACGGAACACAAAAGAAGCTGCCGCCTGGGCCAAACTGATAAGTCTGCGGTCGCTGAACATGCCATTAATGCAGTCAGTGAACACAGTATTAAGTTCCAGGATACGCGCATCCTTGCATCTACCATACATTACCATGCCCGACTACAGCGAGAGGCACCCTAACAACTTTAATAAGGAGGAGGAGGCCTTAAGATTAAACAGCAACTGGCATCCGGTCATAGAACATCATAAGAAGCAGGATAGCAAGGTAAGCCAATCAGAAGAGACCAGCAGCATAAGAGAGATAGAACCCCCTCCACCAGCCACCACGCCTCTGGACGCCCCGGGCCAATCAGCGCACGTCGCGCATGGTATAAATGGAGCCACACAGACAGTCGACGCATCAGTCGCAGTGATACCTTCCACGAGGAGACTTCGACAACGCCACTGAGGATGTTTACCGCAGTTGTAAACGAAACGTCTGGAAGACAGATCTCCAGCAGACCACGGCATAACAGCCCGGAAGATACTTCATTCTACAATTATATAGCCTGTGAGCATCTTGAAGAATAGGGCTTTTCAGCAGTGAAAGAAATTGCTTGAATCGCTCTTGAAGTTACCCTACATATGTACACACATATACACAATTTTTCTCTGTTTATAATAGTATTGCTACATGTGACGGAAGGACCAAAGGACAATGTATTGTATACCAGTATACTCTTAACGAACTAAATCAATTTTCAATACATTCCAGCTCTAGTACGTTGTAGTTTATTTCGAAAAAGGTGTTCCACTGCAGTCAGCGAGAGAATCTACAATAGCGATGTCGAACCTTGTCTCTTTGGAGACGCTTACGTAATTAACGACTGTTCTCCACTTCACTCTTTCAGTCGGATTGTGAATCAGCTCTTGCTTGTGTCGTGTAGAAACACAACCCGACAGTCAGTATCAGCAACGGACACAAACAATCGATTCCATGGCAGTTTCTAAGTCATAACTTGAGTTTTCTGGCAAAGTCCTCAGAAGACCTCTTCATTCTGGATCAGTTTTGCAGAAATGGTAAACAGTAAGAGATTTGCTAAATAAAAAATGTGGATATGCTTAAAACACAAAATTTATGTTAAATACGTCTTTTTCGAGATACAATTTATTATTTGTTTCAATTTGCAAATACTTACACTTCTCTCAAGTAGGAATATTTCATTCATTTTTTATCTCTTGGCCTTACAAACAGAACGGAGTTTCAAAAGAATCGCATAGCAACCAGCTCTTAAAAAAATTCACTATCGCTTAAAGCCTACTGTGCGTCCATATTCCCCTTACACCTACAAGAAAATTAGCAATAAGACACTTTCTGAAAATGCTTATGTTGATTAAAATAAAGTAGATAGGGAAATAAACATTTGCAACGTTAGATCATATTATCGTGCTATTCTAATGGTTAACATGCGGCTTGTCAAAACCTAATGCGGAAATGAAAGTATTCATGTTTTCTCCAAGCAAACATTCATATTCCCGCGTGGACATTTACTTCTAGGAAGATCAATGTCAAGAGAAAACAGCGAGATGTTGCAACTCTGTTTCACCCCACATGGAGTGGACAATTGTCTGTAATTTGTGATTTCTGTGATTTCATTGGCTACTCAGGGACTTCCGTGAACGAACAACGCATGCGATATGTCTTACATGAGAGGCTTCTGCTGATCAAAGGTAAAGCGCACGTTAACCACGATTCCGTGGATTGGGTGGATTGGGTGGGTGGATGGAGGGGTGGATGGAGGGATGGATGGATGGAGGGATGGATGGAGGGGTGGGGTGGAGAGATGGATGGATGGATGGATGGATGGATGGATGGATGGATGGATGGATGGATGGATGGATGGATGGACGGACGGACGGACGGACGGACGGACGGAGGGTGGGAGGGAGGGAGGGATGGAGGGATGAACGGACGGACGGACGGACGGACGGACGGATGGATGGATGGATGGATGGATGGATGGATGGATGGATGGATGGATGGAGTTTAAGGACCCGAAGACAGCCAGGTCATTTGGGACCACAATAAGATGATGTAAGATTGAGTATAGCTCTACATATATTTGTGAACAGAGTTTCCCCAAATTTACCTATACTAGAAGCCTGTAATAGGTCAAGTGACAATCACTTGATGGATCTTCTAAGACTATACACTTCGACTTTGTCGTCAAATATCCTTCTTAATATACTTCTTAAACGTAACGAGCACCAAAGAAGTAACTAGTGAACAGTGTGTGGAGTCTGTTGAGTTTTAGGGCCCGTCGACGAGGTCATTTGGGCTCTAATGAACAAATTTATTTCGTAAATCAAGCGCAACGTACATATAACAAAACCGACACTGTAATGCATATGTGTGTTAAAGAACGACAAAGTTCGCGTATCGCGGAAGGAGGTAAATCAAGTCTCCCCTCGTTCACAGACGTTGGACATCGTTGATCTACAAGCAGCGAGCCCGTCGAAAACGATATCCCTGGAGCTTGTGTATTTGTCTTTGAACCTTTTCGATAAAAATCTCACAGTCTCTGCTGAGAATACCTTTGTAATCGGCAAGGATATTCTGACAACATATATCTATTATTCTCATGTAGATCCATTTATTTCGTTACTTCCCTTGTGGAGAACAAATCTATACAACAGAGGCAAGCGACCATAGAAGTCCTATTTTTAGTAGTATGGATATCATTGGCGCACCGGGAGATTATCACGGTTCTTCGCACAGAATTTCCTCAGGCAGCAGCATCTCCGTTGTAGGGTGCAGCGGTCTGGAAGTAACCGTTCCTTCCCGAGTACAAAGGAATCGCCACACAATATCTCAGACACTTTCGGATGGACTTCACACACTCCCTTATTGTTTGCTTGTCTAAACAAACACTGCTGACACTAAGCGATAGCACACAAGAAAACAAAGTGATGAAACAACAAACAAACGACATCGATTTTTACCAAGCATTTGAGCTCTGTTTCAATACATTCAGCAATTTACAACTGATGCTATACAGATTCCTTGCAATGTCCCCAAATCGGCCTAAATATTTATAGCTAAATTATAAACCAGGCGTGTCCAACCTTTTGTTCAAAAAGGGTCACTGTCGCTAAGGTGAATTGGTTTGCGGGCTACAAGATTCCATTGTTTTACCGTAATAAATAGAACCTAAATTCCAAGATAAACCAATTTAAAAATAGCTAATACACTGATGTGTCATTTGTATTAAAATATCAATCACATATTAGTTAATTATCATTTATTTATGCCAACAAAGTTAATGCTGGTGTTTTTGAACACACAAGCCGTGCGTGGGCAATGTTTTAAGAGGTGGAATCAGGTCTGAAAAATGGCATTGAATGTTTCAGTGCTGATTCCACTGATATATTAGTTTACGGATAACATTCCAAATGCGTGCCTAGCATGGACATTATAGTTATTAAACAGTTTCTTTTTCAAAAATAATCAATTGACACCACAATTAATAAAAATTGGTTAAAAACTTACAAAAATCCTTAAACTTTGCAGTATACTTGAAAGCGTCTACATAACTCATGAAAATTATAAACTCTTTTTCTATGAACTGAAAATACTTAACTATAACCTATAAAGACGAAATATACAAACTCAATTTTGAAACTTGCATCATCCAACTATTAGCCTACTTAAAAGAGGAAAAAAACATGTAATTTTATACATTCAGTGAATTTACGTGATTGAAATTATTTCAGACATATGGACATACAGCCAAGCAAACAAGTTGACCCTTGCCGGACGCGGGCGCAGGGTGAATGTTCCTGAACAGCCAGCAGGCGGCGAAACTGTACCAATGTTCATAGCGGAGCCTGAAGCAACCAACTCGCCTGTTCAGCAATATATTATTTCACCTCTACCACAAAGGTTCCACGTGTACCAACTGCGGATACAAGACCGCTCTAACTTAATTCCTTCAGTTCTTACAGGGTAAGTCTTGAAACCGAAATTATAATGTCAATATATATTTGATAATGGAAAGAAACAAAAGGAGATTCTAGTCAACAGTTAAGGGGAAAACGTAATAAAGCTGAATATGTTAAAGTCTCAAGAATGGAAGCCTAGGCAGATTTAAATGAGTGACAAGGTTACAATTGTTGTATGTACAAACCTCTAACGACTCAGTGGGCTGATTCCTATCTTACCATGACGTGCTCTAAAGTTAGCCAATGGAAATCGCTTCCTTCGTGTTGCAACGCAAGACACACTCGTCTTGAATCGAGTCGAGAGAACGCACGTGCAACTTGGGAGTTGTACGTAAGCTAGCACGTATACATAATTCGGCGGTTGCTAAAGGGTGACAAAGTTAAAGTGTTATAACGTTGTAGTTGAAGTTACAAAGTTACATTCTATTTAAATATCGTCGGCAGTTCTCTACAAATCTGGAAATTTACAAATAAAGTGATATGTTGGTTGATTCTTCGTTTGGTTCCATTCCTACCATAACTCACGCATACCCTGTAGATTAGGACCTCTTGCTAGAGCTAGTCCGGACACCAAACACGAGATCTTATAGGCCTTAAAGGCGACGTCTTCGACTTCGACGGAGAGGAAAGTTTGCGTCAGTCTTGTTTGCTAAATCAGTTGTAGCATTATTCTATAACTTCAAGTCACCACCCCTCTTCACATACAATCTTAACTACTAACATGTGTTTATACTCCATCATCATCATCATCATCATCATCATCATCATTTCTATTAGTGCCATCATAACAATAACAAAATTATAGTATCATTATTATTATTATTATTACTATTATTATTATTATTATTATTATTATTATTATTATTATTATTATTATTATTATTATTATTATTATTATTATTATTATTATTATTATTATTATTATTATTATTATTATTATTATTATTATTATTATTATTATTACTACTATTATTATTATTTTCTTTATATAAAGCATGTATTTAGCAGTATCTTCCACTTATTAATTTGTGATGACTTTTTTCTGTAATTAAAGATCCTGAACCTGTGTCTTTACAGCATGAAACAGACTCGCACCCGTAGCAGTGAATGATCTCAACCAAGAACATCCCTCTGGCGCAATACAGTGTTGGGAACCAGAGGGTACCCTCAACAAATAACATGGCCCGCAGCCGAAGAACAGCGGATGCATCATCCTCACCATCACCAGCAAGAATGATAATGACCTAGAATGAAAGGTGATACGAGTCAGTATTCAAAGGCCGTATATTCAAAAGTAAAATTGAAAATACAGCTTGAACAATGGATCGCAGCGAGTTCCTCAAAGCATGCAAGGATCTTGTTAAAAAGACATTGAATCCACTCTAAAGAATAGCATGTCTGGCTTAAAGACGAGTTGTTCAATGAACGTCTCATACTTAATCCAAACACCTGATAATGAGAAAGTGGAACCGATATTCTTTAATTCCATGATTTTATTTTGTTACATATTGTTCTTATACAAGGAGTAACTAACCTAAATTACATTATTCACTTCTACAATGCCTTTGCAGTTTAAACTTTCGTTTATTCTATATTTAATATTTATTTAATTCATATTTTCTTTTAGAAGTGATTCTTATTACTAAACTAATTGTTACTCGTATATCTAGGTTATATAATTAAAGGTCCTCTATCAGTGGGATGTCATAATTAGGACTGTCGGGTAGTCAAGTCTTCTAGGACAGTCAGTTTCATTTGTTCATTATTTATTAATTGCTCATCCGTTGTTTTGTTACATATTTTATACATGTAACTCAACCTGAGTCACATTATTCAATTTTACAGACCTCTGAGAGTCCAGGGTTTCTTTCACAGGTTTTCAATCAGTGTTGGACGTGACAATCGGGAATTGAAGTCGTCTAATCTTCTTCTAGGTTTGGCGTCAGTCCAAGACAAAGGAAAATCAGCGATTATCTAACGTTGAGACAAACTTTCATTCAATGAAAAACGACATTTTAGAAATCCTGGCCTGTTGTGAAGGCCAAGCAAGTTCAAAAACACTGTTCGCAATCCTCTCGCTGGTAAATACTGCCGCAGAATATAATCCCCTTCGTGCTTCAGGATATACTGAGCTGCCAGAATACAGCAAGCGGAAAAGGGAAGTTATCAATATTAAGAAAAGACACGATTTCTGTTTCGCCTGGCGCATGCTGTGTTCCAGAAACCCCGCAAATACCAATTGTGCACGCTTTCCATCGTATCCACGAGATTTGTTATTCAAAGCTTTTAATTATGATGGAATCACATTCCCGTTTTCATTCGATCAAATTGATCGTTTTGAGAAGCAAAATCCTCAAGCCTCTATAGCTGCATTTGCTCTGAATGACAACTTGGTGGAGTCTATTCGAAAACCATCTGTAAGACTAGCCACGTTAACTTACTAATAGTTGAAGAGGATCACAAGTCTCATTACTGGTTCATCAGGGACATATCGAGGCTCACTAGAAGTCAGGTAACTAAGCATGGTGGAAAAATGTGGCTGTGCGAGGCATCCATGACAAGGTGTCCTAAAGAAGATGCCTTGAGATTGCATAAACTGAACTGCAATAAATATCAGAAACTCATCACAAGTCTCATTACTGGTTCATCAGGGACATATCGAGGCTCGCTAGAAGTCAGGTAACTAAGCATGGTGGAAAAATGTGGCTGTGCGAGGCATCCATGACAAGGTGTCCTAAAGAAGATGCCTTGAGATTGCATAAACTGAACTGCAATAAATATCAGAAACTCAAAATACCTATCAGGGACAGGATCTCGAATTTAATGCTTTTTCAAGTACTGTTTGTAATATATGATATGATCTGACCTGACCTGACCGTTGTTGGCAGGCTGAGAACAGCCCGAGGTGTGTCAAACGTGTACCTGTTACCGTGTGCCTCGTGGCAAGCAATGCGTCATTTTGTAAACAAAACACCTTATTGGCGTGTGCCTCGTGGCAAGCACTGCGTCAGTTGTAAACGAGACACCTTATTGGCGTGTGCCTCGTGGCAAGTACTGCGTCATTTGTAAACAAGACACCTTATTGGCGTGTGCCTCGTGGCAAGCACTGCGTCAGTTGTAAACGAGACACCTTATTGGCGTGTGCCTCGTGGCAAGTACTGCGTCATTTGTAAACAAGACACCTTATTGGCGTGTGCCTCGTGGCAAGCACTGCGTCATTTGTAAACAAGACACCTTATTGGCGTGTGCCTCGTGGCAAGCACTGCGTCATTTATAAACAAGACACCTTATTGGCGTGTGCCTCGTGGCAAGCACTGCGACATTTGTAAACAAGACACCTTATTGGCGTGTGCCTCGTGGCAAGCACTGCGTCATTTGCAAACAAGACCTCTGACTGGCGTGTGCTTCGTGGCAAGCACTGCGTCATTTGTAAGCAAGAAACTTATTGGCGTGTGCCTCGTGGCAAGCACTGCATCAGTTGTAAACAAAACAACTTATTGGCGTGTGCCTCGTGGCAAGCACTGCATCAGTTGTATACAAAACACCTTATTGGCGTGTGCCTCGTGGCAAGTACTGCGTCATTTGTAAACAAAACACCTGACTGGCGTGTGCCTCGTGGCAAGCACTGCATCAGTTGTAAACAAAACACCTTATTGGCGTGTGCCTCGTGGCAAGCACTGTGTCAGTTGTAAACGAGACACCTTATTGGCGTGTGCCTCGTGGCAAGCACTGCGTCATTTGTAAACAAAACACCTGACTGGCGTGTGCCTCGTGACAAGCACTGCATCAGTTGTAAACAAAACACCTTATTGGCGTGTGCCTCGTGGCAAGCACTGTGTCAGTTGTAAACGAGACACCTTATTGGCGTGTGCCTCGTGGCAAGCACTGCGTCATTTGTAAACAAGACACCTTATTGGCGTGTGCCTCGTGGCAAGCACTGCGTCATTTGTAAACAAGACACCTTATTGTCGTGTGCCTCGTGGCAAGCACTGCGTCATTTATAAACAAGACACCTTATTGGCGTGTGCCTCGTGGCAAGCACTGCGTCATTTGTAAACAAGACACCTTATTGTCGTGTGCCTCGTGGCAAGCACTGCGTCATTTATAAACAAGACACCTTATTGGCGTGTGCCTCGTGGCAAGCACTGCGACATTTGTAAACAAGACACCTTATTGGCGTGTGCCTCGTGGCAAGCACTGCGACATTTGTAAACAAGACACCTTATTGGCGTGTGCCTCGTGGCAAGCACTGCATCTTTTGTAAACAAGACATCTGACTGGCGTGTGCTTCGTGGCAAGCACTGCGTCATTTGCAAACAAGACCTCTGACTGGCGTGTGCTTCGTGGCAAGCACTGCGTCATTTGTAAACAAGAAACTTATTGGCGTGTGCCTCGTGGCAAGCACTGCATCAGTTGTAAACAAAACAACTTACTGGCGTGTGCCTCGTGGCAAGCACTGCATCAGTTGTAAACAAAACATCTTACTAGCGTGTGCCTCGTGGGAAGCACTGCATCAGTTGTAAACAAAACACCTGACCGGCGTGTGCCTCGTGGCAAGCACTGCCTCAGTTGTAAACAGAACACCTTACTGGCGTGTGCCTCGTGGCAAGCACTGCATCAGTTGTAAACAAAACACCTTAGTAGCGTGTGCCTCGTGGCAAGCAGTGCATCAGTTGTAAACAAAACACCTTATTGGCATGTGCCTCGTGGCAAGTACTGCGTCATTTGTAAACAAAACACCTGACTGGCGTGTGCCTCGTGGCAAGCACTGCATCAGTTGTAAACAAAACACCTGACTGGCGTGTGCCTCGCGGCTAGTACTGCCTCAGTTTTAAACAAAACGCCTGACTGGCGTGTGCTTCGATGTAAACAAAACACTTGCCCCTTGCGGTACACTATCTTGGGAGATCGACACGAATCTAAATGTTAGGCCGGAAAGGTGCGAATGTAACTGAAATTATGCAGTCATTTAAGTAATAAAATGAAGATTCAGTTTTTCATAGCTAAGAAAACAGAAACATGGAAGAATGAAAATCACGTATTTTAGAGTTAAGCAAAGCTGACATACAAGGATACAAATTATTCTAATACTGCTATTATCCGTTGCGAACTAAAACAAGAGTAGTTGCTCTTAATACACAAATAAATAAAAGTATTATCTTTATTTTTGTAAAACAATTGCGCTTTTCTGTATATTAATGGGCTGAAATAAAACTAATGATCTCGTCATAAATTAGAGCTGTGGTCATTTCTGTACAAGTAAACATGACGTTGCTACTATCCTTAAAATAAAGTATACATAATATGGAGTTTATCTATACGTATGACAAACCAAATTCGTATCTATTGCGGAGATATTGCTACGTTTACAAGTACCAGTCACCATTTTGAAATAAATGCCATAATCCAGTCTAAATATATTTATAGGCACTTTACAAAAAATACCGAAAATGTACGTCATTTATGGCGATTATGTGGTGTTTAGTTAGCTTTTATTATTACTTAATTGAAGTTCTTAAAATTAAGTTGCATTTCAGCTCACAAGAGACCATACTGTTTGTGTTTTTTGTTTCCTTCTTATTTTAATGAAAGGGGAAAACAGAAGAAGAGTTGGAGACAAAGAGTGACTTATTTCGCTAGATTTCTTTGGCCATGTATAAGAACTCCGTTGATGCGAACGGGTTCATGATCGCAAGCTAAATTCTTTCGTACTGCAAACAGTTGTACTTTAACCTTTCCGCCGGCCTTCACACCAACGTCAAGCGATATTTCCCCTAGCCCCTCAGGCAGCCGAATTTGTTGTTGAGAACACGCGACATGTACGTATCGAGCGGCCCTCAACGTTGCCATATTTCGCGCAGAAATTAAACTTTGCATTACACTTTAACATTAAATTGTGGCTAAATTCTTTCGAATTAAGATAAAAAGGCATTACAGCGTTGCTCACACAATGTTTGTGCGACAGTGAAATAATAAACCATTTATGTCCCTTCGTCAAGAAGCTAGATGGCTCTAAATGTTTGATATATACATATACATACATACACACACACACACACACACACACACATATATATATATATATATTTTTTTTTTTTTCGGCGAAACGGTTCTTTATTGACAACAATTGTATTGGACATATTTGTTACACTCATGTAGTATCTCTGGTTAACGTCTGGCCGAAACAGTACCTTCCACCCATATAACTCTTGCACGAACTATTCTTAGAAACGCTTATCATGTTAATCGAGATAGACATTTGTAGAAATGGTTTTATTACACATTTCCTTGTAGATAAAATAGGAATAGGGGAATACAGTAAGTTTAAGCGATAGTCGAAACTTTTAAGAGCTGATCGCTAAGTGATGGCTTTGAAATCCCATTATCTTAGTAGGGAGGGGGAAAACAAATTACGATTTCCCATTTGAGAAAAACATAAATATTTGAAATTTCAACCCAATAACAAGGAATGTCTCGGAAATGGTTAACTGCAAAAAATAAATTAATTACTTTAAAAATATTTGACATTAATTGTGAGCTTATGAGATCTACATTTTTGTGCAGTAAGATTCTGTCTCTCTCCCTTACGACTTACCAGATATCTAAGTCATTCAGAGTCCTTCAGAGGCTATACCCAAAAAAATTCAAGGTGTACATTTTATTTGCAATACAAGTATACTAAAGACGTGGCAGTGGCGAGGTGTGCATGTATCCACTGTTGCCACTGGAAACGTGAATAATGTTAAGAGTGTCAAACAATTCTGGCAAATGACACTTTGTAAGGCTTAACTCCCGTCACCATACAGTGCTCCCCTGAATTACTGTGATAGTTCGCCACTGCACTGGCCTAGTTGTTCCGTTTCCACATAATTTCAGTGGACACACTAGACATGAGACCGGACTGGTATAGGGGCGCGTGAGAGGGGAAATTCGGAAATATCTTAGAACGGATTCTTGTTGCCTTATTGTTGCCATTCTTAGGTTTGGATACATGCTAAGCTTTTGCTGGATGAAAGAAAGCGCGCCAAATACCCCGCCCTTCAACAGTTTTCTGTTGTCCCAAAATTGGGAGGGGATGTCCCTGTTACTTTTTCTGTGGAAAGTGTACCTCAAAGGAAGCCCTTTTAGAAATTGTCTAATAGTTAGTTACCTCGAGTGCTGTTTTGAAGGTGAACATGAATAATTAATTATTGTGACGTTATAAGATATAAACGCTAAATGATGAATCCGCAGAATGCTGTAGTATCAAAAAATGTCATTGTGAAATCAAAGGCTTGTTCATAGTGCCGTTTTCTGCGAGACGTTTTAACCATAAACAAGATCATTAAATAATGTATGCCTACTCCTACTCTCACAAGTTTGGTAAAAGAACAAAAAAGGAGTAAGATGGTTGTTGGGACCAGGGGCTTAGTTGGTTTGTGGATGCTTGAACAGAAATAGGCTTTATTGCTGGCCGTGTCTTTTGTTTTCCTCCGAGAAAAACTCATGGAATGGAAATGGGGTACATGACTTGGATAGCCTTAGGACATTGAAACGCAGGCATGAGGTATCTTCTGTACACGTAAGAGATATTGCAGATTTAGTTAAATTTGGAAAAAGTCCATTGAATTTGCTCTTGGCGAAGCTTATAGAAAGAGCATGGAGCAGCACAATGAAAGGGCAAAACACAACAGATAACACGGTATTTAATTGAGTTGTGTGCTATTTGGCCAAATAAGAGCTCGCATTTCATGGGAGGGACGAGGGAGAGCATTCTGCAAACCGAGGAAATTACCATGAACGTCCTGTGGTATTTGCAAAAAAGGATGACATTTCGTCATCATTTAGAAACTATGGGAAATATTGTTTTTACACCATTAGAAGAGTTTAAGTGCGGCAACAAGTTAGATGCTCTAACATATGATGGTGCAGCAGTAATGGCTGGCCATCACGGAGACATGCAAAAATTAATAGGGATAAATATGCTTAACCCATAATTATGCACTGCTATGCCCACCAATTAAACCCAGTGCTTCAACAGTCTGTACAGCATATTAAGGAGAGTAGGTTATCTTTTCAGACATCTGGTTTCGCAGCCTTCCTTACAATATTGCCTGAAAGAACTGCGACGCTGGATAAAATAATACAAAGAAGTATGCTTAATGTAGCTATTACGCGTTAGATTAATGCTGGCAGGCTCGTGTAAGTTGTTTCTACTGCTTATCCTGGTCTAGAACTATCTTTGGTGAAATTAAGGATAATGCGAATGAATGGGATGGTGAAATCCGAATGTGTGCAAAGGGATTTTACATGACCCTGCTTGAGTTTGATTTCACATTCTTATCCAGCCACTGAAATAAATATTGCAGCCCACGGAGAAACTAGCACACCTCACAAGTGACAAAGTGGGCGTGGTCCCATACGGACGGTTAATACCGCACATGAGGTCCATCCCGCCCTAGGTATGCTGGAAGAATCGTAGCCAACAGACACAAAACCTTGTGGAATCTGTCAGTCCCTACTATACTGCAAAGATAAAGCATTAAGCGGCTAGGTGCTCTGCAGATATAACATTCCGTACACGAGAACCTGTACGACCTGCTTTGGAATGTTGCTGGAATGCTGCAACCAGCACAGTCGTTCTTCAAATCTCAACCAGGATACATCGACCTAGCCGCCACTGAAGATGTCTGCCGCAGTCGCAGACGAAACGTCTGTGAAAAAGGAGGCCAGTAGACCACGTCCCACAATCCCGTATGTAGGATGTATAGTCTCTTACTGTGTGTACTATTTGCTTCCTATAACATTGTATGCCTGTCTGCATGGGTGCGTGCCTGCGTGTGTGTGTGTGTCTGTATGTATGTATGTGTGTGTATGTATGTATGTGTCTGTATGTCTGTATGTATGTGTGTATGTGTGTATGTGTGTATGTGTGTATGTGTGTATGTATGTATGTATGTATGTATGTATGTATGTATGTATGTATGTATGTATGTATGTATGTATGTATGTATGTATGTATGTATGTATGTATGTATGTATGTATGTATGTATGTATGTATGTATGTATGTATGTATGTATGTATGTATGTATGTATGTATGTATGTATGTATGTATGTATGTATGTATGTATGTATGTATGTATGTATGTATGTATGTATGTATGTATGTATGTATGTATGTATGTATGTATGTATGTATGTATGTATGTATGTATGTATGTATGTATGTATGTATGTATGTATGTATGTATGTATGTATGTATGTATGTATGTATGTATGTATGTATGTATGTATGTATGTATGTATGTATGTATGTATGTATGTATGTATGTATGTATGTATGTATGTATGTATGTATGTATGTATGTATGTATGTATGTATGTATGTATGTATGTATGTATGTATGTATGTATGTATGTATGTATGTATGTATGTATGTATGTATGTATGTATGTATGTATGTATGTATGTATGTATGTATGTATGTATGTATGTATGTATGTATGTATGTATGTATGTATGTATGTATGTATGTATGTATGTATGTATGTATGTATGTATGTATGTATGTATGTATGTATGTATGTATGTATGTATGTATGTATGTATGTATGTATGTATGTATGTATGTATGTATGTATGTATGTATGTATGTATGTATGTATGTATGTATGTATGTATGTATGTATGTATGTATGTATGTATGTATGTATGTATGTATGTATGTATGTATGTATGTATGTATGTATGTATGTATGTATGTATGTATGTATGTATGTATGTATGTATGTATGTATGTATGTATGTATGTATGTATGTATGTATGTATGTATGTATGTATGTATGTATGTATGTATGTATGTATGTATGTATGTATGTATGTATGTATGTATGTATGTATGTATGTATGTATGTATGTATGTATGTGGGTGGATGGGTAGGTAGGTATCTACGTGTGGATGTGTGCATGTCTGTGCGTGTGGATGTGTGCATATCTGTACGTGTGGATGTGTGCATGTCTGTACGTGTGGATGTGTGCATGTCTGTACGTGTGGATGTGCATATCTGTACGTGTGGATGTGTGCATGTCTGTACGTGTGGATGTGTGCATGTCTGTACGTGTGGATGTGTGCATGTCTGTACCTGTGGATGTGTGTATGTCTGTACGTGTGGATGTGTGCATGTCTGTACGTGTGGATGTGTGCATGTCTGTACGTGTGGATGTGTGCATGTCTGTACGTGTGGATGTGTGCATGTCTGTACGTGTGGATGTGTGCAGGTATGTACGTGTGGATGTGTGCATGTCTGTACGTGTGGATGTGTGCATGTCTGTACGTGTGGATGTGTGCATGTATGTACGTGTGGATGTGTGCATGTATGTACGTGTGGATGTGTGCATGTCTGTACGTGTGGATGAAGCCACTTTTACATTTACATAGAAATTAATAAGTATCGTGACATACTGAAGGCCCTCTTAGAGCACTTTGTTGGGAGATTTTCAGGTTTGGAGGCTCTCAAATCCAAACTGAGTCTATTTCAGCTCTCCTATTCTGTTGATCCCGAGAATGTTGTTCTTGAGCTTCAACTACAACTTACTAATTTATCCTGTGATTCAGATCTAAAAAAGGCGTACAGCGATAATAATATTGTCAGTTTTTATCAAGCCCTTGATCCACAAACATACCCAAAATTTCGAAAATTTGCTGCAGAAATGTGTAAATTTGGCAGTACATAATATCTGCGAACAATTTTTTCTCTAATGAGTTGGACAAAGTGCCATCTAAGGGCAAAATTGTCTGATGATAACCTCACGTCTGCCTCGAGACTTGCTTCTGTAACCAATGATTCCCCAGATATTAAGTTTTCGGTGGAATACCATAAACTGGCAATAAGAAATCAAAGTGTGACCACAAGTACAGGTTTTAATGTGAAGTTACGTTTATTTTACGTTACAGGAGCAATTTCCTCCCTTTTGAGTTGTAAAATTAAAAAGTTATACAAATGTTCGTTCTTTTGAGCTTTTAAGTTTTGCTTTCGGAATATTAATTTGTTTTTGATTCACTATGGTATTATGCAATTCATATTAAAACCTTATGGCCACAAAATCTATGTAAAGTACTTTTAAACCAAACACTAAACATAATAATAAAAAGAGTTAACTCTATTTTCCCTTCGAACTTTGCATAGCCATGTTTTACTATGTATTACTTAACACCGACGCAGTCTGTGTGTATACCACAGTCTATCTCAGAGCGCACAATGCCCACGAATATTGCGCTTGGGTTGACATCGCTGCTCCACAGGAAGTAAATAAGATGTGTTCCATGCATGAGCGTAATAAATGAGCAAATTCCTGCCCACTTTCCAGGCTTCGTAAAACGCACCTTCGAAACCTAAGTAATTCTGATTTGTATTTTCAGAAAATCTTTACTAATCACAAAATCAGGATTAGATTACCTATAACAGCAACTTTTGTGAAAAACACAAAATAAACGTTTTGTTCTTTATGGCACACAGTTAAATACTCTGTCGTGAAACTTAAAGGTATCCAAGCATTTTCATTAAAGAAAGATATCTAGAATTCTTAATTTTCCTTTTCTCTGCAAGTTTAATTGGGACAAAGGATGTGTTAGATTTATTTCTTGCCTATATACCGAATCATTTGTTAGGGGTTTAGGAAGAAAGAGCAGTTTCAATGAAGCGAAAACAGCAATAAAAGCTATGGAGACTGAGGGTAATAATATTTCACTGAGTGGAACGTTAGGAACACGTGCTGCAGAGTTGGGTAGCTTCCAGATCAAGCTATTGTCGTCACAGCTTAATGAAACAAAGATATCTACTTGTTTTATGGTAATGTCCCAACATTAAAGGAACTACACCAAGATATGAGGGTATAGTAGCTTCTGGAACAACACAAATGTGTTACTCCAACGAGCAACTCAGGAAAACAAATATTTCACTTAAAAATAAGCTCTCAGCACAGTTTAAGTGGTTTCATATTTCACCTAAATCTCCACATTATCAAGTAATTGAAGTTTAGAAAAAACACGATTATTATTTGTAACTTCTTAAACTGAATGGAATATTAATGATTTATTCTTCTCTAT
Organism: Tenodera sinensis; assembly: GCA_030765045.1. Classification (NCBI taxonomy): domain Eukaryota; kingdom Metazoa; phylum Arthropoda; class Insecta; order Mantodea; family Mantidae; genus Tenodera; species Tenodera sinensis. Next base: position 144,277,972 of record CM060962.1, read on the forward strand.
TCTTCAAGAGAAGACTGTGTAAGAGTAAGCAATGAAGGATCAAATTCTAAGATTGATGATCCAAACTCCCAAAGCCGAGAATCTGAATTTCAATGTGGTTGTTTTATATATTATTTCAAATAGTCAAACACAGTTCTTCACCACGTTTCATAGCTGACATAGTGTCTTCTTTTCATGTACGCCCCATTAAACATGCATTGTCAAAAGAAAGTTCTCATAGTACAAAATTAATCTCACTGATAAACGCAGAAGTTCCACTTTTGACAATCAGCTTATTTACAAAGTTGTGCATTGTAATTTCTTCTTATTATGATGAAAAATATGTATATTTCATTATGCAATTTATTTTATTGGCAACTAGTTAAATAACGCAAATATCTTTCCTAAGCTTCATTTCACTTTATTCGGAGCTACTAAAGTGTATGGTCTCTAAAAACAAGAAGGGGAGAAGGAGTCAGGTTCACTGAATCACTTATGGAACTACCCCCAGTAAAGAAAGGAAACAGGGAAGCGCTTAAAAGATTTCGTCGATATCGTATCATTTAGGTAGGCACGAAATGTAGAATTACTGTATGCAAGGCAATTCATATATTTAGCACTGTACCTCTGACCGCCACACGGTCACCTGCTTCCCTACGATTTCATTTACGCTCACCACGGTCCAGTCACACTTAACTTGCGCTAAAGATACCGAACTCCGGCGGTCTAGTGATTATTCTGTAATTTTTCAAACATTTACTGTTGGTTTATAGCTCTTCTTCAAACGGGTTTTAGTCATGAAAATTCGGGTGCTGCACATAATTTTTTAGTTTTATTTCTTATACTGCAACATAGAAATACTAAAAATATCTCAACAACTTCAACTACTGATCATAACTGAATATTATATTACCGGTATAATTATATAAGGGACACCTGTGTAATGGTAATGAGTGAAAAAGATCCTAAGTGCATCGCGCACACTTCATTATAACCAAAAATGTTTTAATTCTACTAATATTTCTATGTTTTTCCTGTTTATAACTCAAACTAAATTCCACAACTAACACTAAACTTCCATCTACTCTGTACACTCGATCTGTCCCTTTTATTTACTATCCTAGCCTCGGGTCTACAATTATATGACTGCTCTAACGTTAACAACTCTGAACCTTTCCATGTTAATCTTACTTTAGTTTTAATTAATAACCTCGATCTTCCACCGCCACTGTAAGTGTGGGTAATGAGATAAGTGTGTAATTATTATTTACTTATGCCAACAAGCATACTACTGGTGTTTTTAAACACACAAGCTGTGTGTGGGCAATGTCGTACTGGCAAGTTAGCCATGGTAGCTTAGTGGTTAAAGGAGCCGCTCTATAAGCGGAAGATCCGTGGTTCAAATCCTCGCTATGGCATTGCATTTTTCAGTCCTGATTCCACCTCTTAGATAAGTATATTTTAAGAATTGGCACAATATTTAAAAACTAATGTACTACATGCCCATTTATCTAGACCCAATGGCTGTTTATTTCAAAATCATTCGTACAGAACTTGTTTGTATACACATCAGTTAATCGACACAAATATTTGCAAAAATACTTTCATCACAAATTTTATTGGTATAGTGGTAATACAACAGGAAATGTGATACTCAACTCCTTAAAAACCGGGGCATTATATGCTGGCTTTGAACTTCATACTGTTTCTAACACATTCTACAGACTAATAATTGAACGGTGAAAGCATATGCAAAATGACCAAGGTGCTGAAAAATTCAAACCAATAACAACGAAGTGGCTAATGACACAAAAAAGCTAGTGTAAATAAATAAATATCACAGGCTCTTCCCAGAAAATGTAAGAAAATGTTAGCCATTTGTGAGAAAATAAGAAGTTAAAAATCTGATATGTTGCACTCACATTACTTTCTCTACTCTTGTGCTGCCTATTCTTACAAACTCTTATTCGTCCATCTTCATCATCTTAGTCCAGCTAAAAATTTGCAGAAGTTATCTTATTGCTGATTTTCTTGAAGGTGCCAGGGGAATATGGGAACACAGTACGCTTTGGGCGACAGTCAAATCTTTTAAAGCTGGTCGTTATGTGAAGGCTTTGAAATTCCGTTCTCTTTGCCAAGAGATAAACAAGTGAATAACGACTTTCCATTTCAGAGAAGTTCAAATATTTCAAAACTCACACAAATAACAAAGAATATCTCCGAAATGGTACACTCCACAAAAAATGCATTTGGACATAACTTGTTTGTTTTAACGAGATCCACATTTCTATGGTAATATTTGGTTTATCTCTAACCGCTTACGAGTTATGCCAAAGTCATCAAGAGTAAGCAGGATTACATGGGCTATAACCAGAAAATTCAAAATATACATTTCATTTGCCATAAGAATATCTTAAACATATGGTATTTTAATCACAATCGTTAGTCATTTTTGAGAAAATCAAATTTTCCGAAAAATTTTCCATGTGAAGTGTAGTTTCGAGCGGAGGAACTTTCTTCAAACTTTTCGTGTCGCATCCTTGAAAGATATTAAACTTAAATACCAACTTCGGTTTATAACCGACTCTCGTTTTTGAGTTATGCTGTCCACAGACTGACAGACAGACACACACGCGCACACACAAGGACCTTTTTTCTAAAAATGCGTTTTTGGATTCAAAGAAGATATTTGCGGTGAAATCTCGACATCGAAATGTTGAGTCGAATGTAATATTCCTACTTACTATACGTAGTATTGAAAGTGATAAACATTTTGCGTTTAAGGGGTTGTTTTCATTGCGGGATTATCTTGAAAATGTTAGTGTCGAATCCTTGGAATATACGGAAGTTACATAATACGGAAGTTAATTTTTCGTTTTGCACGCGCGCGCAAACACACACACACACACACACACACACACACACACACACACACACACACACACACACACACACACACACACATACACACACCCTATGAGAAATACGCGCGGACGTTTTTCTCATAGTAGTTAACATTTGCCTCTACGCAAAACCGCCGATATGACCAAAGTAATTATAGATGGCTATACAAATGAAACAATAAAATATTATTATTTATTTATGCCAACAAACTTACTGTTGGTGTTTTTAAACACACAAGCCGTGTGTGGGCAAAGTTTAAGAGGTAGAACTGGAACTTAAAAATTCAATGCCACAACTGGGATTTGAACCACAGACCTTCCGCCCGGCAAGCGGAAGGTCTGTGGTTCAAATCCCAGTTGTGGCATTGAATTTTTAAGTTCCAGTTCTACCTCAATAAAATATTATTTAAAACAATTAAGAGTTTGATTATGGATTACTTGAGAATCCTTTTCAAGGACTATGATTTATTTTACATGTATTCTCGAAATACGGGTTTGAGGCCTCTTAGACCATATGAAACTAATGCTAATTTGTATTTTCGGAGACAACGGCTGCACCGATCACATGATCTATAAATGTTTCCTAAAAAAAACGCACGGCCACCGCAAGTAACTCTCAATCGAGGAATCCAGAATTCCTAGTCGAAGGTGTAGTCAGAATCAAAACTAAAACTGCTTGATCTCACTTAACATGAAATGAGCTCTTTGATCCCTTGACCGATCGCGTAGTGGTATGCCAACAACCCGTGAGCACTCTATCACATTAGTCGCTTTGTGTGGCCACTTCGGAAATCGATTTCTGGATTCCCTTTATGGTTGCATGTTCATCACAGAGACAACGCAAACACTGGGGACACTTTGGGACTGCTGTGTCACAATATCGCCCTGAGAGGCGATGGGAACCACACTGAAACACCTGTCGGTGCATACATGCGCCATCTAGGTACTTGAAAGTATTTTCCTTTTGGTTAAGGCAACGTGCACATACATTAGTTTCTGTAACAACTGCCCAAAACGTAAACTTGCTTTCTACAACTACAGGTAGTGGTTAGTTTTGCCGTCCTGGGAATGTGATAGTTTCATTAGGTAACCACCTAACCCTTATCGTGGTAGGTACCAACTTGTTTTTCTTTTGTGCTTGCTTTCACCAACTCTCGCGCTTTGCGGTGGGTTCTGGCTGTGGACATTTTTCCACAGGCAGTTTTTTGTCTATGGTTTCACTAATCACTGTGTAAAATACTCAAAACTAAAAGATATATACGCAAGCTGATAACGGCAGAACCCGGGTTCTTTAAAAAAAGCAACAAAATAATAATAATGTAAACATGACATTACGTGTACCCCCAAAAAACAGAGCTAATTATTGGCTTCAGAAGAAATTCATGACACTTCATGCATCACATGAAAGAAGCTGCTTATAGAGTTCACACTATGGATTACTTTCGCCCTTGTGTATGAATAATATTACCTTTTGGCGCCATTATGTGTTTTTAGTTCTTGATAAGTCGACAGACATCAGTAACTATGACTAGGACTAGGAAGTTCATGCATTTGCATGTTTTTCCATAGGGGTTAAAATGTATGCTTTTACATTATGGAATGTTCAGTCATTTGGACATGATTTTATGGTGCATATAACCACATATTTTCTTCATTTTGATAAATGCAGCATATATGAATATTATAGCCCATATACTGCATATTTTAATGATTTTTATGGTTTTTTATTATTTTTTTCCATCTTTATAATATTTTTTCACATTGGTAGTATAGCACATGATGATGCAATTCGCAAGGTGGCAGTAGTAGTAGGGCTGTAGGGCGCACAACTGCTACGGTCATTAGCGCCCATTCAGAACAAAATGGCTAAAACAACTAATAACTAAGCCTCTAAGTCTAAAACATTAAAAACATTAAAAAAAATTTTAAAGTCACCAACACAGTGCGAGAAGTCGTAAAGGCAAAGCAAAACTAAAAAGTAGAGCAATGACCCATTAAGGGATAGATAAACAAACCGCACGACCAACAAAAACAATAAACCCAGTGCGTCAAACACGGTCCCCCAAACCGCTAAGGCGGATAAAATGCAATAAACGCTCTACGGCACTAGATGTATCTGCCAGCACTTCAGCAAGTGTGGCTGGCAGACCCACAGACAAACGTAACTGAGCTAAAAACTGGCACTGAATTAAAACGTGCCGCACCGTCAATGGCCCATGACAATGAGTACAGACCGGCGCAGCATCGAATCTGCTTAAAATCACTTCCTCGCCGCGAGAAGCGCGCGAGGAGGTCCTCCAGGTGACAGGGAGGGGATTCACCTCCCTGAGTTTGTTTCCCTGAATAGTCGACCACTCCGCCGTCCAACGACAAAGGATAGAACTGCGCAAAGTCGCGCTAATATCAGCAGAGGGAACGTGAGAGCTAACACACCTGGGAGCTAAAACCGCTGCCTTCGCGGCAGCATCAGCAGCCTCGTTTCCCGGTAGGCCTACGTGTCCAGGCACCCACAAGAAGGACACGCTAGCGCCAGCACTAGCGAGGGAATGAAGGTTGTCCTGGATGCGCTGCACTAGGGGGTGGTAGTTGTACAGCGATCGTAGGCTCTCCAACGCACTCAAGGAATCCGAACAGATAACCCAGCGTTGCAAGGCTTGCCGACGAATGTATAAAGAGCTTGGTAGATACCAAAAAGCTCAGCGGTAAAATCGAGCACTGCGCTAAAAGTCTAAAGCTAAAACTTTGGCGACCATGGATAAAAGTACATCCTACTCCCCTATCGTCCTTCGAGCCATCAGTGTAAATAAAAGAGCTGTACGCAAACTGTGTCTGAATTTCTAAAAAGGCTGAACGGAGAACCGAAGCTGGTGTCGTGGACTTCGGCATGGACGTTAACCCCAGATCGACGGGGCTTTCTGGTCTGAGCCATGGCGGGAACTGCGTTTCGCCTTTGGGAAACGCCGCCGGTAAAGTGAAGTCCAATGTCCGAAGGAGGGAGCGAAAACGAACACCAGGGGGGAGTATGGCCAGGGAGCTCGTTGAGTATTGGTGGTCCAAGGAGTCATTAAAGAAAGAACTAAAAGACGGGTGACGCGGCAAACCAGAGAGCCTGCAGGCGTAACTGCACAGAAGTACGTCCCACCGATGAGACAGCGGGGCTTCAGCGGCTTCCGCACACATGCTGGTAACGGGGCTTGTTGGAAAAGCGCAAATACTCAAACGGATACCACGGTGATGAATGGGGTCAAGTCGTTTTAAAATCGACGGTCGAGCCGACGAATACACCATAGAACCGTAGTCAAGCTTAGATCGGACAAGAGAGCGATATAGGCTTAAAAGAACTGTCCGATCGGCTCCCCAGGATGTGCCACATAAAACGCGTAAAACACCAAGAGAACGTTCACACCTTGCTTTTAAATAGGAGATATGGGGCGACCAACTGAGTTTTCTGTCAAAAATCAATCTCAGGAATTTCGTCTCGTCTGCGTAAGGAAGTACGTCGGCACCGAGATGCAGAGAAGGTGGAAGGAAGGCCTTCCGGCGCCAAAAGTTAACGCAGACAGTTTTCTCAGCGGAGAACTTAAAGCCGTTGTTGACACTCCAAGTGAACAGGTGATCTAGACACAATTGGAGGCGGCGTTGTAGGAGAGAAGTTCGTCGAGAACTTAAGTAAATGGCAAAGTCATCCACAAACAAAGAGTGTGACACACCAGCAGGAATGCACTCCACAATGGGATTAATGGCAATAGCGAATAGTGTGACGGTGAGTACCGAGCCCTGCGGTACTCCGTTCTCTTGGGTAAAAACACGAGATAAAACCGAGCGCACCCTGACACGAAAGACTCTATCCCGCATAAACTCCCCAATAAAAAGGGGCAGGCGACCGCGAGTTCCCCAGTTATGGAGAATGCGAAGAATTCCATGCCTCCAGCAAGTGTCATAGGTCTTCTTTAGATCGAAAAATACAGCAACCGTTTGGTTCTTCCTCAGAAAGCCATCCATGATGTAAGTGGATAACGATACCAAGTGGTCGGTCGTTGAACGGAAACGACGAAAACCGCAGTGAGCGTTGGACAGGAGATGGTGAGTTTCAAGTCACCACGTCAATTGCCCGTTGATCATTCGCTCCATCACCTTGCAAATGACACTGGTGAGGGAGACGGGACGATAACTGGAAGGGAGATGGCGATCCTTTCCAGGTTTTAAAATCGGGACGATGGTGGCTTCACGCCAAGCGGAGGGAAATGTGGCGGTGTGCCAGATACGGTTATACAACTCTAAGAGGAAGAGTTTACCAGCCGAAGACAGGTGAAATATCATGAACTTGTGGATACAGTCCGGCCCTGGAGCGGAGGGTTTGGAGGAGGCCAGAGCCCACTCCAACTCCTGCATGCTGAAAAAGGCGTTATAACACTCCCGGTTAGAAACACCCGCAGCGCCGCCCGAAGCCCACGGACTGCCACTTGGCACTCATCGGTCCACCAAGGGACCGGAAAACCTTTCGGATGGCCAGACGACCGAGGTATAGCACGCTCGGCAGCCGTAAGTACAACGGATGTAAAGTGAGCTACCATCTGGTCAACGTCTTCGAAGTCACGATCATCAAATACAGCCATGCGGGTGTAAACAGGCCAGTTCGCTCTGTTGAGACGCCAGGAGGGTATACGTGGCGAAGGTACGTGGTGAGATAGCAAGCTGATAACACAAGGGAAATGAACGCTGGAGAAGGTGTCAGAGACGACGTTCCACTCAAAACGATGTGCAAGCTGAGTGGTACAAACTGACAAGTCCAGGTGGAAGGAAGTGCCAGTAGAATCGGAAAGAGAAGTTGGTTCACCGGTATTTAGTAGAAAGAGAGCTCTGTAGGAAAAAATCTGCTAGATGTTTTCCCCTTACGCAAGCCCTACCTGAACCCCAAAGGGGGTGGTGGGCATTAAAGTCTCCCAACAAAAGAAAGGACGTTGGGAGTTGCGACACCAGGTGGGACAGGTCAACTATTGCGAAGGGGGAAGAAGGAGGTTAATAAACGGAACAGAGGGTAAAAGTAAAATCAGGTAAACTCAGGGTAATAGCAACAGCTTGCAAGGGAGTGATAAGATTAAGAGGTTGGTAAAAGACGTCATCACGAATTAGGAGCATGACACCTCCATGAGCAGGAATACCTGGTTCCGGGTGGGAGGTCAAAGCGCACCGGAGTAAAGCCTTTGAATGTAAAGGAGTCCTGCTGGCGAAGCTTTGTCTGCTGCAAGCACAGAACGCTAGGGGATAGCGAACTAATAAGTACTTGCAGGTCGGTCCTATGTGCACGTATGCCACGTATATTCCACTGAATTATGGACATCCTGGAACGAAGAGGATAAGCTGTCGATTACGGTCACTTGACCAGCGGCTGCCGCTTCAATTTACCCTTCTGAGAGCGCGTGGGGCTAGGTTTGTTTGGAGCAGATGGTTCGTGCTCCATAGGCTCCACGGACGGAGGAGGCTCTGTGTCACCACTAGCAGAAGATAGAGGAGCATATCTGTTATCCGTGGAAACGGGAGGTGAAGAGACCCTTGGCGCCCGGCCATGCCCTCTGGTGTGCTGAGAGCATGAGCGCCGAGGAGGGGAAGGTGAAGCACGCTTCCAAGTGGCCGATGTCGGAGGGTCTTTACGGAAATCGCTGCGTTTCGGCTCAACTCTAAACTTCCGGGTATCGGTACTGGCAGGAAGATTCTTGGGGCTCGTACAGGTTGATGTAGAAGCTGTGGCCTGACTAGACTGAGCTAAAATAGGGGTGGTGCTAATAGGGCCAGTTTGGGTACCGACATCCCGCTTTGGCACTGGAGTTGACACAACCGAACTAAAGGTACCAAATTTGAGAATTGAAGGCTGGCGAGCAAGATGTTTATTTGCGGGCTTCAGAAAAGGATAAACGCTCCTTCACACGTAGCTCTTGTACAGCCTTCTCGTCCAGGTAACGTGGACAGTCACGGGATGTCGCCGGGTGGGCACCTCGACAGTTTACACAGTTAGGAGCAGATGGACATGTTCCGTCATGGGCATCATTTCCACAGGTGAAACAAACAGGAACCGAAGCCTTGCAAGAGGTCTGTGTATGGCCATAACGTTGACATTGAAAACACCGCATCGGACGCGGGATATATGGTCGAACGTTAATCACCTCATAGCCGGCCTTTAACTTCTGAGGGAGATCGAGCAGATCAAACGTAAGAAACAGAGTGCGGGTATCAACCTGCACTCCGTCACGCCCAGTGCGGACCCGATAGACAGATGTTACTCCCTGGTCAGATAAGTATCCCTGAATCTCTTCCTCCGGCATGGTCATGTCCAGGTTTCATGGGCATTACCAAAAAGCAACATCTGACTCGCTCGCATGTACTTCATGCCAGCTTAAAGCTTTCAATTACTAACCGGGGTGCTATGCGGGACCCGACTAACGCACGATGATGCACGAAACCATTAGCATTGTACGAACTAACACGTGGAGCGGTTTTTTAGTGAGTAACCCTGCCCCTTCAGGGCGCAGGGACCCTCACACTGTTGGCCTCAGCATGTCCGCCTCCGCCTGTAACGGGTTTTTCCCCTCCACGGTATTAAAAAAAAAAAAAACAAAAAAAAAAAAACAAAAAAAAAAAAAAAAAAACAAAAAAACCCTCCGGCATACCATCCAACAAGTGGGTGGTTATTACGCCCTTGGCAGAGTTGAAGCTCCTGTGCTTCTCAACACGGATAAGATATCCGTGGAGTAGTTTCGCCTTCAGCAACTTGTCGAACTGAGTGGACGTATACGTTTCAACAGGTAGCGATCCTGTTCTTAGGCGGGTACATGATTTCACCGGCCCGGCTATTTTATCGAGACCTGACTGTATTACAAAGGGGTTTACCTTCAGAAACGTCTGAGCCTCTTCCGCCCTACTGATGACTAGGTAACGAGCGGTAGGAGCTACGTGTACCTCTATTTCATAAACTTGTCGTTTTCATTTAATAGTATTGTTTGCCATAGAAAGTAGGCTATAAATTTCGTCCCCCAGTGCTCCCCACCCACCACGGAGCCCAACAAGGGGTCATCCCACTGGGATGACAGGGCTACACAGGGGATATAGCGGGCTCGCCGTCCCACTCACCCTGGAGTTCGGTGCACTACCTAGTCCTGGCCGATTGACTAGGGGTGGGTTAGTCCCTAGCCTCCCGTTTAGATGAAGCAGTAACCAAAGCGGTCTATTTGAAATGCGCACCCTCCCCGAATTCAGAAACAAACTGGCCCGAGCTCCGATACGCATCCCTCAACCACCAGGATAAACCTTTCCACCGACACGGGTCTCCACGCACGGCCTACACGTGGGTGGGCGATTTGACTGGCTCCCTCACCACTAAGAGGAACCCACTTTGAGGGAGTCAGTTGGGTCGCGGCCCCTGGTGCGCCAAACCCGGACCTACCGTAGTAGGTCCCCCTAGGGGGGGGGGCAAGGTGGCGAGAACTAATGCTAAGTCATGTTGTCATGCAGTGAATCCCGTTTCCATCCTTTCATTATATGTATGTGCGTAGGGAATAATGAGTGCGTTATCTGAGAGGTTTATTTTAACAAAGATAAAGTGCAGGTCAACGTTTTGAGCAGCACGATTATAGCAACGCTTGCCTGCCCACCAGTAGTTGTGTCGTGGTCTTCAAACGTAACAGTGTTGCAAACTGGTTCCCACCAAATTAAATTAGGCATGTAAAATATTAAAACGCTCTTCAAATGCCGAAAATAAAACCAACTTTGAGTGCTAGATTAATTAATTTACAGAAAGAGCTTTCTACAGATAATAGGATACTGTTTTGTGGAGCGTGTGAGAAAAATGTAGGGAGTGAGAAAAGATTTCAAATAGTTCAGCACATAAACACAGCAAAATATAAGGAGAATTTTATTTAAAAAAACAAACAAACAAACAAACAAACAAACAAAACTCGCAAACAAAGAACCTGTTCAAAAAGAGCTAGGAGAGTGTTTAGGAAGTAGGGTTGCTGAATTTTCCTATGATTTGTGCCAAGCTGCTGATATTTCCTTGTTCAAAATTAAAAATCCGACAGTTAAAAACTTTCTTAGCAAGTACAGTCGACAACATGTGCCTGAAGAAACTAAACTGAGTAAGACTTACATAGGACATTGTTACAATAACGTATTGTCAAATATACAAAATGAATTAGCGCATCAGTTTGTGTGGTTGTCTGTTGATGAAACCCCTGATTCTGAGCGTCGTTCTGTTGCTAATATAATCGTGGGTACTTTAAATAATGAACAAACGACTGCACCTTATCTTCATGTGTGCGAATTGTTGGCCACTGACAATGTAAATGTGACCCAGTTTGTGATGGACTCTTTGAAATTACTATGGCCATGTGGAATCAAATACGACCGGTTACTTTTATTTGTTACTGATGCAGGTCCTTATATGGTAAAATCAGGACAAACTCTGAAAGGTATTTTTCCTAACTTAATTCATACAACTTGTTTGGCACACGCTCTTCATCGCATTTCTGAGACAATACGTGATTCTTTCCCACTGGTAGATAGATGTGTGTCCAGTACAAAGAGAATTTTTGTTAAATCTCCTAAAAGAGTTAAGTTGTTTAGATCAACAGCACCTAATATCCGACTTCCTCCTGCACCAGTGTTAACTCATTGGGGAACATGGATCGATGCAGTTTTATATTATGCTGAGCACATAGAAATAGTCGAAGAAGTTGTTAATTCATTGAACTATGACACGGATTCTACGTGACGAGTCTAAGAAATATGTCCAATACAATTAGTGTCAATAAAGTCAAATGGTTAATTATTTCACTAACTGTCGTGCAAACGTTGTATGAACAATGCTGTAATGCATTTCTACCTTAATTCGAATGAATTTACTCATAATTTAATGTTAACGTGACATTGCCAAATCTCTCTTAGCAATTAAACTTTGCAATGACATTTATATCCATTCGTCAAGTAGCTAGTTGGCTCCAAATATTTGACACAAATTATTTTCTTTCGGCGAAACGGTTGTTTATTAACAATAATTGTATTGTACATATTTGTTACACTCATCATGTGGAATCCCTGGTTAACGTGTGGTCAAAGCAGTACCTTCCACCTGTATAATAACAGCACATTAAATGTTAAAAAGTCTATATTGATATTTCCTGCGAAAGTAAGAAAAATGTGAATGCAACAGACACACAACTAACGTTTTGTCTGCTTTATTTCGAAACGTAATTGCTTTGAGCTCCTGCACACAGGCATACAAATACAAAACAGTACCAACTACGAGATAAACCACAATCGTCGCGAAACATAACTCATCTCCCCTTCTGAGAAGAAACTTCCTTTGAAGTCGAGCGACAATTCGAGCGTAAAGAATTTTTTTATTATAATTATTATTGTTGTTGTAGTTGTTGTTGTAGTTGTTGTAGCTGTTGTAGTTGTTGTTGTAGTTGTAGTTGTTGTAGTTGTTGTTGAAGTAGTAGTTGTAGTTGTTGTAGTTGTTGTAGTTCTTGTTGTTGTAGTTGTTGTAGTTCTTGTTGTAGTTCTTGTTGTTGTAGTTGTTGTTGTTGTAGTAGTTGTTGCTGTTGTTGTAGTTGTTGTTGTAGTAGTTGTTGTTGTAGTTGTTGTTATTATTGTTATTATTGTTATTATTATTGTTATTATTATTATTGTTATTACTACTATCACTATCACTATCTCTATCACTATCACTATCACTAATCCTTATCCTTATCCTTATCCTTATCGGCGGCGCCGGCGGCGGCAGCGGCAGCGGCAGCAGCAGCAGTTGTAGTAGTAGTAGTATTTACAAGCACTAACTTCCACATTACTGTCGCAGACAGTAACCACAGCAAGGGTTTTTTTCCCTAGTCATTAACGTGCAGAAATACTATATGAAATGAAATGCGCTGTCAAAATGTGTGATTTTTTAATGCTACCCTGGATACACACACTGCATACTGGAATAGGCTAGGGCTAGAGTACACATTTCTGCAACGACAGAAATAAAATATATTGAACCATTCATATTCGAAGTTTTGGAATATTCTAACTTTAAAATTGATTAAGTTGGTAAATTAAACCTTCCCGAATCACTGTTTTCCTTACACTCAGTAATCCTTGGTTAGAAATCCTCTTGAACTGGAGGTGCCTCTTCTTGGACATTTGAACGATCTCTGACATTATTCACAGTCGGATATTCAGAGCAGACTACATAACAACATAGCAAGTAGTGGTATAGTGTTAGGTCATTTTCAGACAACACAGTATGTGATCCTTTCGTGTGCCTGAAGTCTATATAAGATCGCATAGGGACGGGATGTTTCGCTACAATTGAGTAATGAGATCTCTTATGATGTTTCTCTGATGGTAGGTATCGCCCACTTTGTGACTGTTTTTCTGCCTGTAGATGGAAATGGATAAACAGGACATATCATCCTATGGGAACAAGAGGTAATCAGGAAGCGCATGTTCTCCCAGTAGATACACAGGTAATTATACAGCGAGGTCCTTGTTTCCGACACTAAAGGGCTTGTCTGATTAGCCTGTTTGCCAACATAACACCTTCCTCCCTGGTGTTCTCACTAACATCGAGACGTGCAGGGTACTATCGTTGTACTAACTGCAGCACATGTTCAACATTAATCACACATCAGAGAATCCCTCGACATTATGAAAATAACGTTTTTCGAGAAGGAATGACGCTTAACTCCATGTTATGTATTGAAAATTGGCAAACACACATTGCAGCCCGTTCATCCTATTAAGTGAAATAATTGATTCGTCTGTGAAATCAGTATTGCCGATCTTTGGCGTAAATAGCGTTTTCACATTCTACACTAAATTTATAAAATAGTCTTTTACCGACAAATATCAAAATTCGGCACTCATGTTCCGTTTCAAAAAATGTTTTAAATACCATTTTGTAGCCACGAGATTCAAGTTGTGCAAAACCAGAAGGATTCAGCCAGGGAAACGTGTGCTGAAAGGCGAAGCGCAACTGCTGCCTGCACAATATCACTGTTTTGCACATGTTGTTTGCACATAGTACTAAAGTTTCTTAATACTTTATAAGGCACTAAAATACACTAAATACGTTGTATGAAACAATTTTAAAAGGTGTAGGTTACAATTGGACAATTAAGCTTGTGTAATTCTCAGACTCACTCTGTTATAATCCTTCTATGCTCCTGGCCAAGGTATAATCTTCCCCCATCATTCTTAATACAACTTCGGCTTCCTTTAACATCCGACGGGTGTCAATTAAGAGAACTCTAGCTCACTCGGAAAAAGAGCTAGGTCTATTAAGTACAATCCACAATTCCAACTTCAGAATAAACCCTTGCTTATACCTAGACATACAAACCCCAAACACACAATCTTGCCATTCCCTTCTTTGTGATGCACATGGTCCAAGTTAAGGTTGACGCACACTAACCGTCGCGAGAAGAGCGGGAAGAAGGGTCGTATTCGTGTTATTAAACGGTCAAATGCATACTGGCCCCACAGATAGCATTTTCCTTCCGGTCTTTCCGAGGATGTTCCGGGACATGACCCTCGTGGAAGTTTCCGCTGGTGTCGGGTGGCTTTCGTAAACGCTTGCTAGATTGGGCATGCATTCGGCTCCTTCAATATACTGCTTATCACTATTTCTATGTAAATACATGTGCTTTCCCTATAACTAAAATGATAAATATCCATGAATTAGAACCTTAGCTATGTATAATGACATATTATTGTTATAACGGGTGATCCAAAAGACTCCGAACCGGCTACGCTGTGCTTTGACTGTACGCGTTCTGGGCGCCCGTCGCTGACTGCCGGTATTGTGGAATAGCGCGGATAAAACCATACATCTTAAAACTACTTTTAAAGGCTTTACTTACAAATGTTATTAAAGGAGATGCTGAAACTGGCCACTGTCGTCCATACATTTTGGCACCTCTTTAGGAAACCATCCATCACTCGCCGTAGTTCACGTTGAGAAATGCTGGCAATTTCCTGGCGGATATTTTGTTTTAATTCTTCCAGGGTGTGTGGGTTTGTCATATACACCTTATGCTTTAAGTTACTCCGAGATAGAAATCGCAATCACCTGGAAATCTTAGCAAATCGCACTTTCACTTGGCGAGCTGAGTTACCACATACGAATCATAAATAAATAGACGCTGTGCCCAGATGAGCCATAATACACTTTGTGACTAAGTACAGCACTACACTAGCGGTAATAACTAGGGCTCGGAAGTTCATCCCCTAAAAACACTGAAATATGCATGCAAATATGCTCTTAAAAACTTCAAAATATGCCAAGAAATATGCACTATTTCATTAGAACAGTTCATGTCCCTTTGCAGTACACGAGTTAGTGTAAACAATAAAGTTAGCTTACTCCTTAGACGTTGAAGCAGAAGTGGTTCCGCTGCTAGTATTAACTGCTAAATTGCAGTTTACAACCAACACTACACACATTTTCAACAGTAAAACGTCGTCTATTGTCTGGTAAAACACTTTTGTAACGTGAAAAACTTCTTTACATGTCACAAGACGTTATAGGGGCATATTTAAATGATGTTAACTGCTTCACAGAGGGAGTCAAGTCTCTTGGTGTGACAGATGGTTTTCTTTCGAGGATGTCTCGAATATCGCACATCTGTTTATAACCAGAATTTTTTGAAATTACATAACTCACTTTCTCTTTCACTTTTTGTCCTATGCTACCAGGAACCGAACTTAGATCACATATTGTTCTTTTCAGAGACAGTAAGTGATTCACGCAAAGGATATCCTACAGCTTCCAATGCCATTATGGCTGTTGGTAAGAAAGAAAAATGGGCAGATATGAAACTAAGATCCTCTTCTAACCGAGTGCCTGAGAATATTTTGTACAGTTTCTATTGATGAGGCACCTTTCGAGTCCAATGAATTAACAACCTCTTCGACTATTTCTATGTGCTCAGCATAATATAAAACTACATCGACCCATGTTCCCCATCGAGTTAACACCGGTGCAGGAGGAAGTCGGATACTAGGTGCTTTTTGATCTAAACAACTTAACTCTTTTAGGAGATTTAACAAAAATTCTCTTTGTACTGGACACAAATCTATCTACCAGTGGGAAAGAATCGCGTATTGTCTCAGAAATGCGATGAAGAGTGTGTGCCAAACAAGTAACATGAATTAAGTTAGGAAAAATACCTTTCAGCGTTTTTCCTGATTTTACCATATAAGGTAAATAAACCAGGGTTCTTAAAACATTGTCACAAATGAAATAAAGGGATGCCCTCTATGAATTCTAAAGAGTCTGGGGCTTTTAAACGCCTTAAATATATTAAATAAACGGGATGGAACCCTCCCATGCTTTAAACATAATCAGGTACTGAAAGTGTTATGACACATCACTGTCATCTTTGAAGCGAAAACGTAGAATCCTTATTTGTTCTGCTATTTCATTCTGATATCAGCAACTCGCGCGGCAGGTCAACAGCAGCAAGCAGGCTTCTTAACCTGGTTTATTGAAGCAATATTAATATTTACAAAATGTCCTTCTGTATATGATAGTGACGTAAGAGTTTTAAAGAAACAAGAAACGCGTTGAAAGGGATATCACCCGAACGATCACGCATATCAGAAAAGTACTTATGAATTCCAGACAATACCTTACTTTAGTATAGCTCAAGGTGTTGGCGAGGCATATTGAGATAATTTCGTGATTCCTTTTACACAATCATTTTATACCACATTTCCGTTTTTCCCGGTTTCCCTTGTTATTTGTTCTCCTGGTAGTTCTTCCAGTTTACTGTTACACTAACACACAAACTGCCACGTCCGAGGCTGAGGACCAGTGGACAATCTAGGACGAGGGAATAGCAACAGCAACGAAGGCATATCTAGTTCTCGACGAGTAAATAGCAAGATAGTGGTAATATTATTCCCTCGAGAGGTAGAATAGTACCGGAAGCAAAATATAATTCCTTTGTAGCATGCTTTTATCTTGTAATGTAAAATACCTAATTGCATCCAGGGATATTTTATTCATCAATTTCTAAAGCGAAGCTCTTTAGACTTTTAATAGTAATTTTGGAATGGATAAACACATAGTAAAAGCCTTCTACCATTCCAAATTTAACATATTTAACACGTAAAAGTTTCGTCTACCGGTATGCTGACAATAATCACAATGATAGAAAGTCAACAACGTTTATTATGTTTAATTTGAATTACAGGGGAATTTCATTACATGAAATGTCCATCAGTTCATGGCGTTAATTAGTTTTGTTGTTTGCTCCATTATTTCATAATGAGTTGAGTAAAATGCGTATATTATTGCTCTAATCATGTGTAAGTGATTTCTAAACAATCAAAGACATGAAGCGCAATAGCCCACGGAGGTTAAGCACTGGATGGTTATGAAAGAGACTTAAAATATTTAGAATAAATTGCTATCTTAACGTTTTGACAAAGGAGGCCACCACTACGATGTGGGCTGCTGCTTTAGACAACCATGATTATTTTATGCCCATGTTTACAAAATAAATTTAGTTAAGAATATCACATAGAAGCAACGGACTGCTGTTATACAATTACAATAATATAAATATTTTTTTAAGAATGACCCGAAGTAAAAAGTGGTTAATAAAGTACAAAGCACACATAAAAAGGCAAGTTAAATGGTTTAATGCCGAAACTTGCAATTTATTGAGATTTCTTGAAATAACGATTATTTGCCAGTTTCAAATGTATGGTGTCGAAATCGGAGTCAGAATCCTCTTGATTCACTCCTTCTTGAATTCAAAAAGGCGTTAGGAGTAGGTACTGTCGCAATATTCGCTCTTCACACTTGCTCTCATAGCTACCTAAAGCAGGCAATCCATTCCCAATACCCAAGTAATTTAAACGCCGGATTATCACCTCATGGTCGTGATGTTATCATTTTGGTTATATCACCACCTCCTTGTGATTCCGCCAGCCTAACATTTTCTTATGTTTCTGAACTTCCTAAGTATCAATGTCTAGTAAAAACAATAGCGGGCCATTAGAAAATGTCAGACAAAAGATTTCGTGAATATTCTAGTGAATACTGCTGTTTTAATTGAAGAGGCGAAGTCAATAAATATGGAAAAGAACATGTCATGTGAAAGGAATCAGTTTCAGCGTACTAACGCAAACTCGTTCATTTCTATTCATCATATGTCTAATTCCTCATTTCCCGGGATTCAACGCTAAAATTACTATTGTTGTTCTCACAGCCTACTGGATTAGTTGTAGTGCCAACTATGAAAATAAATCTTAAATGTAGGGGTCACATTATAAGTTGTTTACTTTTAAATCACTATTCATATTAATAGTATTAAATAAATGGATTATTGATTTTCTTTCGTGGAATACTGTATACAAGTACCATTCAGGGTATCCATATTTGGGATAATTTCTCTCGAGCTTTGCGCTCGCAAAATTATCATCATATGAAAACCTCTAGTGGTATTACTACACATAATTCAGAACTCTGCACTCCAAACAGTTAATTCTGCCATGCAACCCATTCACTAAAAATCTGATGTATTGCACTCACATGACTTTCTCTACTCTTGTACTAAGTATTCTTAGGAACTCTTATTGCTATATCTTCGTGTTAGCTGAGATAAACATTTGTATAAATTATCTTATTGCTTACTTCCTCGTAGGTGCAAGGAGAATATTAGAACACAGTAGGCTTTGAGATCCCATTCCCTTTGCACACATAATATAAAAAATCTGATGTGTTGCACTCACATGACTTTCTCTACTCTTGTAATAACCATTCTTACAAACTCTTATACCTATATCTTCTTTCTTGTTAGTTGAGACAAACATTTCTACAAATTATCACATTGCTTATTTCGTTGTAGGTGCAAAGGGAATGTTAGAATATAGTAGGCTTTGTGCGATAGTCAAATGTTTGACATTCTGTTGTCTTTGCACACTTGACACATAAAAAAAATGAACAGCGATGATCCATTTCACGAAAGTTCTAAGTTTTCCGAGACTCACACACATAACAAGGAATATCTCCGAAATGGTTCACCCTACAAGAAAATTTATTGAGACATAAATTGTGTATTATAGCCAGATCTACATTTTTTGTATAGTATGATTTGGTCTATCTCTAACGGTTTACCAGTTATGCAAAAGTCGTCCAGAGTAAATACGACTACAGGGGCTATAGCCAGAAAATTCAAGATATACATTTCATTTGTCATCAAAATATCTCAAACATATGACATTTTAATAAAAAATCGTTAGAGCCATTTTCAAGAAAATAAAACTTTTCGAAAAATTTTCCATGTAAAGGGTAGTTTAGTGTGGGGCTATTTTCTTCAAAATCTTCGTGTCACATCCTTGAAAGATATTAAACTCAAATACCAACTTTGGTTTTTAACCGACTTTCCGTTTTTGAGTTATGCTGTCCACAGACTGACAGACTGACAGACAGCCACACAGACACACACACACACGGACCTTTTTCTAAAAATGCTTTTTTTGGATTCAGGGGGCCTCAAAACATGTATTTCCGGTGAAATCTCGACATCGAATTTTTGGGTGGAATACAATACTTCCCCTACTTACCAGTAGAGAAAGTAAAAATGAACAACGATTTTGCATTTCACAAATAACAAGGAACATCTCCGAAATGGTCCACTCAACAAAAAATTTATTTTGACATAAATTGTGTGTTTTAGCGAGATCTACATTTTTGGAATCTCTCACCGTTTACGAGTTATTCAAAAGTAATCCAGAGGAAACAGGACTAAATAGGATATATCCAGAATATTAAAATAAATTTCATTTGTTACTAAAATATCCTAAAGATATGGCTTTTTAATTAAAATCACTAGAGCTATTTTCAAGAAAATCAAAATTTTCGAAAAATTTTCCATGTAAAGGGTAGTTTAGGGTGGGATTATTTTCTTCAAAATCTTCGTGTCACATCCTTGAAAGATATTAAGCTAAAACACCAACTTTGGTTTTTACCCGACGTTTCGTTTTTGAGTTATGCTGTCCACAGACAGACACACATAGACACAGACACGCGCGCGCGCACACACGCACGCACGCACACACACACACACACACACACACACACACACACACACACACACACCTTTTAAAAATGCTTTTTTCTGGATTCAGGGGGCCTCAAAGCATATATTTCCGGTGAAATCTCGACATCAAATTTTTGGGTGGAATACAATACCTACTTCCTCTACTTAACAGTACAGAAAGTAAAAACTGCCTCCTTATGTTCCAAACGAGAATCCTCCGGAAATATTTCTGACGCAATATTTCTTATGCCTACACGCAACTGAGAATTGTTCTAAAGGAGTAATAAGTAAGGTGACAACAGTCAGGAGCTGAAAACAGATAAGTGATGTGATCCAGAAAAGCATGCAGCATGTCTGGACTTCGTCCAGCTTTTTCCTCAGTCACTTCAATGTTTTCTTACGTGACATTACAATAAATTACGCGCAAAGCAGTCTCTTCTCTCTTCTGTGTATCACTAGAGCGTCGAGCACAGGACTCCTCTCTCTATCGATCATTGGCGTTACGTCACGCAAAACTCGCTAAGTAACTAGCACAAAGTATTGTAGTTCATATCAACAACCTACTGCCATACAGCGGTAAATACGCTTCTCTTTATTCCCACTGAAACCTTCTGGAAGCTTCGTATATCGCCGAAAGCAGGTCAGGTCTCCAAGTTTCGCCATCCTTCCCGATTATCCTTCTAGATGCGTCCTTACCCAGAAGCGCTTTCCTCTCTCCAATCATTCATGCGCCGCGTCACAATAATTGTTCCGAGTTGTAACCGTTCCAGTTAGAGATTCAATTTGAACATCCTAAACAGTGCTACAACTCTCTTAACTTCAAAATTACATGTTTTATAATCTTGCAGTAATCACAGCCTTTCTCCATTTTTGGAACACTTATGCAGCACTGGCGATATCTGCATTGCCGTCTTGTTTACCTATTTTATCTGAGAAAATGTTTCTCCATTCGGCAATACAGTCTGAAGTAAAAGTCAATTTCGACCTGACTTGGCGTCTTCCGTTGTGAAAGGGCAGGTGTATTTGTTTTCTCTCACATGTATTTTGGCCTCGAAGAACTCTGCCATGAGGGATGGAACGGAAGCGTTAAAACTCTTGCTGTTAATCAAAAGCGTGGAACAGTGTAACCAAAACGAAAAACAAAAGAAAGAACTACGGGTACAAAAAGCAAAACGAGAGGCTGTGTGTTTAAAACGATTGTGTTTCCTGAATAAACATTTAATGAGTGCCAGCTGGCAGAGGGATATAATGGACATACCTTCATTTATTATTTATTTATGCCAACAAGCTTAGTGCTGGTGTTTTTAAACACACGAGCCGTGTGTGGGCAATGTTTAAGAGGTGGAATCAGGACTGAAAAATGCAACGCCATAGCCGGGATTTGAACCACGGATCTTCTGCTTATCGAACGGCTGCTTTAACCACTAAGCTACCATGGCCAACTTGCCAGCACGACATTAAATTCCCCAGCTGATTCGTACTTTTTCCCGGTTAGACCACAAAGGACCACAAAGCGGAAGATTCGTGGTTCAAATCCCGGCTAGGGCATTGAATTTTACAGTCCTGATTCCACCTCTTATACCTTCATTTGTTATTAATAGGGCTAGGAAGTTCATGCATTTGCATGTTTTTTTCATAGGGGTTACAAATGTATGCTTTTACATTATGTGCACGAATTATGGAATTTTCAGTTATTTGGACATGATTTTATGGTGCATATAACAGCATATTTTCTTGATTTTGATAAATGTATAATATTTCAATATTATAGCCTCTATATTGCATATTTAAATGGTTTTATGCTTTTTTATTATTGCTTTTTTATTATTGCTTTTTCATCCGGATAGTATTCTTCACATTGGTAGTATTGCACATAATACAACTCCCGAAGATTTCAATATTACAGACCCTATATTGCGTATTTTAATGATTCTTATGGCTTTTTATTATTTTTTCCATCTGTATAATATTTTTTATATTGGTAGTATTGCACATGATGATGCAACTCGCGAGGTGAGTCATGTTGCCAGGCAGTGAATCCCCTGTTTCCATCCGTTCATTATATGTATGTGCGTAGGGAATAATCAGAGTGTTATCTGAGAGGTTCATTTTAACAAAGATAAAGTGCAGGTCAACGTTTTGAGCAGCACGATTATAGCAACGCTTACCTGGCCACCAGTAGTTGTGTCGTGGTCTTCAAATGTAACAGTGTTGTGAATTGGTTCCCAGCAAATTAAATTAGGCGTATAAAATATTAAAACGCTCTTCAAATGCCGAAAATAAAACCAACTTCGAATGCTAGATTAATTAATTTACAGAAAGAGCCTTCTACAGATAATATCTACAGATAATAGGGCACTGTTTTGTAGAGCGAGTAAGAAAAATGTAGGGAGTGAGAAAAGATTTCAAATAGTTCAGCACATAAACACAACAAAACATAAGGAGAATTTTATAAATATATATGTGTGTGTGTGTGTGTGTGTGTGTGTGTGTGTGTGTGTGTGTGTGTGTGTGTGTGTATATAAAAACCTCGCAAACAAAGAACCTGTTCAAAAAGAGCTAGTAGAGTGTTTAGGAAGTAGGGTTCCTGAATTTTCCTATGATTTGCGCCAAGCATTTTTAGCTGCTGATATTTCCTTGTTCAAAATTAATAATCCGACAATTAAAAACTTTCTTACCAAGTACCTACACTCGACAACATGTGCCTGAAGAAAGTAAACTGCGTAAGACTTACGTAGGACATTGTTACAATAACGTATTGTCAAATATACAAAATGAATTTGCGCATCAGTTTGTGTGGTTGTCTGTTGATGAAACCCCTGATTCTGAGCGCCATTCTGTTGCTAATATAATCGTGGGTGCTTTAAATAATGAACAAACGACTACACCTTATCTTCTTCATGTGTGCAAATTGTCGGCCACTGATAATGTAACTGTGACCCAGTTTGTCATGGACTCTTTGAAATTACCATGGCCATATGGAATCAAATACGACCGGTTACTTTTATTTGTTACTGATGCAGGTCCTTATATGGTAAAATAAGGACAAACTCTGAAAGGTATTTTTCCTAACTTAATTCATACAATTTGTTTGGCACACGCTCTTCATCGCATTTCTGAGACAATACGTGATTCTTTCCAATTGGTAGATAGATTTGTGTCCAGTACAAAGAGAATTTTTGTTAAATGTCCTAAAAGACTTAAGTTATTTAGATCAGCAGCATCTAATATCCGACTTCCTCCTGCACCAGTGTTAACTCAATGGGTAACATGGGTCGATGCAGTTTTATATTATGCTGAGCACATAGAAATAGTCGAAGAAGTTGTTAATGCATTGGACTCGAAAGATGCTTCACCAATAGAAACTGTGCAAAACATTCTGTCAGGCGCTGTGTTAAAAGAGGAACTTAGTTTCATATCCTGGTAGCGTAGGACAAAAAGTGAAAGAGAAAGTGAGTTATGTAATTTCAAAAAATTCTGGTTATAAACAAACGTGCGATATTCGAGACATCCTCGAAAGAAAACTATCTGTCACACCAAGAGACTTGACTCTCTCTCTCTCTCTCTCTCTCTCTCTCTCTCTCTCTCTCTCTCTCTCTCTCTCTCTCTCTCTGTCTGTGAAGCAGTTAACATCATCTATATATGCGCCGATAACATCTTGTGACGTGGAGAGAACTTCTTCACGTTACAAAAGTATTTTGTCAGATAACAGACGATGTTTTACACTTGAAAATTTGTGCAAAGTGCTGGTTGTGAACTGCAATTTAGCAGTTAATACTAGCAGCGGGACCACTTCTGCTTCAACCTCTAAGGAATAAGTTAACTATATTTGTTATTTATACTAACTCGTCTTGTCTACTGCAAAGGGACATTGTTTTAATTAAATGGTGCATATTTCTCGGCATATTTTCAAGTTTTTAAGAGCATATTTGCATGCATATTGCAGTGTTTTTTAGGGTATGAAATTCCGAGTCCTAGTTATTAACAAAATATGTAGTGTACTACAGTAGCTAATCTATGTGCCAGGTCACTGTAACAATAAAGACAACGAAAAGACATAAAACTTTTAGACAAGGAGCACTTAGAGAGTCTTTAGGAGCATGGTGGATTTTGTAATACGCTGGTTTCTATACGAGAGGCTGTCAGGAGCAGCTTCAAAGAAATATGTCCAAGTACAGGTACCAGCATAATAGGCTGTTCATTGACAGGTCGTGTAATAAAGGAGCTGAAAGTTTACTTCGTTGCAACATATTTCAGTTCAAGATTACTATAACTTTTCTCGTAAGACATTCAACCCCTTCAGTAAGAGGATGGTCTTTTGTGAAGGAATCGATTCAAGTCACATCTAGGCGCACACAAAGCATAGCTCTATGCCTGCGTACTTCGAAAGGCATAACTGTACAAAAGAAGTTACTGTGATAGAATCTGCGCAAAGTTAAGTTGATATCTCAAGTGTGCTATTAGCTATACATAAAAATGTATTATTATTGAAACTGAATTCGACTTGACAGTCAAACCGAACTACAGTAGGAAGATTAAAGGCAGTCACAACGAAATTTAGGCATTAGCATTACGACTTAAACCTTAAGCATAAAATGTACGCGACCTGAAGTCATTCACAAAGTCAAGCGGAAACAAACAGCAACCATTCGCATGAGATGGTGAGTCAGACTTCTACAGATATCTCGCTCATACCTGGCGAAGGAGAATCTTTATATACATAGTAAGACCTGCCTTCAACGGACCGCTTATTACGCGGAAATCGGTCTTAAACGGAAATATTTTATGGTACCATGAATTTAGAGATGAAAAACATGCTAAATTCCCTGTATTAAACGGAAACTGTCTTACGCGGACAACTGAAATGAAATTATGCCGTTTAAAGGAACAGTTCCTGTTTCGGAATGCAGAATTTGGCAAATCTTCAGGCACCCGGTGAAAATCTGCATTGTTAGCTCTGAGTATGTGATGTTGAAGTTGAAACATAACCGACGACGACGCTATCTGGCAGGCTGAGAACAGCCCGAGGTGTGTCATGCGTGTACCTGCCATTTTAGGGCTTAACCACTTTATGACGGGATGTGGGGTTTTGCAGGGTGGCGGGTGAGAATTGAGGTAGTGGGTAGTAAGGAGGTAGCAAGATTATGCTCCTCAGCGGCTGCTTATTCAGTGTGCAACTTTCGTTGGGCACTGCTGGTGTAAAGGTCCAAATATGGAGGTTCATTTAATTTTGAATTTTGAATCCAAGCTTATCTTGGAGGACTGTCGCGGTGTTCAGCTTTCGCTGTTGAAGGGGTGTCTCCTTCGTTACCGGGGTTGCCCGCAAGCCATGCGCGGAACCCGGTGTCGCACACGCGTGCGTTCAGTGGGGTTATAGTCCCCAAGAGACCTAGCCAGGGCACTCCTATGTTGAGGAATTTGGTCGTATAATTTTGTTGCCCGGTGCCTAATTTCGTCCTCCACGTACGAAGTGACGAGGCTTCGTGCAGTAGTCTCGAAGGGAATCTGCGGCATACAGAATAGATTATCCGAAGACCTCTATTCTGTATACGCTGCAGACGCAGGAGATGGGAATCTGCGGCCATGCCCCAGATTTCGCAGGCGTATAGGAGTGGGATTATGAGAGCCCGAAAAAGGCGTAGCTTCAGGGGAATTGGCATCCCCGACCGCAGCATGGGGTACAGTGAGGCAGTTGCCCCGCCGGCCCGCGCTGACAGGTCGTTGATGTGTTCCCGAAAAGTAAGGCCTTTATCTAGCTTCACTCCCAGGTAGGAGATGGAGTTTACCCATTCAATCCTTCTTCGCAGATAGGTGAATGTGGGGAGATTGGCGGGGAATCGGCGCTTAGTAAAAAGTATGGCGCGGCTTTTCTCCGGGTTAATGGACAATCGCCAACGAGTGCACCATTCATGGATAAGGCGGAGGTGTCGCTGTATTGGGAGGAAGGTTCTGTTAGGGTGTCTGTTTGTTGTGTAGAGCAACACGTCGTCAGCATACTGGGCTATGTTGACGTGCTGCTCTGTAGGTAGGTCGGCCATGTAGACACTAAAGAGCGTGGGGGATAGAACAGAACCTTCGGGACTCCGCCTCGGATTGGTCTGCGTGTGGATTTATTCCCCGGCACTGAGACCACAAAGGATCTGTGTTTAGGGTAAGAGTGTAGTAGGTGTATGAGACGTGTGGGTAGCTCCAGTTGGATGAGTTTCCGGAGGAGACCGGCATGCCAGGTCGTAGAGAAGGCCTTCTCAACGTCTAGAGAGACCGCGGCTGTGTAGGCCTTGTCCTGGTATCCCAGGGCGGCAGCCTCCACCACGCGCAGTAGCTGCTGGGGTGTTGAGTGGCCAGGCCGGAACCCAAACTGATGGGGTGGGATGGCTTGAATGTCCCCTAAGATAGGGGACAAGCGGGCGAGTATTAGCCTCTCGAATACTTTCGAGAGTACGGGTAGGAGGCTAATGGATCGGTAGTTGGCAGGATGGTCTTTCCCTGGCTTCACTATGCAAATCACCCGGGCCTCTCTCCACTCACGTGGGAAGTGGCTGAGGGCGAGGCACATATTGAAAACCTTTGTCAGGTAGAGCACGGCCTTGAAAGGAAGGTGGCGGAGCATGACAGGCGTTATCCCGTCAGGCCCCGCGGCCTTTTTGTGGTCGAGACGTTGGAGTACGCCCTGGACTTCACTGGGTTTGACGATAGGAAGCCGATCCGCGTCGTCAAGAGGACGTCGGAAATATCGACGTACCTCCCTACGGACACTGTCGGAGAAGTCTAGGTCCTGCGGGTTATCTCTCGGCCGCATGGTCCTCTCTAGGTATTCAGCAACCGCATTTTCTTTGGCTTGGGGTTCGTAGGCCAGGCCTTGGGTGCCATGGATTGGGGAGGTGTGTGACCCACCTCGGTTTCTCAGTCGTTTGGCAATCCGCCACACGTTGCCGTCACCCAGGTTCAAACGAGACATCGTGTCCTCCCACGCGCGCACTCTGTGCTCGCGCAGTCGGAGACGCACCTCGTGGCGTAAACGCCTTAGAAGCGCTAGGTTGTGCGGTGTGCGGTGCCTCTGACAGCGTCTGCGAGCCGCCCAAGAGCGGCGGATGAGCAGAAGTAGCTCTAGGGGCAGGACGTCTGGATGAAGAGGAGCTGGTGTGTGGACGGTGAGGTTGTGGTCCGTTCGCTTCACCACAGAGGTGAAGAAAGAGACCGCCGCCTCAAGGATTGGGATGTCCGTGATGTTGGGGTTGGGTGTGATGGAGCCGTTCAGGCAACTCTTGACACAGTCCCAGTCGACGTTCCGGTGTTGAACCGGGACCTTTTGGCTGGCGACCCGGGTGTTGGTGGTAGCCAACACTGGGTTATGGTCGGAATGAAGTGCGTTTATGGATGTGAGTGACACGTGATATGGGAAAAGTTTGATGACCGCGAAGTCTATGACGGATGGCCGTCCTGGACCTCGCGGGTAATGGGTGGATTGCCAGGGGCCCTCAACTCTAAGTTGAGGGTCCGCGTCGACCATGCGGACTATGCCATTGCCTCTTTTGTCCGCGCGGGGGCCCGCAATGCCAACGCGGATGCTTGGCATTTAGGTCCCCGGCCAGAATGACGTGAGGATGTAGGGCGAGGATGGACAGGTAGTCGTTGACGACGAACTGCCTCTGGGGTGGGTGGTATACAGACACCATCAGGACTTCAATACCGCCGAGGTGGATGCAAGTAGCCGTGGCCTCAAGGGTTTGAAGTGGAGGGAGCTGGACGGGTTTGTGGACCACACTTCTCTTCATGAAGATCGCTGTGCCGCCCCCACGGCGGCCGACGCGGTCCGATCGGAGACAGTGATAGCCCTGGAGTCGGGATGTGAGGGTCTGGTGGAGATGCGTTTCTGATACCAGGATGAGATCAAGTGCATGCTCGCCAGCAAAGTGGTGGAGCTCGTTCTGCCGTCCGGCCAAACCACACGCGTTCCAGGACGCGAACCTGAACGAGGTATTTACCCTCGTTCGATCCGCCATTCTGGGTCGCGCCGATTATGGTGGTAAGGAGTGCAAGCCCCTCCATGGCTACAGCCATTTTGCTGGCTTGGTCGGTGGCGGAGAGGAATCTTACCATCAGCTCGCAGAGCTTCTGGCCGTGGTTTTGCAGCAACTGCTGCATCCACGCCATCACGTCTGAAAACTGCGGTGTAGGAGGTGGAGGTGTTGTGGAGGTGGAATGACGGATGGGTTGGTCGGCGCCGGTGTCTCTTCGGCCACGACCTCCCTCGGCTGACGGGCGGGCGTAGGATTCCCACGCTCGCTCTGAGCTTCGGAGGCGGTAGCTGGCCTCCGAGGGTGACGGCGCCTACCCTCCCTTTTTGGACGGGGAGCCGTAGGGGGTACTGGAGCTTGTGTTTGTGCTCGGGTGTGTTGTGTATGTGCACGCGACTTGGGAATATTGACCCGGCCTGTGCTGGTCACTGCAGCGTACGCTGAACCCACTGCTGGTCCTGCCGGGGCAGGGCCAGACTGGGGATGGCTGTTCGCCACTGGAGGTTGAACCACCTGGGGTGGTCTCCTAGCGGCTATGATGGCCTTCCGTGTTGGGTAGCCACCATAGCATGCTACATGTGCGCCGGTGCTGTTGGCGCACTTGGGGTCGTCCTCCCTAGTTTTCGGGCAGACCTCTTTGAGATGTTCATCACCGCATCTGAAGCAGCGCAGTCTGCGGTGACAAAAGTGACTACACTAATTAAACCCTAGGCACCTATGACACTGGGGGGGGGGGGGGGGGTCCGCCAGAGCCTTTGGATGGCTCGATGTGTACCCAGAGGTAACAGATGGCTGTTATATCACTGCTACCTGATCAGTCAGGGAGGGGCGTGCGCTGATGACGGTCCAAACACTAAGAAATCTGTCAGTCATCCTTCACTGCATAGTTAACAGCTGATTGGTTTTATTGTTCTCTCTTTCCTTTCTCTAATGACTTGTCACACAGCATACGAATACAGAGCTCTTAACAGTACACCTCTAAACTTCGACAAAGGTGATGGCTTAGTTCAGCTGTAGTCACCATGACTTCGAGAACAAGAATTCTACTAGATCTTAACACGAGAGTGAAACTGATTTATGCTAGTGAACGTGATAAATTGAGTGTTAAGCAGATCATGAAGGCGTGCGTAGGCAAAATTCAGATTTCAGAAAATTGTTTCACTAAAGTTCTAGTTTTTGACAAAGGAATGAAGGAGTGTAAATTTAAAGCATCGTTCTTGGCCCCTGACTTTGACTGGCAGTCCTGTAGACGAACCCACAGCTTTTGTCTGTTTCATCAGCTCACATTGTATAATTCTGCGAATGAAACTATGCACAACATGGGGGGGAGAGAGGGAGGGAGAAGGTAATGATGTCTGAGATACTCCTGATGTCTGTAGGATCTGAGACAGTCCTTGCTAATTCGCAGGTGCTTTTTAGTGCAGCGTGCAGTTGAAGACATAGATCTTTGTGAGAAGGAGAGAATATAGTGGATTTGTGAGACATTGATCATAGCGTAAATCAATTATGCCACCTGTACGTTCTAAATTAGGGATCAAAACATTACACAGTCAGAGCAGAGAAATTGTTTCAAATGTATGGGCGTACATGAAGAAAGAAGCTAACCGCAAAGAACTGCTTATGAGAAGGTTTTTTAAAAAAAATTCAAAAAGTTCAAAAGTGCGTATCAGATGCCACAGAATTATCACAAAAAAGATGCATTGTGGAGACATTTTTCTGCATGGACTGTACTGCCTTAGTAAGAAGAAGTTATGCGAGTAGCATATGAAGCTATGACAGCACCAATTCGCATGCTGTCTGCAGTCACCTGGCTTGGTACTGTATGCCCACGACAAGAAGGCTACAGGGGAATGAAGGGCAGAGGGGGCTTGAACTGTATATCTACTCCGGTAGCGGACTTGTTTACTAGGAAATGAGTGTATGAGAGTGCATATTTCTAGCTATGGGTGAGTTATGTGACAACAATGTGTATTTTAAACGAGCCTAGCATCCTTGTCATACTCGGAAACTAGGCATAAACACCGTGAGGGAAGCACAAAATGATTACGCTACACATTCCTAAGACTTGCTTTCTTGTCCTGGGCATACAGTACTCACTTTCAAGCTTTACGTATACTTCCTCCACGGTGAATTCAGCTGTACAAATGGATCACTACTTCCTGTCCTCCGTGAGCGCTTGCAGGCCTCCAGAAAAAAAAAAAAAAAAAACATTGTAGCAAATGCACTTATGCTCGCTCCATAGTTTTCAATGTCTTATTTTATAGATAAAATGTCAGGGAATACGTGTGTATTTTTTTAGATTTTTAACACATCGATTTAAATTCTATTTTTGGTTTTACAAAATATAGCATGAAAAACAATCCAAAATTTGTGTGTAATGATGATTGATCGAAAGTTGTTAAAAGTGTTGTATTTAACCTTTCCAGTGTACCAAACCCCAACTCTCAACTCTATATGGCCTTAGAGTAACAAGGGATTTTATATTACGGTGCGCGCAGAAATTGCTTAATTTCTAATAGCCATAACTAAGCAAATAATTTAAAAATACGGAGATAAAAAAATACGGGTCTCCGTATTGAACCTCCTACGAAAACGTCGTGTTTTACGGGTGTGCGATTTGACGTGGATTGACCCATTTACGACATTCTAAAGAAGAAAACGGAAATTGTGAAGCGGTGGGAAAATTGTGCTAATGGAAAAATTAAGAGAGAACTTCAGAAAACCAGGACATGGTTCGTTAGTGTTAGGGCAAAAAATCACCGCACATCGGGGTCTATGTTGCAGGAATATGCTAAAAAGGTAGCTGAGAAACTGGGCAAGACTGAATTCAGAGTATCTAATGGATGGTTGGATAGTTTCCGCAAAAGACATCAGATAGTTTTAACGAACTTTGTGGTGAATCGAGTGACGTTAACACTGAAAACGTGGCTGATTGGATTGCTAAACTACCTTGAATAATCGAGGGATACGAACCTGAAAAGATAGCTAACGGCGACGAGGCGAGACTCTTCTTCTGCGCGTTACCGAACAAATCATTGTGTTTAAAAGGTGAGAAATGTTCGGGACGAAAATTGTCCAAGGAAAGATTGACTGTTTTCTTATGTGGTTCTATGTCACGTGAAATGGAAAAAGACATAGTGACTGGTAAGGCTGCAATGCCGAGATGCTTCAAAAACATCGACCTGCAGAACCTGCCTGTTGTTTGGAGATCCAATAAACAGGCGTGGATGGCGTCACAGATCATGGAAGAATAGTTAACGGCATTTAATGGAGGAACGAGGAGACAAAACAGCATGTTCTGCTTTTATTGGTTAATGCAACATGTCACCCACACATCGAACTTTCCAATGTCCGACTTGCTTGGTTCCCTCAAAACACTACAAGTGTTACTCACCATTGGACCAAGGCATCATTCAGAATGTTAAAGTACATTTCCGTAAACTGTTAATGTAGTCTTTGCTCGCTAATATGGATTCCACATCATCCGCCTCTGAGCTAGCCAAAACCATATCGATTCTAGATGCGGTGATTTGTATAAGACAAGCAGCAAAGAAAAGAAAATGAGGATGAGATTCAAGAATTACAAAACTGTATCACTCAAGGCGCTTTCAGTTGCAGTGCCATGGAATATGTCAACATAGTGATGTGCAAACTGAAACAGACACAGTTGATATACATGCCTTAATTGAGAATATGCGAAGTCGGAAAGAAGAAGAGAAGGCGGAGAAATATGAAGATGAATGTGTTCCTGAGTTGGAAGCAGAGTGTAGGCTAAAGACTTATCGGGATGCTGTCAAAAGTTTAAAGGAACCGTAGCAATTCACTCTACGGCGAAACGACCCGGATAGGTTAGGTGTTGTCTCTCACGCCCAAGCGTTCGTGGGAAGTCGAGCAGCTAAGCCGCAATGTGACCAGAAAACTCTCCTTAACTATTGGAAAAAATAAGTGAATCGTGTATACAGTTATTTTTCCTTCGTTATTTGTTTAAATGTATATTACACATATGTATTGCAGCAATGTCTAAATACACACAGTTGAATAGATACGAGCATATCTTAAGTCATTCTGTCCATTTATGCATATTCATGGTTTAATTTTGTTAATAGCCAAGGCCTAGCTTTATTAAACAGAAACCTGTGTTTAGCGGAAATTTTCGAGAGTCCTGTTAGATTCCGTTGAAGACATAGGCATAATGAAAATAGGAGATGGTTGTGATATAGTGACATACACAACTTTTAGGACCTGAATTTCCATTCTCTTTGAGAAAGAATGAATTCTTTCGCATTTCAGAAAAGAATAACTATTGGAAGCAATAATAAGGAATATCTTGGAAATGGCGAATTACACACACACGCACGCACGCACGCACGCACACACACACACACACACACACACACACACACACACACACACACACACACACACACAGGGAGAGTCTAGCAAGGAATGCAACACGTTTTTCAATAAAATACCGCCCCAAACAACCCTTTACATGGAACATTTACAGAAACTGAGTTTCTCAAAAACGGCCGTAATGATTTTGATTTAAGCACCACATCTTCAAGATATTTTCATGTTATATGCTCTCCATTCCTCTACATTGAACGGCGTTTGCATAGCGGGTAAACCGTTAGAAATGGACACAACTTTACGCCACAAAAATCTCACTAAAGCACACAATTTATTCTAAATAAATCGTTTTGTCGACCTAACCATGTCCGAGATATACCTCTTCATTGTTTTAAATTTTCAAAAACCCACACTTTTAGACAGAAAGTCGTTATTTCCCTTTTTATCCATTGGCTCTGTCAAGAGAACGGAATTTCTAAGTCACCATATTTTTACTTCGCGAACTATCGCAGGAGATATGTCGCGCGTTAAAAACGGGGCCTAACTGGTACAGCATTGCTAATCATTTAATTTTAGAAAAGTCCTTAGACTAGAGTGTATTAGGTATCTTTGTTTATTTTGACGAGTTCTCTTAGTAGCTTAAAGACGGACATCAATACCCTTTCCGTCCTGAATGGTTTCTGAGCCCAAATTCCATGCCAATGAGCTGCATACAGGAAATATATCTGAGGAGAAGTAGGATTTTTAACTAAATCCGTGTATTTCATGCTATTTCTACTCCCTCCAAAGAAAAAGTAAAGAAACAGTTCAATATGGTTACAAAATCTGAAACACGTATGCATATAAGACATGTCAGGTTATTCTCAAACCCTTCTTGTTTGTCATTTAAGAAAAGCCTCTTATGTGGTAAGTTCTACAAGCAGAAATCTTATATCTTTCGAATGGGAAGCGGGGGGGGGGGGGGGGGGGGGGAGAATATCTGAGCTTGCATCGCGCTTAGCTAGGCAAACGTTTCTTACTGCAATTTTCTCTCACTGCTTAAGGGAATAGC
This sequence comes from Tenodera sinensis, assembly GCA_030765045.1. NCBI lineage: Eukaryota > Metazoa > Arthropoda > Insecta > Mantodea > Mantidae > Tenodera > Tenodera sinensis. The sequence goes on from CM060962.1 coordinate 144,311,363, forward strand.
ATATTAAACAACGCTTCCGTAATTAGTAAAAGTAGAATGTAGGAATTATAAGAGAACATTGCGTAAATGTCTAAGTTCATTGAGTGTTTCCATATCTGATGACTTTCACGTATACAAACCATTCACAAAAAACAAGCTATTCTGTCAATTTCCTATTAAACATGATACGCGTTGTCGAAACGGTTTCAACACAGAGGTGCACGTAGGACAATCAGTGTTTAAATACCAGGTCACTATAGTCGCTGGACATATGACCGATTCCTTGCGTGGCCCCATGCGAAACTTAAAAAAGTGCTAATTTAATTTGAATAATGTAGGTGTTATTTAAAATACTGGCATCAGAAAGGTGCTTTAGGGCGAGGACAGTTTTCAGGAAAACTTCCTGCATTCATTGTGAAAATGCTGTACCTAAATTCGAAGTTTTCTCTAAAAATGATTCGTTTAAAAGATTTATTACCTGTGATCTATGCAGCTCAGGTAAATCTCTGTCCAACCAGTCATTTCTTCAAACTTAGGTAGAGGATAAGTCACTGGGAGTCAAATCTGACTAATATGATGCCTGACAGCATCCAAAGCGCAAGGTATGCGACTTTATAATCACAATCGAAGTGTGCACTGGTGCATTGTCTTACTGGAAAAGAACCTTCATGTTTAACAAATGCGGACGTTAGTATTCTACAATTGCACCAGCAAAGCTACATAGTAGTTCTCTTCATTTACGGCCTTGCCCTTTTGCAGGTAGTCCATAACATCACCCCTTGGGCATCCCAGAAAGCAGTGGCCATTACACACTTGGCCTTCATCGTATGGCTTTCAACCTCTTGCACCCATTATTTGGATATCTGCTTCTTCTCCGGTGTATGATGTGAAGCCATGTTTCGTCAATAACGTCGCATACATTTGGTTGAGTTCCGAGTGAACATGCCAAAGCACTCCAGTGAGATGTTCATTGTATGCACTTCTGATCAACCGTTAATAAACGGTGCATCCATCACTTTGCGAGCTTCTCATGTGTAAATGTCAAGCAAAATGTTGCACCCACGCGCGCGCGCGCGCTCACACACACACACACACACACACACACACACACACACACACACACACACACACACACACACACACACACACACACACACACACACACAGTCTGCAAGCCCATTTCTTCACCTGAGAAAATGGTGGTGCAAAATTTTCCAAAAGTAAAGCTAATTCCTTTAAACCTCTGGCGCTAATCGTTTAAATACAACATATTTATCGCTGCGTTTTTTGAAGTAAAGTCAATCGTTATTTTGGGGCACTACAGAACCACAAATATGAAATTGCACTTTGCGGTAACATAACGATCGTATTACTTGTTACTGCCAACACTGTGAAGCCGGGAAGCATTCAGAATCGCCCGTGTGGCACTATATTTGAGCAATGTTGGGCCAAAGGCTTTATCGCTTTGCTAGGCACAAAACTCTATAAGGGAAGTACTACGACATAAAACGTTTCAGCATCGAGGACCAGAAAGAATTCAGTATTCTGGAAGTATGTAACGTTAGGTTACATTAAAATATGTTATAAATTCACGTAAATTGAAGGATACGAGCTTATAAAAATACATCATTTGGTTTAGAAATAACGGCATGGAATTATTCTGTATCACTTTTTAAAAATATTTATTATAGAGCATTTGTTAGAATATGTTGCATAAATGCACCTCAACTCAGTTTCTTTAACTGTTAACAACGAATCATTGAAATTATATGTTTCGCAATCCCAATAAAATTTAAAATTTTAAGACACGGGTGACAGAGGCGATGCAGAAACTTCATATATCCGGAAAGGGAACGATGGAAGCAATTTATTACATTACAAGACAAAACTTGTCTACTGTATGCGGGCTAGTTCAAACCTTTTGGTAGAGGTTGTTAACCTCGGATGTAAACGAAAATCTGCATTGAAATACATCTCACTTCCATACAGAAGGCGCAATACTAAGTACAATAACCGCAAAATAAATTTGAATAATCTTGTACTCCGTCTTCTTAATTACATAAAAGCTAATGAAGCGCCAAAAACGATCGCATCATAAAATTCAGAAGATTTTAATTTCTTATGCTCTCAAAGATGTAGTACAAACGTTGTAATTGCTTTTCACAGGCTCGTTCTTCCCTCTCTGGGCGAAGATAGCAGGGATGGCTAGGAGGAATAAAGAGAAAATGGAAGGATATTATCTACGGGGCCAGTGAACGGTGCAGGTTTTTTTGCAATGCTCCCGAGAATACAGAGGGGCTCCTAATTGTGTTGTTTTCAACAGCGCTATCCATCAGAGTGGAGTGGACAGGCAGATGACATCGGGAAACGCTTCTACTTTGGACTAGAGCGTACCCGCAGACAGAGAGAGTAGTGGCGTCAAGAAAATATCAACAGGTTACTTTGTTTATTCTCCTGACTGTAACAGAATATCGCTTTAGTGAACAGAAGTACTGATGTGTAGTCCCCGATATAACAAGTTCATGCATTCACCGTTACCACCTCAAAAGCAAAGGAAAAGACTGACCAAAATTCACGCGTTCAGACTATACCGTTGGTTCCATACATGCCGTCCCTACAACCTCAGGTGCATTTTGAAGTCCGTTTACTCAACGCGTGTGCAGTTGCTGCTCAAAGGAAATGTGCGCTACCCACAACTAATGGCTGCCAAAATTCCTTCACGCTTTACAAAAGGCAAACCTCTATTCCTGTCCTTGAAGACCAATAGCAACCCTGATTTTAATGGAGTGACATTTGCATGTTGACTCCGCCTGGGGTCTCAGTTGCCAAAATTCTGAATTCCAATTCTTTTCTTTTTCATTAGCTGCAAAGATTCATGTTAAGATGTTTGAAATCTGTCTGATAGGACTCAAGACGAAGGGCCCCTGCTGTAAAAGTATTATTAGTTTTCTTCAAAGAAGCGGCCGAACTGCACCCACGTTGAGTAAACAGACTATAACAAGCTTCTCAAGCGACCAATAACGACCACTTGTTGAAAAAATAGCCTTCGTACATATTTACACACTTCCTTGTAAGTATAAGAATACAATACGCTAAAGCGATAGTCAAATCTTTTCAAAGTCGGTGTGTATGTGATGGATTTAGATAAAAAAAATATATATATATTTTGTTGTTTAACGACGCTGTCAATTGCCAGGATCACATCAGCGTCGCCGGTGTGCCGGAATTATGTCCTCCAGGAGTTCTTTTACATGCCAGTAAATCTACTGACATGGAGCTGTCGTTTTTAAGCACACTTAAAAACCATCGCCCTGGGCCGGGTTTGAACCCGCGACCTTGGGATCAGTAGACCAGCGTCTAACCAACTGAGCCACCCAGATCGATTTGGATTTAGAAGGCTCTCTTTGCATGAACACGAAAAACAAAGATAAAAAGTAAGCGAAAAGCGATTTGCAGCTGAGAAAACTATAAAGTATTTGAAACATTAAACTAATAAGAATGTATCGGAAATGGTTAATGCCACAAAAATTATTTGATGTATTTAAGTTCATCTTCCAATGATGTGACACGAACGTCGGACTATGCTTTACATGCAAACGTTTTCGAAAATATTAAGTTTTTTTAAAAATGGCTCTAACGATTTTGATTAAAATACCATATATTTAAGTTATTTTCATGACAAATGATATGTAATGACTAGCTTCTGAAGGCCTCTTCACTCTAGATGACTTTCGCATAACTGGTAAACCGTATGAAATAAACAAATTTGACTACACAAAAATGTCGATGTTCCTAAAGCTACGGAATTTGTACTATTACGTTATTTTGTGGAGTTCACCATTTCTGAGCTATTCATGATTATCGGTTTCCATTTTAAAATACTTATACTTTTCTTAAATGGGAAGTAGTTATTCGTTATTTTTATTTCTTGACGAAGCAAAGAGATCGGAACTTTAGAGCTATCACATAGGGACCAGCTCTTAAAATATTAAACTCTCGCTTAGAGCCAACTGTATTCCGTTGTTCACATTGTACGTACAAGAAAATATTCAATAACACTTTTTTTTTTTTTTTTTTTTTTTTTGCAAACGTATAGCTTGAAATAGAGGAAAGAGTAGTGCAGCCATGTGAGTGTAACAAATCCGATTTCTTGGTAAATTTATCGTGCCAAAATGCTCTTTTGGAAGAGTGTACTCCAATCTGTGTGTGTCTGTGTCTGTGTCTGTGCCTGTGCGTGTGCGTGTGTGTGACTTTCGTCGTGAAAGGCACGTCGCGTCAAAGTGAAGGAATTTTAAAGTGCGTCGAGCGATTGTATCGTCGGAGTTAATTGTATGAGAGACAGAGGAGATGAAGAAAGACAGCGAAGGGATTGAGCCAAGGCTACGAGAAGAAAACAGTTGTGAGATGCAATATCACGAAAGACTGTAGACTGTTAATGTTAGTAAAAGGGAACTGTGCTTTTGCGCAAAAATTTACAAGGAAAATAATGTAACAAAAAAGTAATTAGAGTGGATTTTGTCATTTTGTTACAGTATAATATTGCTCATGTTTTGGAGTGCTGATACTATCCTTCTGTTTCTCCTGATTCTAAGGAATGAATACGGAATGCCACAGCCACCATAAAGCCCGCTATTTAAGCATTTGTCTACCTCCTTTATATCTACAACGAAATGTGTAATGACACTATGTGCAAACGTTTGCATCGAATAATATGGAGTAGAAAAGTTAGCTTTCGAAGAGATCGAAAACTTGTAGAAGATATGTAAAAATAAACGAAAGCGGATAGAGAAACATGTGTAATGTATCACTATCAGAGTTTTTAATGTTGAATTGGTCCAGCGTTTATACACGAACTTTACATTTTGTTCATTAAAAAGTAGAAGACGAATATGAATGTGCTTTTCAATTAGAAACCGAAAAGGCAGATGGGAAATAACTCAGCTGTTGGCAAAACAAAGCACAAATTCGCTCCTTAGATTCACAATCGTTTTCTACTGTGGTTTAGATTAGCATTTTTATATTCATCGGAAGTTACAGCGTAATTCTACGGTGAAAGCACCTCTTTTTCTTACAGTTTGAGCTCGCCTTTCCCTTCCTGCGATCCGCCACTGCCTAATGCCCGTGTTTGTGTTGCCATGACGTCAAAACTCGAGAGTGTATTAAAGAGTTTGACTTGGTCATCTCAACTAGGGTGGCAGGGGTCGGTGTCCTCCAGCTACAATTTCAGCCCCATTATACGTATCATGTTCCCACTTCCTTTCCTATCTAAAATAAAATGAGCTTCACTTTCGTAACCACCTACACCTTTAAACTTGTTCTCCTTGCGGAACTCTGCTGCTAGCTTCGGTACTAGTAGTCGCAAAAACTGAACACAGGCACATATATCACAAATACCTACAGCATCAGTTAAAACCTTCCCTGCCACCTATAGTAGGTGAGAGGAAGTATTATAGGTATTCTATGGCATTATTTCACCGGAAATGCAAGATTTGGGATCTCTGAACAGTGTAGAGAAAGCTTCGCATGAGCGTATCAACAGTATAACTGGAAAGCGAAAGGTCGGTGGTATTTAAGTTCAGTAAAAAAAGCCTCCCCGCCCCAATCTATTCCTTTGCATGTAAGTGTTTTCTTTATTATTTTATCAAAAACGACTCTTAACGATTTGGATGAAAATGGCACATTTTAAATATGTTGATGCGAGAAATAAAATGTATAGTTGAATAATTTGTGAAGTTTGCTTTATTAGATTTGATTTTGTATAACTTTGTGTAAGAATATCGCAACCTACAGAGAAAATTCCGAGCGCATTAAAAATACACACTATATCGAAGATAAGTTGTTTCGTACCATTAACTGTTTTCCAGAAATTGTACCAGTTTAGGGCTTTCCTAAGGGTCATCTAATGAAGTTTCTGGAAAGTGGTGGCTCCTTATATTAGATGTGGTTTTGAAGACAACTTTATCGTTAAAGGAATAACACGCAATATACGTTTCAAACAAGTGCATGGTAAGTTCAATTATATGTTCTTTTAGTACTTCGCGATATAAGGACTGGAACTGTGTTTTAACAAAATCGAGGAAATGTCAGAATCTCGTTTTACCGTTTCCGACATTCTATTACACACTTAAAACACATGCAGATACTGCAGTCTATTTGAACATTAAGGTTACTAGTGGGGATATGCATTTAAAACCACTTAACATAAAAAGCTAATTTACTTCATCAACGGCCTAATTATTCACATTTTTCAAACTATTCAAACTCAAACAAGTGCAAGTATACCGTCGCAGACTTCCTTGTATTCTTTAATAATACCCGCCAAAATATTTACCTACATATCCCTAAGACGTGTTATGCAAACTTTAAATGTACTTATTCACTCTAAGGAATATAGGGAAACGTAAGGTGTTTTATAATTTATTATATTATACAATTTATTAGCCTATCTATGAAATCAAATGGCTAACATGAAAGCCAAACCCTATTAATGTCACATAAATGCCCATTATCTGTCACCTTTGATGCAATTTATGCAATAATTATACCTTAAGCAAGACCCTTTCGCCGCCTCATAACTGTGAAAATTTGAGGTCGTTAATCAAACTGATGAGCCTTTCATGTATAGTGATTTTAAACGCCCCACCCTCACTACCAGTATTAAATAAATGTAACAATAAAGACGATTAACTATCTAATACCAATGACTGTAATGAGAAAGGATCACTTTCAAGTCGCATGCTATTACAAAGGAATTCCGTGTATTTCTCCAGAAATAACTAATACGAGTATTTTCAATTTGAAGAAACTGATTACTTGAGATCCAATAACTTTCAATAATTTACCAATTGTACCTTCACACTCCATATATTAAAATAAATGTAGGTGTACTAATAGTGCTAGTGCCACTCGCATATGGTATTATGTTTAATTAATATTAGGATATTTTCACTGTTCGGTCAAATCGGGAGCTTTGACTTGAGAAATAACTCATGGCGTTAATACTCTCTGGTCTGCAGGGTTACCTAACGCTGATTGTTATTAGTTTTAACATTAAACACATGCACATTTGTTCCCACATTAATACTTGCAGACTCTGTGGGAATAGGGAATTATTCTGGCTAAAGAAAAACTCCCTGAAGAACTACCATGTGGGGACCATTATAATGGCTCTCCTTGAAATAAAATGTTCCAGACATAAATCAGCTCTCCCTTTGGATCTTCGGGTTACGGCTGTCTCAGGCAAAGTGGTCAAGAATAAAAACATCGCTTTCAGGATTGGAACTTGGCATTACAAACAAAAAACTCGAATGGCATTTTGTTCTTTAATCGGCCGATTTCGAAAAAAATATATATTCTTTTTATCCAAATTGGATGCGTAATTCCACAGGAATGTACGAAGATAACCGTTTGTTACTTGTAAGATGCGTAGACTAACTTATTTCTGACATAGCATCGGTAGTAATTATGGGACATCACACAGGATTTCGAAATAATTAACCACTTAAAAGATGTGAAGGAATACTCCGAGCTGCTCTTTCAGGTGTGAGGTAAGTCAACGACGTTGCTTTGAGGTTGGTTAGGAAATTGACCTGCTTTGTGGATGTAAACAGGTCGGGAGCTTTCGCTTTCGTGTATTTTGGGAGCTAACGCTTGTGATTGGCCTACACTCGCACAGTAAACAATGAAGGACCGGGCAGGGTATGAGTTTGTTTTCAAGACGCATCATTACGATTTTTATGTACTGAGCTAGGGAATGTGACCAGCCACACAATCTGCAGTGTTGACAGGCTGTTTTCGACAAAACCAAAATATCTCCGTAGGAAATGGTCAGAGACAAAAACGTAAGATACAAAATGTGTTCCAAATACCAAGATCTACCACTGGTCTAAATTAATGTAATGACTTCCCTTCCACCCGGTATGGGCGGTTAGAAGAAACAATACATAAAAATCGTGGAAGAGCCAACACAATATTAATGGGTGACTGAAGTAGTGTAGTAGTAGCAGCACGAAACCAAAGACAAATCGTCGGAGAACATGGATTGGCAAGAGAAAGTACAGAAGAAACATGTTGGAATTTTGTACAAGAAATTATATGGTGATTATGAATGATTAAAGAAACGCCCAAACACACGCTTGGAACAGCCCGGAAGACCTAAAATACCAGGTAAAAATCGCTTAAAAGGGAGTCTCAAAGATGTTAAGACTATGCCTGGAGCCGGCATAAATCCTCTTGGTTGTTGATATTGAAGCAAGAATGAAGAAATCCAGAAAATATAGAAGTAATTGAAAATGGAATACCGAAAAGGTATGAGAAGTAAAGCAAAATAATCAAGGAACGCTAAGAAATAAAAAGTTTTACACTGAGCACTCTATCAGCGAAAGGAACAAAATCAAAGAAACAGGACACAGTCACAACACATGCGGAAAAATAGAACAGAAAATCCAGGAAACTATAGATCATGTCATAAAGTCTAAAGAAAATGGAAGTACGTTAATAATGGAGATTATAGATGGCTATACCTGGTCCTTTCCCGCCAGTAAATCGTCGGCAATACCTCCAAACGAGTGTTTCACCAGTGCCTCTGGCAGATGAGTAAGGGGTGAATGTCAACAGTTTCAAAGTCACTTTGTCTGGTACTTGTCTGTACAACCGCGTGCATCTCGAAGACTCGCAATCTCAGCGTGTATAGTGATAATTAACGCAAATAGTTGGACGGTTTTTGTAACGCAGAGAGTCTCGCTTTAATGGCACACTCTTCACAGCAGTAAATGAAAACCGAGCCACACAGAATAAATTAAGAAAAAATACACAAAAGCAAAGTAAGTATATGGTAATGGAAACTGCAAAAACAGTAGGAGTATTGTAAGGATACATGCAAATTTAACAACGTCATATTAGGAATGTCTAATTTTTAATCCTTTGTATCACTTTTTGTCTCAGACCTTGATGAAACAAATCTGTGTAACAAGGAAGAAAATCACTCAATTCGTAACGATTGACTCCCTCGTATCTTTTCAGATCGGATGTAGCATTCAACCATGCAAATTCTGTGATCGGTGGTCACTTCCATCTCGCGTGCAAAGATCGAACGAAATGCCCCAATGAAAAAATTTTGCACCGCCGCAGTTCATTAACCTGCTCACAAAGTCTGACACGCATGCAGTCCAAAGTTCACTTCCGCACCTCCCCTTTGAGACACTAATAATGTCATTCAATCAAACTGACTGGCGGTTAAGGCTGAATAAACGTTAAGATCCAATATGTAGTTGAGAAGAGAAGCAGATAAAGCAACCTTACTGAAGAGATGACCGAGTTCCAAAGAAGAATACAAAATACCGATTATGACCTCGTGTACAATAAAACAAAGGAAATGGGATGGAAAAAAAAAAAAAAAAAAAGTAATACGATTTTCAGCGCAGAGGACTCAAACGGTCTTTTTGCAACAGAAGAAGAGCATTTATTGAAGATATGGGAATGTTTTATCACGTATCTCTACGCTTTAGAAACTCGACCTCAACAATTAGAAACAGAAATGGAGGACGAAGTAGATGAATATGGAACAGGGCCAATCATTTTAAACTCTGAAGTAGAAAAAGACATTGGAAACGCGAAGAAAAAGAAGGCTACTGGAGATGACGAGATACCGGAGGACTAAAATGGAGAACGGGAGCTAACTACATTAGTGGACACGGAATTAAAAGATGGCCTAAGACCTTTTTTGGGTGAGACTATAAAAAATAAACAATACCTTAAGTAATTTGCAGAATTCATAAGACTAATATTCTACACAGCAAACATAGATATCAAGATTACTAAACAGAAACCTGGAACAGAAAATGAATGAATGAATAAATAAATAAACAAACAAACAAACAAACAAACAAACAAACAAACAAACAAACAAACAAATAAATAATTAAACAAATGAATAAGTAAAAAACACTAGTATACGATCATTTTGGCTTCGGAAAAGGAACCACAGGCCCAGCAGGATTCAGGAGAATCATCTCCGAAAGAGTGTTCGATGTCACTGAAGATACTTGTATGTGTCTCAAGGACTGGAAAAAGCGTTCGATCGATACGACTGGGAAGAGTTATGGGAATTCTAAACATCGGAGTCAGTTGGAGAGATAAAAGACTTATCAAGCATTTATATATGCGGCAGAAAATGAAGATGAGAAAACGAGTAGAAACGAAGATCGTTATTATAGGTCGAGGAATTAGACAGGGATACCGCTTGTCGCCCACGCTACTCAATAGGTATATACGGAGAATGGTTAGTAAATGAAGCTCTAGATGGATTGTAAATTTTAAAGCAGGAGGATCAACCATTAATAACAAAGTGTGCCGATGATGTAGTAATTACAGAAACAACTAGAAAAGAATTACAAGGGATTCTGGATCGGCTGGTGGAGACTGGAAGATGGCATGGAATGGAGATGGATGTGAAAGTTAAAACTGATGATGAAGAATGAGGAACCGCTGAGGTGTTCTGGTAGGTAACAGAGTATTGGATAAAGTATCTCAATTTCATTATTTAGCCAGCATGATCACTAGATGGAACGCAACAACAGCATCAGGGAAATGACTGCAATGGTCGAAACTACTTTCAACAAAAAGTTGCTCGAAGACCTCTATCGTGCTTGAGGATCTTTCAGGTGCCGTAAATCTATGACACAGGACCACCAGCTTTACGTCCCTTCCGAAGGAAGCCACGCGAAGAATTTTTACAAGCGAAAAAATCCATCGCCCTTCGCCGGCTTTGAACCTGCAACCTTGGGAACCAGAGGCTACCACGTTACTTCTAGACCACGGAGGACGACTCAGCTAAGGAAGAAGCTTCTGAAATTCTACTTATGGAGTACATCTTTATATTGAGCTGAAATATGGACAATGCGGAAAATGGAAAGAAAGTATCTAGGGAGCTTTGAGATGTAGTTTGGAGGAAAATGGAGAAAATGCGGTTGACAGAAAGCATAACCAACGAATAAGTTTTAAGAAGACTGGACGAAGAGAGATATGTCTTAAATGTTGTACACCAAAGAAATGCCAACTGGTTAGAATACATCATGAGAAGAACAGCACTTCTGCTAGATGTTTTAGAAGAAAAAATAAAGGGAATGAAAAGACTGGCTGGAAGAAGAATTGAGATACTAGATGACATCAAGAACGAAAGTATGTAGAGTTAGAGGATGCAGCAGAAAATTGAAATAGTTGGTTACTGGGGTTTCCATGGGGTTACGGACCTGTCATTGGTTATGAGTACACAATATACAATATGGGAAACAGTGAAAGAAAGCGAAACCCATTTACGCAGTCCATTAAAGGTACATAACCATGAGAAGTATGGAAGTTGCTGTTACCATGCAATAATGTTGCTCAGTTGTTTATTGATAAACAAGCTCAATGAGAAGAATGTCAATATTCATTAAGCATTTCATTGCTAAGAAGCATGTATCCGGTGGTGTGTTGTCTTCTTTAGTAGTCGTCTACTGCAATTAAGCTTAGCTTCTTCTACAGTCGTGACAACATACGTTTACTATGTTATGTACTGTCCGTTTTCTGAATGACCATGGCTTTGACCCAAGTTGTTGCTTAATTTTGGTTAAGGACACGAATTTAAATAAATAATTAAATCATATTCAGTTTGTACAGAATTACTTCAGTGGTTTGCATCCGCTGCTTATGCTCCAGGGTCCTACCATGATTCCTATTGCCCCTTGTGAATTTAAAGTGGGATACACATGAGATGGACCGCGCAAAATCAGATGGAAACGGGACAAAATGATCTAAAGGTGCGGTCTCGAAACGCACGGAAGCAGCTAGCCTAAAGAACAAGGTCCATGCGGGCGTCTCAGCATTACGCGGTTGTAGGTTCAAAAAAATTTTATAGCGATCCCAATGTAAGCTACGTTTGCGGAACTGATGTATTGACTCCTGAAGAACTTAGTGCCACTTTGGTGTACGTCGGCACTGTATATAACATTATACAACAGCATTTTCAAAGCTAGGTATGATCACTAATAACGGTTGGTAGTACAATAACCAATAAATTTGATAACTTGTAAATGCGCATCCGAATAAGAATGAGAATGACTTCGTATCGAGTTACTCAACTCGTGTTAACCTTTTCACGGAAAAGAACTAAAACTGCACTGTGCACGCACATCAGAGCAATGCGCACACAATAAACTAAATATGGAGTAGAGGTGCGTTGGGAGTCACAGAGTCCTGTTCCAGAGCAGAGAGAAATTTGCTGAGCATGAAACATTGCTTCGCCATTAACAGCTCAAGATAACAGGAGAGCACGGATTAAAAATCTTGGAATTTTCCGAAACTCAAACGAAGGCAACGTTTCCTTCGGCAGGAACGTTAACATTTTCCCCTACAACTACTATGGAATAATTTCCCAACATGAACTAAAGTTGAATTTGAGTGATTAATATTACATCTCAGTTTCGAAGACCGTGACCGAACACTTACGACGGAAAAATATTGGGCTTTATCCATATTATGTAGTGACGCCTCAAAATTACGTTAACTCGCATTTCCATGTCATTGTCCAACATTTTTCCTACCATGCGTTAAATGTACGTCACACCCATTGCGTAGCCCGTACTTTGCCCTCAAGTTTCAGTTCATCAGCTGCCACTCTGAACAAACTGAAACGGTTCGAAGTCATGTCAAACATACCTAATATTTGTACTGCCATGCACTGAACGTGTATCACATCCGCATACATACTGTGCTCCGTATAACCATGCTTGAGTTTAAACACGTAGGTAAAAGTTTCAGTTCATCAGCTGCCATACTCAACAAGCTGAAGGGAGTTTGGAGACAATGTCACTGTCCAACATTTTTCATACCATGCATTGGATTAATGTCACGCCGACTGTATAGCCCATAATTTGCTCAGTGGAGCCATATTACAATTTAAACATATATGGCAAATGTTTGTGACCACCAGCCACCCCCGCGTTTTAGGTTAGAATAAAACGTCAAACAATTGGTTGCAGCACATATTCCAACACGAGCCGAGACGTTAAGCCAAGGGCATTGATTCGGAAAAAGGAAATCACCTCATCCTTGACCCTGCCTTGCACATTTCAACGCCTTGCGAGATTCATTTTCTCTCAGCTTTGATCGCCTATTGTGATGTAACCCAATTCGCTTATATACCAGATTTAAAGGATTTCGTAATATCCTTTACATTCATCTCCTGTTTTGAAGTGTTCATGATCTCGAACATTTTCCTCTTAAAACGTTTTCGGATAACTATTTGTAAAGCAGTGAAGTAAATGCAGGCACGGGCATATGAACGGTGTATCAACAATCTCGGCGCATTACTGTCGTGATATTGCCACCAAAGCGGAAACCATTATGAGCTATTGCAAGGCTTACATCTGTCATACAATATTGAGTTAATAACGCACATAAAAGGTAGGATACGCTGTAGATTGATTCTAAACAAAACCGAGCAACAAGGGCCTCAGGCAATTATCGCGATGGTCTTACGAGAGAGAGAGAACACAAACACGTATATTTCCCTTGTGTGTTGGGGACAAACACGGCGAAATGATGAATGTGACAGCTACTGCCCCGGTGCCGCGCTTCCTGTCCAATAAATATCGCTGCAATTTAATATATTCTTCTAACCAACTCCATTAACTTGAACAGATTCACATCCCGGCCTGATCCTTTTTTACTTATGAATATAATCGCTACTACTTCATCTTTTTAATTACCTTTCCTTCTAAACCTTGCGTTCACATAATCGCTCTCTGATTTATCCGTCGGACAAATGAATGCAAATGAATGTGCTTTACTCGTTTGTGAACGACTGAATCTTCGAATTTTGTTCTCTAGGAAAAAAAAGCGCTTTTCTCCGCAGGTAAGGTGAACTTTAGAAATGGAACTAAAATTTGTAAAATCATCATTTGACGTATCATTTGATGCGACGTTATAAATGCAAATGTAATAACGTAATCTGTTTACTGGACAGCAAAGAAAGAGTCACTCGAGACTGCAAGTACAGAACGAGTAACCGTCGGAAAAACAAACGTTTTTTAAGTATGTTCGTAGATAATCCTTGTGTTTTAAGTGGAGGAAAAGAAAAAAAAATTCCCTCTAAGCACTTTAAAGGTCAGTGAACAGCTTTACGAGATAATTGCGCCCGAATAAGAGGGAGGAGAATATAGTTTTCTCTGATAAGTCAGCTTAATGTACACCGAGTAATACTGCACGATTGCCATGGTTTTCCATGGTTTAATAACACAATATTAAAGTTCCAATGCTAATTTTTCTCATTCCTCTGTGAACTTTCAATAAAGTTTCTGTGAAGGAAATTAATGTCTTAAAACGTATTCCACAATCCACTGCTAAATATAACACGGAAGTTACGGGCATTTTAGATGGACGTACTCCAAAGCTTCAGTTTTTGGGCGAACCAGTGCACGTACGGAGCCGAACTTATCGGCAGACTTTAGATTTGCTAGAAATCGTTATAACATTAAGGCTAGTTTAAATAGGGGCCTCCAAAAAAAATGTAATATCTTATCAACTACACATTCGAACGTTTCCGAACTGAGCTCATGTAGCCGTTTTCCGAGCCAAGACCAAATGAAAGCTTCACAAGCCTAAAAGAAACAAATGCTCTCTTTGATTTAATTTTTCCTAGGGACTTATTCAACATAAGGGCATGTGGAAATAAAGGCACAAAAACTAAAAGTTTGAAAGTATCGAAAGAACCATTGAAATACAAATTATAAATGGAAAGAAAAATTACTGAAGAGGATTCAGAATTTAATTAGGATTTAGGTATTCAAATAACAAGCACCAACAATTTAAATCTAGAAGTAAAAACACAGGCCGATAAAGCAGTGCAGATATCAGGATGCATAAAAGACAATTTGGCGAAATACGTATATAGCAGTAGAGAGTCGAGCCCGCATTTATAAAGCAATAGTTAGACCAATCTCAACTTATGCAGCACAAACCAGACGAACATTAAGTACATGCGAATTGAAAACACTAAGAACAATTCAAGAAAAAACTATTAGATAAAATACACAATACAGAAATCACAGAAAATTGCCAAATACAGGATATAACAAAATTGATTAATGAGCAACGAAAATATTCGAAAGAACACATTAACAGGATGGGAAACAATCGTCTCATAGAAAGAGCCAAAGAAGGGAAACCTTTAGATGGGAAAAGGACAAGAGGAAGACCCGCTAGGAGATGAATTGACACCATTTATAACACCCAAGCAATAAAAGGGGAAATGAACAGGATATTATCCTATACACAAAGAAGAGGATTTAATGTTTATAGTCGCTAGAAGCGGAGTACGATCATGATGAAATCTACTGCTAACACACGTATCTCATCTGTGTGATGTGACGTATGGTGTAGAATACCAGCGTTCGACTCCTCACAGTGACCGTATCTTTTATTGTACTTTAGGATCTGAAATGTTATGTTTAAGAGCTCGAAATAGTTTTCCGGAACATTTTAAATTTAGTTTAAATCAGTATAGTTCAGGAGCTCCTATAAGTATATGAGCCTTAGCAATGTACTTTATTTTCAGTGCCATCTAATTATTTTCACAACAAAGCGAATGCACGTGCTGATTATACGAGCTTGTTTACTACTAAATTCCCCAAACCATGGAATTGGAAAGCTCAGAGTACTTTACGTAGACATCACTCGCCATGATGGCCAACTTTCCGAAATGGCTTATTGTACTCCTCTAGTTCGTTTCCATTTTTAATAAAGTCCATCCATCATGAGCTTCATACTGAGCTACTAGATAGCTTCATTGGTACAGCTGCTATCAGCGCACACGATTCGTTCGACCCGCTTTATCTTCATGTTATTTCTCTCTCTCTCTTTTGGGGGGGGGGGGGGGGGGTTCCAGAACTGAATTTCTAAGTGTATTAATGCGTTTTAGCTTACCTAACTGTAGAGATGGTATTCTACTCAACAATAAATAACGCGCAGGCAGTTTTATTTTCCCACAGAGAGGATCAATTATGTGAAAATGTTGTTTTCTGGTGCCGCTTCGGCGTTTTCTCACCAAAATCCCATGGTTTAGTGCACACATGATGTAAAATGCGAGAATAGCGGTTAGCCTAAAGAGGGTTGGTTGCAGCACGATATTGTGGGTTTACCTGCACACGGTGCATGACGATGAAAACATTTTAATGGTTTTTATACTCAACCAGCTGGTATTGGATTTTAATTTACACATAAAACAATATGGCATTCCTCCCATAACGCAAACAATCCAACACCAAATTTCATTTTATGTTTATAAGTGCGATTAACAATTAAGTGATTCGTAATCATTCAAGTGCTTGTCCCTTTTCAATAGGCTTCATTTCATTGCAGAAAAAAAAATGATACCCACAACGCCAGCTATAGAGTAGTAACTGCTACGCGGATTAACTTCAAATCATTTTAAAGTAAATTGCATTTAATTTTGCCTTAAACAGACGATCAATATTAGGCATTAGTATTCCGCAAACAATCAATACAACAGAAAACACGGTAGATTCTCTTGAAGAATTTTTATTTATTTTTCGTATTTAATTGATTAAAAATGTTGTTGCAATTTAAGACAGAGTTTGGAAAGCGAGATGTTCCACAGAAGCCTAACATATTTTAATCTCCAAGAATTTAATTCCTCTACTTTTAGTTTCTGGCTAATGTTCACATCAGTCTATCTGTCCAGTTTTGAAACCTACTTAAAATGTATTAATGCTGCGAACGAGAGTAAAAGTAATCACAATAAAACCTCAGCTGAAGTAAATAGGATAACACAGTGGAGTTAATACAAGACATTGGGAGCAGTATACATATAGCAAAGCTTGGACACAATTTACACGGAAAAGATAAAGAATTTACATTTATAAGAAAGCTAACTTCGGAAGAAAAGGAAAGAGAAAAAGAAAAAGGCAAAGCAAAACTACAGCTAATTTCTGATGAGATACTAGAAAAATACTTCAAATATTTCGGCACTGAGGAAAGTGATATAAACAAAAGCGACGCATGCTTAACATATATAGATTAGTAGAGAATTAAATGAGTTAAAAGAGGCCAGTGAGAAAAAGCAAACGCCTTACAGCTCCCGGAACAGAAAATACAAATACCAAAATTATAAAATTTGCACCGAGGAGTTTTTAGGAACGCTTGTTATGCTTCTTCAATATGTGTTGGAGACAAAGCCATTCCAAAAGAATGATAAATAGGCAAAATAGTAACAATATATAAAAAAGAAAACAGAAATTACCCTAATAATTATAACAGGTATAAACTTATTCTGCGCACCCTGTAAGATATACCGGGGTGAATTTTATTGCCTCCCTGGGTACTATTTGTGTTTTCACAAGTGCGTAAATTGCCTCCCAGATACTTGAGATAATGTACGTAAATTGCATCCATGTCGCTGAGTATTTCACATTTGCAAATCCGCCAGTGAATGGATTTCGGCTGGGATTCCTTCTACAAGATATATTTGTCTTGACTGAAGTACTGAAAGAAATACAAAGCCACGCTTATGTAATGCTCAGAAATAAACATGCTCTTACGAAAGAAATATTTTTTACAAAATAAAATATTAGCATTTCGACAAGGAATTATAACTAGACTTTAGTTTTTAAGGTCTGTTTCTTTTAAATTCCTACCAGTTTAAAGAATGACACGTGTTTAAGTTTTATGTTTTTCACCACATTTTTAACCACACCATTAATTTGCATCTTGCATTACTGACAGTCCTAAGTCTGTAAATGGGAAGGAAAATTGTGGTTTATGATTCTTAACCAATAACTACCTACTTGTTTAAGAAGCCATTAAAACGGGAACATTCATGTCTGGTTCGAAACACTTCAGTTAACAGTGGCGGACTGGTAGTGAAGGAAAAATACAATACAAGGCAATTTGCGCTATAGAGTTCAAGTAAACAGGAGGCAATTTACGTTCATTTTATACCTGGGGAGGCAAATTATTACCGACGCCGGTCATACCTATGTCAAGATTATACGCTTTAGATTAAACAAAATAGATTCAATAAACCTGGAGGAACAATCATACCTTACAACAGGAAGCGGTTACATTCACAACATATATGCCCTAAAACTAATAGAAAAACGTAGACGATCTAACCTGAAAACCACATATTATTGGTCGATTACAAGAAGCATTTGATCAGGTATCAAGAATAAAACCATGTAATGTCCCAGAGAGGAAAGGAATACCACTACATTTAATACCGGTAATACAAAACACGCATAAAGGAACGGAGATCAAAATAAGACACGAGAGCCGGTAATCATTTCAGGCGGAGTAAGATAAGGCTGTCCCCTATGTATGTATATGTACATACTTTGCTTAGAGTATTTTGAGACAGTGGGAGAGACAGGTGGGCAGCAGGATACTCGTGCCGCAGGTCACTTACGTGTGCTGGCACACTGCAATAGCAAAATCTGCTGCTACAACACTTGCGTCCCTTTAATACTTTTGTTGCATTGTTTACATGTTTATCCTTTATTCATTTGTTTATCTATGCACAATTGGCATTGCTTCAAGAGCGTATTATCACGCTGGGACGATAAATACATTTAATAGAACGAGTACATGATCATATTTACTTGGATTACATTACGTTTATTGCTTTATTATTATATATATATATATATATTAGCGCGCTTGCCTCTGGCGCGGAGGACTCGGGTTCGATCCCCGGTACCAGCATGGGGATTTTATCCCCTCTGGGAGGTCTGGCACGGGGTGCACTCAGCCTCATTAGGTCCCGGGGGACCAATTGAGGAGCTACTTGATGGAGAAGTAGCGGCCCCAGGTCTAGAAGACCGCATAACTGGCCGGGAGGACTCGGGGCGCTGACCACGTCCCACCCTCCAGTACTGCACCTCACCAATGACGCCTGTAGTGGGCAGAGGTGGGGGACGCAGCGGCTGGGCGGTAGGCCTTAGCCCCTCTTGGGCTGTCGCGCCGGGGTTTAGTTTTAGTATATATATATATCTACACAGTTGGTACTACATACGACCCAAACAAAAAGAACGAAATAAGGAAATACAAGCAGAAAAACGAAACATTGTTTACATTGACATAGATATGTACATTGGCATTTACTCAATTTTACTATCTTATAATTTTTTTCTTCTTCCTCATGCTCCGAAGACGACGAAGGAGGTGTACAGTTCTGAATAATTATATAGATTTAATGGTTACTATTACTGTACTTATGGGAACCCCAGTTGCAGCCACAGTATGTGCAATCGGCGGATTACACACATTTTGAATAATGTGCGCCGTCTGCTTATGTACCGGTTTTCCACGTCCTATAGGCGCGGAATTTGCTTTATAAGTAGCAGGTTCATTACCTGTTTCTCACACCTGCCACATACTTACACAGGTTTAAGAGTTTTGTGAAATATCTGTTGGGCGCCAAGACTGGTCTCTGAAAGACTGCATAAACCTTGCAACTCTGCCTAAGTTGTTTCGAGTTCTACACCCGCGCCGGCCACGCGATGCCCCTATCTCCCCTTTCCACTGTTTCAAAAGACTGAACAAAGTATACATGCACGAAATAATAAGATTATGGGGGGAGAGAAAAAAAAAAACAGGCTACAGACAGGGAAGAGAAATCCTGCTGGCAAAAAGAAAGCTGAACCGCAAAAGATGTCACATACCTATATTAAACACAGTTACACAAGATTTTAATATGAAATTATCAACAGACAAAAGAGAAACAATGACATTCAGAGTGTGTGTGTGTGTATGTGTGTATGTGTGTATGTGTGTATGTGTGTATGTATGTATGTATGTATGTGTGTATGTGTGTGTGTGTGTGTGTGTGTGTGTGTCCGCGCACGTGTGCCTGTGTTGTCGTGTGCCTGTGTGAGCGCGTGTGCCTGTGTGTGCACCTGGGCCTGTGGGTGTACACCTGGGCCTGTGTTTGCACGTGTGCCTGTGCATGTGCGCCTGTGCATGTGTGCCTGTGCGCAAGTCTGTGTGCGCGTGTGTCTTAGCGTAAGCCTGTGTGCGCGCGCGTGTGAGCCTGTCCGTGTGTGTGCGCGTGTGCCTGTGTGCGTGTGCGGGCTTGTGTTCATTTGTGCGTGTGCGGGCCTGTGTGTGTGCCCATGCGAGTGTATGTGTGCCCGTGCGAGTGTGTGTGTGCCCGTGCGTGTGTGCGTGTGTGTGCCTTGTATGCGCCTGTGTGCCCGTGCGTGTGCACGTGTGCCTGTGCGTGTGAACGTGTGCCTGTGTTTGCACGTGTGCCTGTGCTTGTGTTCGTCTGTGTGCCTGCTGTGACATATGGACCCGAAAAAGAACATGCCATAATTAATTTTGCCATCTAAAATGGTTTCAATTCACAGTTAATCGATAACATGATTAAGAAATAAGAGCAAGAAACAAATTCACTGTTACAAAGAAGAATTATTTACTACCCAGAGATGTTTAAGACGTTTGAGCGAGTATTCCAAAATAACATTCAGCTTGCTTCTCAAAACATTTCTAATGCGAAGAACTTATGAAAGAAACCATTGAATAAGAAAGTTGCTCCACTGAAAACACCGCATTTTATCAGAGTGACTAAGGACTGAGAAGGAATTTAAAAACTCGTTTAAGTGAACATCACAGAAACATCGATTTGAAACAAATTGATAGATCTGCTATTGGCAATAATTTTTTTGTAAAAACAACCCTTGGGATAGACCTACAAAACAAGCTTCTGAAACAAATTATATACCATCTAAACTTGAAATCTGGAGACATTCTTATGAATATTTTGAATTCTGAAATTCCAACGTCTGGCATCATCATGTAATTTGTCGAATCAGCTTGCAAGGGACATCGTCAACAAGTCACCAGTTCTCTAACTAAACAACAGGAGGCGTGCATTGCATCTCCAATCCAGAAAGAAAGGTGACCGAAGTGGTTGCCAAATACACCAAAAGGCAGCGGGAAAACCTTGGACCCTTGGCGGCAGTCGACTGGAGATGAGGTGAATTCATCTTTACAACGTTACAATGCTTTAATCTGCACCATGGAAGTGTGCCTGCCTCTGTAGTGTGGTTGCAGCGTGTCTGCCTCACGACCAAGAGGTGGGAAGTTCGAATCTCTCTTAGGGTGGTTTATTCGGATAAGGTTTTTTTCCGAGGTTTTCCCTTATCCTGAGAAGATTAATGTCGGGCAACTCAAAGCTCTATGGCTCTCGGACTCATTTGAGCATCATTTCACAGATTTCATTCATTCACCGTCAGATATGACACTGCGTTGGAGGATATTGAAAAAAAAATTGGAAGTGTGAAGTACAATAGATTATCTCCCTATCATCCTATTGTGTTTAATGCGGAGAAGGCAATCCATGAAATGTCTCAGGCTGCTTATTTCGAACAAAGACAGACGTGATTTCTGACGTTCTAACAATATTATACTCATATGGTTGCATCAGTTTGAACATTCGACGACCCCATAAATATACCGGTATAACGAAAATGTAATTATAACATACAGCGCTACGATATGTTTACGTAGGACAAAATCACGGTTGCCAATAGTACTGGCAGTTGCAGGATATTTCAATTACACGGACCAGCGAACATTGCTGTTAACTTAATCCAATAAATGTTCAGCCTCCGCCGTAAAATGCAGCGCAAATTGAACGAGCGCGAACTAGTTGCAAAAAAGTGAGCGGATGCTCATTACTCACCTAAATCAGAATGTTTCAATTGCGGTAACACCCTGATAAACGACAGTATAACTGTCAGTGTAGCACTGAACTGATTCCTATCGCACAAATTCAAATTTAATTTTAGACAAAATGTTATCCTAACATTCGGTGTCATATGACGAAAATTTCAGTAAAATATGAAAGCTGAAGTGAAATATTTTTTGTTTTTCAGTAAACATAACAATTTTAGGTCTTTATTATCATATATTATCCAAATATAGCTAAAAAGAATAAGCATGCCGAAGATAGTTACGTTCATTTAGCGACACCAACAACTACGTGGGTCATATTAACCTCTCGCCGGTAGGAATCTTTTCTAATATTCCGTGGAACGATAGCCCTGGCGACATGACACGTCCACATGTGGAAATGACTGTGGCAACCGAAAAGCTGGTTTTTATCACCTACTTACGTATCGCTACATCAACTGGTGGGCACCGGTCCAATACTATACCTACTCGTATTATCGGCGCGTCAAAGCCAGGTAAGAAGATGAAGGTATTGAGTGTCGCGAAAAGCAACATTGTCGTATATTCTCCAACTAAGTGTACACACTGCACGCATGGACATTTGTGTACTTTTTAAAAGACCAATGTCACGAGAAAACTAACAGAGTGAGAGAGAAAACAGGAGAAATGTTGCAACGCTGTGTTTCACTCCACGTGGGGTTAACAAATGTCTGACATTTGTGATTTCTTTGATTCCATTGGCTGAAGTGACACGCTCATTGGTGTAAAGTGAAACGTTAGCAACTTCCGAGAACAGACAATGCCCGTGATGTGTACTACATGAGAGGCTTCTGCTGATCAAAGGTAAAGCGCATGTTAACCATTGAAGTAGCACAATAATAGGTACAAACGTGCACAGAAGACTATACCTAGAGTCACTGTTTTTTTCTTATTTATTTATTTATTTTTTATTTTTGCACTACATTTTTCCCGAATTTTGCGAAATGAGTTCTAATTTTCGTGATTTTTCGCTATATATGGCTTGTATTATCACTTTTATTTCGCGATTTTTTTTAAATTCACCATAAATAACACTGGGGGACTTTTTCCCGAATTCAATGGTTTTCCGAATTTTGTGAAATGAGTGTTTTCGTGTGTGGGTTTTCGTGTGTGGGTTTTCGTGTGTGGGTTTTCGTGTGTCGGTTTTCGTGTGTGGGTTTTCGTGTGTGTGGGTTCCCCCCCCCCCCCCCCCACACTATATGGTTGTACTTTATACATGCATATATCTCGGCATATTTATTTTTTGGTAGTTGTATATTTTTTATTAAATGTATTTAATACGCATTTTAACGTATTACAGTTTAGAATGGAAGATGTGTACTTTTATTTCTTATTAGTGCTATAGTACACTGATACATCCTTTTTCTACTTCCCAACCCAGGGCCATCTCTTTTGCTCAGTATGGTCAGGTAAAAAAGGGTCAATTGCCAAGAATGCTAATCTATCCTTGACAATCCAGACCACCACTTCACTAATGATAGAATGGTAAACTTCCAAGCATGCTAAACCGTTCTTAATCATGTCATTACTTCACTATTTTTGAAATCGAGAGTTTTACTCTATTTTCTTGTGTAATTTAACAACTCGCAGAAATGAACTTAAAATAAAGTGAGAACTAATTTTTATATGCAAAATCGCCGAAATTTCGCATTTTTCGCAAAATAAAGCAATTTTGCTTCAATCTACACTCATCCCTAAAATAACAATATTGATTTATTGATCAACAGCACATAATTCGGAAAGATAATGGGAAATGACTTTAGTTTCATGTTTGTCATTTCTATGGTTAATGCGGAAACGAGAGCTCCTAACTATGCCCCACTGCACCACGCGTAGGACTAGCAATTCTTTTACAGGAAGGAAAATCTAGTGATAAGATGCCTTATCTGTGAAACAAAAGCCAAAAGTTGCTGAAATTCATAAATATGCATTTTAGTATTATTAAATATCACATATCTTTCACTTTAGTTCTATAGGGGGGGGGATGAGACAAAGGGAGACCGCAGGACTGCACAGAGTGGGGACAGGAAACCGTGGATTAGAATCCACCCCCGCATTCGCCTAGCCACAAAGGAAAAACATGGAAACAACCCAAGTCAGAGTGGTCGGCCACGGGAATCAAACCCACGAACTCCTGAATGCGAGTTTCACACGTTACCGCGTCACCACCTTGCTCGGTTCTTTTGTAGACTATTCCACTCATACTCATAGTTGTTTGAAATCGACCAAACATGTGCACAACAATTTCAAATTTCAACAAATGACAACCTTCCTTCGCGGAATAAATTATTACATTTTCATTATCACCTCCTCTGCTTTTCCTGTTATCAGATTAGAGAATCCAGCTACATTATGCTAACATATGCGCAACGAATTTTAAGCAATACAGCCGCTATCCAAATGGCAAATATGGCTTACTCTCGCTTCGGTGATGTATTTAATCCTATGTTTGGAATCAGTCTGGCAAATGTATTGAACGAAATTATAAATTAGCAGCAGATACTCCAACTTCTGACACTGTCAACATCTTAATAAACTGGAGCATCAATATGAGAACCAAGAAGGCCGTGGCTATGGACCGTGGTGTATATATATCTGCTTCATGTTTCTTTTAAGAGGTTAGAAATTACAATAAATTATTTAAATAACACTTCATAGGCTATATCATCTCTTAATCCGCAAAATAGTCTTCATAAATGCTACTCGTGATAGTAGAATTCTCTAGATAAATTGACAATCAGTCGTGGCTTATAATAAATATTTTGCTGTAAAACGACTAAAACAAGTACACTTATACACGTTTAATTGGACTGCTGGAATTAAGCCCTAACACTTTAAAAGCACGCAAATTAGTTTTAAATATTTAAAAACTGAGGTCTGCAGAAACGCATTATGAATGGGTTGATTGTGCCTCAAATGAATTCAGGAAAGAGCCTTGTTAATACCAATCGCCCCAACTGAGGTTCTAATTCAGGCACTCTAGATTGAAAAGCAAATGCATTCACCCACTACAGAGGTGGAAAACTGCTTTTTATACGTAAACCTGGGTCAGGGACTGCTAGGATAAATTTCTAAAACATACCCTGGCCATGGTTTTAGATTGCAGTTTTCATGCATCACGAAATTCTTAAAATGTTCGAAAATTTATTTCATCCTGTCTGTGTGGGGGAACAGCTACCTGATGTGTAGGAAAGGATCTTGCGTCTGGTGATAGCACACCCCCCAGAAACTAGCTAACTACTACACATCTTCGCGGCTAACGTATGCCTTTTACGTAGAGCCAACGATACAATAAAACTGTCATAGAACTCTCTTGTCCAGTAAGCTCAGGTCACATTGCGCTAGGTGGCCAGGATTCTCCAAAGCTTGCTGAAAATCTGGATCTTTTATTTCTAAACGAAGTATGTAGAACAGTTAACAGCGAATTTATATCATAAATCCAAAATGGTTCAGTGACCGATCGAACGATTTTCGAACAAACAATGAGTGCGAAGTTTAGACAGAGTACGGATTTTAGAACATGCAAACCAAGTGGTCGTATTTCGATACAAAAATTCTACATCTCAAAGCCCAAAACAGAAAGTACACAGAAACCTCGTCTTAGAAATACAATTCTGAGGTTCAGCTGATAGTTTACTGAAGTAACTTCACTTTATTCCTTAGAGATTGGCACAAACTAAAGAGCAATTAAACCTTCACTACATAACTGTATTTAACCTGTCAGACATTGGAAATCACAATTAACATGCTAAGGAAGTTTTAATAATTCAGTATTACAATAATCTATGTAAAAGTCATTTAAACATAAATCATATACTGCTTTGGTGTACTAATATAAACTGTTAGAAGCAAATTCGAATTCACTTGTTTTAACTTACCAGATTTGTAAGAAATGTTGTGTGTATACTGAGGCTGGAGGTGCAGAATATTAACTAATTATTCTTAGGGTATAAACTAGTATAAGCAAACGCTCAACACATTTTATGAAACTAGCAAAGAGTTAAAACAGGATTTAGGTGAACATAAATTTTATTAAATCCTTTAATTAAAGCAAGAAAATCATTAATGTCAATTCGCAACATTACTTCCAGGTATAATTATTAGTTGATTGTAGCTCAGGAATTCGAGGAAATTGGACAAAAAACCAACTGAAAGGTTGTGCGAAATAAAGAGGACGCCTGAGTTATTTATTTAGATGTATGGGGTGGGCCAAAAGTCGCGATCGGATATTTTCTAAGTTTTTATACGTTTGTTTAGCAATAATAAACTTTCACAAGTGACGTAAAAACGTTATTTATTTATTTATTTATTGCTGTATTAATAAGGAATAGAAATATGAAAAGATAGACATAGCTGGGCCAATCAGCGTGGTGGCCCTGTTTGGACGAGAACCCTCATTTTTAATCCGACGTTCTTGGGATGTGTATTTCCGCCAATCGTTTCCTTGTTGATTTCTTAGGCGAACACTTCAATGATTCAGACAGAACATGACCAACATAATCACCGCAATATTCTTAAGTCCTCCGCTGCGTTTTGCATCCAATAAAGAAACAGTTGAGAAAGTCTTTTTCCCCAGTTTTCGGAGACTGGCTTCACTGGGAGCTGCTTTATTGAAACGAAGAAAGACGTTTTCTCCAGTTCATTCTTTTTCATGAATTCACACACTAACGATGAGAGGTTCTCCATCGTAAGTATATTTGCTTGAGTCAGTCATTGCTTACAACACAAACAGCGTTTCACATTGACATCATCAACTAATAACCCGCGAAAAGTCTGGCTTGCCGCTATAACACAATGCCCTCGTGCTATCGGAAAATTGACAAACTAATGCAACACAGAACATGAGAAATAGAAAAATATCCCTCCCAACGTATGAATAGTTTTCAATTAGTTTCCGGTTTCGGAAAGTGAGTTATTTCAATATAAACATTACCCGATCGCGACTTTTGGCCCACCCCAGTAAATTGAGGCAGAAATGTGCCGTCATTAGCCCGAAACAAAGCTGATTTCTAATACCAATATACATATTTGTAATGTATGTAAACAATTATCGTTATAAATACCTGTGATGTATGCAAACAAATAGTGTTGCGATAATATAGATGATTTTAAGTAGGTAATCTTTAGTATTTAGTTAAGGCATAGCTTAAAAATTGATATCATTAGAGTATTTTGTGTTAAAATAATACTAAGTAACGTTGGAAAATTGCCCAGAAGGAAGAGTTTTGGAAGTTAAAAAGCGCGTTTCCAAGAACCTAACCCCGGGTTTTATGACACCATGCGGTCGTAAGGCTATTGTTCAAAGGCCAACGGGGAACATCATATTTCAGCCTTTATGAAATAATTGGCGTGACGAAAAAGAGCGAGTCAGAGAATCCCTGCGACATATTTTGGGGAAGTCCCGATTTCACGCCAAAAATCGATAAGTGGGGACTTGGCTCACCCAATAAGGACGAAAATGTTGGCATCAAATTCAAAACTTCTTTCGCGGCGTGTGCCAGCTGACCAATAGAAATTCATAAGTTCGGAAAGGCGTTTATATAGAGGCGTAAAAGTAAAATCGGGAGACTTTTTCGAATATCTTAGACGTGTGTGCACGTCGAAATCACCGTGCAAGTGCGCGCCAAGTTAAGTAGCGAGCCGACAGGGTTTCTAGTGCGGAATACGCGTGCTTACGTCACAGAAAAGGAACCAATAAAAGTTTTAAGCATTCAATCTCGACAGACTACGCGTGAGGTACGAAGAAATGCACGGACAGTATTTCAAAGCGAAAAGGTGTTTCTGTATGTCAGCGATGTATATGTTGTGAAAAGTGTCACAATAAACAGGGTGCGAACTTTTTAAACTACAATTAAGGATACATTATTTCTGAATCCCGCAACCACGCCCGAGGTCGACGATTCCCTTACCCAGGAATGAGTTCTCAGTTCGCTTAATTTCCAGGAAACCCTAGATAGCCGGACCAGAGTAAACGAGGAGCAGCCGCAGCATCGAACCCGAGACTTCAGAGACGACTTCCAGGTGAGAAAATAGTCCCGCTGACGGAGATACCACGACATGTGCTATTCAAAAGTTAGTAAACCGCATTAAGTAGGAGTTTGTGTAGATATCGCAGCCGTTTTATTTCAAGCTGAATTCACTCAGGCTTAACGTGGTTCAAGATGAGTACCTAACTCCGTAATCAACACAGTGTAAAGCAGTAATTCAAATTGTACATATATTATCGGAAAAACAAACATATCTTTGGTAACCAATATCAACCAGTTGTATGCTAATAATTGCGACTCTTTTTTTAACCCTGTCGGTGGGGTGGGTACAACCGTTGATGCTTGGCTAAGCTGGCATATAACGCTCCCCAAGTGGATTCCCCCGACATCGCTGGCCATCCCTCATCAAGGCGACACGTATCCACACAACCAAGGGGCCGTCACCACTAGTCCGCCTACAATTTTGGGACGAGGGAGACTTCCGTACTGTCCTGACTGATGGGTTCCCTGCCCTCGGGCAGGTTCTCCCAGTCGAGGCCAGCCGGAGATCCCGCCCCGTCACATGCCGACGCTGCTGTCAATACGGCCACACCGCCAACACCTGCACACTCGACCCACGATGCCATTACTGTGGCGCAGGAACATTCACGATGACTTGCACCAGCCATGACCTGACGCGCCGCCCCGTCTGTTGCGCCACTTGCAACTATACTGGGCATTTCACGGGCCAAGTGACGTGTCCCATGAACCCACGCCGCCACCAGCCGACCGCAGTTCGACCTCAACCGGCACAGCAAGCAGTCTCCAACGCTAAGACCAACTCAACCGAACGCCGACCACACAACCGACAACCAGCCGAACCACAAAAGACTACAAGTGATCTACAAGTTTCAATCCACCACATCACCGAAGCACTAAGAAAACTACATGCCGAAATCCAAACACTAACAAGCCAAGTTGCAACCTGGGAAGCAGTCCTCGCCCGTGCGACCAACACCGGCAACAGAAGACACACAGAAGACGCCATCACACAGACAGACCTTTCACAACCACAACGACCCAACACTCTTCCTGGGCAACTCTACTTCAACCATGAAGGACAAGATGCTACGACCTCTGCGCATGGCCAATGGTCATGTGCACCAACAAACCTACACTCAATAAAAAGAAATATAAAGAGAGAATATACGATGTACGCAACCTACCACTTCCTGACCAAAGTTCATAAATAATAAATAAAGATAATCCCATCCCGGCTGAAGAGAGCGATTTGCTCTGAAGCAGCCTTAGGACAATAATTGCCCTGGGTGAAATAAACCCAGGGTAAGTCCTTAAATCCCCTTAAAAGAAAAGAAAATTCTTAGATGCAATCAGTGATTCCTGAGCTCCTTGTCGGCCGCAACAAGGATTTGAAAGGATCTAGGTATATTGTCTCCATATGGAGTCCCAGTGCAGCCCGGAGCAGACCTCCCAGCAGGGTAAAATCCCTTAGCCGGTACTGGAGATCGAACCTGCGTCCTCCGCACCAGAGGCACTACCACTGTACTAGGAAGGGGGTCTAATTCCGACGTTACATTGTAGAATTAAATCCGGCTATTTTCAAAATAATCGGCTGTGAAACTTCAGGATTCCCTATCGTCCAGTTCATTTCAACAGCATGACAAATCCACGCTCTACTCACACAATCAACGAAGAAACCAGGCACCCACAAAAATCAAGACACGGTGACACTGAGGCGGAAACCCGTGCCCGCCAATTAAAACCCGCGTACCTACGTAATAATTTGTACATCATTGAAAATCGAGTATAGGCTTTACCTTACAACTCGACTGGTGGGCCGAGGGTACAGCGATTACCTCAGGCAGGGAAAGTAACGGTACCGCAAGAGGGCAACAACCCCTGAAAGAAAGGGAACAATAGGGTTGAAAACCCAACGCTTGAAGACGTACGTGCCTAATTGCAAGGTGAAGCTGGCCAAGCGGAAGGGCCGATTTGAGAAATACAGTTCTTCGGGAGAGAAACACACTTGCTTGGTAGATCTTCAGCGGGATAGACAGACGTGTGCGTTACGCGGATCACGATACTTCATGGTCTTGTGTGTCGGAAGGGGGCATGAGTAAAGTGAAATAAACATTAAAAGGAATAGAAGACTTCAGTTTATTACCTGGACATTCCGCAGCTGGACAACCCTGAGATAAAGACCTCGTGCTCAAACAAAAACCACACTGTAAAAAGCCGGAGCAATCAAGAGCACCCACGCTTTCCCGACCTACCCCTTTCCCAGTAGACCAGAAACATAGTATCCCATACACCCATCCAAAAATCCCGCACCAAAATGGCACCCAACGTGTCATAAACTACCCACACCAGCACCCAACTACGTCCAAGAAGACCTCATCAACTTCAGCAGCGACCTGGTCCGAGCTGGATTTCACCGCTACACAGGCCGCTGCGCAGAGAACGACACCGCCTGGGAAGTATCACACCGAAGGACACCACACACATGATTAGTGACCACCCTCAACACCCAGCACGTAAACGGGGTAAACCGTTCATCACAACAACAACAACAACGAGTAAGTACACTTTTATACTCCAGTGACACATCCCGACTCAGGATAGGCAGCCAGTACAAAACTAATTATACAGTTGTATGAAATTGAGAAACGGAAAAATAATAAGCGTTGACATGGCGGAACAACAGGCCCAAGAACAACAAACAAACATTACCGTAGAGGAAATTTCTCCTGAAACTGCACCCAGCCTCACAACTATGATGCAACAGATGCTTCAGCAGTTCCAGAATTTGGAGAGTAGATTAGCAGAACAGAGTACACAGTTAGACAACAAAATAACCGCTCAAGGAGCACAACTTCAAAGTAGCTTAATAGAACAGAGTACACAGACAACAAAATAACCGCTCAAGGAGCGCAACTTCAAAGTAGCTTAACAGAACAGAATAAACATATAGAACAACAAAAACAAGCCCTGGATAGCATTGGCCTAGGCCAAAGCAGAATTGAAGCAGAATTCCTAAACTTACGCACAGAATTGCATGACACGCAAAAAGGAATTAGAAACTATTAAAGACCATGTTAATCGTGTTTCGACTACTAGCAATAAGTTGCATGCACAATTGAGCGAAGAGCTGCGCTCCATCTGTGTGACATTGGAAAAGCGGCAGCAAAGTGCCGAAGCGAGAACGCAAGCCGAATTTTCTGAAGTAAGAAAAGTTATACAGACGCAAAAAAAAGAACAGAGACATGAACTCACAAAAATGCAAGATATAATAACACAGGCAGCAGCGGCTCATCGCTCAAAACTTACAACTGTAGAACACCACGCGCAAGAAATGGCAGTGCTCAAAGACGCCATAAATGGGCTCACCATAACAAAGAGAAACCAACCTCAACAAACGTACACTGCCACTTCTAGTGCGAGCCAGGGGATGTTGAACGCGCGTTCTGCGGCGTCTTCAACATCGCCTGCAGAATCGTGTAGTAGTATAAGTCCGGAGAGCACACAGACCCATTGCATGACACATGGTTCCCCCAACCACTACCATCTATTAAACGAAACTGCAGTACCCACTTTTAATGACGCGAGCGACAACGCTAAGCGGTATGTAATGGATCTCGAGTCATACTTCCACCTAAAAGCTATCCCAGAATCGTTTAAAACGATAATAGTGAAGAAAGACCTACAAGGACGATCACTCACTTGGTTTAGGTTAGCGCTAGGCGACCATGCCACATACGCGGATTTTAAACATCATCTCCTCGCCAAATACTGGAATAGCGCAACTCAGTACGCCGTACGTACAAAAATTAACAACTGAAAATTCGATGCACGCGCAAAATCCATGGTGGATTATTTCCTAGACCTCGCCCAACAGAGCCAACTACTGGACCCTCCAATGGCAGAACAAGAGTTCATGTCTCTTGTCATAAGGATAAGGCACTTTCCGGAACAGATAAAGAACCACCTAATTGTTGCCCGACCCAACAGCATAGCCGGAACGCTGGATTTATTTACAGCATTAGTGCCACATATGTCTGAATCGAACCCGTCCCGCGAAATGAGGTCCCACACAATGAACACATTTTTAGTGGGACGAGGGCAAGAGCCAACTACAATGAGCGCCGATATGACCAGGGTCACACCGGGGAACGCCATCGAGAACAGGCACCCTCATCCGATTCCCGGAATGACCACAGACACCACCAACAGCGTTCACCCCGAGAAAAACCCCATCACGGATACCAGGGACAACGGCACCATCAGATTAATTATGTGCAAATTTGGGGACCACGACGACGAACAAACGACACCGACAGATACCAGAACAGAGACAACAGACATACCACACACCAAAGGCAGTACACGATTAGCCCGCCCCGAGAAAACCCCTCAGGGAGCCAGTGGCAGAATAATGTGTACAACGGCACTGAAAACGCTGAAAACAGGCACAACATGGCGGATTTCAATATGTACGGAGGCAACAACGCGAACTATAGCGCCAACCAATGGCACAACACCATCGATAGACCGCAACCACACGCACACAGCCAAGGCGTCATAAGCCGACAAAAATGGTTTGGCAGTTCACCATTCGTGCCGTCCGAGAATGCTACGTCAGGTGACGGAGCCGCGGCGCAAAATGGTAATACGGTTTCTAACAATTCGTGAAACTAAAACCGGGTTGGATGAGGTTCCCGATTCCAACAACGAGGCATATTTTCAACGAAGGGAACAATAACACAGTGTCAATGCTGAATGTACAAAACACGGAAGAAACCAACCACAACAATGCAAGAGGGAAGGTCGAAATGAAAAAAATTCAGGAAATCGCGGAAACACCACAAGTAGAAATCCTAATCCAAAATGAAACTTTTCTCCCCACCCTAGACACGGGGGCAACAGCATCAGTGTGTAGCCAGCAATTCTTTAACCATCTAACCACGAAAGGGCTAAAACTACACACTTCCAACGAAAAACGTATATGCATTGCTAGCCATAGGAAGAAAAAGACAAAGGATTCAGAAACAGGTCAGGATTGCATTTACAATGGGCGGAGAGCACATGGAATTTATCTTCCTAATAATTCCACACCTCGCTGTACAGATACTCTTTGGTAGTGATCTCTTTGACTCTTGGCAAGCTTGTATCAATTACGACAGCAAAATATTCACAGTAACGCGTGAAAATAGGGAGGTCATTGTACCTTTCGCTCAGCTGACTGGGGAAGGGCCACAGCTGACTGAAGGCGAACATCAGTTGGAAATGGAACAATTCTTCGCTCAAATGGTTCAGGTAAATGAGGGAATATTTTTGGCACACCTCCAAGTTAGGGAGATGATGGAGACAGACGATGAAAGTGAAGTTTTTAACTGCGAAAATGTTAGGTACGTGGAAGCGCGTACGGAAGTAAAAACAAGTTATACATCCCTCCCGGTAAAAACCGGTTCACTTAATGTGCAAACGCACAGACTGAACGAAGCGTCAGAAATACAATCCCTTGCACCAACCCAAATACCTGAAAGCTGTGACCATATTCGCAGAAATATTGAGCGAAGGGTGAATGAAATCCCACACTTAAGTAACAGATATAGACAGAAACTTTTTGACGTCTTGTGGAAGAACCGCTCGGCATTTACTGAGAGATCGGATTTATGCACCTCATTCCAATACGAATTCCAGATTAAACAAGCAACACCATGGCGATATAAATGCCGAAACATTCCGCTAGACCTTAGACCTGCTGTAGATGAAACCACTAATGAAATGCTGGAGCAGAATATCATACAAATTTCGAACACACCCTTCCTGAACCCACTCTGCATAGTGAGAAAAGCAAATGGTAAAGTCCGTATTACAATTGACGCGAGACACCCAAACCAATACATCGTACCGGACAATTTCCGAACTATAGCCATAGACCAAGTGCTTGCCAGCATAGGCCGAAAAAATGGTGTTCCTCAATCGACCTTACTAATTCATATCTACAGATACCACTGCAGGAAAACTTGAGAAAATACACAAGATTTTTATATCAAGGACGTGTATTTGAATATACACGATTGGCCTTTGGTTTATCAGTCAGTGGTAGCGGCGTTCTTAGAGCCATGTATGCAATTTTTGGCGATGCCACCCGAAAGTTTCTAACACAATGCGTAGATGACTTCCTCGTCCACGATGAAAGCATAGAGGAACACATACAGCACTTGGACTTCGTGATTACAAAATTACGCGAAAATGGCCTAACACTAAATTTGCAAAAAACATTTTTTCAGGAGAAAGTGAAATTTTTGGGCTACGTCATTTCTAGAGAGGGCGTATCACCAGACCAAGAGAGAATTACAATAATTAAAGAAATTCCAGCGCCTAAGAACGTTAAACAGCTTCGCCGGATATTAGGCATTTTCCAATATGAAGCCCGATTCCTGGCGAATTACGCTAAAGAAGTAGCGCCCTTGAGAGAACTACTTAAGAAGAATGTACGGTGGCAATGGTCCAGCACCCAACAACTAGCTTTCGATAGAGTTAAAGAGCTATTTGGTCAAGCTACCTTGCTTGCATGCCCTCAAACGGATAGACCATTTTATATTTACACAGACGCCGCCATTTCTAGTTTCGGAGCAATTCTATGCCAATACGATGACCAGGGTTAACAATACGTTATCAGTACTGTGTCAAGGAACCTGACCAACACTGAGAAGGTCCCTTGCGTCACAGAACAAGAGATAGCAGCCATATTCTTCGCGCTACAAAAATTTAGGCACTACATTTTCAATTGCAAAATCGTCATCTTCACCGATCACGTAAGTCTATCCTTTATTAACTGCGAATTGACCAGTTCAAAGATATCCCGGTACGTCCATGAAATCATGTCGTATGACGTCACCATCACCCATATTCCGGGGAAACAGAACATTTTCGCCAATACGCTGTCAAGAATAAGCACCAAGGACGAACTACCAGAAAGACAGGGTAACACACAGCGTGAAGTCCACGTTCTAAAACTGGACCTCCGCCTTAACAAAGTACTATTAAAACAGGTCAAAAACATAACGAAATTACAACACGAGGATGACAAACTCGCCGAGTTACTCATGAAAGCACCCGAAATCCAAGCGGAAACACAGGGAACTATAGGCAAACGGAACGGCATCTTATACAAACTGCAAGGCAGAGACCAGCCAACATGGCGGACATATGCACCTCGCTCGCTAGAGAACTTAATTATCGATGCTTTTCATGTAGCAATTATCCACGCTGGATCAGAAAAAACATGTCTCACCATAGGTGAACATTTCTATATACCTCGCCTTCATCACAAGGTCCGACAACGCATCTCAGCGTGCGAACTATGTCAGAAAGCAAAACCGGTGAACGTTAAATACGACAGGCCCCCAATATCTATTATACGCGACAAACCGCTCGCTTTAGTGACATTGGACGCACATGGTCCATTACCTGCGGGAACCGCAGGCTTGAACTACATCTTTGTGTTAGTCGACGTTTTCACCAAATTTGTAAAACTGTGTCCCATGAAAAAATTGACAAGCGCTGCATGCGCGGCCAAAATCATGGAGAACTTCGTCCCCAAATATGGTAAAATGGACGCCATATTGGCAGATAATGCATCTGTTCATAAAGGTAAAAACTTCCTCAATAAAATCAAGGCAGCGGGGATTAAAATTTACCACCCTACGGCATACCACCCTCAGGCAAACCCATGTGAACGAACAATGAGAGATTTGTCGATTTTCCTTCGCGTGGTGTCCCATCGCAAACAAACTTCATGGGTACCAAAAATACCCATGATCGAACGCATACTAAACAATACGATTAACCCGAACACTGGCTACGCACCTATAGTACTCCATACGGGACAGCAGCCGGAAGCAATAATACCAGGCTTACCGACGTCAATCAGCACACAGCAAGAAACCCAAATGCAGAAAATAAAGAAAGCATACGAACGATTGGTAAAACGCGCGGAAATACGTCATAAGAAGAAACGACGTCACAAGCACCAGTGGAAACCAAAAGTGGGAGAAAAAGTCCTAGTGCGGGCACATCACAAGTCATCATTATTGAATAAAACGTCGCAGAAATTACATCTATTGTGACAAGGTCCCGTAGTGATAGTTAACGAACTGAGCGATCGATCGTTCGAAGTAGCAGATATTAGAACACAAAAAGTTATAAGCAGATATAATCTAGCGCTCCTGCGACCATTCAAACAAATAGATAATGCAACAAACGAATCCATTATATGACGCAGCGATGACCTTGCTTCATCAAAGTATTTTACGTAATAAACTTCACTATCGTAGGATATCAGTGACGACACCTAAAGTTTAGCATTATTCCCTTTTCTTAACCCTAATAACAAAACCTGATGTCATGAGTGGGTCAAACCATTCGCATTGTTAACGATTGTGTTGAATAGGCTATAAATACCTGTACATAGTAGAAATAGAATTTCCGAGTGACAATAATAATAATCTCACTCTCCCGAGTAGTATTAAGATAAAGGAAGAAGATATATAAAAGAGGTAGTACATTATGTAAATCCAAGGGAGACAGTGAAATTGTATATATTTATATTGATGTCAGAAAACACTCAATTGGAAGTTAGGAGAACAAGGCAGTGTGTATAGTAGCCACAGTTGACAAAATGGCCGTGCTCCCGACTTTACTAGTCAATATATGAAATAAGATGGGATAAGATAATAGTAACAAAAAGGGAAATGTATATACAATATAATGTATGTTAAATCCACACATAGTGTAAGTTAAGGCGTGTGAAGAGGCATGAAGTGCGCAAAATAGTGGACATGCCATATTCGTGCAATTGGAAGTGAAATGCCACGAGTGTACCACAAAAAGTGCCCTCAGTAGATTCCTGGTGCACAAAAACTGTCATTGCATCAGAGAAAACAGTACCCCAAAAACATATGGCAGAAATATCTGTATATACGTATATTACCAAAGTGTAACAATTTTAGCGTTAAGGCATTGCAATATTGTGTAACTTCAATTACATGCACAATTTGATGTACTATTTAACAGGATAAGATGTTTTGTATATTTTGAGAATTCCTAAAATGTATCAAGGGTCCATTTTTGTAATATAACATGTATGTCATAATTAGAATACCTCACCTGACACACAAGACGGAACCCGAAAAGAAAACAAAATTATAATATACGGAACGTTTATCGTCTGAGTACGCAGATTGCTAGTGGGACTATCGAAGAAATTTTCGATTTTTCCTTAAAAAAAAAAAAAATAGGAAAATTCCTCCGAAGGGTATATGATGCGGAAACCCGCGCCCGCCAGTTAAAACCCGCGTACCTACGTAATAATTTGTATATAATTGAAAATCGAATATAGGCTTTACCTGACAACTCGACTGGTGGGCCGAGGGTACAGCGATTACCTCAGGCAGGGAAAGTAACGGTACCGCAAGAGGGCAACAACCCCTGAAAGAAAGGGAACAATAGGGTTGAAAACCCAACGCTTGAAGACGTACGTGCCTAATTGCAAGGTGAAGCTGGCCAAGCGGAAGGGCCGATTTGAGAAATACAGTTCGTCAGGAGAGAAACACACTTGCTTGGTAGATCTTCAGCGGGATAGACAGACGTGTGCGTTACGCGGATCACGATACTTCATGGTCTTGTGTGTCGGAAGGGGGCATGAGTAAAGTGAAATAAACATTAAACGGAATAGAAGATTTCAGTTTATTACCTGGACATTCCGCAGCTGGACAACCCTGAGATAAAGACCTCGTGCTCAAACAAAAACCACACTGTAAAAGCCGGAGCAATCAAGAGCACCCACGCTTTCCGACCTACCCCTTCCCAAGTAGACCAGAAACATAGTATCCCATACACCCATGCAAAAATCCCGCACCAACACGAAGCCGAAAAATGAAAATCTGAAATCTTTGGCCCTCTGTGCCCCTGCTAAAATTACTTATATAATAATAATAATAATAATAATAATAATAATAATAATAATAATAATAATAATAATAATAATAATAATAATAATAATAATAATAATAATAATAATAATAATAATAATAATAATAATAATAATAATAATAATAATAATAATAATAATAATAATAATAATAATAATAATAATAAACAATAACCATAATAACAATAATAACAAGAATAACAATAACAATAATAACAATAACAACAATAACCATAGCAATAATAATAATTTTCCCTAGGGCGTCTTCCCCTTATTCAGAGGTTACCCTCATCGCCCTGCCGCTGCGTCCTCCAGCCGCAGCCAAGGCCACGGAGGAGTGCAGGTTGGGGGTGGCGGGGGTCAGCACGCCGAATCCCCCGACCGTAAGGCGACTACTTTGACCTTTTAGGGACGCTACCTTTCTATCAGGATAGCTCCTCAATTGGCCCCCCAGGGACCTAA
Organism: Tenodera sinensis; assembly: GCA_030765045.1. Lineage (NCBI taxonomy): Eukaryota > Metazoa > Arthropoda > Insecta > Mantodea > Mantidae > Tenodera > Tenodera sinensis. The sequence continues at coordinate 144,349,559 of CM060962.1, forward strand.
CGAGGCTGAGTGCACCCCGTACCAGACGTCTCAGCGGGGGAAAAATCCCATGCCGGTACCGGGGATCGAACCCGGGTCCTCCGCGCCACAGGCAGGCGCGCTACCACTGCGCTGCGGAGGCGGTCATAACAATAACAATAATAATAATAATAATAATAATAATAATAATAATAATAATAATAATAATAATAATAATAATAATAATAATAATAATAATAATAATAATAATAATAATAATAATAATAACAATAATAACAATAATAACAATAATAACAATAATAACAACAATAACAATAATAATAATAATAATAATAATAATAATAATAATAATAATAATAATAATAATAATAATAATAATAATAATAATAATAATAATAATAATAATAATAATAATAATAATAATAATAATAATAATAATAATAATAATAATAATAATAATAATAATTAAAGCCTGGATTTCTAAGCAAAATACTTAACTTTTTCTCGAGCTTTAAAGGTAACTAGAAGGGCTATACTTCATAAGACACACCTAAATGAGCAACTTTTAACTATTTTTGTTTGTGTTTATTTATGCTCATTCCGCAGGAAAATGTTTTTGCTTACTTATTTTACGATGTTAAATTACAACAGCATATTTTACCCAAAACTGTAAATTTAAAAGTGCATATTTTACAGTCATCCGTGATTTATCAATGATTCGCTATTTTCTCGGCTAAATTCATAAGAAAGAAACACTAGGGTATAGGCCGGTGTTGCGAAATCATACTGCGAGGAGAAAAATTACTTGCTGCGATTAGTAGAGTGAATTCATCAGTCACTTATCGCCTGAGATAACACAATGATGTGATGAACAAGCATGGTGATTCCCCGAGTTCAAAGCTGTAGCATTTAGTCCAGCAAGGTACACGGTATGACTGTGTTGCTATTTCTCAGTAATGCTGCCCCATATATAGTTAAATCGGGAGCTGGATTAAGAGTCCTTTACCCTAAATTAGTTCACCTGACGTGCCTTGCTCGTGGTTTACATCGAGTCGCTGAAACTATTAGAAACCAGTATAAAGACGTGGATCATTTTGTTCTAGTGTGAAGAAAGTGTTCGTAAATTCGCCGATTAGAATTTAAAAAATTGGTGAACTACTTCCAAATTTATCTTTGCCTCCTCAACCAGTTTTGACTCGGTGGGGAACGTGGTTAGAGGCTGTGTCATACTATGCAGGACATTTCAGTGAAGTGAAACCTGTTTTGAATTCCTTAAATGCAGATGATGCAGTCAGTATTGCCACAGTACAAGAATGGTTTGTTAAAAACGGCATACAAGAAAAGATACAGCACATCCATAATCTTTTCTCCAAAATACCTGAAATTTTAAAGCAGTTGGAAGCTTGGAACATTCACTTTCTCTGATTCACGAAGTTCCGGTAACATGCCTTCAGAAACACACGGGGTCGCAAAAATTGCGTTTGATAAACTCAATCAGGTGCTACAGAAAAACTCCGGTTACAAAACAGTGTCAAATTTCTAAAAAGCTTTCTGGCGAAGAAAAACATATTGAAGAGCAATTCACCGAAGAAGAACTGTGGTGCTTTTCTCATGCACCTGTGACATCATGCGACATGGAAAGTACATTTTCACTGTACAGATCATTTTTCAGTGATAGCGGCAGTAGTTTTACACAGGAAAATCTCATGATGACCTTCTTTGTGTACTGTAACAGCCTTTAATAAGGTAAGCATTCCGCGAAACTATTTATTACCATATTTACTTTTTTTGGTGCTTATTTTCGTCATTTTTCATGCTTATTTGCTTGCTTATTTTACTATTTTATTTTGCTTAGAAATCCGGGATTTAATAATAATAATAATAATAATAATAATAATAATAATAATAATAATAATAATAATAATAATAATAATAATAATAATAATAATAATAATAATAATAATAATAATAATAATAATAATAATAATAATAATAATAATAATAATAATAATAATAATCCTCTTTAAGGAGCAATGTTTCTCGTTGTTTCATTAAATGCCTATATGCGTATAATATCACTAAAGTGTTTATTTTAGCGTCTTTTAGAATCCCCAAATGCTATGAATATCAGAAGTCTAATTTTTATCCCCTTGTAGTATCTGGGAAGTTCAAAATACCGCCCCTTCATGAGTCCGTGCCTTAATGACTGTCAGTATTCTCCATCTTGCCAAGTCTTGTCCCTATACATATTAGCAGGCATAGTTTAGCGCATGTAGCCGACAAATGTCATTCTCCGTGACGACAGCATAAGGCATCTGATATTTGCTTGCGCTGTCTAACCTAAGTATTCAAACAGGTATTTCATCAACTTTGGTTATTACTGATGTTAGCTGCTGTAAACAACAAGCAACGCTAGCTGTTAATTCAGACAGTCGTCCACTAAGGATGTTAAGGCACCCTGGTAAGTCCAGATGAAAACCTGGTGTGTATTCCCACGCGGCCAGCGCGCTAAGCCCGTTTTAATTGGCAATTCCGAATCACCAGACCAACCCTTCAATCAAAAGCCAGCGTGTCCCATATCAGTTTTTGTCTACACGCCCCGATCATTAGATGCGACCACTGCACCAGCGCTGCCTAGCGGGAGTGCATGTAATCCGAATTAATGGGCGAGACCGAGGGAAAAAGAGCGATACATGTACAAAATTATAATATGTTATTCACATCATTATCTCGTATCCAGCCAATCATCGGATAATCACTGTGTAATCCTCTTTGATTCTTCGCTAGGTACATACGCTGCCGGTCTTTACCTACTGAGAGAGAGGTGGAGCGAGACATTGTTCAAATGATTCCTTCCTCACGTTAACGGTACAAAAATAGGTTAAAAGCTCAATGGCTTTGCCTTTACCTCAAGCTTTATTACTTTGTACGTTTTAACATTTATAATAGTGGTTTCCAAACTAGGGGCAGCAAGAAATTTCCATAGAGGAGTCTCAATAACTTAAAATGGGGGAAAAGGAAATAAGTGATCTATATAAAATAAAGGGAAATATAAATAAAAACTAGCAAATGCTTGTCAGCTATTGCAAGCAAGTTGAGAATCCAGTACCAGGTGGTAGTTAGGGAGATGTAAAGCTTTCCTCTTCGCTGAGATATCGCTATCAGCACTAACGCTAGTAACCACTGCAGTTTGCGCCCTAAAGCCGCCCCCACCCCCACTAAACTTTTTTGTTCGGTGGCGTTTACCATACTACGTCAGCTGAGTAAACAAACACGTCTATTCCTCAGTAAAGAAGTCGGCGATTTAAATATTTACTGCACTTAAATATTCATACACTTAATCACATTAACGTACTAGCATTTAATAAACAGATACACATTTTAAATAACAGAAATGTAATTTATGATTTGACAATGAAACAGAAATTCAGATTCACCAGATTTTCAACACATAAAGTTAATCCCGTTTTTAAATTCAATCATTGAAATCCTTAATTTATAGCACTAAGAATCTGTCACTTATCAATTGATATATTGATACCCTCGGCTTCTATATAAAATATGAGTAATCCCATGATTTTACAAACTGTTACCACGAATTAAAGCCATATTGGATAAACGTGTTAAATTTCGTCGCAAGGTTAAATCTAGAGCGGATTTTATAGGAAATTCTTATTATCTACGTGTGCACATTTGTGCATTGCTTTGTTTATGTCATCAGTGTTTCAGTAATGAGAAAGAATCACTATGACCTCACTCACATTATGTTTAACGTTATCATACTCAGGCAAGATGAAAGCACCTCAAGATCTTTTCAGCACTGTTAAAAGGTTCGCTTCGCTTCGTGTTTCATTAAATGTTACGCAAGCTAGCGTACACTTTCTATTAAGACCATATAATTGTTTATATGTATCTACTCATATCCCAATCCCTACACATTCTTGCCCTCCACCCAAAACTACAGTTTACATAAAAAATGTTCATAATGTTTTATTTCCTCAAAATGACTCCAAGCATTTTGATTACAATGCCACCCATTCCACCAACCGCTCCATCATTACCTTTCCAATCATCGATTTCGCCTACATTTCCTATCATCCTGTTCCTCACTATCATACCTTGACCACCCGCTTCCAGGTCTTCACACTGTCCGGTCACTCTGTGCTTCCCGACAGGCGTCTGACCCTAGGCATTAGCTTGCAAGTCCTAGGGGAGTAAGTCATACATAAGGGAACGGTAATCAGGTAAAGAAGAAGAGAAATTGTAAAAGATAGACAAAATGCTACTAGACAAAAAATACAGATAAGTGACTCTGAAAGCATAACCCAAAAAGGAAAAATCGGTAAAATACCAAACGAAGATCCTTAAGAAATTGACCCCCCCCCACCCCCACACACACACGCCAAACTATTCTTTGCATGGAAACATTTGATTTTCTCAAAATATGTTCTAATGAGGACTTAATATGTTTAAGATAATTTCATGTCAAATGTGCATCATGAATTTTCTAGACTCTAGTCTTCATTCTGAAAAACTAGGGTTAATTGATAAACCGAAAGAGATAAACAAAATCTTACTACAAAAATGTTGATCTGGTTAAAGCAAATCATTTGTATTAATTTTTATCATGTCCTTTTTCTTCATTCCTTGTGAAGTTAACCAGTTCCGAGACGTTCCTTGTAATTAGTTTGAATGTTCCAATGCTTGTACTTTTTCAAATGCGTAAATGTAAATTGAACGTTTGCTTGGATTAACAAGAAGTAGCTGTGTTAGCTTTTGTAAGAATATTTTCTAGATGAGTTAGTAATTCGCGATCATCCGAAAGGAAAAGAATGTCAAAGCTATTACATAACACTTTTAAAACATTTGACAATCGCTTTAGTTTACTGCATTCTTACTACTCCTACAATGAAACGTGTAAATGTATAACGAAGGTTTATCTCACAAAGAAAGTTATTACGAGTTATCGTAGATATCAAGAATAAGATCTTTTACCATTTTTTAAAGAATGAGTAGACACACTCATGTGAATAGAACACATGATATATTTATTTTCCACACAGGAACAAACCACGGAGTTCAACTTAAGTTGAGCAAGCTGAGGTATATACCTACGAAGATACATCAAGAAACAGCATACTAAAAGCGTGCAGGTATTGTTTTTAATTACACCATTTCGTGAGCAATGGTGCAGCGATCGAGGTAAGCAAGCTTTAACTCGCGAGCAGCTTCGCAACATTTTCATTTATACCAAATCGAGCAACTACTTGGAACTGTGACATGAGCTAATGCATGTCTTTATTTGTACCACACAATGGGTGATAAAAACTATCAAACGCTTTTGAGCTGCAGCTTGCAAGCAAGTTGAGAATCCAGAGCCAGGTCGTGGTTTGGTAGAAATACAAATTTTCCCTCTCCGTTGAGTTATTGCCATCACCACTAAGATTTTCCTTCGTGGCCTTTACCGTGCCACGTCAGCTAAGTAAACAAACAGGGTTATTTTTCTACCACGAGGTGATTTGAGTATTTCCTGCACTTAAATATTAATATACTAATTGGTGTTAAGCGCAGTCTTTTTATAAACCTAATACACATACGGCTTTTAAAAACAGAAATGCAACTAAACATATGACCAAAGAAATATCTGAGATTTGCCCGGCTTTCAATAGATAACTTTTATATACTTTCTAAAAGCAGGCCCTCGTGACCGAGATCACTAGATCGTGTGTCTTTAGCGCAGAAGGTCACGAGTTCGATTCTACCCTCAGGCAATGGGTGTGTGTGTGTGTATGTGTGTTTGTGTGTCCTGAAGTAAGAATGAGAGAGTAAATGAGTGTGTGCGTCCGGAGGTATGAATGGGAGAATAAATTTATGAATGTGTGGGGGTGTGAGTCTGTGTGGGTGTGTGGGGATGTGGGTGTGTGTGGGTGTGTGTGGGGGTGGGTGCGTGCGGGATTGCGGTGAGTGTGGGGTGGGTGTGTGAGTGTGGGGGTGGGTGTGTGAGTGTGGGAGTGGGGTGAGTGTGGGGTGGGTGTGTGTGGGGGTGGGTGAGTGCGGGAGTGGGGTGAGTGTGGGGTGGGTGTGGGAGTGTGGGGGTGGGTGCGTGCGGGAGTGGGGTGAGTGTGGGGTGTGTGTGGGGGTGTGCGGGTGGGTGCGTGTGTGGGTGTGTGTGAGTGGTGGCTGTGTGTGGGGGATGTGGGTGTGTGAGGGCGTGTGTAGGGGTGTGGGTGTGTGTGGGTGAGTGTGTGGGTGTGCGGGTGGGTGTGGGGGTGGGTGAGAGTGGGGGTGTGTGTCGGTGTGGGGTGTTTGCGGGTGCGGGGTGTCTGTGGGTGGGTGGGTGTGGGTGGGCGGATGGGTGTGTAAGCGGGTGGGTGGCTGGGTGTGTTGCCGGGTGAGTGGGTGGATGTGTGTGTAGGCGGGTGGGTCAGTGGGTGGCTGGGTGTGTGGGCGGGTGAGTGGGAGAGTGGGTGGGTGAGTGGGCGGGTGGATGAGTGCGTGGGTATGTGGGCGGGTGAGTGGGTGGGTGGATGTGTGGGCGGGTGGGTGAGTGGGTGGCTGGGTGTGTGGGTGGGTGAGTGGGTGGCTGGGTGTGTGGGCGGGTGAGTGGGAGAGTGGCTGGGTGTGTGGGCGGGAGAGTGGCTGGGTGTGTGGACGGGAGAGTGGGTGGGTGTGTGGGCGGGAGAGTGGGTGGGAGGGTGAGTGGGTGGGTGGGTGTGTGGGTGTGCGGGTGGGTGTGGGGGTGGGTGAGAGTGGGGGTGTGTGTCGGTGTGGGGTGTTTGCGGCTGTGGGGTATTTGCGGGAGTGGGGTATTTGCGGGAGTGCGTTTTTTTTTTTTAAGATTCTTTATTGTTCTACATGTTCCATTACAATATGTAATACTACATGTTGGGTTTGCTTATTATAAATTTAACATTAATAATTACATAGATTTATACAGTTCAATTATTTTTTGTCAGATCAATTGCATTGGCATACTGAATATACGGGAGTGGGGTGTCTGTGGGTGGGTGGGTGTGGGTGGGCGGATGGGTGTGTAAGCGGGTGGGTGGCTGGGTGTGTTGCCGGGTGAGTGGGTGGATGTGTGTGTAGGCGGGTGGGTGAGTGGGTGGCTGGGTGTGTGGGCGGGTGAGTGGGATAGTGGGTGGGAGAGTGGGTGGGTGAGTGGGCGGGTGGATGAGTGGGTGGGTGAGTGGGCGGGTGGATGAGTGTGTGGGTATGTGGGCGGGTGAGTGGGTGGATGTGTGGGCGGGTGGGTGAGTGGGTGGCTGGGTGTGTGGGCGGGTGAGTGGGAGAGTGGCTGGGTGTGTGGGCGGGTGAGTGGGAGAGTGGCTGGGTGTGTGGGCGGGAGAGTGGCTGGGTGTGTGGGCGGGAGAGTGGCTGGGTGTGTGGGCGGGAGAGTGGGTGGGAGGGTGAGCGGGTGGGTGGGTGTGTGGGTGTGTGGGTGGGAGGGTGAGTGGGTGGGTGGGTGTGTGGGTGGGTGGGTGTGTGGGTGGGAGGGTGAGTGGGTGGGTGTGTAGATGGATGTGTGGGCGGTTGGGTTTGTAATAGAAATATAATCATTTGGATGGCTAAATGGTACTTGACCAAAGGCCATAAAGAAAATCTTTCTAAATTCCATTGCTTCTTCAGCAATTATCTTTACAAAAGCGTAATATCGTTGTGGCATAGTCGTGGATTATAAACTGAACTGCGAACCACATATTAAACACATCACATTCTTTAATGGTCCAAAATGGATTATCATGTAAAACGTTCAAAAAGAAAATCAAGGAAATCGGAGCAGTCGAGGTCTTTTGGTCAAATTTTATGCGATTTGAGGTAGAATGACACTGATACCCTCAGAGTGCAGCTCGCTCACGGCCTTGCAATGATAACTCTAAGTTTTGCGTGTAAAAAATCTGATGTGTTGCACTCACATGACTTTCTCTACTCTTGTACTAACCATTCTAACAAACTCTTTTTCCTACATCTTCTTCATGTTAGTTGAGATAAACATTTGCAGAAATTATCTTATTGCTTATTTCCTTGTAGGTGCAAGGAGAATATGGGTATATAGTAGGCTTTGGGCGATAGTCAAATCTTTTAAAGCTTGCAAATTCCCTTCTCTTTGCACGGTTAACATATAAAACAGGGAAAAAGGATGTTCCATTTGACGGAAATATAAACTTTTCAACACTCGCACATTTTAGTAAGACCTACATTTACTGTTTACCAGTTACTCAAAAGTCATCCAGAGTAAATAGGACTACATGTGCTATAGCCATAAAATTCAAGATATGCATTTCATTTGTCATAAAAATATCTCAAACATGTGGCATTTTAATCAAAATTGTTAGAGCCATTTTCAAGAAAATCTATATTTTCAAAAATTGTCCATGTGAAGGGTAGTTTAGGGTGGAGGAATTTTCTTCAAAATGTTCGTGTCACATACTTAAAAGATATTAGCCTTAACTACTAACCTTTCGTTTTCCAATTGTCGACAGACTGACAGACAGACACACACACATACACACACACACGGACCATTTTCCAAAAATGCTTTTTTTGGCCTCCAGGGGGTCTCAAAACATATTTCCGTTGAAAAGTCGACATTGAGTTTTTGGGTGGAATACAATACTTGCTCTGCTTTACTATACGTAGCAGAGAAGGTAAAAATGAGGGTGACCCAAGCTATTCCGCGAGTTCCTCAGCTCTGTACTAGGGGGATAAGCTCGCCATCTGGCCAGCTGATCCCAAGGTCGTGGGTTGAAAGCTGGCCCACACCCATGGCTCTTAAGTGAGCTGAAAAGCGACAGCCCCACATCAGTAGATTTACTGGCATGTAGAGTAACTGCGGAAAGAAATCCCGGCACACCGGTGGCACTAATATGAACCTGGCAACTGATTGACGTTAACAAAAAAATTATTTTCTTTATAATAATTTCAGGCCATCTAAGCAACCCACTGCTTTTATGTTCACTTCTATTCTTTTTCCTTTCTATCTTTCCAATACTTCTTCATCCTGTCACTGTGATTTTTTCTTCCTTCTTCTGTCCGAATTGTTAGTTGTTTTCTACTTTTTTCAACTGAAAACGTTCGAAATGTTGTGTTAACTTTCATAACTTTCCTCTATACTACATTATTGCTTCTGATAATGTTTTATAAGTGTATTAGTGTATATCCATCCTCATTAAATGACCGAACAATCTTATTCTTAATAACTTACGTAGGCTTCGGCGGCCGGTGTCCATAGTAATAAGGTTTTCCGGGAAACGCCGCGTCTTGGTTGGCAACGATACAACCTTCCCCGGAAAACCTTATTACTATAATCTTATTCTTCCTTCCCTGAAATATTAACATTATCGTCAGTATTATTATTATTATTATTATTATTATTATTATTATTATTATTATTATTATTATTATTATTATTATTAAACAAATAATGAATATCGCGAAAATGGTTAACTCCAGAAAAAATGTATTTGATATAAATCAACATTTTCTGTGTAATAAGATTTGGTCTATCTCTAGCGGTTTATCAGTTACGCAAACATTATTCAGAATGAAGATTTCAGCTACAGTTCCCAAAAAATTCAAGATATATATTTCGTTTAGGATGAAGATATCTTAAACGTATATTTATTTTAAACTTAATCGTCAATACTCATTTTTGAGAACAAAAATTTTCGAAAATATTCTTCCATGTGTAAATGGAGCAAAAGCCACACCCGTAAGCATTGTATTCACCCGTGGCATAATCATGAAGATTATCCATCTTTGCATAAAATATTTCTTATTACGTCAATTTCATGGTTTTTGGTAAATATTAATATAAAGAAATTGGTAAACCCACTGTACCAGCTGTGCTCAACCGAAGGCAAGTTAGGGGAGGTTGAAATCACCTCCTTCCACCCGTTGGGACAGAATGACACATTCATTTGTGGTTACTGAGTTCCAGTGGTGGCACATTCTTACGTATAGGAAATTAAAGTCGCACACTCATATTGTAATGTTTAACCACGTACTCAATACGGGGCCTCTGTGCACTACATAATACTAGATAGACGTAAAAGATGGAGGATATGTAAGCACAATTTCTGTTCTGTGCTTCGCTTGTTTACTGTTAAATAATTTGGAGCTTAACAGGGAGGGCTCGCCCACGTATTTTATATTTCTGCTTTCCTTCGTTTACCGGCAAAATCACCAAGTAAGTTCAGCTCAGTTGATTAATATTAAGCTGAATATGCTCTCTTTTGAAAATGAAGAGTACATGGGGAATGTCAATGGGGAACAAAAACTGAGGCATGACTACTAAGATATATTTTGTGGGCACGAGAATAGCTTAAGACAACGTTCAACCCCATAAAGCGAAATGTTACTGAAATGTAACAGGTTTAAGAAGTCATGTGCAATTGACGAAAGGGGAGTGCCACCACAGAACAATAAAAGGGGAACTTCCACTTGGTATATGGCAGCTAGGGCTAGGAAGTTCATGCCTAAAAACACTGAAATATGCATGCAAATATGCTCATAAAAACTTGAAAATATGCCAAGGAATATGCACTATTTAATTAAAACAATGTTCCTTTGCAGCAGACAAGACGAGTTAGTATAAATAATAAGTAAAGTTACCTTATTCCTTAGAAGTTGAAGCAGAAGTGGTCCTACTGCTAGTATTAACTGCTAAATTGCAGTTCACAACCAACACTTTGCACAAATTTTCAACCGTAAAACATCGTCTGTTGTCTGACAAAACACTTTTGTAACGTGAAAAACTTCTCTCCACGTCACAAGATATCATCGGGCATATTTAAATGATGTTAACTGCTTTACAGAGAGAGTCAAGTCTCTTGGTATGACAGATGGTTTTCTTTCGAGGATGTCTCAAATATCGCACATATGTTTATAACCAGAATTTTTTGAAATTACATAATTCACTTCCTCTTTCACTTTTTATACTATGCTACCAGGAACCAAACTTAGATCACATATTGGTTTTTAAAAGACAGTAAGTGATTCATGCAAAGGAGATCCTACAGCTTTCAATGCCGTTATGGCTGTTGGTAAGAAAGAAAAATGGGCAGATATGAAACTAAGATCCTCCTTTAACCCAGTGCCAGACAGAATATTTTGCACAGTTTCTATTGATGAAGCATCGTTCAAGTCCAATGAATTAACAACCTCTCCGACTATTTCTATGTGCTCAGCATAATATAAAATTGCATCGACCCATGTTCCCCATCGAGTTAACACTGGTGCAGAAGGAAGTCGGATATTAGGTGCTGTTGATCTAAATAACTTAACTCTTTTAGGAGATTTAACAAAAATTCTCTTTGTGCTGGTCACAACTCTATCTACCAATGGGAAAGAATCACGTATTGTCTCAGAAATGCGATGAAGAGCGTGTGCCAAACAAGTTATATGAATTAAGTTAGGAAAAATGCCTTTCAGAGTTTGTCCTGATTTTACCATATAAGGACCTGCGTCAGTAACAAATAAAAGTAACCGGTCGTATTTGATTCCACATGGCCATAGTAATTTCAAAGAGTCCATCACAAACTGGGTCACAATTACATTGTTAGTGGCTGACAATTCGCACGCATTAAGATCAGGTGTAATATTTTGTTCATCGTTTAAAGCACCGACGATTATATTAGCAATAGAACGGCGCTCAGAATCAGGGGTTTCATCAACAACCACACAAACTGATCCGCTAACTCATTTTGTATATTTGACAATACCTTATTGTAACAATGTCCTAGATAAGTCTTACGCAGTGTACTTCCTTCAGGCACATGTTGTCGAGTGTACGTGCAAGGAAGTTTTTAAATGTCGGATTATTAATTTTGAACAAGGGAATATCAGTAGCTAAAAATGCTTGGCGCAAGTTACAGGAAAATTTAGTAACTCTGCTTCCTAAACACTCTACTACCTGTTTTTGAGCACGTTCTTTGTCTGCGAGTTTTCTAATTAAATTCTCCTTATGTTTTACTGTGTTTATGTGCTGAACTATTTGAAATCATTTCTCACTCCCTACATTTCTCTCATACGCTCCACAAAACAGTACCCTATTATCTGTAGATATTAAATCACCCGAAAACTCTTTCTGTAAATTAATTAATCTAGAACTCGAAGTTGGTTTTATTTTCGGCATTTGATGAGCTTTTTAACATTTTATACACCTAAGTTAATTTGGTGGGAACCAGTTCACAACACTGTTACCTTTGAAGACCACGACACAACTACTGGTGGGTAGGCAAGCGTTGCTATAATCATGTTGCTCAAAACGTTGACCTGCACTTTATCTTTGTTAATATAAACCTCTCAGATAATGCACTGATTATTCTCTACGCACACATATAATGAAAGGATGGAAACAGGGGATTCACTGCATGACAACATGACTCTGCATTAGTTCTCGCCACCTCGCAACTTGCATCATCATGTGCAATACCACCAATATGAAAAATATTATCAATGTGAAAAAAAAAAAACAAAAAACCACAAACATCATTAAAATATGCAATATAGGGGCTATAATATTGATATATGATGCATTTATCAAAATCAAGAAAATATGCGGTTATATGCACCATAAAATCATGTCCAAATAACTGAACATTCCATAATTCGTGCATATAATGTAAAAGCATACATTTTAACCCCTATGCAAATGCATGAACTTCCTAGTCCTAATGGCAGCACTGTTTGGAAAGGGTAGAATCAGACTGAAAAATTGAATGTCATAGCCAGAATTTGAACCACACATCTTCCGGTCTCCGGAATGCCAGAAATAAGCCCTTCCATGTAATAGAAGTTGATCAACCAATGATTCGTCAACTGACCAAGTTTTTTACTTCCTTGCAGAGAAAGGTTTGCCCTTCTAAAACAAGACCCATAAGGGAACCTGTCATCTCCATTGAACATCCACGATTAATGTAATACAGAGACAATTACAATGGCCCGTTGTAATTACGCCAAGATCAACCCTACTCTTGCCAGAAACACCAAATAATGAATTTGTTCTTCCACATACATTCTATGAACGTAAGTGCAAGAGTTACTGTACATGAAGTTGCTTTACATTCGCGAACATGCTGGGAATATTGAGGGTTTAAATTTGTAATTTATATTTCAGGTTTACATCCAATCTCTGAAGCAAAATTTACTGTTCTGCAAGGCCTTTGCTCATTTTGTGCACCAGAGGGAAGATCCTTAATTGATACGCATTCTAATTATTAAATGCGAGGTGTAATAATGCTGTTTGCTATTCTTTGTTCAAAGTGGCATTCCTCCTTATTTCCGTGACAAATGTGTATTTACTTCACTTCCCATTTTTTCTCAATTATAGACATGAATTCCACATTTTCATTATTATCTATCCTACAATACCAATACATTCGGTTAACATTCAATAATAGAATAATTTATGTACATGTACTATTATACACAACATTAAAGGTTTAAACTTTCAAATTGAATATCTCAGTTTGTTCACAATGCATTCCACCTTACTCACGTGTTCCTTCCATATATTGCAATACGGGTTTTACTATCGTAAAGTACACAATCGAGACATAGATGAAATAAGTTAAATTACCAAAGGGAAACGTCTCAGACTTTACAAGCAGTATTCGCAAGACAATTGGAATGCCAGGAATTGAAAAATTTAATATACTGTTAAAACGGCCCAAGGTAGCGGCACACAAGAAAGGAACTACTTCACACCGTATACCAGTCTGGCGAGCAAATAATGGCGCTCAAGGTTAGGCTGCCTCGTGCGCCTGTTTATGGGATTGTGCTTAACAACAATAAAGCGGGAACACAAGCGTTTTCCAGCACCTTCGAGGGCCATCCGACGACCGGTGTCTCTGTGGAAATCCATAAAGGTCCATTTTACCTCATCATCGCCGTATACGAAAACGAGGAAACAGCAGAGGGGAGAGTTGCGGTTACAGAGATGAGTCGTTCAATGTGTCAGTGAGTGCGAGACAGCTGTATGTGTCTGTCTGTGTATGCTTGTGTGTGTCGGTCTGGGTGTATGTGTGTGTATGCGCGCGCGCGCGCGGTTTGCGATAGTCGAGAAAGATGCATCGCGTCGAAGTGAAGAAGATTTAACGAGCGTCGAGTGACTGCATACTTGGGGTTAGTGTATGAGAGACAGACGAAGTGAAGAAAGACGGTGAAAGGACTGAGTCAAGGTTACAAGACGTAGACTGTGTTACGTCAGTAGAAGAGAACTGTGTTTTTGTGCAAAAGTTTAAAAGAAAATAAAGTGAGAAAAAGTAACTAGACTGATTTTATCGTGTCACATTGATGCCAAGAGTGGGATTCGTCGAATTATCGTGTTTGTTACAGTACAAAAATAATCATCCTCACAGTCTGACTAGCCAGGTTAATCTTTCAAAGCATAACCTACCCAAGTTTTTATTCCAAGGAAGACAGGGTAGATAATTATAACTAAGCCAAATTAATAACAGCTGAACATTTGCTATTGTAACAACACATAAAGGGATATGAACAAATCAAATAGGAGGAAACAATTACACTGGTCTACAATGAAACACTTTCTAGAATGGAAATGCGTTTCTTATGTATTTTGACCACCAAGCACGATTTTTTTTTGTTAACCCTCAGTTTTAAATATACTTCATTACATAGGAATGGTTATAAAAAGCAATTGGGTAGATTTCTTAAGAATCACCCAATAAAGTTTTGGCTACATCTGTGGGGACTACACTGCTAAATCATGCAGACGACATAGAACATCCGTAGTGAAAATTTGTACTATAATCTTTATTTCGGGTGCAAATAAGATGATCAGGACCGAAAATGGGAACCACATATTGTCTGTGTGAACTGTTTGTCTCATCTTAATGGTTGGCTGAAGAAATAAAGTTAAAAAGCCTTTTGCTATTCCGATGATATGGAGGGAACCGATTAATCATGTAGATGATATCTGTATCAGGGAAGAAAGAAGATCAAGTATCGCTACATTAAGTCACCTATTTGACCCATACGCATAGTTCCTCCTTACCTGTCCTCGTTCCTCCAGATACATGGTCCTTCATAGGTGAAACTCAGGTCGAAGTTACGACAGACACGGAGAATGCAAGCTCTGACTTCGATTACGAAGAAAACACGCAACATGTTCTGACACAAGGTTGACCTGAATCTTTGTAAGGCACAAGCTGAGCTTTTGAGTTCGCATCTGATACAGTGGAATTTACCACACAAAGATGCTAGTGTTTGTTGCTTTTGACATCGTCAGACTGCCTTCGCACAACTCTGTGTCATAGAAGACTCCTTCAGTCACTCGAATGGTCTATTTAATGTTATAGGAATGAAACATTTACCAGTGGAATGGCGACTATTCGTTCATAGCTCCAAAACTAGCCTCAAAGCGGTACTATTTCACAATAGCTATGTATATCCTCTTATTCCCATAGGTTATAGCACTAAAATGAAGGAATCATACAGCAGTATGGAACTTTTATTGAATAACATTCAAATATAATATCCACAAGTGGAAAATCTGTGCAGACTTCCAAGTAATTGGGATACTTACAGGGTTACAATCTGGTTATACAAAGCATTGCTGTTTTCTTTGTGAATAGAATAACTGTGATCGGAACAATCACTACAGGAGGAGGACTTGGCCTACGTGTACACCTGGTTGCAAGAACGTCGTAAACGCTCCATTGGTGAAATTGAAAGACATTTTGTTGCCACCACTTCACATAAAACTTGGACTTATAAAGTCGGTCGTTGCTGCAATACACAAACTTTGAGTCCTCTTGAACTGGACTGCTGGAATTCTTCCAGAAACGCTGTTCTGGTTTGTTTGGAAACAAGGGAGCAAACAATAGTGTTGTGTTAGTCAAAGAACTACTATAGTCTTGTAATATCGGTCATTAAAATGAACATTCTTCACTCACACCTGAGTTATTTTTCTGCTGTTACTCTTGAACAAGTCTCAGATGAACATGGGGAAAGGTTTCATCAGCCCATATCTATATTGGAGCAATGCTAGCATGGGCAATGTGCAACAAGTAAGACGGCTGACTACTGTTGGGCACTATGCAGGATAGTGGTGGTACAAATAAGAGACGCGGCAAATGTCCAAAAATACTTTAGGTGTGCATGAAAACATACTTCATTAGCATTTCATGGTCTTGGTGTTGATAAAACTGAAATTTACAGACGAAATCCTGTTGTTTAAGCATCACAAAAACCGAATAGAATTAGCTAGTGACTAGTACCATTTACACAAAAACTGTGGGTGCTATGCAAAAACCAATGCCAGATTCGTGTTCAGCACGTCGAAATACACAAGCCACTCTGGTGCCCGAAAACGCTGCAAAGCTGAATTTTGTCGACCAGTGTTATCAATGTAATCCCACGAGTGGTTACGAATTCATCTGATAAAACTCATGAACTCGAATGAGATTTTTTACTACTATTCCATAAATAAAATGTAATATACTATATAAACAATAATTAGTTCCAGTTCTACCCCTCAAACATTGCCCACATACGGCTTGTGTGTTTAAAAACACCAACACTAAGTTTGTTGGCATAAATAAATAATAATTACCATCTGAAGGTTATTTAATCCTGGGACATAAAGTACTTACAATAGTAAGTCACCATTCGGGTAATTGTCTCTGTTGTGAGACTGCCTTTGAGGTTTACCAACAGAAATACGAAATGGGTTTGAGAATTCAATGCCATTCTGGCACATTGCCACAGTAGCTCAATGGTTAGAGCAGCCGCCTGGTAAGCGGAAGGTCTGTGGTTCAAGTCCCAGCTGTGGCACTGAATTTTTAAGTTCCAGTTCTACCTCTCAATAATTAGGTCCTTACCTAAGCTGTTTAAAATCCAATTACCATTCTGTTACCTGTCAGATCAAGGCGTACTAAATTAATGGACAATCTGAAGTGTAACGGAAAGGTAACCAATGCTAGCAACAGCGGGGATGAGCAAACGTTTATCTAAAATTGAAAGAAGCTAAAATAAGAGCGCAAAAAGATACTTTTTTTCGAACATAATTTATTTGGAAGTTTTTACCTTGTTTAAAAACAATTTTCAAAGCTGAGAATTGAAGGAATTTGCTAGCTTTTGGTAATGAAAACTGAAGTGGATTGGACTGCTGCGTATACTTAGTATTATTACGGTTGAGTAACTTAATAACTTGGAAGATTATTATAAAATAAACCAAACTTGGTGATGGGTCGAAATACGAGGCATTGCTAAACGTTATTGGCCAATATCAGATAGGCGACGTATGAATGGAATATTCAGTATAATTCGATTGTCACTAGCCATTGGAGTAACGCCGGGTTCAACTATAGGTCGAAATGCGCTTTGATATAATTATCTATAAAATATTTGTGGTACATAAATCACGTTAATACATATTTTTTGTCTTCTTACGGTTTATTACGCTGTTAACATCAGTAATTTGTTCAGGATAGAAACATACACGCATTCGAATGCAGTTTAATTATTAACATGATAACTGGTATCGATGCAGGGAAAACTGTGCAAATGCGACAAGCTCATAAATGTTTGGCACCGCTCCCGTCATTATGCGTCGCAACTTTCATCAGGCAGCAAATGAATTTATAAAGCGATTCTGATCATAAATTAAACTCCAAGCGGCCAAAAAAATTAATTACATGCACTGCGTAACTACTTCCAAACAAAATAAATAAAAAAAAAAAATAAAAATAAAAGTTAAAAAAAAAAAAAAAAAAAAAAACCACCGCTTGAACTTGGTTCTTATTTTAAATCCGTTCCTGTTTCCCCCCCTTCCTGCTGTAACACAGACGAATAAATCATACCTGTGCAGAGTTACCTTTTCTGTACGCAATTTCTAAAACGTCTGCCTCAAAATAAAATAAGAGGATCATATTATGATACCACACCAAAGCAGCATGCCTGTTAACAATGCAATTAAATAGCTTTGCACTTTGTTGAGCTGTACATCCTAGCTTCAGAACCACCACAAGGTATGCTCTATGATTTCAAACACGTCATTACTTGAAAAGTCTTTACTTTACCTTTTGAAACCCGCACAGTTGAAGATACACGTTATCCCATTTCTGTTTGGGAGCGAAAACACTACTAGAGTTCAAAAACACAGCAGTGGGTCATGTCAAGTCGACAACTGAAGGCGATATGACTCTCGTTACCACCTTAGGACCAAGAAAATGACGTCATCATGGCGAGAAATGATCTCGCAAGGAAAAACAAGTGTGCGCCCTGTTGACATCCAACATCGATCCCGCGGCTGAAACAAGCTGTGTGTTGTCTCTTCAACTTGGGTTACCAACATTATTTTTTATTTCTGACCTCCCCGTTTCAGTTTATATCCCAAAGCTTTTTTTTTTTTTTTTTTTTTTTTTTAAATTTATTTAGGGGCTGAAAACGATTTGTATAAAGTTCTCTACTCGTTAGATATTTCTAGGCCTCGTCTCAAGGAAGTGCTTTTTCTTTTTCCTCACCTTTAACATCTTGATCACACCGCGATGGTAGTTGTATTTTGGTTGGTTTACTTGAGCCAGTTTATACTAGATCGAGGTGTTAGTAGCGCAGCCGCAATCTTGTGCCGTCTATTTCTGTTGTTATTACGTTTTAGTGGAATGTGGTGCGCTGCTGGCTGTTGTTTTCAATTTACAATAACTGTCATGATGCTGGACAAATGGATTTGAATTTCTACATGTTTCCCTATAGGGTTGTGGTACTCAGTACTTAATCCGGTATTTGCCTGGCAACTGAGAGTACAAGACGCTACCGTGTGAGTCATCTCACTCGGTCAAGCATACTTTATTCACATTTTATTTGCAAAGTATTAAGAGAAATTTTAAGATGAAAAAAATATACAGATATGAATACAGAAACTGATTGATAAAAGCGAATATGACTAAATTCTAGGGTTGTTTTGTGGTCTGATACTAACTTCCCAATTTTAGCCAACACGTGGCTTGTGTGAAAGAACAATACATTATATTCGATTGAGCTAAGAGTGGTTAACTATGAGGCGTGGGACTAATAATATTCAGGTGATTAAGTATCGACTGGGGTATGTTATTTCAAAATGAATTTGAGAATTCTTGGAGTTCAACGGAAAAAAAGAAACAAAAAAACAACAACAACAAACAAACAAACAAACAAACAAACAAACAAACAAACAAACAAACGGGCTAATCTTTTCCCTTTTGAGTTATATTCTTAACAGACAGACAGATGCACGAACGGATACACATCTTTTTCTAAACATCCTTTTTTGGATTCAGGGAGACCCAAAACTTTCTTTAAAGATTTGAACGATTTTAATATGGACCATAAACACTGAATTTTTCTTATGCGTTAAATGGTATTTGTTTAATAAGAGATACTGAGTCAATATTTTTCCTTGACGTAATACTTTTCCATGTGAATGGAATAACTAGTCTAGATATGTGATGACCAAAATAGGTAAATATTCCATGAGAAAGATGTTACGATGGTTCAACTTTAAGAACGTTGAATATAGATAGTATGAAGGTTGTAAGTTTTGAATTATGCATTATCACCGCTGCCAACAACGCGGTTATGTCGTCATTTTATCCCTAAAGCATATATTTTCAGAAAGGCCTTTCTATCTGTTGCATGGGTGAAGTTTTAAATTTCAGATGAAAACCGCATTATATAGTACTTTCCAGGCACGAGGTCTAGGTACAATTATTTGCACTGCATCTCGCCATGATGCAGAACACAAATATGTTATATACTGCTACCAGATAAAGCAACGTTATACTGGAGGGAAAAAAAAACTGGAGATTCAGGTGAAATGGTGTGCATGAAAGTAGGCCGTTAACCACATGTAGTTTCATTACTGATTTCTTTGTACGTACAGAGGGATGCAGGAAATTGAAGCGATAATCAAATGTTTAAAAAGCGGGTTGCTATATTCTAGTTTTGAAATTTCATACTCTTTCAGTGAAAGGAACAGCTACATGGTGATGAAGTATAGAACAACCGTGACTGTTTTAACAGATCTGCACTGTATGTACAGTAAGTTTTTGTCTATCTCTTGTGATTAACCAGTTACACAAAATACATTGAAATTAACTATTAACTCATTTGAAAGCAAAAGCTATACAACATTATATTAGAAGGTATATAATAATCACAAAATTCCATTAGAAGTGTGCGTTTTGCGTACATGACCCCAATCAATACATCGGAAAAATACCAAATGCCATACTTGAGTCATACACTCTGTAAGCATAACGTCATACTAGGGTTCAGCCTTAAAAAAAAGAAAAATATTTTAGGTTCTCAAAACTGGCTCTTACAATTTTGAAGGCATTTATCGCTCCCAAAACGTACATCCGTGAAAAAAGTAATCTCCAGGTTCTATGTATCGATGGAAGGGCTTCGTGATCTTCGTAAAAGCCGTGTTCACAACGCACATGAAAGAACGGGTTAATGGGCTGCGACTGATAGCACAATGGTTAACTTATGAGTACTGAAAACAAAACACAGAATAATGTTACGGAGGCCGAAAGGTTAAGAAGGCATTGCTCATAAGTTCCTAGGTTCGAATCCCGCATCACTTGTGTTTTTTTCATCTTTGTTAATTTTATGACTGGGTACGTAGAACATAATATTGCATTTAATATAACTTTGAAGCTAAGGACTTTCTCTACTCTTGTACTAACCATTCTTATAAACTCTTATTCCTATATCTTCTTCGTGTTAGTTGACATAAATATTTATACAAATTCTTTTATTGCTTATTTCCTTGTAGGTGTAAGGGGAATATTAGAATACAGTAGGCTTTGAGCGATAGTCAAATCTTTTAAAGCTTTGAGATCCCGTTCTCTTTGCACGGTTAACATATAAAAAATGAACAACGATGTTCCATTGCACGAAAGTTCTAAGTTTTCCGAAACTGACACACAAAACAAGGAATATCTCCGAAATGGTTCACTCTACAAAAATATTTATTGAGACATAAATTGTGTATTTTAGCAAGATTTACATTTCTTGTATACTAAGATTATGTCTATCTCTTACGGTTTACGAGTTATTCAAAACTCAACCAGACTAAACAAGACTACATAGGCTATAGCCACAAAATTCAAAATATACATTTCATTTGTCATAAAAATATCTCAAACATATGGCATTTTATTCAAAATCGTTAGAGCCATTTTCAAGAAAATCAAAATTTTCGAAACATTTTCCATGTAAAGGGTAGTGTAGATTGGGGCATTTTCTTCAAAATCTTCGTGTCGCATCTTTGAAAGACATTAAACTTAAATACCAATTTTGGTTTTTAACCGACTTTTGTTTTTTAGTTATGCTGTCCACAGGCTGACACAGTTACACACACACACACACACACACACACACACTCACACACACACACACACACACACACACACACACACACACACACACACACACACTCACACACACACACACACACACACGGACCTTTTTCCAAAAATGCTTTTTTTGGATTCAGGGGCCACAAAACATATTTTCGGTGAAATCTCGACATCGAATTTTTGGGTGGAATACAATACATCCTCTACCTACCAGTAGAGAAAGTAAAAATATACGCAAACAAACTATCAGTTTCTAAAACAAACGCACAAAAATAAACATACTTCATATCGGGTATATGAACCTTCAGCAGAACTGTCCTCAGCCTGCAGTGACGTGGACGGGAAGCTGACATGTCCCAGGCTTCTTGAATTTGTCACCAGAGGCCATATTCTGTCCTTCGCCCAGCTCCCTTTTCACCTCAGCCCACACGTTCTCAACAGGGTTCAAATCAGGTGCACAGGGAGTCTAGACTGGAGCCACCGATGAGTTAAAATACAATTAAAATAAAACGTGTATCAGCTCAATGATAAGCGTTTAAATTAAAGAAATACAAATGCAAATGAAATTAAATTGAGTATCCTCATTACAGAAAAGGACTCCGCCAGAAACATATTACAATGGGTCAACCTTAAGAATTAACCATAGAAACGAAATGCAGGAATTTGTTTTCTGCTGGCGTAAAGTGGATCTTTAATAATTGTTGCAGCCGGCTACTCTGTTATATCGTTTGGCATTTGTTTCTGTTGAAAGAAGCAGTAGCTATTGGATCTACAATTTGACGATTTTACAAGTACGACAGAAGCCCGCCTCTTGGTGTGGGGTTAGCGTGTCTGTCTCTGATCCAGGAGGTTCTAAGTTCGAACCTGTTTTACAGGTTAAACAACATCAAACTTAAAAAATAAGACAAAATATCGGTTCACAAAATAATTTTATTGCAACCCAACATTTCTGTAACTTACAAACCTTAAGAGGTATGCAGAGAAGAGCTTACTACGCTAGTATATAGACCAAGTAGACTTCGCAAGAAAACAATTATGAGTGATTACTGTTTCCGGTATATCCAATGCTATAGTAGACATTTGGAATTCGTTATCAAACATGCTTTTGTTTCTCGTGATGTGCAAAGAATAATAGGATTTCAAAGCTAGGATCCCTCTTTTATGTAAGACAGAATGGTAATGATAACATTACTGCAAACGTTTATCTCGATTAACACAAAGTATACTGAAAAATAAGCTTTGTATGAATAGTTTGTAGAAGAGATGAAAATAAACGAAAATGGACGGAGAAAGCCAAGTGAATGTAACCAAGGCGGTTTTTATAGATAAAGCAGCCCTGACGAAAAATAATTCTTATTCTGAATTTAGCAGCAAGTACATTATTGAAATGTTACAAGTCACTTCTGTAGCAGAGTCAACAAGCAGGTACCTCGTCATAAGTGAAGGTACATATGGCATAACGATTTTATATCTAAGGATCAATACTGATCTGCTTGTGGAGAGACGCCGACTCGTGCAGCAGCTCAATGCGCTTAAATCACACACCTTAAACACACTTTCTCTGCAATCAAGAAAAGGTTGAGACTGAGAGTTTTTTTTTTTTTTTTTTCATTTCTTTCTCTGTTTTAATTTCTATTTGTATGCCGCAGTTAACATATATGGTCATATTGACGGCTTTTACCTTAGGAACAAACGATTAGCAGCAATGGCGGGGCCGCGCTATAGCCGAGTGGTTAGACCATTCACTTCTCACCAAAGCGAACCCGGGCCGGGTTCGATCCCAGACAACCACATGTGGGATTCGTGGTAGATGAAGCGGCGCTGGGGTGGGTTTCCTCCGGGTTCTCCGGTTTCCCCCGTCATATCATTCCACCGGTGCTCCATCTTCATTCCATGTATCATCAGTGTCACCGCCTGCGGTGCTATAAGTAGTAAAAGCGGGAGTTAAACACAACCGGGGAAAAAAAAAAAAACGTGTGACGTTAATCTTTGGGTTCTTTTACTTTCGGTTATTACATTAAACACACACACATTCTCTCTCTCAGACACACTCATACAAATATTTACATACTTAGGAATAGGATAGATACGGAAGGGGTATGAAGCCTGAGGCTTATTGTGCCTATGCCCCCAATGGGCACTCTCGGGAGGAAGGATGGGGTGAAGGGAGAAACCGGGCGGCCAGATCAAGACTAACGGCACACATTGACAGAGGTCCCTGAGGTTTCCCAAGTTTGACGACACCTCGAAATCGTTAGGTCTTAAGGGACCAACTCAGGTGGACCTCGGCACGGGGTCCAACGCTCCCAGATGCCGTCTTTTCCATGCGGATTCCACGGACAAGGGAAGGAAAGAGTTCCTGTGCACATATCATACCTGCCAAGCTGCACCTAACGCCTTCGCTGACACTTGCGACCCTGAAGGAACCAACGGGATGAAGGATGAATGAAATCATTAATCAAACGAAATGGACGGCCAGGAAATTCGGGGATGTAATTATCCTTCCCAGTATTCGCCTAGGAAACCGCGGAAACACCCCCCTTGTGTTAGGAAGGTCGGCACCGGGAATCGAACTCTCGAACTGACGATCTCCCGGATGCGAGCTTCACACGTTTCCGCGGAGCCATCTCTCTCGTCTCTACGCTCTTACTCCTACTTCCTGAGTCCAGGGTGGATGGGGAATAATCATGGTAAAAAAAAAAAAAAAAAAAAAAAAAAAAAAGCTCCTACCCTCCAGCCAGGAATCGAATCCGGGACCTCTGGTATTAAATGTTATCTTCTTTAATTTACATTATTTAATGAATATAGCATACAAAAAAGCAGTTCTTGATTTTTTAATGATTGCATTAGCAGACAAGAGAGATCTCCTTCATTTAAGCATTAGAAGAATCTGCTGATTGCTAGCTTACTTTAATGTCATAGAATTAAAACTTATAATCAACTGTACTGAAAGCTACTGACGTGTTCAAAGCGAGGTCGTAATAACTCAGGCTTCATGTGGCAATCGCGTTCAAACGATGGAGGCTGTCTGTAGTTCGAACCGCTTTGACAGCTTTGTTAGCGATGAAAGGGCAACAGTTTGTGCAATACCTGCCTAGAAAGGGGAGTCGAACGGAGATGTGTCTTTGGAGAGATAAAAGGAAACTGTTTTTTGCCTCTCAATTTTTACGGTGCTTTATATTCCTCTTCTGTATTCGTTTACCTGCATTATGCTTACCCACTATTCTTTTAACCCAGTTTCCTTAGGAGGTTCAGTTTGATATAAAGTATTCAGCCCCCTCCTTTATGCTGCCCGATCCCATGTTAACATATTTCCCACCCTTTTTTCCGCTACTCGCTTTCTCAACATGTTGTATTCATTCTTATCATTGGTTTCCCTACTCACAAAAGTGCTTGAGTTAACCTCAAGCAATAAGCACGGTATTTACTGGCGTATAACAGAGACGCAGTGCTTACCCTGTTCATTTGAAGAACGGCACCAAAAAGAAAATACAGGATATTAACCATTTTGAATGGTATAGGATGTAAGGCACAGTAAGATAAATACACTAACTCTAGGCGTCTCAGACAAACCCAAATAACACTAGCCTGCGAATTTAAACTTTTTGTTTGTTGCCTATATAAATAATAAGATGCTGTATCCCGTTGACGTGCTGAATCCTAATTTTCAATCCGTTTGCTTCTATCACGTAAGGTTTTCTTGCGAAATCACTATATATGTATTGTAGAATAAAGTGAATTTAGTCACAAACTTTCCCATTATACTTTTTATTTCAAATGAAAACAATATATAATACATAGAACTTATTGAAATTGTGTGTATGGTTATCAATACATGCTACAAGTGTTTCTGCTGTGTTTTATCTTATTAGCTTTATTTTACCTTATTCACTTTACTTTTGGAATGCAACACACACATTTTATACCCGTTGCTTCTTAGCTGTTCCTTTTCTTTTTATGTTTGTCTTCAGATATTTCACGCTTAAATATCCAACAATAGTCAGCAAGCATACTTTGCTCCAGCGTCCCTGGTGCCTCCTTTCGAACTCCTGAATGTCCTTGGAAAACCGTTCGCCTTGCTCTTCATTAAAAAATCCTAGATTTTCGGGGAAATGAGAAAACAGGAAATTAATTTTCACAATCATGTTACAACCAAGCTCCTTATATGCTTCAATTATGTTAGCCCCAACGTTTAGGTAATTGGGATCCTTGTTGTTACCAAGAAATTTTAAAATAACTTCACAGAAATATACCTATGCTGCTTTCTCCTTTTCATCCATAGTTTCCTGAATGCTCCATCAGACATCAATTTTCATAGATCATGACCATTAAATATGCCCTCTTTTAATTTTGCTCCAGAGAGTAGTGGGAATTTCTCACAAATATTCCTAAAGCAGTCTCTTTCCTTATTTAAAGCCTTCACAAACTGTTTCATTAAGCCGCGTTCGGTAGCAGACCATTCTGGTATATAACGGTCGCCCTTCATAATTTCCCCCTCTTCTACATCAGACTCAGATGAAAACTGTTCAAGATTTTCTGGTCGCACAGGGATTGGTACATCAGGCCCTTGGGGCACAGGTAAAATGGCTGAATACACAATTTGCTTTAAATTTTAATGGCTGACCATATGACTGGATACGTAATTTGCCTTTTATTTTCAGTTTCTCTACCACGTTTAGTAAAGTAGAAGGAAGCATTGTATGCCACCCAAAAATTCGATGTCGAGATTTCACCGGAAATATATGTTTTGAATATGAGATATATACTGGTGTCCCAAAAAAACACCGACGACGCTTAGTATGCTGTGCAGGATGGCAAACTGATCGTTTTGAGAACGAAGGCTTGTGAAACTCTGTCAACATTCGTTTTGGTATCTTAGTACAGAAGGTATGCAACCCTCTAGCCACCTACGTACTGGGATGAACGACCTGAGCATAACATTCCTGCGCATTCGCTAAATTCCTCCATAGAGCCCTTGGTGCGCATCCTATTGCGTTACTTGTGTATTTCCCAGTACACTAACGTTTTTAACAACAGTGCGACATGTTCCAATACACAGCTGCTGAAATGGCCGACACGAGCTGCAACACTGGTGTAAATGTGCGGAATACCCTCAACGTCGCATATTCAAATAGATGGATTGGTAGAGATGAACCACTTCCATGGCCAGCACGGTCGTCAGATCTGACAGTTCTCAACTATTTTCTGTGGAGTTGTATGAAGAGTGTGGTGTGTGACACTCCTGTAATGTCAGCGGAGGATCCTATGGCTCGAGTCCACGGAGAGATTGAAAATCTTCAACGACAGTCGCACTTACTGGGTCATGTACATGAGGCTCACCACTATCGATATAGGCTGTGCAATAACATATAAGGTACACAGCTGAAAAACCGTTTGTAATGTACACTCTCACACTTCGATGTGCTACAGCGTCCAAACCGTGTAGTTCCGGACAGGGGTTCCTGTTTGAAAACCGACCAGTTTGCTGTTCCACACAACATACTAAGTGTCCTCGGTGTTTTTTCCCCCTTTTCTTTTCTTCCCTCCCCCCCCCTTTTTTTTTTTAATGACAGCCAGTACATATAACGAAATGTGTTTTCATTTCAAAAATGCAGTCACAAATCTTTGCCCTGCAAATAAAAAAGGAGTCCAAATATGATGTGTAACAGCTTAAACAAAAATGTATTATTCACTTCAAATTAAGAATATCCATAGTAATAAATGTGCGTCATCGCTATACTTCCAGCGCACAAAAAAACATACTTGAAAAATCAACTTATTAATTAATTTTGTTTGTTTAATACTTTCAACCGTGAGTCTTGAGTCAGATAATTTCCAACAGCTTCACAGGTACGGGTATATACACGTCAGAAACTGAGCAGATAGGCAAAAAGAAAATAACATAGGAAAATCACACGGCGATTATATTAAAATATCTTTAGGAAACTCCAGTAAAGCATGCGGCAAATAAAACATTTTATCTGGATTTAAGATATGCGTTTCTTACATCAGCAAATCCATGCCGTGATAAATCATATAGAAATTAAGTGCTCTCAAAAAATAACTACGGCGCTAAAACGTAGGGCGGACTACGAAATATCATAGCAACTCTTAGTAATGTACCAGAAAATTGTAAATTATGTACAGTAATATGGCAAATAACTTGAACTTGTGTTGTATTTAAGTTACAATAAACAAACTAATATGAACTTAGCACTACGTACAATACGGATAGCAAAACACAACCGTTCGCAAATCTTATGTCATACATAGTAACGAAATTATTTAGCAGAAATATAGTCTACATAAAATGTCTCATTTCTTGACTCTCCCACATATTTTACTACCTTTTCATACTCGTCATTTTAAAAATAATACATATATACAAATATTCGGCTAGCCGAATACCTTAAAGGCAGACATGCGGATTAATACATTAATATGGTGCACACCACAACGTAAAGCAGTGACGGACCGTTTGCTCGCCGCTTTGCACCAATGCACCATGTTCGATTTCCTCCCCCAAGGTTTTTGTTTATCTCTTCCCTTCTTCCTCACTGTTTGTGTGTAATGATTCGCGAAATGGACTGGAGAAGGCGATGTGCTCGAGTGTCCCCCCTCCAACAAAACTAGAAAACCCTCATTTTAAAAACTTTACCACCCTACTTAAACGAGAAATCCTCTCGTTCCAGGTATACGGAAAATGCATTGCCTGTTTTCTCATTCCAAGTTTAAATATTTAGGCTACACTGCTAAAACAGTAAGTATTTTAAAGCGAAACTCAAAAGATTGTAGAACTCGGGAGTTACTTTTTCAGGACTGATGCAGGACTACTGATGCTTAAAGTGAATACAATAAATTCATTTATGATACGTCGCAAGAAAACTATTACCGAATCTTTAACTACATTTATCTGAATAAACACACACATAGACAAATACATTAATGAGTGGGTTTCAAAATCGTTAGTTCTCTCGGTTAGATACCTAATTATAACCGCTCGGCTACCAGTGTACATTTAGTTTTGGAAACCCAATATTACCGATAATGAGAGAATGAAATTCAAGGCTCAGGCGCAGGGATGCTAGTATGAATAGATCTAGTAGCCTAAAGAAACTAGGGCAAATTTACCTCTGGATTTTGTGCTTGCTTTTACTTTTACTACTTACAGTAAGGGGAGGAATTATTTTGATCCACCCAAAAATTGGATATCGAGGTTCCACAGAAAATACACGTTTTAGACATTCTCAATAAAAAGAAAGATACCTGATCAAACAAAATCCCCCACACCAAACTAAACTTTAAATGAAAACTGTTTCGAATATTTTTTTTCTTTCAAAAATACCTCTAACAATTTGGATTAAACTGTCACACATTTAAGGCATTTTCCTGAAGAATTAAATGTATACGTTTAGTTTGCTGGAAAGAGCCTCTGAAGCCACACAAAAGTAAATTCAAATAAAGCTATTCTGAACATATTACACATAGATCCTAACATGTGAATAGGACCAAAGCAGCGAATAGAATCGAGGCCACGAAGCGGTAAGTAGGCGTCTGTTCCACTGCGCTATGAAGGTTTATTTCGTTATAAAACACCTAAAATGATTATTACAACCTTTTTCTGTGAGTAACGAGGTAGTTTCACGTACATGAAATACTAGTTAATGGCAATCGAAAAGTAATAGGCAGATACATTTATTGCATTTGCTTACTAACGGTATCTGACAATACTCTTGTGTCGATGAACAATGGTGGGACAGGATGCAAGTTTCGAAATTTGAGCACGAAATTATAGTGGGAAATTGTGTAACTTTATCACGTTTTCAAAACTAGCTAAGGACTAAGCCATGGCTGTCTGTAAATGACAAAACCTTGGTAATATGCACAATGTATTCAGAAGTTTGTAAGCTTAAGGTGGAAGGTATGCAGCATGTGCGTATTCATAATGCGTTTTAATTGGTGTTTCTGCAAATAATGCGAAAGCTAAATGATAAAATATATGAATATGCAAAGCGCAAATCACACACGAAAAGCGTATAAATCGTATGTAGCAAAGAAAAACAGAGTGGAAACATCTGTGAATAAAAGTCAAAAGTCAACTGTTTCATTGTTCAGATCTACACGTAAGGAGAAGTAATCATTCAAATCATATCCTGCAGTAATCAAACTACAAAAAACTTCTTGTTGCATCAGTCGGTAATATGCTTCATTCTGACCAGCCATGCCAAAATATTATGTAGGTATAGGAGAAGAAATGAACGAAAAAAGAATAAAAATAGATAAAATAAATAAACAACAGTAAAATCTTGCTCAATTCATTATAGAATGGGGTACAAACTTTCGTGTCATGCTAGAAAAAAGCAGGTACAACGATTTCCAATAAACCTGCTGAATAATATACGTACTATCTTTCACAAAAGTAAATACCCTACTTCAATGAGACTTGTGCGAAGGGTCATCCAATTCTCAGACGTAGTTGCATAGATGATATGAAAATCAGATCATTCATATGGTTTCCTTGCTGTTCAGAGGACATGGCAGCCATGTCACGTCGTGTCTCATCTCGCAGTTTTGAAAAGCAAACTTCAGCAAACCTTTTACATTAACGGGAAAACATTGCAAATTTAACTTCAGTGAACCTGCAGAAAATATGTTCTTATGGTGTTTTATTAAGTTGTGAACTAGAACTAAAATGATTCCAGTGCTGGGTGCTAGGCTTACAGACGTGAGTTTAATCAGTGAGACGACGTTCTGTGTTCGCTATAGAGGAACTAGCTAAGGCGTGTTCGTTCAAATCAACAGTGGTGTGCCAACATTACTTCGTATATAAGTCTGTCCATTGAGGGAGTTGCTTGCAATTATTTTTTCAATATTGGTGAATTAGAAAGTGGGACAGTGGAAGGAATAATACTGTGCGTGAGCGTGACTCATACAAAAATACAAAATTCTAACAATTCCCTGTATCTACATTTATGAAAGGGTCCAGCATGTTCTGCTAAATGGAAAAAATAAAAAAAATGCTAAAAACAGTCACATGCACAGCTATAATGTTAGACATAAACAGGATTGTTACAGAACTGCACCCAGGAGAACATTATAATGCTTTACCCAAGGAAATAAAACACTTTAAACAAAGAGAGAAACAAATAAAAACCATTAAGAAATATTTACTTGAAAATGCTTTCTACAATATTGAAGAATTTAAATACAACACTAAATATAATAAAAATTTGTAAATAAGTGTACATGTATTTTATAGGTATGTGAAATTGAAACAAATTCGAAATTAAATGTTATATACATGTAATAATTGTGACGTATCCTATGTACTTTGAACATAAGGATGAAATAAAATGAAAAATGCAAAAATACACTATTAGCAGCTCTTGAAAGGTATAACAGTATCTAAATACGATGTACTCAAAACCATCTAGTAGGTATCGCAACGGATGGTGCATCAATAATGCTTGCACCTAAAATGTCAATAAACGGACCTCCATTGCAGAGTTCACAACAAAATGGATGAAGCCTCAGCATTACAGTACCCTTGACAAACTAAGTGGTAAACGATCGAACTTTAGTTCAGCTGTCTCATTCATCTCGTCTATTCAACTGACCTCTAAGTGAACAATGACAAGTACGTATCATAGTCTTAATTTTATAAATAAACATTTTTATAATGTGCTTTTAAGATATATCCAGAAAGTAATCATATATCCTATGTAGATAATTAATAAAGATTACCTACATATAGCACTACAAAATACTGCGTAGGTATATAGTTGGTTTATTTTTTATATGTATATACCTATTCCTAAGAATAATAACGAAAGTAGAAATGCCATCGTTACTTCATGCAAAGTAAAAGCATGATACTTTACTTTAGCATTAATAACACACTTTTTCACCTGAATATTCTCTTAAAACATCACTTTAGCAGATTAGACGAAAGAACGCCCATTTTTGAGGCAGTGAAATAAGTACCGAACTACATCTGTCGTAAAATACAATGCCCCGTTGGTCATTTTATATTTATGACAGAATTTGAATCACAACAGTGACTAAAATAATGTGATCTAGAATGGAGCACTTGACAAATGAGGTTACATCAGTTATTTAAATAACCGACCAATAACCTCAAATACCATCGTTATGTACTTTGAATAAATGTTTCATTAAAAAGAAAACAACAGCATCCTGTCCTAATGATAGTTCTGTCCATAAACTTGATTATTGGTTTGTTTTCTCTTCAACCATGTTCTCACATTTTAAGATATACCTAAGGTTATTCATTACATTTACAACCAAATCTTTTGTTGGTAAAGAATATAACCTCGGAGACCATTACCTGATTTTCAGTTATCTGATGATTCAGATATATAAAATTCAGTTAGGAAATCGTTAGAAATTTTATATGTTTAAGATTTTGATTCTCATATGTTGTTCTTTTAATTCAGCTAGGAGGAAGCTAAATGCGGTATGGCTGTTGAACCTCTCTCTAGACACCTGCGTCCGGTGGGTAGGTGCGCAGTTTCACATTTTCCACAATTTTACGGCGGTACAACACACTCTTAAATAAGCTTTTATCCCGATTGATTTTTAACCTTTCACACGCACTAGTTGAAGGCCACTTAGATAGTTTGCCTTTTGATACCAAAGGCGTCCTTTGTATGTATGTAAGAAAGAATCACGAACAGCTCCAAGTACGAAGGTGAGATTTTATATATTGGATTTGTAAGTTGAATCAAATTTGAAAACGGCTACGTCATGGATAGAACTCGAATCGCGGCTTTGCTTTTGATATCTACACCCAAATGTTCATTTCACTTACGTATCCCGAGAAATCATCAAGGTAGTCAATGTTTTTAACTTTATGTAACCGGATAACAATTAGAGATAAATAAAAATGGAAATATCATTTGAACACAAAGTAGCAATATTCTCTGCTACTCGTTTGAGTAAAGCACTAAACATAGAGCATGAAATTGAATTTTTTACAGTTGCTCCCGAGTTGATATTTCAACGCAAGTATGTACAAACCAGTTATGCATCATGTTCCCGAATGCTCCTGACCTAGACGGAAACCATTCCCTGAAAATGTATTGTCAATAGCATCACACAGAAAAGCATTAGCTTGTCAAATCATCAAGGTACCGACGCACAAAAAGTTGTGTGATTTTTAACACATCAGTTCTGGTTTTGTGTTGAACGAGCCTTTTTCTCAAACACAAGTGCGATTGTTGCATTTTTAGTTGACAATTAAGTTCAAACATACTGCGTACTTTATTTTCATTGCTTAATTTGAAAAGAGAATTAGATGCGGCGTTTGCTTGCACGGATAACCGCTGCTGAGCCCATGGTTAGGAGATCTCTTTTTAAACACGCGCTTTAATCTATTTACGCAAATAGCGTCCTGCGAGGGCAGACAAAATGCAAATGAGACAAACTGATGAACAAACATGAAGTGGACAGAGGGGAGTGCAAATTAGAAATCTCCCATAATAATACTGACACGGTAAAGGAATGTTTTTCCAAATTTTCGATTTTTCAGATTAACAAGCGTATACTGCAGTTATGAAAAGTCATTCCATTTGTTGAGTGGACTGTCCTGTGACTAACTTCAAGATAACAGTGTCCTAAGTCCCACCAGTTTTGCTTGCCAGCTGTGGCCTTTTTTCAATCGTTGAATTTATTTGAGTACAAATAGCAACAAACGAGGCTTACCCAGATATACAACAGAAACAAATAATTACAACTTGACGCTATTTACTTCTGTGTATAGGTGAGATTAAGGAAGGCTATCGTATTCATGCAACTTATAGAGGACATCTCATCTCCAATCGGGGAAAAATAAATAAATAAATAAATAAAAACCCGACATAATACATTAGTCATATACATTGTAATCGTTATATTATAATAATAATAATAATAATAATAATAATAATAATAATAATAATAATAATAATAATAATAATAATAATAATAATAATAATAATAATAATAATAATAATAATAACAATAATAATAATAATAATAATAATAATAATAATAATAATAATAATAATAATAATAATAATAATAATAATAATAATAATAATAATAATAATAATAATAATAATAATAATAATAATAATAATGATGATAATGACAACAATAATAACAACAATAATGTTATGTTATGTTATGTTATATTATGTTATGTTATACACATGTAAGTGCTTGGAAATTATTTCTAATTAATAGGTGATTATTTATGAAACTCGGGCACATCATTCAAATGCTTATGAAACGAGCAATACTCCAACGTTATAGAACGGGCTTAAGCGAAGGAAAGGCAAAAAGAAAAATCATAAATTGTCAAACAGATTTCTTCAGACACACTTTAAAAAATCTGATGTGTTGCACTCACATGACTTTCTCTACTCTTCTACTAACCATTCTCACAAACTCTTATTCCTATATCTTTACTGTCTTAGTTAAGATAAACATTTGCAGAAATTATCTTACTGCTTATTTCCTTGTAGGTACAAGAGGAATATTAGAATACAGTAGGCTTTGAGCGATAATCAAATCTTTTAAAGCTTTGAGATTCCGTTCTCTTTGCACACTTATATAAAAAAAAAAAATGAACAACGATGTTCCATTTCGCGGAAGTTTTAAGTTTTCCGAAACTCACACACATAACAAGGATCTCGGAAATGGTTCACCCTACAATAAAATTTATTGAGACATAAATTGTGTAGTTTAGCAAGATCTACATTTTTTGTATATTATGATTTGGTCTATGTCTAACGGTTTACCAGTTATGCAAAAGTCGTCCAGAGTAAATACGACTACAGGGGCTATAGTCAGAGTATTCAAGATAAACATTTCATTTGTCATAAAAATATCTAAAACATATGACATTTTAATCAAAATTTTCGTAAAATTTTCCATGTAAAGAGTAGTTTAGGGTAGGGCTATTTTCTTCAAAATCTTTGTGTCGCATGCTTGAAAGACATTAAATTTAAATACCAACTTTGGTTTTTAACCGACTTTTCGTTTTTGAGCTATACTGTCCAAACACACACGCACGCGCGCGCGCACACACACACACACACACCTTTTTCCTAAAAATGCTTTTTTGGATTCAGGGGGTCTCAAAACATATATTTCCGGTGAAATCTCGACATCAATTTTTTGGGTAGAATACAATACTTCCCCTACTTACCAGTAGAGAAAGTAAAAATATAAGAATACAACATTTGGAATACGACTATGTGTGTGTTAAAGAGCTCTCCATTTTTGTAATGAATATTTTCCCAATTAAACAAGATCAAGGTTGAAGGAACCTTTTTTAGAAATGTCTTTCATAACAAGAACATACCCTAGCTACAAATTTTCCACCACAGGTAGTTTCACGGGCCTTGTCTACAACTACTGAAGTTGAAATTCCTCTTCTACCTCAAACATGCCTATCATGGTAGAACGTAATGAACAATGTAAGGATAAGTCTAAAACTGTGTAATAATGCCTTTAGTATGATTCTCTTTTTCATGATGCATAAATAACTTGATTTGCATCCAATGGAAAATGAACGCTATATAAGTGGAATTTGGACCGTTATAAATAATACAAATTTGCAGACTCTACAGGCTGATTACAAAAGTGTCCGATATTGCAACAAGAGTTGGGATTGGTCAAATCTAGAATAAATGTTCTTGTCAACATATGTCCGGAAAAAAATACTTGTTGACTTATGGGCCATTTTAGAAAAATGTGAAATGTAGGTACATTTTGGACAACTTTAGCATATACCCAATGTCTTTAAAAGTCCCCATAGCAAGAAATCTAATGAACTGAGGTCCGGTGAACTGGAGGCCATGCTAGTGGACCTCCTCGATCAATCCAACGTACATTAACTGTTTGGTATTTAGATAGACTTTCTGTCCGTCTGTTACCTATGCGTGTATCTCAGTTTGATCTTCTGTCTATCTGTTACATATGCGTGTATCTCAGTTTGATCTTCTGTCTATCTGTTACATATGCGTGTATCTCAGTTTGATCTTCTGTCTATCTGTTACATATGCGTGCATCTCAGTCTCATCTTCTGTCTATCTGTTACATATGCGTGTATCTCAGTCTGATCTTCTGTCCGTCTGTTACATATGCGTGTATCTCAGTCTGATCTTCTGTCCGTCTGTTACATATGCGTGTATCTCAGTCTGATCTTCTGTCCGTCTGTTACATATGCGTGTATCTCAGTCTCATCTTCTGTCCGTCTGTTACATATGCGTGTATCTCAGTCTCATCTTCTGTCTATCTGTTACATATGCGTGTATCTCAGTCTCATCTTCTGTCTATCTGTTACATATGCGTGTATCTCAGTCTCATCTTCTGTCTATCTGTTACATATGCGTGTATCTCAGTCTGATCTTCTGTCCGTCTGTTACATATGCGTGTATCTCAGTCTGATTTTCTATCCGTCTGTTACATATGCGTGTATCTCAGTCTGATCTTCTGTCTATCTGTTACATATGCGTGTATCTCAGTCTGATCTTCTGTCTATCTGTTACATATGCGTGTGTCTCAGTCTGATCTTCTGTCTATCTGTTACATATGCGTGTATCTCAGTCTGATCTTCTGTCTATCTGTTACATATGCGTGTATCTCAGTCTGATCTTCTGTCTATCTGTTACATATGCGTGTATCTCAGTCTGATCTTCTGTCTATCTGTTACATATGCGTGTATCTCAGTTTGATCTTCTGTCTATCTGTTACATATGCGTGTATCTCAGTCTGATCTTCTGTCTATCTGCTACATATGCGTGTATCTCAGTCTCATCTTCTATCTGTTACATATGCGTGTATCTCAGTCTGATCTTCTGTCCGTCCGTTACATATGCGTGTATCTCAGTCTGATCTTCTGTCTATCTGTTACATATGCGTGTATCTCAGTCTGATCTTCTGTCCGTCTGTTATATATGCGTGTATCTCAGTCTGATCTTCTGTCTATCTGTTACATATGCGTGTATCTCAGTCTGATCTTCTGTCTATCTGTTACATATGCGTGTATCTCAGTCTGATCTTCTGTCTATCTGTTACATATGCGTGTATCTCAGTCTGATCTTCTGTCTATCTGTTACATATGCGTGTATCTCAGTCTCATCTTCTGTCCGTCTGTTACATATGCGTGTATCTCAGTCTGATCTTCTGTCCGTCTGTTACATATGCGTGTATCTCAGTCTGATCTTCTGTCTATCTGTTACATATGCGTGTATCTCAGTGTGATCTTCTGTCTATCTGTTACATATGCGTGTATCTCAGTCTCATCTTCTGTCCGTCCGTTACATATGCGTGTATCTCAGTCTGATCTTCTGTCTATCTGTTACATATGCGTGTATCTCAGTCTGATCTTCTGTCCGTCTGTTACATATGCGTGTATCTCAGTGTGATCTTCTGTCTATCTGTTACATATGCGTGTATCTCAGTCTGATCTTCTGTCCGTCTGTTACATATGCGTGTATCTCAGTCTCATCTTCTGTCTATCTGTTACATATGCGTGTATCTCAGTCTCATCTTCTGTCTATCTGTTACATGTGCGTGTATCTCAGTCTCATCTTCTCTCCGTCTGTTACATATGCGTGTATCTCAGTCTGATCTTCTGTCTATCTGTTGCATATGCGTGTATCTCAGTCTGATCTTCTGTCTATCTGTTGCATATGCGTGTATCTCAGTCTCATCTTCTGTCTATCTGTTGCATATGCGTGTGTCTCAGTCTGATCTTCTGTCTATCTGTTACATATGCGTGTATCTCAGTCTCATCTTCTGTCTATCTGTTGCATATGCGTGTGTCTCAGTCTGATCTTCTGTCTATCTGTTGCATATGCGTGTATCTCAGTCTCATCTTCTGTCTATCTGTTGCATATGCGTGTGTCTCAGTCTGATCTTCTGTCTATCTGTTACATATGCGTGTATCTCAGTCTCATCTTCTGTCTATCTGTTGCATATGCGTGTGTCTCAGTCTGATCTTCTGTCTATCTGTTACATATGCGTGTATCTCAGTCTCATCTTCTGTCTATCTGTTACATATGCGTGTATCTCAGTATGATCTTCTGTCCGTCTGTTACATATGCGTGTATCTCAGTCTCATCTTCTGTCTATCTGTTACATATGCGTGTATCTCAGTCTCATCTTCTGTCTATCTGTTACATATGCGTGTATCTCAGTCTGATCTTCTGTCCGTCTGTTACACATGCGTGTATCTCAGTCTGATCTTCTGTCTATCTGTTACATATGCGTGTATCTCAGTCTGATCTTCTATCGGTCTGTTACATATGCGTGTATCTCACTCTCATCTTCTGTCCGTCTGTTACATATGCGTGCATCTCAGTCTGATCTTCTATCCGTCTGTTACATATGCGTGCATCTCAGTCTGATCTTCTGTCTATCTGTTACATATGCGTGTATCTCACTCTCATCTTCTGTCCGTCTGTTACATATGCGTGTATCTCAGTCTGATCTTCTATCGGTCTGTTACATATGCGTGTATCTCACTCTCATCTTCTGTCCGTCTGTTACATATGCGTGTATCTCAGTTTGATCTTCTGTCTATCTGTTACATATGCGTGCATCTCAGTCTGATCTTCTGTCTATCTGTTACATATGCGTGTATCTCAGTTTGATCTTCTGTCTATCTGTTACATATGCGTGCATCTCAGTCTGATCTTCTGTCCGTCTGTTACATATGCGTGTATCTCAGTCTGATCTTCTGTCCGTCTGTTACATATGCGTGTATCTCAGTCTCATCTTCTCTCTATCTGTTACATATGCGTGTATCTCAGTCTCATCTTCTGTCTATCTGTTACATATGCGTGTATCTCAGTCTCATCTTCTGTCCATCTGTTACATATGCGTGTATCAAAGTCTCATCTTCTGTCTATCTGTTACATATGCGTGTATCTCAGTCTCATCTTCTGTCTATCTGTTACATATGCGTGTATCTTAGTCTCATCTTCTGTCTATCTGTTACATATGCGTGTATCTCAGTCTCATCTTCTGTCTATCTGTTACATATGCGTGTATCTCAGTCTCATATGCGTGTATCTCAGTCTCATCTTCTGTCTATCTGTTACATATGCGTGTATCTCAGTCTGATCTTCTGTCCGTCTGTTACATATGCGTGTATCTCAGTCTCATCTTCTGTCTATCTGTTACATATGCGTGTATCTCAGTCTGATCTTCTGTCTATCTGTTACATATGCGTGTATCTCAGTCTGATCTTCTGTCTATCTGTTACATATGCGTGTATCTCAGTCTGATCTTCTGTCTATCTGTTACATATGCGTGTATCTCAGTCTGATCTTCTGTCTATCTGTTACATATGCGTGTATCTCAGTCTGATCTTCTGTCTATCTGTTACATATGCGTGTATCTCAGTCTCATCTTCTGTCTATCTGTTACATATGCGTGTATCTCAGTCTCATCTTCTGTCTATCTGTTACATATGCGTGTATCTCAGTCTGATCTTCTGTCTATCTGTTACATATGCGTGTATCTCAGTCTCATCTTCTGTCTATCTGTTACATATGCGTGTATCTCAGTCTCATCTTCTGTCTATCTGTTACATATGCGTGTATCTCAGTCTCATCTTCTGTCTATCTGTTACATATGCGTGTATCTCAGTCTCATCTTCTGTCTATCTGTTACATATGCGTGTATCTCAGTCTCATCTTCTGTCTATCTGTTACATATGCGTGTATCTCAGTCTGATCTTCTGTCCGTCTGTTACATATGCGTGTATCTCACTCTGATCTTCTGTCCGTCTGTTACATATGCGTGTATCTCAGTCTCATCTTCTGTCTATCTGTTACATATGCGTGTATCTCAGTCTGATCTTCTGTCTATCTGTTACATATGCGTGTATCTCAGTCTGATCTTCTGTCTATCTGTTACATATGCGTGTATCTCAGTCTGATCTTCTGTCCGTCTGTTACATATGCGTGTATCTCAGTCTGATCTTCTGTCTATCTGTTACATATGCGTGTATCTCAGTCTGATCTTCTGTCTATCTGTTACATATGCGTGTATCTCAGTCTGATCTTCTGTCCGTCTGTTACATATGCGTGTATCTCAGTCTGATCTTCTGTCCGTCTGTTACATATGCGTGTATCTCAGTCTGATCTTCTGTCT
Source organism: Tenodera sinensis (assembly GCA_030765045.1). Classification (NCBI taxonomy): domain Eukaryota; kingdom Metazoa; phylum Arthropoda; class Insecta; order Mantodea; family Mantidae; genus Tenodera; species Tenodera sinensis. The sequence continues at coordinate 144,389,080 of CM060962.1, forward strand.
ATCTGTTACATATGCGTGTATCTCAGTCTGATCTTCTTACTATCTGTTACATATGCGTGTATCTCAGTCTGATCTTCTGTCTATCTGTTACATATGCGTGTATCTCAGTCTCATCTTCTGTCTATCTGTTACATGTGCGTGTATCTCAGTCTCATCTTCTGTCCGTCTGTTACATATGCGTGTATCTCAATCTGATCTTCTGTCTATCTGTTACATATGCGTGTATCTCAGTCTCATCTTCTGTCTATCTGTTACATATGCGTGTATCTTAGTCTCATCTTCTGTCTATCTGTTACATATGCGTGTATCTCAGTCTCATCTTCTGTCTATCTGTTACATATGCGTGTATCTCAGTCTCATATGCGTGTATCTCAGTCTCATCTTCTGTCTATCTGTTACATATGCGTGTATCTCAGTCTGATCTTCTGTCCGTCTGTTACATATGCGTGTATCTCAGTCTCATCTTCTGTCTATCTGTTACATATGCGTGTATCTCAGTCTGATCTTCTGTCTATCTGTTACATATGCGTGTATCTCAGTCTGATCTTCTGTCTATCTGTTACATATGCGTGTATCTCAGTCTGATCTTCTGTCTATCTGTTACATATGCGTGTATCTCAGTCTGATCTTCTGTCTATCTGTTACATATGCGTGTATCTCAGTCTGATCTTCTGTCTATCTGTTACATATGCGTGTATCTCAGTCTCATCTTCTGTCTATCTGTTACATATGCGTGTATCTCAGTCTCATCTTCTGTCTATCTGTTACATATGCGTGTATCTCAGTCTGATCTTCTGTCTATCTGTTACATATGCGTGTATCTTAGTCTCATCTTCTGTCTATCTGTTACATATGCGTGTATCTCAGTCTCATCTTCTGTCTATCTGTTACATATGCGTGTATCTCAGTCTCATCTTCTGTCTATCTGTTACATATGCGTGTATCTCAGTCTCATCTTCTGTCTATCTGTTACATATGCGTGTATCTCAGTCTCATCTTCTGTCTATCTGTTACATATGCGTGTATCTCAGTCTGATCTTCTGTCCGTCTGTTACATATGCGTGTATCTCACTCTGATCTTCTGTCTATCTGTTACATATGCGTGTATCTCAGTCTCATCTTCTGTCTATCTGTTACATATGCGTGTATCTCAGTCTCATCTTCTGTCTATCTGTTACATATGCGTGTATCTCAGTCTGATCTTCTGTCTATCTGTTACATATGCGTGTATCTTAGTCTCATCTTCTGTCTATCTGTTACATATGCGTGTATCTCAGTCTCATCTTCTGTCTATCTGTTACATATGCGTGTATCTCAGTCTCATCTTCTGTCTATCTGTTACATATGCGTGTATCTCAGTCTCATCTTCTGTCTATCTGTTACATATGCGTGTATCTCAGTCTGATCTTCTGTCTATCTGTTACATATGCGTGTATCTTAGTCTCATCTTCTGTCTATCTGTTACATATGCGTGTATCTCAGTCTCATCTTCTGTCTATCTGTTACATATGCGTGTATCTCAGTCTCATCTTCTGTCTATCTGTTACATATGCGTGTATCTCAGTCTCATCTTCTGTCTATCTGTTACATATGCGTGTATCTCAGTCTCATCTTCTGTCTATCTGTTACATATGCGTGTATCTCAGTCTGATCTTCTGTCCGTCTGTTACATATGCGTGTATCTCACTCTGATCTTCTGTCTATCTGTTACATATGCGTGTATCTCAGTCTGATCTTCTGTCTATCTGTTACATATGCGTGTATCTCAGTCTCATCTTCTGTCTATCTGTTACATATGCGTGTATCTCAGTCTCATCTTCTGTCTATCTGTTACATATGCGTGTATCTCAGTCTCATCTTCTGTCTATCTGTTACATATGCGTGTATCTCAGTCTGATCTTCTGTCTATCTGTTACATATGCGTGTATCTCAGTCTGATCTTCTGTCTATCTGTTACATATGCGTGTATCTCAGTCTCATCTTCTGTCTATCTGTTACATATGCGTGTATCTCAGTCTCATCTTCTGTCTATCTGTTACATATGCGTGTATCTCAGTCTGATCTTCTGTCTATCTGTTACATATGCGTGTATCTCAGTCTCATCTTCTGTCTATCTGTTACATATGCGTGTATCTCAGTCTCATCTTCTGTCTATCTGTTACATATGCGTGTATCTCAGTCTCATCTTCTGTCTATCTGTTACATATGCGTGTATCTCAGTCTCATCTTCTGTCTATCTGTTACATATGCGTGTATCTCAGTCTCATCTTCTGTCTATCTGTTACATATGCGTGTATCTCAGTCTGATCTTCTGTCCGTCTGTTACATATGCGTGTATCTCACTCTGATCTTCTGTCCGTCTGTTACATATGCGTGTATCTCAGTCTCATCTTCTGTCTATCTGTTACATATGCGTGTATCTCAGTCTGATCTTCTGTCTATCTGTTACATATGCGTGTATCTCAGTCTGATCTTCTGTCTATCTGTTACATATGCGTGTATCTCAGTCTGATCTTCTGTCCGTCTGTTACATATGCGTGTATCTCAGTCTGATCTTCTGTCTATCTGTTACATATGCGTGTATCTCAGTCTGATCTTCTGTCTATCTGTTACATATGCGTGTATCTCAGTCTGATCTTCTGTCCGTCTGTTACATATGCGTGTATCTCAGTCTGATCTTCTGTCCGTCTGTTACATATGCGTGTATCTCAGTCTGATCTTCTGTCTATCTGTTACATATGCGTGTATCTCAGTCTGATCTTCTTACTATCTGTTACATATGCGTGTATCTCAGTCTGATCTTCTGTCTATCTGTTACATATGCGTGTATCTCAGTCTCATCTTCTGTCTATCTGTTACATGTGCGTGTATCTCAGTCTCATCTTCTGTCCGTCTGTTACATATGCGTGTATCTCAATCTGATCTTCTGTCTATCTGTTACATATGCGTGTATCTCAGTCTCATCTTCTGTCTATCTGTTACATATGCGTGTATCTTAGTCTCATCTTCTGTCTATCTGTTACATATGCGTGTATCTCAGTCTCATCTTCTGTCTATCTGTTACATATGCGTGTATCTCAGTCTCATATGCGTGTATCTCAGTCTCATCTTCTGTCTATCTGTTACATATGCGTGTATCTCAGTCTGATCTTCTGTCCGTCTGTTACATATGCGTGTATCTCAGTCTCATCTTCTGTCTATCTGTTACATATGCGTGTATCTCAGTCTGATCTTCTGTCTATCTGTTACATATGCGTGTATCTCAGTCTGATCTTCTGTCTATCTGTTACATATGCGTGTATCTCAGTCTGATCTTCTGTCTATCTGTTACATATGCGTGTATCTCAGTCTGATCTTCTGTCTATCTGTTACATATGCGTGTATCTCAGTCTGATCTTCTGTCTATCTGTTACATATGCGTGTATCTCAGTCTCATCTTCTGTCTATCTGTTACATATGCGTGTATCTCAGTCTCATCTTCTGTCTATCTGTTACATATGCGTGTATCTCAGTCTGATCTTCTGTCTATCTGTTACATATGCGTGTATCTTAGTCTCATCTTCTGTCTATCTGTTACATATGCGTGTATCTCAGTCTCATCTTCTGTCTATCTGTTACATATGCGTGTATCTCAGTCTCATCTTCTGTCTATCTGTTACATATGCGTGTATCTCAGTCTCATCTTCTGTCTATCTGTTACATATGCGTGTATCTCAGTCTCATCTTCTGTCTATCTGTTACATATGCGTGTATCTCAGTCTGATCTTCTGTCCGTCTGTTACATATGCGTGTATCTCACTCTGATCTTCTGTCTATCTGTTACATATGCGTGTATCTCAGTCTCATCTTCTGTCTATCTGTTACATATGCGTGTATCTCAGTCTCATCTTCTGTCTATCTGTTACATATGCGTGTATCTCAGTCTGATCTTCTGTCTATCTGTTACATATGCGTGTATCTTAGTCTCATCTTCTGTCTATCTGTTACATATGCGTGTATCTCAGTCTCATCTTCTGTCTATCTGTTACATATGCGTGTATCTCAGTCTCATCTTCTGTCTATCTGTTACATATGCGTGTATCTCAGTCTCATCTTCTGTCTATCTGTTACATATGCGTGTATCTCAGTCTGATCTTCTGTCTATCTGTTACATATGCGTGTATCTTAGTCTCATCTTCTGTCTATCTGTTACATATGCGTGTATCTCAGTCTCATCTTCTGTCTATCTGTTACATATGCGTGTATCTCAGTCTCATCTTCTGTCTATCTGTTACATATGCGTGTATCTCAGTCTCATCTTCTGTCTATCTGTTACATATGCGTGTATCTCAGTCTCATCTTCTGTCTATCTGTTACATATGCGTGTATCTCAGTCTGATCTTCTGTCCGTCTGTTACATATGCGTGTATCTCACTCTGATCTTCTGTCTATCTGTTACATATGCGTGTATCTCAGTCTGATCTTCTGTCCGTCTGTTACATATGCGTGTATCTCAGTCTCATCTTCTGTCTATCTGTTACATATGCGTGTATCTCAGTCTGATCTTCTGTCTATCTGTTACATATGCGTGTATCTCAGTCTGATCTTCTGTCTATTTGTTACATATGCGTGTATCTCAGTCTGATCTTCTGTCCGTCTGTTACATATGCGTGTATCTCAGTCTGATCTTCTGTCTATCTGTTACATATGCGTGTATCTCAGTCTGATCTTCTGTCTATCCGTTACATATGCGTGTATCTCAGTCTGATCTTCTGTCCGTCTGTTACATATGCGTGTATCTCAGTCTGATCTTCTGTCCGTCTGTTACATATGCGTGTATCTCAGTCTGATCTTCTGTCTATCTGTTACATATGCGTGTATCTCAGTCTGATCTTCTGTCTATCTGTTACATATGCGTGTATCTCAGTCTCATCTTCTGTCTATCTGTTACATATGCGTGTATCTCAGTCTCATCTTCTGTCTATCTGTTACATGTGCGTGTATCTCAGTCTCATCTTCTGTCCGTCTGTTACATATGCGTGTATCTCACTCTGATCTTCTGTCTATCTGTTACATATGCGTGTATCTCAGTCTGATCTTCTGTCCGTCTGTTACATATGCGTGTATCTCAGTCTCATCTTCTGTCTATCTGTTACATATGCGTGTATCTCAGTCTGATCTTCTGTCTATCTGTTACATATGCGTGTATCTCAGTCTGATCTTCTGTCTATTTGTTACATATGCGTGTATCTCAGTCTGATCTTCTGTCCGTCTGTTACATATGCGTGTATCTCAGTCTGATCTTCTGTCTATCTGTTACATATGCGTGTATCTCAGTCTGATCTTCTGTCTATCTGTTACATATGCGTGTATCTCAGTCTGATCTTCTGTCCGTCTGTTACATATGCGTGTATCTCAGTCTGATCTTCTGTCCGTCTGTTACATATGCGTGTATCTCAGTCTGATCTTCTGTCTATCTGTTACATATGCGTGTATCTCAGTCTGATCTTCTGTCTATCTGTTACATATGCGTGTATCTCAGTCTCATCTTCTGTCTATCTGTTACATATGCGTGTATCTCAGTCTCATCTTCTGTCTATCTGTTACATATGCGTGTATCTCAGTCTCATCTTCTGTCTATCTGTTACATGTGCGTGTATCTCAGTCTCATCTTCTGTCCGTCTGTTACATATGCGTGTATCTCAATCTGATCTTCTGTCTATCTGTTACATATGCGTGTATCTCAGTCTCATCTTCTGTCTATCTGTTACATATGCGTGTATCTTAGTCTCATCTTCTGTCTATCTGTTACATATGCGTGTATCTCAGTCTCATCTTCTGTCTATCTGTTACATATGCGTGTATCTCAGTCTCATATGCGTGTATCTCAGTCTCATCTTCTGTCTATCTGTTACATATGCGTGTATCTCAGTCTGATCTTCTGTCCGTCTGTTACATATGCGTGTATCTCAGTCTCATCTTCTGTCTATCTGTTACATATGCGTGTATCTCAGTCTGATCTTCTGTCTATCTGTTACATATGCGTGTATCTCAGTCTGATCTTCTGTCTATCTGTTACATATGCGTGTATCTCAGTCTGATCTTCTGTCTATCTGTTACATATGCGTGTATCTCAGTCTGATCTTCTGTCTATCTGTTACATATGCGTGTATCTCAGTCTGATCTTCTGTCTATCTGTTACATATGCGTGTATCTCAGTCTCATCTTCTGTCTATCTGTTACATATGCGTGTATCTCAGTCTCATCTTCTGTCTATCTGTTACATATGCGTGTATCTCAGTCTGATCTTCTGTCTATCTGTTACATATGCGTGTATCTTAGTCTCATCTTCTGTCTATCTGTTACATATGCGTGTATCTCAGTCTCATCTTCTGTCTATCTGTTACATATGCGTGTATCTCAGTCTCATCTTCTGTCTATCTGTTACATATGCGTGTATCTCAGTCTCATCTTCTGTCTATCTGTTACATATGCGTGTATCTCAGTCTCATCTTCTGTCTATCTGTTACATATGCGTGTATCTCAGTCTGATCTTCTGTCCGTCTGTTACATATGCGTGTATCTCACTCTGATCTTCTGTCTATCTGTTACATATGCGTGTATCTCAGTCTGATCTTCTGTCCGTCTGTTACATATGCGTGTATCTCAGTCTCATCTTCTGTCTATCTGTTACATATGCGTGTATCTCAGTCTGATCTTCTGTCTATCTGTTACATATGCGTGTATCTCAGTCTGATCTTCTGTCTATTTGTTACATATGCGTGTATCTCAGTCTGATCTTCTGTCCGTCTGTTACATATGCGTGTATCTCAGTCTGATCTTCTGTCTATCTGTTACATATGCGTGTATCTCAGTCTGATCTTCTGTCTATCTGTTACATATGCGTGTATCTCAGTCTGATCTTCTGTCCGTCTGTTACATATGCGTGTATCTCAGTCTGATCTTCTGTCCGTCTGTTACATATGCGTGTATCTCAGTCTGATCTTCTGTCTATCTGTTACATATGCGTGTATCTCAGTCTGATCTTCTGTCTATCTGTTACATATGCGTGTATCTCAGTCTCATCTTCTGTCTATCTGTTACATATGCGTGTATCTCAGTCTCATCTTCTGTCTATCTGTTACATGTGCGTGTATCTCAGTCTCATCTTCTGTCCGTCTGTTACATATGCGTGTATCTCAATCTGATCTTCTGTCTATCTGTTACATATGCGTGTATCTCAGTCTCATCTTCTGTCTATCTGTTACATATGCGTGTATCTCAGTCTCATCTTCTGTCTATCTGTTACATATGCGTGTATCTCAGTCTGATCTTCTGTTACATATGCGTGTATGACCGTCTGACTTTCTGCCCATCTGTTACGTATGTGTATGTATGTCTGTCATTACGTATGTAGGCACGTGTCTAGGTATATGTGCGTTCCCCACATGACTAATTTTTGTGCAGGGGTCGTCATTGTTCTTCTTCAGTTGTCTTATAGAATACAAGTCAAAATTGTGATTCAAATATTGAAAATTGTGGTTTCATTACAGATATCTGCTCTTTCTAATACATAATGCTAATCTCGCTAGCAATTAATTTTGTACTCATTATCCTAGGTTTTACCAATTTAATGGTTAAATGGATTTATCTACAACCTGTATAAAGGGACAAATGAAATTGTCTTGTCAATGTCACGAGAGGAAGATATCTAGATATCTAGAATATCAACATTAATCCTTCTATATAATTATCTAAAGCAGAAATGATAGATTCACTATTTTTCTCAGTAAGCAAACACACCAAAATAGTCCAATTCAGCAATACCAGCTGCCTGCTTATCTACTGACATTTCATTTTTTTTTCAGTATACCAACTCATTTATTATAGAGCTGCTACAAACACCGAGAAGCTATCCACAATTCGTCTTGCAGTTTGCCTCAATATATGCGCACAAAATTACAACAGCATGCGATGTTCCCAAGCTAAATTCAATCTCCGGCATGTTAAGCATTAAATTACCAATCTCATACCGGAGATTCTCGTGCTGTGTGCAGATAATTCAAACATGTTGCCAAGACAGTTTACTCTGAATTTCGTTTATGCGAATTAATATTAGCACATACACACATACAGAGAGAGAGAGAGGGAGAGAGAGAGAGAGAGAGATAGACGCCCACACACACACACATCCAAGACCAGCATGCGCTTCACCTGACACTTTCTACGCCAATTTCACCACGAACATAGCGTCTTACAATCAGAGGAACATCATACTTAGATGGTAATTATTATTTATTTATACCAACAAGCTTACTGGTGGTGTATTTAAACACAAAAGCCGTGTGTGGGCAATGTTTAAGAGGTTGAATCAGAAACTGAAGAATTCAATACCATAGCCGGCATTTGAACCACGGATCTTCCGCTTATCGAGCGGCTGCTCTAATCATTAAGCTACCATGGCCAACTTGCCAGCACGACATTAAATTCCTCAGGAAGGTCCGTGGTTCAAATCCCGGCTATGGCATTGCATTTTTCAGTTTGTGATTCAACCTCTTAAACATTGCCCACACACGGCTTTTGTGTTTAAAAACACCAGCAGTAAGCTTGTTGGCATAAATAAATAATAATTGCCATCTAAAGGTTACTTAAACCCGGGACATAAAGTACTTACAATCGTAAGTCGCCCTTTGGGTATTTATCTCTGATGTAAGAATCCCTTCTGGTTAACCGGGACAAAGTACGAATCAGCTGGGGAATTTAATGTCATACTGGCAAGTTGGCCATGGTAGCTTAATGGTTAGAGCAGCCGCTCGATAAGTAGAATTTCCGTGGTTCAAATCCCGGCTATGGCATTGAATTTTTCAGTTCGTGATTCAATCTGTTAATCATAATTAGAATTTCAGGAATAGGTGCGACAGCGTTTAGTTTATTTTGAAAAATCGGTGCAGGTTTTCTATTTTGAAAATAAACTAAATATTTTGCTTTCTCTATGTCAAATCCTTAATGCCCATCCAGGATATGACAGGATTCTTAGAGCTACAAATTAGCCTTCTCACTAGCAATTTAATATGAAACATAAACATGCGCTTTTTTTATTTTCTCTGCCATCTAATAATTGCAGATAAGCATCGTGTTCACATCAAGATTTCTTTGGAAATCTCGTTTTGAGCTGTTCCAAATAAATAACACCCGTTTCTGCGGGCCTCTCAACGCAAACTCATTAAGGAAGTGCCGGGTTTCAAGGGAACTTATTACATACCTTCTAATATGTGCTTCATAGAATGACATTTTCATCTTTGATCAGCCGATTTCAATAAAATAAATGTTTTTTTGTTCCAAATTGGATGCGTAATTTCACAAGAATGCACGAAGACAAAAGTTCGTCACATGTAAGATACGTAGGGTAACTTATTTCTGACAAACCTGCGGTAATAATTGTGGTACATCACACTGGGTTTCGAAATAATTAATCACTTAACACAATTAAAGGAATATTCCGAATAGCTTTTTCAGTCGTGAAGTAACTAGGCAACGTTGCGTTGAGGTTGGTCAAGGAATTGAACGGGCTTCAGGATGTAAACAGGTCGGTCGCTTGCAGGGTGGTGTAATGTTTTGGGAGCTAACGATTGTGATTGGCCTACACTCGAACAGTAAACATGGAAGGACATGGCATGGTATTTGTTTACGTTCACGAGACACCACGCTACGGTGTTTGTTTATGTGCTGACGTAATGAAAGTGAGACCCACACAATCTGCAGTGTTGTCAGCTCGTTTTCGACAAAACTAAGATATATCCGTAGGAAATGGTCAGAGACAAAAACCTACGATAGAAAATGTATTATAAATAGCGAGATCTATCACCGGTTTACATTCCACACGGTGTATTCTGTACTTAAAGTTAAGTGACACCTTAGGATGCGAAGCGTATAGTCGCTTACCCATGATTTTCAAATGAGAAATGTTTCAATTTTTTGTTTTGATCCCTTAAAAGTACTAACAATTTTCGTTAAAATGCTGCATGTTGAAGATATTTTGAACATAAGCACATGTTTTGTTACACACAGATTTTTGCTAATAGCTTACTAAGTCTTCTTCACTCCCATCGAATTTTGTATAATTTAGTATGACTGGTAGACATACTTGTTTATGGCATTAACCATCTTATACATATTCATTGCTACTGATTTGCATTTTCCAATACATTGCCATTCAGTTTTGGAGGGCTAAATTACCAATTGGGTTGGTTACCTACAGCGAAATCCCTAAGGAAACTTATTTCTGCAAACGCTTATCTCAATTACCATGAAGTACATATAACAATGAACGATACTGGACGGAGAAAGTAATTTTACTGTCACATATCATGTTTGGCTGCTCCCGCTCCTCACCCCCCCCCCCCCGCGTATCTGCAACACTTTAAGCATGTAAGTGGAACTATTGCACTCTACATATAAATTGGATATCCAGAGTTCTCATCATCTACATGTTTAAATAACCTTGTGTAGTTAGCACTCCTATTTCCAAAACCACAGGTCCCAGGTTCAATTACTTTCTTTAACCAGGATTATTCGCCATCCTCGTTAGACTCGGAAACTATGAGTGAGGGAACAAATGTGGCAAATGTGAATTTAATAGAAGTATAAGATTATGATAGCCAAATACGCCACGGCGTACAAAGGCCACAACTTGACTTTTCGTAAATGACAAATACTAAAACATGACCCATTCTAGAACAGGAACCAAACGGTAAAACAGAGATGTTACATTATATTATTATATTCAAGTAATTGTCTCTCTATTCGGGGTCAAGGTAAGATAGCGGTATGGGGAAAAAGTCCAACCAATACTTATATCTGTGTCCGACGGTACGCCAACATAGCATTTGGTATAGAAGCGTCTAGCAGTTGTCTATCCAGGCTCATGGATGATCGCCAATGGTGCACAAAGCGTTTCTATATAAACACGCCCCTTAATATCGCCATGCGGTAAAGGCAATATGGTAAATAAGCACGTACAGGAACTGTCTCCTGATCCGACATTCCTGTGTTGTACAGGCAATATTGAAAACACGTACGTCCAAAAGTTGTCTCTGTACTAGGAGCCATGATAAGATCGCCGTGCGGTATAGGCAATGTGGTAAACACGAGTGTTTAGAAGTTGTCTGTACTCGGGGCCATGGTGAGATCGCCAAGCGGTATAGGCAATGTGGTAAACACGAGTGTTCAGAAGTTGTCCGTACTCGGAGCCATGATAAGATCGCCGTGCGGTATAGGCAATGTGGTAAACACGAGTGTTTAGAAGCTGTCTGTACTCGGGGCCATGGTGAGATCGCCGTGCGGTATAGACAATGTGGTAAACACGAGTGTTTAGAAGTTGTCTGTACTCGGGGCCATGGTGAGATCGCCGTGCGGTATAGGCAATGTGGTAAACACGAGTGTTTAGAAGTTGTCTGTACTCGGAGCCATGATAAGATCGCCGTGCGGTATAGGCAATGTGGTAAACACGAGTGTTTAGAAGCTGTCTGTACTCGGGGCCATGGTGAGATCGCCGTGCGGTATAGGCAATGTGGTAAACACGAGTGTTCAGAAGTTGTCTCTGTACTCGGGGCCATGGTGAGATCGCCGTGCGGTATAGGCAATGTGGTAAACACGAGTGTTCAGAAGTTGTCTCTGTACTCGGGGCCATGGTGACATCGCCGTGCGGTATAGGCAATGTGGTAAACACGAGTGTTCAGAAGTTGTCTCTGTACTCGGGGCCATGGTGAGATCGCCGTGCGGTATAGGCAATGTGGTAAACACGAGTGTTCAGAAGTTGTCCGTACTCGGAGCCATGATAAGATCGCCGTGCGGTATAGGCAATGTGGTAAACACGAGTGTTCAGAAGTTGTCCGTACTCGGAGCCATGATAAGATCGCCGTGCGGTATAGGCAATGTGGTAAACACGAGTGTTCAGAAGTTGTCCGTACTCGGAGCCATGATAAGATCGCCGTGCGGTATAGGCAATGTGGTAAACACGAGTGTTCAGAAGTTGTCCGTACTCGGAGCCATGATAAGATCGCCGTGCGGTATAGGCAATGTGGTAAACACGAGTGTTTAGAAGCTGTCTGTACTCGGGGCCATGGTGACATCGCCGTGCGGTATAGGCAATGTGGTAAACACGAGTGTTCAGAAGTTGTCTGTAGTCGGGGCCATGGTGACATCGCCGTGCGGTATAGGCAATGTGGTAAACACGAGTGTCCAGAAGTTGTCTCTGTACTCGGGGCCATGGTGAGATCGCCGTGCGGTATAGGCAATGTGGTAAACACGAGTGTTCAGAAGCTGTCTGTACCCGGGGCCATGATAGGATCGCCGTGCGGTATAGGCAATGTGGTAAACACGAGTGTTCAGAAGTTGTCTGTACTCGGGGCCATGATAGGATCGCCGTGCGGTATAGGCAATGTGGTACACACGGGTGTCCAGAAATTGTCTGCACTCGGGGCCATGATAAGATCGCCGTGCGGTATAGGCAATATGGTAAACACGAGTGTCCAGAAGTTGTCTGTACTCGGGGCCATGGTGAGATCGCCGTGCGGTATAGGCAATGTGGTAAACACGGGTGACCAGAAGCTGTCTGTACTCGGGGCCATGGTGAGATCGCCGTGCAGTATACGCCATGTGGTAAACACGAGTGTTCAGAAGTTGTCTGTACTCGGGGCCATGGTGAGATCACCGTGCGGTATAGGCAATGTGGGAAACACGAGTGTTCCGAAGCTGTCTGTACTCGGGGGCATGGTGATATCGCCGTACCAGTATAGGCAATGTGGTAAACACGAGTGTTCAGAAGCTGTCTGTACTCGGGGCCATGGTGAGATCGCCGTGCAGTATACGCCATGTGGTAAACACGAGTGTTCAGAAGTTGTCTGTACTCGGGGCCATGGTGAGATCGCCGTGCAGTATAGGCAATGTGGTAAACACGAGTGTTCAGAAGTTGTCTGTACTCGGGGCCATGATAAGATCGCCGTCCGGTATAGGCAATGTGGTAAACACGGGTGTTCAGAAATTGTCCGTACTCGGGGCCATGGTGAGATCGCCGTGCGGTATAGGCAATGTGGTAAACACGAGTGTTCAGAAGTTGTCTGTACTCCGTCCATGGTGAGATCGCCGTGCGGTATAGGCAATGTGGTAAACACGAGTGTTCAGAAATTGTCTGTAGTCGGGGCCATGGTGAGATCGCCGTGCGGTATAGGCAATGTGGTAAACACGAGTGTTCAGAAATTGTCTGTAGTCGGGGCCATGGTGAGATCGCCGTGCGGTATAGGCAATGTGGTAAACACGAGTGTTCAGAAGCTGTCTGTACTCGGGGCCATGGTGAGATCGCCGTGCGCTATAGGCAATGTGGTAAACACGAGTGTTCAGAAATTGCCTGTAGTCGGGGCCATGGTGAGATCGCTGTGCGGTATAGACAATGTGGTAAACACGGGTGTTCAGAAATTGTCCGTACTCGGGGCCATGGTGAGATCGCCGTGCGGTATAGGCAATGTGGTAAACACGAGTGTTCAGAAGTTGTCTGTACTCCGTCCATGGTGAGATCGCCGTGCGGTATAGGCAATGTGGTAAACACGAGTGTTCAGAAGTTGTCTGTACTCGGGGCCATGATAAGATCGCCGTGCGGTAAAGGCAATAAGGTAAACACGAGTGTTCAGAAATTGTCTGTAGTCGGGGCCATGGTGAGATCGCCGTGCGGTATAGGCAATGTGGTAAACACGAGTGTTCAGAAGTTGTCTGTACTCGGGGCCATGATAGGATCGCCGTGCGGTATAGGCAATGTGGTACACACGGGTGTCCAGAAATTGTCTGCACTCGGGGCCATGATAAGATCGCCGTGCGGTATAGGCAATATGGTAAACACGAGTGTCCAGAAGTTGTCTGTACTCGGGGCCATGGTGAGATCGCCGTGCGGTATAGGCAATGTGGTAAACACGGGTGACCAGAAGCTGTCTGTACTCGGGGCCATGGTGAGATCGCCGTGCAGTATACGCCATGTGGTAAACACGAGTGTTCAGAAGTTGTCTGTACTCGGGGCCATGGTGAGATCACCGTGCGGTATAGGCAATGTGGGAAACACGAGTGTTCCGAAGCTGTCTGTACTCGGGGGCATGGTGATATCGCCGTACCAGTATAGGCAATGTGGTAAACACGAGTGTTCAGAAGCTGTCTGTACTCGGGGCCATGGTGAGATCGCCGTGCAGTATACGCCATGTGGTAAACACGAGTGTTCAGAAGTTGTCTGTACTCGGGGCCATGGTGAGATCGCCGTGCAGTATAGGCAATGTGGTAAACACGAGTGTTCAGAAGTTGTCTGTACTCGGGGCCATGATAAGATCGCCGTCCGGTATAGGCAATGTGGTAAACACGGGTGTTCAGAAATTGTCCGTACTCGGGGCCATGGTGAGATCGCCGTGCGGTATAGGCAATGTGGTAAACACGAGTGTTCAGAAGTTGTCTGTACTCCGTCCATGGTGAGATCGCCGTGCGGTATAGGCAATGTGGTAAACACGAGTGTTCAGAAATTGTCTGTAGTCGGGGCCATGGTGAGATCGCCGTGCGGTATAGGCAATGTGGTAAACACGAGTGTTCAGAAATTGTCTGTAGTCGGGGCCATGGTGAGATCGCCGTGCGGTATAGGCAATGTGGTAAACACGAGTGTTCAGAAGCTGTCTGTACTCGGGGCCATGGTGAGATCGCCGTGCGCTATAGGCAATGTGGTAAACACGAGTGTTCAGAAATTGTCTGTAGTCGGGGCCATGGTGAGATCGCTGTGCGGTATAGACAATGTGGTAAACACGGGTGTTCAGAAATTGTCCGTACTCGGGGCCATGGTGAGATCGCCGTGCGGTATAGGCAATGTGGTAAACACGAGTGTTCAGAAGTTGTCTGTACTCCGTCCATGGTGAGATCGCCGTGCGGTATAGGCAATGTGGTAAACACGAGTGTTCAGAAGTTGTCTGTACTCGGGGCCATGATAAGATCGCCGTGCGGTAAAGGCAATAAGGTAAACACGAGTGTTCAGAAATTGTCTGTAGTCGGGGCCATGGTGAGATCGCCGTGCGGTATAGGCAATGTGGTAAACACGAGTGTTCAGAAGTTGTCTGTACTCCGTCCATGGTGAGATCGCCGTGCGGTATAGGCAATGTGGTAAACACGAGTGTTCAGAAATTGTCTGTAGTCGGGGCCATGGTGAGATCGCTGTGCGGTATAGACAATGTGGTAAACACGGGTGTTCAGAAATTGTCCGTACTCGGGGCCATGGTGAGATCGCCGTGCGGTATAGGCAATGTGGTAAACACGAGTGTTCAGAAGTTGTCTGTAGTGGGGGCCATGGTGAGATCGCCGTGCGGTATAGGCAATGTGGTAAACACGAGTGTTCAGAAGTTGTCTGTAGTCGGGGACATGGTGAGATCGCCGTGCGGTATAGGCAATGTGGTAAACACGAGTGTTCAGAAGTTGTCTGTAGTCGGGGCCATGGTGAGATCGCCGTGCGGTATAGGCAATGTGGTAAACACGAGTGTTCAGAAGTTGTCTGTAGTCGGGGCCATGGTGAGATCGCCGTGCGGTATAGGCAATGTGGTAAACACGAGTGTTCAGAAGTTGTCTGTAGTCGGGGCCATGGTGAGATCGCCGTGCGGTATAGGCAATGTGGTAAACACGAGTGTTGAGAAATTGTCCGTACTCGGGGCCATGGTGAGATCGCCGTGCGGTATAGGCAATGTGGTAAACACGAGTGTTCAGAAATTGTCTGTAGTCGGGGCCATGGTGAGATCGCTGTGCGGTATAGACAATGTGGTAAACACGGGTGTTCAGAAATTGTCCGTACTCGGGGCCATGGTGAGATCGCCGTGCGGTATAGGCAATGTGGTAAACACGAGTGTTCAGAAGTTGTCTGTACTCCGTCCATGGTGAGATCGCCGTGCGGTATAGGCAATGTGGTAAACACGAGTGTTCAGAAGTTGTCTGTACTCGGGGCCATGATAAGATCGCCGTGCGGTAAAGGCAATAAGGTAAACACGAGTGTTCAGAAATTGTCTGTAGTCGGGGCCATGGTGAGATCGCCGTGCGGTATAGGCAATGTGGTAAACACGAGTGTTCAGAAATTGTCTGTAGTCGGGGACATGGTGAGATCGCCGTGCGGTATAGGCAATGTGGTAAACACGAGTGTTCAGAAGCTGTCTGTACTCGGGGCCATGGTGAGATCGCCGTGCGCTATAGGCAATGTGGTAAACACGAGTGTTCAGAAATTGTCTGTAGTCGGGGCCATGGTGAGATCGCTGTGCGGTA
Source organism: Tenodera sinensis (assembly GCA_030765045.1). Classification (NCBI taxonomy): domain Eukaryota; kingdom Metazoa; phylum Arthropoda; class Insecta; order Mantodea; family Mantidae; genus Tenodera; species Tenodera sinensis. The sequence continues at coordinate 144,405,376 of CM060962.1, forward strand.
TAGACAATGTGGTAAACACGAGTGTTAAGAAATTGTCTGTAGTCGGGGCCATGGTGAGATCGCCGTGCGGTATAGGCAATGTGGTAAACACGAGTGTTCAGAAATTGTCCGTACTCGGGGCCATGGTGAGATCGCCGTGCGGTATAGGCAATGTGGTAAACACGAGTGTTCAGAAATTGTCCGCACTCAGGGCCATGGTGAGATCGCCGTGCGGTATAGGCAATGTGGTAAACACGAGTGTTCAGAAATTGTCCGTACTCGGGACCATGGTGAGATCGCCGTGCGGTATAGGCAATGTGGTAAACACGGGTGTTCAGAAGCTGTCTGTACTCGAGGCCATGGTGAGATCGCCGTACCAGTATAGGCAATGTGGTAAACACGAGCGTTCAGAAGCTGTCTGTACTCGGGGCCATGGTGAGATGGCCGTGCGCTATAGGCAATGTGGTAAACACGAGTGTTCAGAAATTGTCTGTAGTCGGGGCCATGGTGAGATCGCCGTGCGGTATAGACAATGTGGTAAACACGAGTGTTAAGAAATTGTCTGTAGTCGGGGCCATGGTGAGATCGCTGTGCGGTATAGACAATGTGGTAAACACGAGTGTTAAGAAATTGTCCGTACTCGGGGCCATGGTGAGATCGCCGTGCGGTATAGGCAATGTGGTAAACACGAGTGTTATGAAATTGTCCGTACTCGGGGCCATGGTGAGATCGCCGTGCGGTATAGGCAATGTGGTAAACACGACTGTTCAGAAATTGTCCGTACTCGGGGCCATGGTGAGATCGCCGTGCGGTATAGGCAATAAGGTAAAGACGAGTGTTCAGAAGTTGTCTGTACTCGGGGCCATGGTGGGATCGCCGTGCGGTATAGGCAATGTGGTGAACACGAGTGTTAAGAAGTTCTCTGTACACGGAGCCATGGTGAGATCGCCGTGCGGTATAGGCAATGTGGTAAACACGAGTGTTAAGAAATTGTCCGTCCTCGGGGCCATGGTGAGATCGCCGTGCGGTATAGGCAATGTGGTAAACACGAGTGTTCAGAAATTGTCCGTACTCGGGGCCATGGTGAGATCGCCGTGCGGTATAGGCAATAAGGTAAAGACGAGTGTTCAGAAGTTGTCTGTACTCGGGGCCATGGTGGGATCGCCGTGCGGTATAGGCAATGTGGTGAACACGAGTGTTAAGAAGTTCTCTGTACTCGGAGCCATGGTGAGATCGCCGTGCGGTATAGGCAATGTGGTGAACACGAGTGTCCAGAAGTTCTCTGTACTCGGGGCCATGGTGAGATCGCCGTGCGTTATAAGCAATGTGGTAAACACGAGTGTTAAGAAGCTGTCTGTACTCGGGGCCACGGTGAGATCGCCGTGCAGTATAGGCAATGTGGTAAACACGAGTGTTCAGAAGTTGTCTGTACTCGGGACCATGATAAGATCGCCGTGCGGTTAAGGCAATGTGGTAAACACGAGTGTCAAGATGTTGTCTGTACTCGGGGCCATGTTGAGATCGCCGTGCAGTATAGGCAATGTGGTAAACACGAGTGTTCAGAAGTGTTCTGTAGTCTGGGCTCTGATAAGATCGCCGTGCAGTATAGGTAATGTGATAAACACGGGTGTCCAGAAGTATTCTGTAGTCTGGGCTCTGATAAGATCGCCGTGCAGTATAGGTAATGTGATAAACACGGGTGTCCAGAAGTATTCTTTAGTCTGGGCCATGATAAGATCGCCGTGCAGTATAGGCAATGTGGTAAACACGGGTGTCCAGAAGTATTCTGTAGTCTGGGCCATGATAGGATCGCCGTGCAGTATAGGTAATGTGGTAAACACGGGTGTCCAGAAGTATTCTGTAGTCTGGGCCATGATAAGATCGCCGTGCGGTATAAGCAATGTGGTAAACACGAGTGTCCAGAAGTTGTCTGTATTCGGGGCCATGGTGGGATCGCCGTGCGGTATAGGCAATGTGGTAAACACGAGGTTCAGAAGTTGTCTCTGTACTCGGGGCCAAGGTGAGATCGCCGTGCAGTATAGGCAATGTGGTAAACACGGGTGTTCAGAAGTTGTCTGTACTCGGGGCCATGATAGGATCGCCGTGCACTATAGCCAATGTGGTAAACACGGGTGACCAGAAGTTGTCTGTACTCGGGGCCATGGTGTGATCGCCGTGCGGTATAGGCAATGTGGTAAACATGAGTGTTCAGAAATTGTCCGTACTCAGGGCCATGGTGAGATCGCCGTGCGGTATAGGCAATGTGGTAAACACGAGTGTTCAGAAATTGTCCGTACTCGGGGCCATGGTGAGATCGCCGTGCGGTATAGGCAATGTGGTAAACCGAGTGTTCAGAAATTGTCTGTAGTCGGGGCCATGGTGAGATCGCCGTGCGGTATAGGCAATGTGGGAAACACGAGTGTTCAGAAGCTGTCTGTACTCGGGGGCATGGTGAGATCGCCGTACCAGTATAGGCAATGTGGTAAACACGAGTGTTCAGAAGCTGTCTGTACTCGGGGCCATGGTGAGATCGCCGTGCAGTATAGGTAATGTGGTAAACACGGGTGTCCAGAAGTATTCTGTAGTTTCGGCCATGATAAGATCGCCGTGCATTATAGGCAATGTGGCAAACACGGGTGTCCAGAAGTTGCCTGTAGTCTGGGCTATGATAAGATCGCCGTGCAGTATAGGTAATATGGTAAACACGGATGTCCAGAAGTATTCTGTAGTCTGGGTTTAGATAAGATCGCCGTGCAGTATAGGTAATGTGATAAACACGGGTGTCGAGAAGTATTCTGTAGTCTGGGCTATGAGAAGATCGCCGTGCAGTATATGTAATGTGATAAACACGGGTGTCCAGAAGTATTCTGTAGTCTGCGCCATGATAAGATCGCCGTGCAGTATAGGTAATGTGGTAAACACGAGTGTCCAGAAGTTTTCTGCAGTCGGGGCCATGATAAGATCGCCGTGCAGTATAGGCAATGTGGTAAACACGGGTGTCCAGAAGTATTCTGTAGTCTGGGCTCTGATAAGAGCGCCGTGCAGTATAGGTAATGTGATAAACACGGATGTCCAGAAGTATTCTGTAGTCTGGGCTATGATAAGATCGCCGTGCAGTATAGTTAATTTGGTAAACACGGGTGTCCAGAAGTATTCTGCAGTCGGGGCCATTATAAGATCGCCGTGCAGTATAGGTAATTTGGTAAACACGGGTGTCCAGAAGTATTCGGTAGTCTGGGCCATGATAAGATCGCCGTGCAGTATAGGTAATTTGGTAAACACGGGTGTCCAGAAGTATTCTGTAGTCTGGGTTATGATAAGATCGCCGTGCAGTATAGGTAATGTGGTAAATACGGGTGTCCAGAAGTATTCTGTAGTCTGGGCTATGATAAGATAGCCGTGCAGTATAGGTAATGTTATAAACACGGGTGTCCAGAAGTATTGTGCAGTCGGGGCCATGATAAGATCGCCGTGCAGTATAGGTAATTTGGTAAACACGGGTGTCCAGAAGTATTCTGCAGTCGGGGCCATGATAAGTTCGCCGTGCAGTATAGGTCATTTGGTAAACACGGGTGTCCAGAAGTATTCTCTAGTCTGCGCTATGATAAGATCGCCGTGCAGTATAGGCAATGTGATCAACACGGGTGTCCAGAAGTATTGTGCAGTCGGGGTCATGATAAGATCGCCGTGCAATATAAGTAAATTGGTAAACACGGGTGTCCAGAAGTATTCTGCAGTCAGGGCCATGATAAGATCGCCGTGCAATATAAGTAAATTGGTAAACACGGGTGTCCAGAAGTATTCTACAGTCGGGGCCAAGATAAGATCGCCCTACAGTATAGGTAATGTGGTAAACACGGGTGTCCAGAAGTATTGTGTAGTCTGGGCTATGATAAGATCGCCGTGCGGTATAGGTAATTTGGTAAACACGGGAGTCCATAAGTATTCTGTAGTCTGGGCTATGATAAGATCGCCGTGCAGTATAGGTAATTTGGTAAACACGGGTGTCCAGAAGTATTCTGTGGTCTGGGCTATGATAAGATCGCCGTGCAGTATAGGTAATGTGATAAACACGGGTGTCCAGAAGTATTCTGTAGTCTGGGCTATGATAAGATCGCCGTGCAGTATAGGTAATGTGATAAACACGGGTGTCCAGAAGTATTCTGTAGTCTGGGCTATGATAAGATCGCCGTGCAGTATAGGTAATGTGATAAACACGGGTGTCCAGAAGTATTCTGTAGTCTGGGCTATGATAAGATCGCCGTGCAGTATAGGTAATGTGATAAACACGGGTGTCCAGAAGTTATCTGTAGTCTGGGTTATGATAAGATCGCCGTGCAGTATAGGTAATGTGGTAAACACGGGTGTCCAGAAGTATTCTGTAGTCTGGGCCATGATAAGATCGCCGTGCAGTATAGGTAATGTGGTAAACACGGGTGTCCAGAAGTATTCTGTAGTCTGGGCCATGATAAGATCGCCGTGCAGTATAGGTAATCTGGTAAACACGGGTCTCCAGAAGTATTCTGCAGTCTGGGCCATGATAAGATCGCCGTGCAGTATAGGTAATGTGGTAAACACGGGTGTCCAGAAGTATTCTGTAGTCTGGGCCATGATAAGATCGCCGTGCAGTATAGGTAATATGGTAAACACGGATGTCCAGAAGTATTCTGTAGTCTGGGTTTAGATAAGATCGCCGTGCAGTATAGGTAATGTGGTAAACACGGGTGTCCAGAAGTATTCTGTAGTCTGGGCCATGATAAGATCGCCGTGCAGTATACGTAATGTGGTAAACACGGGTGTCCAGAAGTATTCCGTAGTCTGGGCCATGATAAGATCGCCATGCAGTATAGGTAATGTGGTAAACACGGGTGTCCAGAAGTATTCTGTAGTCTGGGCCATGATACGATCGCCGTGCAGTATAGGTAATGTGGTAAACACGGGTGTCCAGAAGTATTCTGTAGTCTGGGCCATGATAAGATCGCCGTGCAGTATAGGCAATGTGGTAAACACGGGTGTCCAGAAGTATTCTGTAGTCTGGGCCATGATAAGATCGCCGTGCAGTATAGGTAATGTGGTATCACCGGTGTCCAGAAGGTGCCTGTAGTCTGGGCCATGATAAGATCGCCGTGCAGTATAGGTAATGTGATAAACACGGGTGTCCAGAAGTATTCTGTAGTCTGGGCTATGATAAGAGCGCCGTGCAGTATAGGTAATGTGGTAATCACGGGTGTCCAGAAGTATTCTGTAGTCTGGGCCATGATAAGATCGCCGTGCAGTATAGGCAATGTGGTAAACACGAGTGTTCAGAAGTTGTCTGTACTCGGGGCCATGATAGGATCGCCGTGCGGTATAGGCAATGTGGTAAACACGAGTGTTCAGAAGTTGTCTGTACTCGGGGCCATGATAGGATCGCCGTGCGGTATAGGCAATGTGGTAAACACGAGTGTTCAGAAGTTGTCTGTACTCGGGGCCATGATAGGATCGCCGTGCGGTATAGGCAATGTGGTAAACACGAGTGTTCAGAAGTTGTCTGTACTCGGGGCCATGATAGGATCGCCGTGCGGTATAGGCAATGTGGTAAACACGGGTGTCCAGAAGTTGTCTGTACTCGGGGCCATGATAGGATCGCCGTGCACTATAGGCAATGTGGTAAACACGGGTGTTCAGAAGTTGTCTGTACTCGGGGCCATGGTGAGATCGCCCTGCGGTATAGGCAATGTGGTAAACACGAGTGTTCAGAAATTGTCTGTACTCGGGGCCATGGTGAGATCGCCGTGCAGTATAGGCAATGTGGTAAACACGAGTGTTCAGAAATTGTCTGTACTGGGGGCCATGATAAGATTGCCGTGCGGTATAGGCAATATGGTAAACACGAGTGTCCAGAAGTTGTCTGTACTTGGGGCCATGATAGGATCGCCGTGCGGTATAGGCAATGTGGTAAACACGAGTGTTCAGAAGTTGTCTGTACTCGGGGCCATGATAAGATTGCCGTGCGGTATAGGCAATGTGGTAAACACGAGTGTCCAGAAGTTGTCCGTACTCGGGGCCATGGTGAGATCGCCGTGCGGTATAGGCAATGTGGTAAACACGAGTGTTCAGAAATTGTCCGTACTCGGGGCCATGGTGAGATCGCCGTGCGGTATAGGCAATGTGGTAAACACGAGTGTTCAGAAATTGTCCGTACTCAGGGCCATGTTGAGATCGCCGTGCGGTATAGGCAATGTGGTAAACACGAGTGTTCAGAAGCTGTCTGTACTCGGGGCCATGGTGAGATCGCCGTGCAGTATAGGCCATGTGGTAAACACGAGTGTTCAGAAGTTGTCTGTACTCGGGGCCATGGTGAGATCGCCGTGCAGTATAGGCAATGTGGTAAACACGAGTGTTCAGAAGTTGTCTGTACTCGGGGCCATGATAAGATCGCCGTGCAGTATAGGCAATGTGGTAAACACGCGTGTCCAGAAGTATTCTGTAGTCTGGGTTATGATAAGATCGCCGTGCAGTATAGGTAATGTGGTAAACACGGGTGTCCAGAAGTATTCTGTAGTCTGGGCCATGATAAGATCGCCGTGCAGTATAGGCAATGTGGTAAACACGGGTGTCCAGAAGTATTCTGTAGTCTGGGCCATGATAAGATCGCCGTGCAGTATAGGTAATGTGGTAAACACGGGTGTCCAGAAGGTGCCTGTAGTCTGGGCCATGATAAGATCGCCGTGCAGTATAGGTAATGTGATAAACACGGGTGTCCAGAAGTATTCTGTAGTCTGGGCTATGATAAGAGCGCCGTGCAGTATAGGTAATGTGGTAAACACGAGTGTCCAGAAGTATTCTGTAGTCTGGGCCATGATAAGATCGCCGTGCAGTATAGGTAATGTGATAAACACGGGTGTCCAGAAGTATTCTGTAGTCTGGGCTATGATAAGAGCGCCGTGCAGTATAGGTAATGTGGTAAACACGAGTGTCCAGAAGTATTCTGTAGTCTGGGCCATGATAAGATCGCCGTGCAGTATAGGTAATGTGGTAAACACGGGTGTCCAGAAGGTGCCTGTAGTCTGGGCCATGATAAGATCGCCGTGCAGTATAGGTAATGTGATAAACACGGGTGTCCAGAAGTATTCTGTAGTCTGGGCCATGATAAGAGCGCCGTGCAGTATAGGTAATGTGGTAATCACGGGTGTCCAGAAGTATTCTGTAGTCTGGGCCATGATAAGATCGCCGTGCAGTATAGGCAATGTGGTAAACACGAGTGTTCAGAAGTTGTCTGTACTCGGGGCCATGATAGGATCGCCGTGCGGTATAGGCAATGTGGTAAACACGAGTGTTCAGAAGTTGTCTGTACTCGGGGCCATGATAGGATCGCCGTGCGGTATAGGCAATGTGGTAAACACGGGTGTCCAGAAGTTGTCTGTACTCGGGGCCATGATAGGATCGCCGTGCACTATAGGCAATGTGGTAAACACGGGTGTTCAGAAGTTGTCTGTACTCGGGGCCATGGTGAGATCGCCCTGCGGTATAGGCAATGTGGTAAACACGAGTGTTCAGAAATTGTCTGTACTCGGGGCCATGGTGAGATCGCCGTGCAGTATAGGCAATGTGGTAAACACGAGTGTTCAGAAGTTGTCTGTACTCGGGGCCATGATAAGATTGCCGTGCGGTATAGGCAATATGGTAAACACGAGTGTCCAGAAGTTGTCTGTACTCGGGGCCATGGTGAGATCGCCGTGCGGTATAGGCAATGTGGTAAACACGGGTGACCAGAAGCTGTCTGTACTCAGGGCCATGATAGGATCGCCGTGCACTATAGCCAATGTGGTAAACACGGGTGACCAGAAGTTGTCTGTACTCGGGGCCATGGTGAGATCGCCGTGCGGTATAGGCAATGTGGTAAACACGAGTGTTCAGAAATTGTCTGTAGTCGGGGCCATGGTGAGATCGCCGTGCGGTATAGGCAATGTGGTAAACACGGGTGTTCAGAAATTGTCCGTACTCGGGGCCATGGTGAGATCGCCGTGCGGTATAGGCAATGTGGTAAACACGAGTGTTCAGAAATTGTCCGTACTCGGGGCCATGGTGAGATCGCCGTGCGGTATAGGCAATGTGGTAAACACGAGTGTTCAGAAATTGTCCGTACTCGGGGCCATGGTGAGATCGCCGTGCGGTATAGGCAATGTGGTAAACACGAGTGTTGAGAAATTGTCTGTAGTCGGGGCCATGGTGAGATCGCCGTGCGGTATAGGCAATGTGGGAAACACTAGTGTTCAGAAGCTGTCTGTACTCGGGGGCATGGTGAGATCGCCGTACCAGTATAGGCAATGTGGTAAACACGAGTGTTCAGAAGCTGTCTGTACTCGGGGCCATGGTGAGATCGCCGTGCAGTATAGGCCATGTGGTAAACACGAGTGTTCAGAAGTTGTCTGTACTCGGGGCCATGGTGAGATCGCCGTGCAGTATAGGCAATGTGGTAAACACGAGTGTTCAGAAGTTGTCTGTACTCGGGGCCATGATAAGATCGCCGTGCAGTATAGGCAATGTGGTAAACACGGGTGTCCAGAAGTATTCTGTAGTCTGGGTTATGATAAGATCGCCGTGCAGTATAGGCAATGTGGTAAACACGGGTGTCCAGAAGTATTCTGTAGTCTGGGTTATGATAAGATCGCCGTGCAGTATAGGCAATGTGGTAAACACGGGTGTCCAGAAGTATTCTGTAGTCTGGGCCATGATAAGATCGCCGTGCAGTATAGGCAATGTGGTAAACACGGGTGTCCAGAAGTATTCTGTAGTCTGGGTTATGATAAGATCGCCGTGCAGTATAGGCAATGTGGTAAACACGGGTGTCCAGAAGTATTCTGTAGTCTGGGTTATGATAAGATCGCTGTGCAGTATAGGCAATGTGGTAAACACGGGTGTCCAGAAGTATTCTGTAGTCTGGGTTATGATAAGATCGCCGTGCAGTATAGGCAATGTGGTAAACACGGGTGTCCAGAAGTATTCTGTAGTCTGGGCCATGATAAGATCGCCGTGCAGTATAGGCAATGTGGTAAACACGGGTGTCCAGAAGTATTCTGTAGTCTGGGCCATGATAAGATCGCCGTGCAGTATAGGTAATGTGGTAAACACGAGTGTGCTCCAATGTGCACAAATAAAAGTTATCTTGAAATCTAATAATGAATTTCTTATTGAAAATATTTTTAACGTTGTACAAAAATGCTTGAAAATTCGAACAAAATACACCGGTGTACGGATTTAGTTCGTGTGTGTAAGGTGAGTATTTTATATAGCCAAATGTGTTCCTTGTCCCCAGAGGCTGGATATATGAGTGTGAGTGTGAGTGCGAACGTGTGTGTGTGTGATCTAATGTATAAAACCCAAAGAAAAAACACTGTATAGGAGTTAACACCATTTCGATAGGCAATTTATTGCAAAGGTAAAAGGCGGCCGAAAATAACCACTTCAGTTAAGGCGGAATGCAAATGACAAATAACAAGAGTTGCACTGCACCAAAATACCCAAGTAGCATTTAAACCTTGTACTGATTATTTCACTATCCAAAACTGGCAGCCTTTTAGGACAAAAGCTCTTATGCCAGTAGAGTATTTTGCAAACCAACAAGTCGAGAAAATGAAGTCAGATAGGTACAATGAAATAGCAATTAGTTAAATATGTGTACTGTTTATTTTACTACTTTTGTAATCGGAGATGATAGCAAATGTAACATATGTTACTCAATTTCTACGACAGAACCACACGCTTCTTTTTAACGTTTTGGAATACCCTGAATATTTAAGTATTGATATCCGTAAGTATAATAAGAAATCACTGTGTTGAATAGGCAATGTTACGTGTACAAGACTCAGTGGCGTGAAAAGTGGCCTATGTGTTTCACTGACAATCCAGTGGACAGTGGAGCAAAGATGTTTTCTGTGTACCCGGGGTATGGTAAGAGATCGACTTATAGTGTGGGCTATAGGATAAACACAGTTAGTTGTATTATATGCAGGGATAGTGATATTGTCGTGTCATGTAGGCGATATTGTGAACGATTGCGCGCAATGTAGGGAACAGTGAACACTGTAAATGTTTTACATATACATGGTCATAAGAGTGCAATGTATGTACTATGCTAAAAATTCGTGTGTAAAACTTGCCTGTGTCCAGATAGATCGCCGTGCAGTGTAGGCCATACGCTGAACATTCGTGTGTAAAGTTTGCCTATGTATTCTGGTTTTGAATAGTTGAGGCTGTGTATTATTACTTTCTCCACTACGTTTGCTGAAGTAGAGGAAGTATTGTATTCCAACCAAACATTCGATGTCGAGATATCACTGGAAATATATGTTCGAAGCCCCTTGAATCCAACAAAAGCATTTGTAGAAAAAGGCCCGTGTGTCTGTGTGTCTGTCAGTCTGAGGACAGCATAACTCTCAAAAACGAAAAGTTGGTTAAAAACCAAATTTCGTATTAACGTTTAATATATTTTAAGAATGCGACACGGACATTTTGAAGAAAAATTCCTCCACCCACAACTACCCTTTATATGGGATTTTGATTGAAATACCATATCTTTGAGCTATTTTAATGACAAATGAAATGTATATCCTGAATTTTCTGGCCATAGCCCCTGTAGTCGTATTTACTCTGGATGACTTCTGCATAACTGGTAAACTGTAAAAGATGCACCAAATCTTACTACACAAAAATGTAGATCTTGCTAAAGTACACAATTTATGTCTAAATAAAATTTATTATAGAGTGATCCATTTCGGAGATATGCGTTGTTATTTGTGTGAGTTTCGGAGAACTTATACTTCTGCCAAATGGAACATCGCTGTTCAATTTTTTATATATTAACCGTGCAAAGAGAACGGAATTTGAAAGGTTTGAAAGGTTTAAAAGATTTGACTATCGCTCAAAGCCTACTGGATTCTCATATTCTACTTGCATCTACAAGGAAATAAGCAAATAAGATAATTTCTGCAAATGTTTATCTCAACTAACACGAAGAAGATAGAAGAATAAGAGGTTGTAAGAATGGTTAGTACAAGAGTAGAGAAAGTCATGTGAGTGTAACACATCACAGTTTTAAATTTGTTGTCTGTCTGGCTGACTAGCTTTAGACTTGAGAGTATGAGACATGTAGCACCGAACTTGGGTATCAGGGTTATTTGTGTTATTCCAACTTGAATAATAATTCAAGCTGAGGTATCATTTGTAGTGGCGTTTATTCAGAAAACGTTTCTTTCAAATTCTAAATAAATTAAATTAAATCTTTTTCTTTTAGAAAAAGGCACACATGCTTCAATAATAGCGAAGTAATTTGTGCTCAAAATTATTAAAGTAACAAGCTATAACAATAATACGTGCATTTATTTCTCAAACAATAGTTCATCAACTTTTAGTAATTCCTTTCTAGCTGAAAAATTAGCGTGACTTATTTTTTCCCTAGAAACATCTCAGCAAATTGCACACGCGTCTTGTCTAAACGATACACGATGATTTCTAATTTGATTTCGCCTAAAAATATTTTTGTTTGTAAATTTCCCTCTGAAAATTACTGTTGAATTCCTCTTTGGAAATTACTGGTATTATGCATTAAATTTTATTTCACTTTTTAACTTGAACATTATGTACATTTTTACGTTATCTTGTTCCAATTTAAAAAAAAAAATCGTTGCTTTTTGACGGAGGGCTAGTTTCTTTCTTTATTATTGGTGCCTTTAATGTTTGTGTAGGTGATTGTCTTCTGACGTTGTTAGGGTGAGATTTTAATTTTTTTAGACAGTTGATAGTAAAAGCGGGCCTTTTAGTGGTTCACGACTTTTTTAAAAGTAGAACATTCTTTCGCCCAGTGCTCAAAAGCTTTTAACACGCTGATAATGCCAACCTTGTTTTCTTGTGGAATATGACCATCGCTTCATTCCAGTAGGCCGTGAATCTCAGTTACACATTGCTTGTTTAAAATGGGGGGTCATTTGAACTCGAATATGCGCTGCGCTGAAATTTTACAAGCAGCAGAGAAAGAAAGAGAGAGAGAGAGTGAAATTACAATTGTTGCCCAAAAACTCAAGAAAGCAATACGATATTGCATACAACAGAATTATTATGGTTTTGTATAAGTCATGTTGCTAACACTGATGCTACGCAGGGCAAATGAAAATTGCAACCCGAAGACTATCATGACCACGAGAAAGGTAAAACAATACCATATATTTATACACATATAATCTATTATATATTTATAAATATTCAGGACTGTCTAAAAATAGTGTATGATGTACGAGTTAAAAGATTTTATTTTGTTCGTAAGTTTCCTCAACCCGGCCTGCGGCCTCATTTCGGAATCACACCTACTCCCAAAATAAAATCTCCCTTTTAACCCTTGTATCATAAATAACTAAGGTTGTGCTTTGGGGATCTTTACTAATGCATTGTTTGCTGTCGCTTGGCTCCATTTCAGGTTTCTTATCTAGTTGTCACGCTTTCAGGTTTCTGAGAATTTTCTCATCTGCAATCTTGCAATTCTCTTGGAATGATAATTCCAGACTTGCAGTTTTAGTGTCCAGTTGATTTGGTATTAATGGCTTAGGTCTCTCATTTAGCATTAATTCAGTTTGAGTAAATCTTGCTATTGGACCTGCCATGTGGATTATGGCATGTCTTACATTTGCTTACTGGAGCCACGAATTGTCTTATTAATCTTCATCTTTCCGTATATCATCCTTCACGATATTTGCTAAGTATAACTTGCTGTCTGTTCTTCTTAAAGAGTAAATTTTCGTAAATTTAGCGAAAACACCATACATTACGAAAATATCTTTAAAATTATATGTGGTAGCAGGAAGTTCACTGTATCTATCGCTACAAGTCGATTCTTTCCCCCGTACTGTTATTTTTTGTTCTACGTCTTATTTCACATTCGAAAGCTTTGTTTTTTGAACAGATCGTATGTTGAAATGTACTTGCGTACTTTATTCTGTAAATGCTTTACATACAAGACTTTGCTAATGGTGATTGCTATTCTTTCACTTTCAGAGTGATTACCGTTATGATTATAATTTTTTCCATTTTCCTTGGAATAATTGCTTTCCGTTTCTTCTCGTGCTTCCCGTGAAGCTTGTAGATTATATTGCCGTGTGCTCGGATTGTTTCTGTTGTTACATCACTGATTTGAGGTGCTGGTATTTATCTTTAGCTTTACTTGTGGCTGTTTTTAATAATTCTAGCTGTTTGCGATTCTGTTTCCTAAACACCTTCATGCTATTGCTATATTTAACCCTCCGCAGGTAACATAAATTTGACACCTATTAAAGGTAACATGGGGTTACAACCCCACGTTTTCATTCGTATCTCAGGAATTAAAAAATTATATTTTAATGACACTGAATTATTAAGTCACTTTGAGACTTGCAGTGGCATATAAATAATAATAATAATAATAATAATAATAATAATAATAATAATAATAATAATAATAATAATAATAATAATAATAATAATAATAATAATAATAATAATAATAATAACAACAACAACATAATAACAACAATAATAATAACATAATAACAATAATAATAACAATAATAATAACAATAACAATAATAATAACAATAATAATAACAATAATAATAACAATAATAACAATAATAATAATAATAATAATAATAATAATAATAATAATAATAATAATAATAATAATAATAATAATAATAATAATAATAATAATAATAATAATAATAATAATAATAATAATAATAATTCTTACTTGTTTATCTTTCGATCATTGGTCTTGAAAGCAGTGAATGCATATTTCACGCCACTGATACAAGTTGGATTACCGCACTTTCCACAGGCAGTTTTGTATTTCTGATACTTGAACCTTAGACACGTGGACATCTTGATTGCTTCTGGAGTCTTTCATATTGAAGAAGTCGTTTGTGCCCTAGAAGTACTTGAAGAAAGTTCTTGTGGTAAATTTTTCTCCAGGCGGCTAGTCAAGCAGGGTTTTGTGAGCTGCATTGCTACGCGCTTCTAAAAGTCTTTTCATTTTATCCTCTGTTGAGAATTACTAATCATAAAGATAATCACTGCATTAATGCCGGCTTGATCTAATGTTCCATAGAACATAAGTGGTCAGCGACGAGTGCCTTTAGAAAAAGTGTAAGCATGAGGAGAGGATGATCTGTAGAGGAGACCGGTCAAAGCACTAATCTCTACATTATCGGTGACCCGGTTTCATAAACATATCTGGTTATCATAGTTAGCTCTTTTCTTATTAACCCCCTCATTAGTATGCTTTACAATGATATAAACCATTTCTTGATTTATGACAATTTTGAATGCATCAATTTCGGAGATAGTAGTTTGTTGCCTGGCTTTAGGAATTTTGACAATATTCCTGCACTGAGTTTTGCTGGAAGGTGCGGACATAAAAGACCAAATAAAGCAATTCCTACCTAATATTCTATTTGAAGATGCATTTGTTACCCCGTCATCTCCGGAAGAGCCAGTTTCCTCTTCAGAACTTCCTTTAGATGAGAAACTGACATTGTTTTGTTCACCCGATGAGGCTTCGTCATCAAAGTTAGAGTCTGTCATATTCCTTCAAGGTACGAAGCACAAAATCAGAAAAAAATCTGGACCATTTACCTTTCAAGTCATCCTTTTGGAAGATATGATGTAAAAAGATTACAAACACGGAAGGTAACAGGGGTTATGCGTAAGCCCGACAGTAATGTATCTGATCACAATAGTGTCCGAACAAACCAGCAGTGTCGAATGAAGCATTTGAACTGCGTAGAAGAATAGAAGTAACAAGCGCGAGCCATTAAAAATTCCAACATTACCAACAAAACCAATTTTTTCTGGGGTTACCCGTAACCCCTGTTACCGACGGAGGGTTAAGTCGGTAGTATGTGGTTTAAGGTTACGGTCAGCAGGCTTGGCATAAATCTTGGTTCAGTTTTCCTGTATTGTAATTCCAGTTCTCGACTGAACTGTTGCATAGCTGTCAATCGGCTTTTGTGTATCATTTGCAGCAGATAAAGAGATTTTCCTCTTGTTCTCATTGAGAGTTTCTTGTGTTCCCAGTTTCGGACTTTGATAGATTCTTCTGGATCCTCGGAAACGTTTCCGAAATTGTACACCACGATATGCGTCATTTGCATAGGTGCTGTTGACAATTTGAAACGTCATGCTATTTATTGGTACGTATCTTCCACGCCCATTGTTGGTCTGAGGTGGTGAGAATCGGTTGTTTCTCATCCTATCAGTTTGTGGCAATCTATTCCGATAGTGTATTCTCGCATCGTTAGAAGTTTGACTATTTCTGTGAGGTACTTTGATTCTGAAAACGTATGGGGTTTTCACCTCTGTTGTTCTGCACCGTGTCACGGTTGCCCTATTAATTGTTTATCTTTTCACTATTCGGTCTGTTACTATAAAATCCAGGTGGGCACACCTGACTGCTTGTGCGTTGCCGTTCTTTCGTTTGAAACGCAATTATCAATTCGATCACTGTGAAAAACCTATACGTTTTACTAGTGTCAGATTGTTCGTAATATTTTCTAGAAAATGCTGGGTTACTAAGCAAATACCTTCTTGCTTACGCATATGTGGAAAAGATTATATCCCGCCTTTAACTGCAGAGGTCATATCGGCGGCCTTGCCTATTGGCTTTACTCGTTTATCAGTGGGGTTTTTATACATTGAATTCACACACACATTCACACTTTCATTCATACTTCCAGACTCAGGGAAGGATGAGGAATAATCTTGGCTAGAGAAAATTCCTGCTTTGTTTGCTATACACACGAAGTAAAGTCATTATTAAATTGCTTTCGGGATGGTATTTGCATGTGGCTAGTAGTTCTAATTTCATGTTGAACCGATTGTCGTCAATACCGTGTTAGCAACAAATTGCTAAACGTGCTATAGCCTTAATTGCACACGCGTAACCATTCGGTTGCCCATTTTCTAAGGCTCTATAGGTTTACGTACATCCTCAGTTTATATGACGCATTATCGTACGTATGTACGTATACTTAGAGTCGTCTGATTGGCTTGAAAATTTGCACACATGTCAAGGACCGACGACAATACAATAATATCATAACTTAATCCTAAGATCCTGACCAGGATAATGAAGACAAAAAGGGACTTAGCTAAATTTATCAGTGTAACGTAATTTTCACCTACTTGAGTCGCCTGAAAATTTGCAAACATGTCAAGGACCGATGACATTATAATGATATGACTTTGTCCTAATGCCCTCACCAGCATTATCAGGATAAAAAAGTGACTTAGCTAAATTTAACAATGTAACCTAATTTTCACCAAGTTGAGTCGTCTGATTTTCCTGAAAATTTGCACGCATGTCAATGACTGATGACAATACAATATCACGACTTTGTCCTAATGTCCTGACGAGGACCATCAGGGTAAAAAAGTGATTTGGAAAAATTTAACAATGTAATGTAATTTTCACCAACTTGAGACGTCTGATTAACTTGAAAATTTGCACACAAGTCAACGACCGATGACAATACAATAATATCACGACTCTGCCCTAATGTCCAGACCAGCAATATCAGGATAAAAAGTGACTTTGCTAAATTTAACAATGTAACAATTTTCACTAGCTTGAGACGTCTGATTGACTTGAAAATTTGCATACGTGTCAAAGATTGACGACAATACCACAATATTTTGAATTTGTTGTAATGCGCTGACTAGGATCTTCAGGATAAAAAATGACCAAGCTAAATTTGTCAATGCAAAGGAATCTTTCAATTTAATCGTCACCAACTTAGAGTTGTCTGATTGACTTGAAAATTTGCACACATGTTAAGGACCAATGATAATATATTATGACTTTGTCCCAATGTCCTGACCAGGATTGTCAGGATTAAGAATGACTGAGCTAAATTTATAGAAAATAGTACAATTATGGCATCTTAGATATCGCTGGGGCATATTTCTACATGCACCCTCAAAATTCCTTTAATTAAATAAATGCATATTTATATATTGGATGACGTAGATGTCCTGAGAGACGACCTGAAAGGAACATGAGAATCAGGGGAAATGTCGCCGACCAGAGCTCACACAGGGCCAACACACCCACAACAGCTGGTAGTCTAGAAATCGACAGCGTGGGGTGTCGGATATCCAAAGTTATAAATAGTAACATCGCTAGCTATTTATCAAAGTAAGGTCATGATAGAAGTAACGTTTTTTTACAATAAAATTTATTATTTTGTGTTAGTTTTTATTTTAAACTTATTACAAAATTTTGAAATATAATGAACAAGTTGACTTTATAGAAGAAATTCTTTATACTTAAACATTATTTGCTACTTTTTCGTTCGGCTTATTATAAAAGCGTGTTTTTTAGGTTTTTTTTAAAAACTATAATTTATTATTTTGAAAAACTCCTTGATCTCCCTATGGAATCGTTTTGGATTGTCTTCCTGGTCTTCAAAAGTGGGAACTACAATCTCGGAGTAAATTGAATAGACTGCGCTGCTTGTGTGTGGTGTGTGGTGTATGTTTTCGTTTTCAAGATACACTTCTTTAAGTATGGGCGACCCATTTCCTATTCAATACAGCCTCATTGTCGTTTTTTCACATTGTTATGCACATTGTTAGATACATGAACATGAAGTGTGTCCACAACTTCTTGTAAGTTGCTTGATTTCTCATTAGATTGATTTAGTTTTTCTCTGGTGACTTTTAATTGTTTACAAATATCTGCTTCAATTTTACGTTATATGTCGCTTTAGTAACTAAGCCTTATTGTGCACAGATTTCGGTTCTGATAGTATGTTTTATTGCCTAACTACAGTATCAGCTATATTCTTAAAATTGAATTTTAAGTTCTCGGTTTCATTATTTACAGTTATATTCATTGTGCATAATTTCCTCTACTTTGACTGAATTCATGCTTAAACATATAATTTATTTTAATCATGGTTTCTGACCGAAATTTAATTTCACCAGATCTCATTTTTTTCAATTTCGACATTTATGTCAGCTGCTAACTGGCTATGGTTGTTATTGATATCAGTAGCAAAGCTGATTCTGTTTTACCTCCTTTTTATTCATTTCCCTAGCTATTTTGTCCTGCTTTACAGACATTTCTTTTTGATCACTGGCCAATTTGTTTTACTTTTCAGTGATCTCCCTAGCTAATTTAACCTGCTTTTCAGTAATATTCTTGGCTATCTGTTTTTTTTGTAATCTCGTATCAAATTTAATCTGCGTTTCACTGATGTCCCTGGCTGACGGTTTCTGTTCTGTTGTTGTCTCCAGTTTTATCTGTATTAACAATGCAATCATGTTCAAAAGTCCCTAATTAACACTGCCGCGTTCGGCTCTGTCCTGATTAATTACCTGTGTTCTCTGTGAAAATCCTTTCTTGCTCTGCATCTCCACTAGTTTTCTTTGATTTACTTTGTACTACTCTACCGCTTCTTAGATGCACACAGCGTTAAATCTAACTAGTTTTCTAAAACATATACAAACTGTAAATTATGACTGTTTTGCAAGTTTTAGCTTGGAACCCATGTTATGAAGTTCTACTTTTTGTTGCTGTCCCTGTGCTCTGTTGTAGATCCGTCCCTGTCGTCGTGATCCTTCGGCTTCAAATGGTCTTGAACCTCTCCCCTAGCAAGTTTATTTTTGAAAGTCGTTAGAGCCATTGTTGAGAAATGAAAAAAAATAACGATTCTTTGCCAATGCAAACGGTAATTTGGGGTGCGGAATTTTATTGAAAATCTTCGTGCCCCACCTTGGAAGCTTAAATAGGAAGTATGGTACGAGGAGTGCTTTTAAAGTAAGTATCGTTTAAATATTTAACAGCTGCAACGCTGCAGTCGAGATTTTGAGCATGCGCATGCGCATGCGTCTCTTTCTTTACTCATTAGGAAGCCAGACGCAGCTGTGGGTGACCCTCGTTTTGCTTTTTCCTATTGTTTGAGCGTTTCGACATGTTCAAAACAATCGAACGACTCGCCGACTGTGAAGTTAGATCAGTGATTCGTTTTTTGAATACGAGAAATGTTATGTTAGTAAACATTCATCCCCAATTGTGCAAAGTTTATTGCGAAACAATGAGTGACAGTGTCCGGCCACAGACGACCTAAACTCAAGATCTGGTCGCAACCTTTGGTTGGGAAAGTTTAACCATCTTCCCAACCCAACAACTTTACTACCAAGGGATTTTCATCTGTTTCTTCAATTGAAGAAATTCCTTGTGGGAAAACATTTCAATCATGGTGATGTTAAAAAAGAAGTGCGGACTTAGCTTTTATTACAGGTGGCACCATTCTTTGACAAAGGCTTACAAAAGCTGATTTCTTGTTATGACAAATGGCTAAATAAGGGCGGTAACTAAGTGTGCAAGTAGTGAAAGATGTAAGAAAATGAATGATAATAAAGTATTTGCATAATACTGCTCTTTCATTTTTTTTAAAATTATCGGTACTTACTTTAAAAGTACTTCTCGTATTTATCCGACTTTTCGTTTTTGAGTTCTGTTGTTCACAGGCAGACAGACAGAACTTCTACTGATTTTATTTTTATTTAGACAAAACATTTATTTCCGGTGAAAACTCGGTATCGACTTTTTTGTTTAAATGTAATAATACTTGCCCTTCTTGAGAAGGTTACAAAGGACTGTGGTTAGAGCAAGTCATTATAATGTAACAACTGTCCATTGTGGAACAGGAATCGTATACCACTCAGCAACTCGGTGACCCCTGTGTTCTGACACGAAACATAATTAAAGGAGCCAGGTAAGCCAGCCCCTGATCAAGATGATGACGGTGACATCTTGTCCGGTGAACGCCGCAACGCATCCTTTCCCGGTTAATGGCATGTTCCTTAATTATACGGCTTCCTGTGCTTCTGTACTAGGATATAATCTCATATTCTCCCAGGTGAACACTTGCTTGCCTGCCTGCACATTCTTGGTTTACATATAGCACAGCATTCTCCAGAATGGTATTACCAGGTTCCTGTAAACAGTTATATCCCTGAACTACTGATGCCCTGTTTTAAGACGTGACTAACATTCCCCTGAGACTATCTTCATGGAAAGTAGAATAACTAGAAAGCGTTTGTCACGAAAATGTATTATTTTAATTAGAAGTGATAATATGTACGCTTGCCATTCGCATGATAAACCTTTAATGTCCGGAAGTTTTCGTTTACTTCCTCTCCTTTGCTTCAAGAATTGAGCATATTGACTGTTCCGTCTTCACAACGTTCGAAGTCAATTTCTTAGCTAGTAGTTCAAAAGCTCCTTTTTATTTACAGTTATAATTTGAAGCCGTTTCTTCCTTAAGCCTTCTAAAATAACAACTGGCAAAACAGATACATCAAAGAGCTGACTTCACTTGTTTAATCAACAATCAAAACTGTAAACTTGATTCTATCTAGAGTGCAACGATTGATAATATTATATATTATCGTAACTAAAGACACGATTAAAACATATTCCGAATATAAAACACATATAATTGCAAAAGCGGCAGTGTCAGGCATAACGCAGAATGAATATTCTGTTTTCAAACTTGTTAAATAAACATCGAATAAAGGACACAAAATTGTGTTATGTACGTACTGCGATTGTTTTATTTCAAGTATTAAACTGAAATACGGAGAAATAAAAGTATAAAAAACGATACAAGGTGAATAAGCAACGAATGCGAATACGCAGCAAAAGAATTGGCACGGGCGTCCGCTATATCCTGCTCACTGGCGTAATGCGAGCTGTTTACGGCAAGCTCGGGAATGATCGTCCGGCGACACGTGCCGTACATTTACCGAACAGCAGCCCACACCTTTTGTGCCGAAGTGCGACGGGACAGGGAACAGACATAGGTTTCCCAAGAGCTACGTTTTACACTGCGAAGAACATAACGTGTTCTAGCACGAGAACGTTTAAAGGCAAAGTTCTCTTCCGTCGGGTGTAAAGTAAAAACACGCAGAACACGTTTGCGTGTTTTAACAGTCAAACGGCATTCCTCGGTCAAGCAAGGCACTGGAACATGCCGTGATGTAGATGAAGCTCGAGGAATGCTGGAGTCCGCTGCGATCAGGATAGAACAGGTAAAATATTCAACCACCAATGGTCATCAATGGTGGGGAAAGCATCGTCGTTGAGATGAATAAGGGAACTAAATTTCTCCCAAGTCAGCCTTGGAAAATCCAGTGACAGTGTCGCGCTGGTACAGAATAGCGTCCGGATAGGTGATTGTTAATGGAGAAATGACTGCCACATAGATCGGAAAGCACCGACCAATCTAGAAGCGGTACCAGTGACGGGCTACAGAAAGAATGGACTAGCGCTGAGTGTGTACCGTAGGCAGATGATAAGCAGGTAGGCCACGCCAGTGTTTAACAGGACTAAGCCGAACACACCGCAAATGTCAACTATAAGTCACCCACGAGCATCGTCAGTGTCGGAGCTCCATTGACCGTGTTTGGCATTCAGATTATCGAGAAAGAGGAGCGGTGGCGAAATCTATGCCAAAACAGCACGAAGATCGTTCTGTTATGCGACACTGACCGGTGGCGGATATACATTGCTAACAGACTCAGGCCCTTCAGCTGTACACGGACCGCTACAGTTTGCAGCGGTGTGTTAAGCGGAATACTGGTGGCAGAGATGTTATGGGCCACCAGAGTAAGAAACACCATCGCTTGCTCGTCGATCAGCTGCAGAGTCATGTCTAAATGCCGAAAAACCACGAACATGTAAGGCGTGATTAGGCTGCAAATGAATTTCTTGTAGTCAGGCGATTCAAGGTGAACGGTAAGAAGCTAAATACGGTACGTCCGGCGCACGTGCTGGAACCTATTAACATTCCACTGGATTATTCTCATGGTATAAAGGATATTAGTGTGTGGTCTTTACCTTTTTCCTTCCCTTGGCACACTTAGGACCGACGATGTGGGATTCTCTATCGTCCAGCGACCCGATGTCCGGGAGTCTGAAGATCCCCTGCGGCTGGTGGAGCGAGACCGGGACTTCACATAGGATGTGCAGCCACTCGTTCGAGGTTTGTGCCTGAAACGGTGTCTCTATTTGGGCATCACAAGAGCAGTAGTGCTTTGTGACGGCTACGGAGCTGGTGTCTGGACGGCAGAGAATAGTGTCTGTGGTCAAACTGCTAGCGGTGCAGAAATATGCGGGTCAGACGAGTAGGTTTGCACTCCCACGGAAATACGAGAGAGCGAGCCCGGGCATGTCAATACGGCGGCCTCCTACTTCGGAACAGCCTGGCGGACAGCTGGAGGAAACTTCATGCTGGTGGTGGGATGAAGCTTCTGGTCCCCCAGGGGTCTACAACGGTAGGCACGGGTTTGGCGCACCCCAAGTCCAGAGCCCTACTCTCGATTGGGTTCCTCTAAGGGGTGAGAGGGCATATGCCAAACGCCCAATTAATTTTGGTTCACGTATGTATTTGACCTCCAAAATCATACCTTCCTGAGCACAGCCTGATGGACACGCGCGGATTGTTGGCGGATGGGGTAACGCAAGGGGTGACTCGGTAACCGCGTAATTCACAGCCCCTGGTTATCATTTAGGATATGTGTTCACATCCGATGATAAATGGCCGGGAGGGGCCATTGCATGAGCTGAGGTACTCCAGAAGGCAACTGTGTCCCTATGTCTATACAGTGGAAGGTGTGAGCGTACGGTGAGCGAGGTCCAGACCAGGACTCTCACCTAAGCTGGGCTGGCGCCCAGGAAGTGAGCGTACCATCGGAGACATTTGCAATGGTGGAGGATATCATCGCTATGAGTTCGTCGAAAACTCAAAACAAAACCAAGAACAACAGTGTAAAGGAAGTAGTCAAGTGTTGTAACCCTCGCTACCTAGTTATTTCTAGAACTGAGGAAGGTAAGCAGTTTTTATCGGTGAACCCATTTGTAATCCAGAAGGGTTTGGATAACATTCCTGGCTCAGTAAAGTCATGCACTAGATCTCGCAATGGCACGCTCCTGGTTAAAGCACATTCAGGTACCCAGGCTGCTAACTTACTGAAAGCCAATATGCTAGCAAGTTATCATGTACGTGTTGAGATGCACAATACGTTGAACTCCTCGCGCGGCATGATAAACACCCACGCATTGGACGGATTTCCAATGAGGAGATTCAAGCAAATCTTACAGAGCAAGGCGTCACTAACGTTTACCGGGTCCAACGCAAAGAAGGCGGTGAATTAAAGTCAACTCGTACCCTGTTCCTGACCTTTGATCGCGTACATCTCCCGCAAAGGGTTTAGGGAGGGTATGAATCCATCGAAGTTCGCCATTCATCCCGAACCCACATAGATATTTCAAATGGGACATACACGCGAGTTTTGTAAGGGACTAGCGACATGCCCTAACTGTGGAGACGAATTCCATAATGGTGCATGTACTACAGTACGGTCATGTGCGAACTGTTAAGGTGAACATCTATCCAGTTCCCGAGATTGTCCCCGGTTTGTATAGGAAAGAGAGATCCAAGAGATACGTGTTACAGAGAAGGTGCCCTTCTCAAAAGGATACACATATTTCCTTGACATTTTCACTAAAACTCATGGTGCACTACCTTAAATCCAGGATCAAAAGTAGAACATAAAATACAAATTAGTTTTATTTATTCATTTGCAGTTAGCCAATACATTCTAGAAGGATAGTCGTTTCGGCTAAATTAAACTGTAACATGCCGACCATGCACACGGCGCACGTCTTTCTCCCCAAGTGTGATCTTTATCTCCAATGTAAAACGTCCAAATGATTTAAAACTCCTTTCTGCGAGATTATGAATATCCACGGATCACTATGTACACATAGCCAACTTTCATTAAAGTAAAGCGGAGAATTCATGAGATATAGAAAATTTGAAGGCCACATGATTGGCCCACTTCAAAGTTTCTATTGTTACCCAATTCTCATACTGCTGGGTTTTTGTCTTCCAAAATGAATCACCTGCACCACATATAATTAATAATTTTACATACCGGATTCTTTAACAGCTACTGGAATGCGCCAACTTCATTGTACATCATTATACAGGATGTAAATGAATAACACCGCACGACCTTCTGTGGTAATTAAGGGTTCAAAGACAATCAATTTGAGATAGGAAACCAATGGTTCAGAGGGTCAAGTTAATAAGTTACACGTATTCGAAGTACTATGTGACCAATAAATCAACCAGAAAGAAATACATCAACATTATCCATTGAAATCAAAATAGTGCTTATTAGGAACTTAGTGAAGCCTGTCTGCTGTCTCTCTGAATAAACACTTTTAAATTGTAGCGCTACGAAAAGCGCTTAAATTGGACACTTAACATGTGTCTGCACGCCACTGCAATGGATAATCGGTTGTGGTAAACGGCCACAGAAATACAGGCCACTTCTAAAGCGTGTTCTTTGGCGTGTTCTTTAAATTTTTTTTTTCTTCTTGATTTGAGAAAAATGTTGTACGTTTGGTTAAAAATAGCAAAATGTGACCATGATATGCAATGTACAGAGTATTGTTTACTTTTAATTAATCTTACATCTGATGACTTAGACTGGAAGGTTATGTATTGCAGTTTGTTTGAAGCTGACTAGGCTATTTGTCCATGTCAGTAACAGAAATGTTCCTTCCAACAGTTGACCTGCTGTAAACAGTTCACAAAACGTTGAACCAGTAATAGCACGAAGTACCACAACTGCCCAAAGAGACGCTGAATACCTAGGTGTTAGCATGACAAATATCTAATACTGCCAATAGGTGACCTTAATAACCCTGGAAAACACTAACACCACCATATGGTGACTGTTTCCTACTCGAATCACCCATGTCTCATTTCCTATTTCCTTCAGCACACAATAACATTGCGTTAGGCTTGAACCATCTCATTTAAGTGAAAACGAAATTCTCAGTGTGTACCTACTATTTAGGCCATTCAAGTGTAAATAATAGTTCAACAAACTTGAAACAAAAAGTTTAAAATTTAGTTAAACGAAATATCACAGCGACACAAATGTTTCGTGTAAATCAAATTAGATTAACCATGCGCTTAAGAAGAACTAAAGAAGAAAGAACATAAAAAATATAGGGTTATGAGTATTTGAACCTACACTTTTAATACATGTGTGCCTACGCGTACGAGCATCAGAACCATTGAGCTAAATAGGCAGGCTACGAAATTCATCCGCTTCTTTGCTCATCATGCGTTATAGCTGCAGTGAACATAATCAGTGGCGTGCATACCCTCAAAGAATTTTAAGACACAATTCTGTAATTTGTAATCCTAGACCATAGGTTTCCTATCTCAAATTGATTGCCTATGAACCGTCTACAACCAGTAAAATTCGTGCGGTGTTATTAATTTACACCCTGTATATTTCAGTTTATCTCTGTGATTCTTAGTTTTCTCAACTGTTTACTTCAGACCGAGAAAAAATGTAGTTTACTCCAATGCTTTGCCGGACTCATCCAAACATTTTGAAAGAATGAACGCACCTAATAAATTCAGGATGGTACTTCCAGTGAGCCGCGCTGCTAGAGTAAACATAAAAATGGAAATCAAAGCGAATGGAACTGCTAAAAACGTGGAAAAGACAAATATTTCTTCTCGTTAAAAATACAGATATTCTTCCATAGCGCTGTTATTTGTACAGGAAAAGCGAGCAGGCGAGCCTGCATGCTGATGCGGGTTTAAGGTTGGTTCGTTTTTCGCTCTCGCTCTCTCTCTCATACACGCGCGCGCGCACACACACGCACGCACGCACGCACACACACACACACACACACACACACACACACACAAAGTGGGAGGAAGGGAGACTGTTGAACGCATTCTGAAGTTCAAAGCAAATGTTAAAAACCAACACATTTTTGTTCAAGGCACTATATGCAGATTAACACCGATTGATGATATAAACAGTCTTATCTTCAGTATGAAATGTGGAAGGAGGTAAAAATCCAAATGAATGCTATATTAGCATCCCAGTCCTGATACCCAATGGAAATCTACCTTTGTCAACGTTCTCTGCTACGTACAGGAAGTACCAAAGATTATTATGCTCACCCCAAAAATTCGATACCCACATCTCAGCGTAGATACATCTTTTACGACTTCTTGAATGAATATATATATATGTATATATAAAATAATTATATTATATATATTATTGTCATCATCATTATCATTATTATTATTTATTAATGCCAACAAACTTACTAGTGGTGTTGCGAAACACCAGCTGTGTGTGGACAATGTTTAAGAGTTGGAATCAGGGCTAAAAAATTCAATGCCATAGCCGGGATTTGAACCACGGATCTTCTGCTTATCAAGCGGCCGCTTTAACCACTAAACCACCATGGCCAACTTGTCAATATGACATTCAATTCCCCAGCCGACTCATACTTTCCCGGTTAACCACAAGGGAATCTCACATCAGAGATAAATACCGCAAGGGCGACTTACAGATTGTAAGTACTTTATGTCGCGGGTTTAAATAACCTTTAGAGGGTAATTATTGTTTATTAATTCCAACAAACTTACTGCTGGTGTTTTCAAACACTCACGCCATTTGAACTAGTCGTCCTCCAGGCATCGATCATTCATCATTCTATGAATTTGTCCTCTACAAGTTGCTCTTGGCCTGCCCCGCTTCCTTCTTCCATAAGGTGACCATTCTAAAAAGGTCTTACGCGTCCTATCGTCCTCCTTTCTTCCAACGTGTCCACACCATTGAAGATCCCGCTTTTCAATTCTCTCCACCAGTTTTTCATCCATATGCATCTGTCGGTCTGGTGGCTCAGTTGGTCAGACGCCTACTGATCCCAAGGTCGCGGGTTCAAATCCGGCCCATACCGATAGTTTTTAAGTGTGCTTAAAAACGACAGCTCCATGTCACCAGAATTATTGGCATGTAAATGAACTCCTGCGGGACAAAATTCCGGCACACCGGCGATGCTGATGTGATCCTGGCAATTGACAGCGTCCTTAAACTACAAAATAATTTAATTTAATCCATACACATCATCTGTCTCACCTCTTCATTTCTCCTTTCTAATCTTGATACTCCAGAACTACGTGTTATTCCTCCATTTCCACTGCCAGGATCATAGATTTTTGTCCCGCTACCAAAGTATACGCCTCACCACCATAGGTAATTATACTTTCCACCAGTCTTCAAAATACTCTTATTTGTACAGTTCAACATGGTTCTGCTCCAAAAACCACAATGGACATTCGTATAGCTCTTCGTGCTTGTTCTAGTCTACTGTCTACATCCACTTTACAGCTCCCTGAATCATCAATAAACGATATTTAAACTTTTTAATGGCTTTAATAGTTCCTTGGGGTAGACAGCTGTCTCGTCCACTTCCTCCTCCTACCAGATATTCAGTTTTATCCATATTTACTCGTAGTCCTACTTCAAAGGCATCCAAAAGTTTCCTATTATATATTTAATTTCCTCACGACTCTGAGCCATCACCGCTTGATCGCCTGCAAACAGTAGTGATTGTACACTGCCATTTTGAACTGGTATACCCATATCTCCGACCGCCTCCGTAGCGCAGTTGGTAGCGCGCTTGCCTCTGGCGCGGACCCGGGTTCGATCCCCGGTACCAGCATGGGGATTTTATCCCCTCTGGGAGGTCTGGCACGGGGTGCACTCAGCCTCGTTAGGTCCCGGGGGGACCAACTGAGGAGCTACTTGACAGAGAAGTAGCGGCCCCAGGTCTAGAAGACCGCATAACCGGCCGGGAGGGCTCGGGGCGCTGACCACGTCCCACCCTCCAGTACTGCACCTCACCAATAACGCCTGTAGTGGGCAGAGGTGGGGGACGCAGCGGCTGGGCGGTAGGCCTTGGCCCCTTGTGGACTGTCGCGCCGGGGTTTAGTTTATACCCATATCTCCACAGGACCGATTCCATTGTTCTAGCACATGTTGAGTATATATTTTACCCCTGACGTACTAAATGGAGAAGTTAATCGGTAACTCAATACCAACACCACCATTGCGTCTCAAACTTGGTAATAGGTACAGGAACAGCATAGCTAAGAAACGAAAACTCAGTTAAATACCAAACTTGGTATTTAGGTTCAGCGTGTTCCCAAGATGCGACAAGTGGGCAAGTCATTCCTCAGATACTGTACAGCGAGCGGTGTTGTCATGTTGGTTAACACAGACAACATTGATCGGAGCAGTTCATGTTGCTTCCTTCAATCAGAACGCCAAACACACGAGGTTTACTGCTGAAGATGAACTAGCCAGCGAAGTGAAAACCTCTTAACATACATCCATACATGCATAAAATGGACTTAATATTCGCTAATAACGTCACGAGCAGAATAGCTGTAATTTAACGGGTGGCAGTGCGCAGTGAATAATGAACCGCAACGATACATTAACAAATGCAGAAGAACGTAAGAAGATTAAGCGGAAGTAAATGTAATTTATAGTTTAGATTTTTTTAAACTATCAGCACAAAAATGTCATCTGACTTTAGTTATGCATACTATTTATTTCCACGTAATAAACGATCCCTAATATAGAGGGCTGCAATTTTAATATGGCTCTTGCTTTTCATTGGTTCAGATCAGAAAATATTATTCCAATAGTTGCACTTCATTTTATTTCCAGTGGTTGTAAAGAACACTATAACATGCTACTTCGAGGTTTTGCATGGTTTATAGCAGTGCTCTGCACAATCAAGAGAAATTCCAAGTGCTACCCCATGCCAGGAGTTGGAGAGGAAATAAACACAAAACAAGGCCAAACATATAACCAATATTATAAAGAAAGAACATTTGTGTGAATGCTTATCCATGCAGAATTAGCTCGGACAGCAATAAACCGATTTTGATAACTCCTTCACAACCGAAAAGCACTGTTCTTTCCAAAGGACATAGGTTATAAGAAACCTAACTGAAGGTCCTAAATGAATCAAATACTAAAGCGGACTTACAAAGCTTGTATACTAGAAAACGATATGTCTGGGTTATAACAGTTCACACTTACGAAGAACAATGCCAAGGAATAGGAAATAGTTTTTATTACTCTAATGAAAATGCCCGTGAAATTAAGAGGAAACGCCAAATAATGTAACTAAATGGCCACCATTTGTCCACTAGAAACACACCAGATACGGAGAGAGGGAGGAGGAGGGAGAGAGGGTGAGAGAGAGAGAGGGGGGGGGGAGGATATTCGTACCCTGCTGAAAATGGTAAATCCTATCCACAATTATTTCTTTCATTTGACATTTCATTGAAATACCGCAGACGCTTAAGCATTTAGCATTAAAACATCCGAGTAGACGTTATTCTAACTTTGCAGACTATGTAGTGAAGCTGCTGGATACCAAGGTCTTTCAACAACCTTCTACAAGAAATTTTTACCCTATTCTTCAGTATGTTCTAATGAAGTTAATTAGTAATATGCAGAAAAGAGACAACTGTGCCAGACATTATATCACAAACCACTACTCAACCGATATCCATACGCAAAAGAAAGAACATCAATGCATCATTTCCAAAATGCTCAAATTTCGATCTGGGCCTAGGAAACCTTCTATTCACTCCATGTTGCCTTATTTTCCTAGATTATTGATGTCATGAGTTTCTGTATTATGAGCAAACTTTCTTTAATAAATAACTACGGAACCACTGGGACAGTACTAGGGTTTAAAATTTTATTGTATCCACTGTAATTACCTAAAAGTTACTCCACTATTCGCGTAACTGTTTGACATCTAAGATATACTTATTTACAGGCAACACTATATTTCTATATGTGGAGATCCGTCGGGGTGAGGTTAAGGTAATCATAGATGTCACATCCGCCGATATTTAATATCCATTTCCGTTAATAATACGGTATTTTTCGTCCGTTATCACGGACTGATAGGACATTACAGTCCTAAGAGTTAAAGGGTAACATTGAGCGTAAATAAATTCCTATAGTGTTGTACAATGATTTCATAAAGAAAGGTAAAGGAAACTAATTAAGTCGTCATTCGAGATTTAACATGTGCAACACCGGGTAAGCTAGCTAGTATTGCATCTAAATATATAAGTATAATACCGCAATCTCCATTTATATAGTGACCTGTGCCTATAATAAGGACCTCTATCCTACAGAAGCAGCAAACTGAGAGTAAGTTTGTTACTATTATGATGATACATACCTACTTCGCTCAATTCGATAACTGAGCGGATACACGGGGCGAAAAGGTGAGATTTACTTAATAGTAGGACAGGCAGTTAAAATTGCATATAGCTATCTTGAGCGAAACACGAAACTCCATTATTACAGTAGATATATCCAATTCTTCCAGTTTATCAGCTCACATTCTTGCATAGTTGTCTGAAGCAAGCGAAATGTAACCGGAGGCTTTTATTATCTTTACAGTATTACTTCCTAGTTCGCATATGCGTACAATTCAAGGTAAAAGTATTAGTCCATGCACCGTTCGTACCAACAGAAACCAGCTCTCTACATTTTAATCTACGCGTACTTTTTAATTTGCCACATCAGTACAATGCTGCACAAAATGTTTTGGTTTTCAACCAAAAGAATCAGCGAGGCTATTTAATAAAACTGTTATTGTTGGAATAAAACAAACACGAGCTTTTAAACAGCAAACATTCTGTAGTCGTAAAATAATATTTCTCCTTTCAGTTTAAAAATGGCACGTTTAAATATGTAAATATACGTAAAAAGATTAATTTCCTGAACGAACCCTGCATATACACATATTTGCAAAACAGGCGTATAAACAAAATTTTTGCCATGACATAGGAAGAACTAAACAGCAATATTATCACAATATATCCAATTCATTTACTTCTTATGTAAAGTTTACAATAACTAAAACAAACTTGAGGATAATGAGATATAGTTTTTGTTTCGTTGTTTATTTGGTATAGCGTCCTTTTAACAGCTTAGTCATATCGGAGCAACTGGCTTGAGAAAAAGCTAATTTCCCCATTATTCACTGAATTGTAGGTTTTTTTAACGATGCTTTTATCATTTTTTTATTATTCAACACCCTCGTTTACACTCCCACATTCATACAACTCGGGGCGATTGGTTTGCAGAGGCAACGTAAGCATCTGGCAATTTACTCAAATTACCTTTAGCTGTATACTGTCCCTGCGAAGCACCTGTTAACAAGCAACCTCCAAAACATGGTTTTTTAACGCATCAACGGCTTCTTCTGCGAATGAAAATCTTATATATTTTATTCTTGACGTTCGGGAACAAAAAGAAATCATTTGGTGCCAAATTAAGGCTGTACGGCAGATGAGCCATCAATTAGATTTTTTGAGCGTTCAAATAGTCGGTCTTTTAGGCGAGATGTGTGAGCGCTCGCATTGTCTTGATGAAAAATAATCCGACGGTGATCGTTTATTTTCCTTATTTTCATCGAATACTTCCTGCAAACAAATGGTTCAACACCATTCAGAATTGACTGTTTACGTGACTAGATTTTTCTGAAAGAAGAGGTGACTATTTGCTTCGAAAAGCTTCGAGCGCGAACAACTTTTGTTGCATGTGGTTCATCTTGAAACACCCATACAGTGGACTGCTGTTTACGTTCCGACTCCTGCGCATTGATCCGTGATTCGTCATCTGTTACAATCTTATGTAGGTACGCCGTTGTACTGAGAATTTGTGTGCACCAAGAGAAACGAACACCTTTTAGAGTTTGCGTCAAATGATTTGGGATCCAACGAGAGGAAACCTTCTTCACGGTTGAATGTTCAATCAATATTTTATATAGATATATGCAGGTGGAACTAATGCCGAGGGTTGTCTCTATCTTACAGCATTTCGTAAAACGATCTTCCATCATCAGCTTTTGCTCAGCATCAATGTTTTCTGGAGCAACAACAGACGTTGGACGACCTTATCGAATTTCGTCATTGAGCGAAGGGAGGCCACGATTAAACTTGTTATACCAGCGTTTAACAGTGGCAAAGGATGAAACCATCGTCAAATGTGGAATTAACGTTGAACGTTTTTACGAGTTAATTCCATTTTTTCGCTGATACACAATTTTTAACTCACTACAGTCTGTTCACCAGCTCATGGTCCCTGGCAGGAATTCAACGAGTCAGTACAAGAGTAAATAATTCTAGGTACATAGCGATTTCTGAAGCTGGGCTTGTGCTTCTGGTTGTAGATAATGTAAGTGCAATCAGAAGCATGCGTACAGCTGGCTCCAAATGTTTTCAGATGGACGAGAGGGTGTAGGAGCAAGATACGAAGAATAATTTTCTTATGAAAATTGGTGTGTCTGGTGTGCTTGGCCCGGGATAGCTTTCGTGTGGTGGGCGGGCAGTAAACAGGAAGCTAAATACTCAATTTTATTCTACTCAAACGAAAGAAATCTGCACATTCTCTTCTGCACGCATTTAACCAATATTGCTTTCTGTGGTAGCGTTAATGGTGTTTAAGAAACATTTCTAAACAGTTATTTAAACAAAGATAATGTATATAATGTATTTCTTGTTAATAATAATAATAATAATAATAATAATAATAATAATAATAATAATAATAATAATAATAATAATAATAATAATAATAATAATAATAATAATAATAATAATAATAATAATAATAATAATAATAATAATAATAATAATAATAATAATAATAATAATAATAATAATAATAATAAATTATTTTAATAATCATTTTAACAATAAATATGCTATGGGCTATTTTGCGTATATACATTTTGGATGTACAGTTGTAAGATATTTAACACATATCAATGTTAAGTGCAGAATATAAAACTTCCATACGCTAGCACATTCGGTTCCGACAGTTACATTTAATTACATTTTGAAATACACATACAAGAATATACATATCGTTGTTAAGCTTTTCTGTAGCTAAAAAAGTTAGACAAATGTGATAAGCATAACATAATATATATTTACCGCGGAAGTGGACAGAAGAAGTCGCTTACTTCCTAATTTGGTTATATTCCATATGTCCACAGACATGCATCACACAATATTGAGGCAAAATATGAAATTTCCACACACCTGTCTTCTTCAGGTACAAAAAGACTATTTAAGTTAAGAGTTTGAAAATGCGGAAACAAAAATTCAATACATACGAGTAATAGTAAGGAATGTAGGAAGTAGCTGTCGTTGAGAAAATTCACACAGTTCATATCGTTTACACCACAATAAAATTGTTAGTGATTTAAGTGAACTATTCATGCATCGATTATCTATTGCATGCGCCCCACGTTTATCGTTTTAAATCCTACAATAATTTTCATGAGTATTAAACATTCACAATCACAAATGTTCATGACAGAGCATGGAGCTAGGAGAAATTATTTTATACTCTTTAGAAAGTTTTAAAAACGCGGTATACCAAAATGATTTAAACTTTTTAAAAATTAATTTCTTTATAGAGTAATTAATGCCTAATATTTAGTTTCCATCCTCGCTGCGAGTTCGTTCTGGATTTATAACGTTAATGTTACTTTCCTTACATTGAGATTACTTTCTTACGACCAAGTCTAAGAGAAATGTTGGAAAGAAGTTTTCTTTGGACTTCCAAACGCATTACATCCCTCACCCTTGTAGATAGGTGGCAATCGACTTTTGAGACGACCTGGCATAACTTGCCGATAAGTCACCCTGCCTCACAGACGCAGCTAGGAACAGGTGGCTCGGTAAGCATATTTTGGAGCCGACTGTACCTAGATTTATTTATTGATGCACTGACTCGTTGCATTCCTGCCAGGGACCATGGGCTGATGAACAAACTGTATAAACAACCTAAATAAGGCTCTTATGACACAATATCTGAACTAGATGATTGTAAAAATTTCAATCTCTCAATTGGAAATGCCAGATGGCACCTACAACAATCAGTGTAGCCAAGGCTCAAAATATAAATAGTGGCCCTCGTAAAGTGATGAAAAGGCATAAACTGCCAAGAAAAAACACTTTCTTTTGATACTAAAATGTGACAAAACCTTAATACACAGATTTTTCACAAACCATCCTTGCCGTGGCTAATATTCAATGTTTATACACAGTTTATATTCTTTCTTTTTTTTTAATTTATTTATTTACATCATGACCAATCTACAGATCGACTAATGATTTTTGTCTGTCTCATACATAAATTACTTCACTTGCAAGAATCTTATTAATAATGAATTATTAATAATACATACCTTTCAAAATGCGGAGGGAAAAGTTGCACCAATTTATTTAACTGTAAGTTATTAATTCAAAATGTATTGATCATTCACGACAAAATCACGCTGAAGCTCTTAGTTGTTTCTAAATGCACACATTTTAAGACCGTATCTCTAATAGTTAAGGAGATCAGTACATCTAAAACTGCAAGTAACTGAGTTTACCCAACACTGGAAAAACAAATGTATTCCTAGAATAACGTACCCTGCACCGTACTACTCATTTTGACAGTTTCACATTTTTGTTGTGTGCTTATGTTAGGGTTAGATGCTGAATCCATACCAATAAAAGCAATAAACTGAATATGCTGACGATTTTCTAGAACCCAGTATCCTATTTAACAGAGTGGATGCCACGCTAAAATGTACATTTTGCGTGTCTGTCCACCCGGAGGCTGCTGCTCAGTCAAGTATCGACTTACAAGGTAGCGTTCAAGTCAATGATGTCCGTGACAACGCCGTTCTGAACACTTGCAATACAAATGACAGTAATGATGCGCATTTATTTTTTGTAAGGTTGGGAATATGAGGCCAAGCCGAAATTATAATCCGAAGATAGATAAATAATTATAGAAAAACCAAAAGGAGATTGGAATTAATATTCAAGGGCAGAAGCATTAAGAGTAAAGCTGAATGTATATTGTAGGCTCAAGAATGAAAGTCCGGCAGATTACGTAAATGATAAAATTACAATTGCTATGCGAGAAAGTCTAGATGGAGCTTGACGGGTTGATCTTTATCTTGTCATGACTTGCTTAAAATTGACCGGCAAAATCATTTCCTTCGCATTGCCCATGCGATCTCGTGATGAACGACCTTCATTAGTTTGACTATGAATTCTGGATGATTAAGGCTTGCCGACTACCTAAAGGCGCAGTCAATCAAGACGCATTTTGTAATCTTCTGTCTTGTGCCTGTGTCGCTCTACAGTTTGTACGCAAGCTTGGCACGTACTCATTATTCGTCGGTCACTAAGACTGACAAAGTTACATGTTATAACATTGCAGTCGATGTTAGAAATTAATATTTCTAATCAGATCTTATCGGCAGTTCTCTACGAAAAGCTTTACATTTGCAAATAAAGTCACATGTTTGTAAATTCCTCGTTTGTTTCCATTCCTGCTAACACTCACGCACACCTTGCAGATTAAGACCTCATGCTGGAGCTAGTTAGGTACGGTGACATCAAACAGTGGGTAGGAAATCTCCTGGCGAGCAGATCCTCCAGATTGTAGTAGCAACGTCTCCAACCAGCAGCGGGAGTGGAATCCGCGCCAACAATTTGCAATACAAATGGCAGTAATGATGCGCATTTTGTTTTTTATAAGGTTGTGAATGTGAGTCCTTGTGCAGTACCTAAATCGAATACATACTGTATCGGCAACCCGCTACTATCCTTTAGCAAGTTCGCCATAGCGAACATGTACACACACGTGCACACAATGCACAAGTAAAACTTCGCAGAGAACGAAAGTCAGTCAGCTCATGAAACAAACAACATATGCAGCTGTGCACTGGAGTGTACAGTTCTGTAACCTGAAAAGACTCCAGCTGTACGCAATGCTGCCGGCTATGGGATAATCTTTAAACAATGTGCTACATATTGTCTTAAACGGCGTACGGTTTTAGAACGCACATGAGCTGAACCAATGCGTGCACACGGTGGTTGCACTGCTGCCAATGTGATGCACCAGAGAGCAGAAGTTACGGGGAGGGAACGAGGAAAGAAACATTTGTCGTGTCACAAATTGTCAGAACGTAAACTTACGCAGCAAAGGATAATGACGATAACATTATAAACTGTAACCTCAATAATAACGTTCTCATTTACACGCACCTCCTCAGATCCCAATTCCTTAAAAAAATGTACACTTTAAAAATAATATTTGTGGCCTTAGAGCGGAGTACTTTATCCTTAGTACCTGCGCCACTGGTACCAGGCTTTGAAAGTGACATTGTTAACACTTCACTAAACACAATGTAAACATGTGAATTTTCTGCCTATTGTCGCAATTACACAAAGCACAATTTGCGTTACGGATTGGTCTTGAACCGAACTAAAGAATTCGCGCGCGACTGCAGTGATCCGTGGTCAGTTAATTTATGAACTAAATATACGCAGTTCCTAACGACACTTCGTAATGTCTTACTCCGTAACAGCGTAATGAAAAGGAATAAAACACACGGGCAATATTGGAAGTTGCATATATAAGCATAAACGCGGGAGTCAGTTGTTTATTGTCGAAGCGATAACTCGAGAGCTATACGTCGTAGAATAATGGTCTTCATACAGGCTGCCTAAAAAATGCTTGCCACACACACCACGGCATATTAGAATGTCGAATTTCCAGTGATAATTTTGGGCGCATGAAGAAGAGAAATCTCTGTTGCTGCTCACGCTTGTGCTGTGCGCTCCGAACTAGGCAACGCTGCACGACTATGATAGGACAGTCGCTCTAGGCGAGCCCCTCGAGCTCCGTCTCATGTGCCTTCTAATACCGTACGCCTTATAGTGCTATTGAGAGTACGGTACAAGACTTTTTTATTTTGAGCTAGAGTAAGTTCTGCTGGCTGAAGTAAATAATGTAACATGGATAAAAGAACAATATTTCACTTATTTTTTTCAATACATGCATACGAATTTATTACGAGCACAGTACGCCCTACAATGTGCAAGGGAAAGACGTCCGGAAAGTGCTGAAGATCAGGCTACAAAATAGAATACTAGACACCGAAATCAGAAGAATGACAGGAATGGGCGAAGCAGCAGTACAACTCAAGTGGAAATGGGGAGGACATGCAACATGGATGAACTTTACAAGACGAGTCCACGCGATTACAGTATGGCTCAACAGACTGTGGAAAAGGAGCAGAGGTCGTCCACGCCAGAAATGGTCAGACGAACTGGTATAAGGAGCTGAACGATGTGCCATTTTAGCCAAGAATCACCAATTATGGAAACAAGTCATCACCATGGACAGCCAACAATTTAGTGCTAAGAACCAAACACTGCTACACTGCTGCACTAAGCTTGGATGAAAAGGAATAAGTAAGTAAGGATTAAATTCTCTCGCGGACTAGTTCACTCTGGGAGTTTACTCTGAGTAACCCTACCTAGAGTAGGACGCCATTGCCCTGAATGGATTAGAAGGTCACACATTAAATTTCTTAAAACGTATATTCTACAGTAGAAACAAATTCCGTAGTATTTCAATGTAGATTAGCGCCGATAAATACTTAAATCGGATGTTGGCGTCAATTTCCAGAAAATGGTTCTGAAGTGGCAATATCTTCCCTTCCTCGAGCTTTTTACCTTCGCTTGCTTCAGTAATGTGATTTCTAAATGTCATTTTGATAGACTGCCAGAAGCTCTTTCTGAACTGGAGAGGAAAGCATCCAATTCTGCAAGCCAAGAGGCGACGAAGAGAAACCCGGAATTTGTAAAATGTCATGTTGGAGATTGCCAGTGATTACGCAGACCTAAAGCGACTTCATTGTGGACCACGCGTTTCCGTTCTCAATCACATGTATAGCTTTCAGAGGAAAACGCACCTTTTAGCGTGGCTCTCCCCTCCCCCGAAAAAAAAAAAATATTATTTACAAGCTCAATGTTAGGGTTTCCTTTTTTCATAACCCTCATACTAATCGCCAACGAAATAGTCATCCGACCAGGTGGCTTAGTACAGCGCAGAAATCACAGATGTATCACAATTCATAAAGGAAAGTGAAGTAGGGTTAAGTACACTATCATGGTGCAAACAATTAATATAATTCCGCAAATGAGCCGTCTGCAAGACATTCGTCAATATACTGTGTTTCGTTTTGGAAATTTTCAGTCCTTTTGCTCTTGGCACTAACACCGTTCCCTCTTTGATTATCAAACTGAACACTATCGAGAAGTGAAGCTACAATAAAATCGCATATCCTATACTCTGAACATGTAACAGACTGATGATCACAATGCAGTGCATAAACCTGAGCAAAGACGCTTCTATGGAACACTTACTTCGAAATGTGTAGTTGGTTCCCCGTAGTTAATATATTTTGGCAATGAAACTAGAGAGT
This sequence comes from Tenodera sinensis, assembly GCA_030765045.1. NCBI lineage: Eukaryota > Metazoa > Arthropoda > Insecta > Mantodea > Mantidae > Tenodera > Tenodera sinensis. The sequence goes on from CM060962.1 coordinate 144,443,663, forward strand.
ACAATCGAAATTTCAGTAGCTCAGCAATAAATGTTCATGGAATGTAGGCGTAAGTCACGAATGAAAACTTCATTTTGCTCAGAAGTCAGGTTTAGCGACCTTAAAGCAACACCAGTTTTGGTATACCACAGATCTACATCATCGTCAGGCAGGATATCATTAGTTATAGGATGCAACATCAAATGGATTTCGAGAATTTGCAAACGAGGAGAATGAACAAAATTATGAGTATCCTGTGAGACACGAAAACCATGATTTTCGTGGGTAAGGGGCACAGCATCCAAATAATTACAAACATTTGGGACATCCCTTAACCAAAGACAACAATTTTAGGCATGGATTTCAGAATCACAGATTTAGGAAAGACAACAGAAATAATTATTTCCCGAAACGCAAGGCAAGAAACGTACACATCAACAGTATGAACATTGACACAGGCTTGAAAAAAGGTTATCGCCATAATCCAGACACTCAGCGCATCAAAGATCGACGAAGCCAAAAATGCAGTAGACATAGATGCAAGTTCTATCTGAAAAGGTACCGGAAGTTCAATGTTGACGAACGGGCCAGTAAAAGGAAATGTTATAAGGAATAAGAAGAATGCTTTAGTTAATATTGTGGTGATTCCTTATCTCTGTGGAGTCACAGAGAGTGATTAGGCAGGTTGGCCAATGGTGGGGGTTAAGTCAAGGTTCAAGGCTGACATCAGCCATATGTGAGTGGACTCTCTTTTTCTGTGCCAACCCTCCTAAAGAAAAGAATGCGGGCTACATCTCTCCGGGCACATGTTGAGCATTCAAGTATTTGATATGTAAATTGTTCCAATAATTGTAACTCCATCTGTTTAGTAATCTAAATTAAATGTTCTGTTATTGTTTGGTAGAATACGGTTGAGATTGATTTAATAATGGAATGTAACCCTTCCTAGTTCCCCCGGTACCTCTGAGTTTACTGCCCCTAGTCTAGCCTAATTAAATAGGGTTACGACAATATAGATACACATAGACAGCATCTATCACGAGTGTACAATTATGCATATATTTTTACCATTTGCTAATAACTAGAAGTAAAGTTAGCAGTGATGCTATCTTCAAATACGCAGGTTCCTGATTTGCAACTAATATTTTTGTCATGCTTGACGTTATCATTAAATTCGTAAAAATTTACAATGTGAGAAATATAAAAAATAACACAAGCTTGGATAAAATGTTAAACGATTATATACCTAAATATGAAAAAAACGGATGTTATATTATCTGATAATACAATAGTATGCCTATATCAGTAAACTCTTCGTTAAACCTTGCAAAAAACAACATTAAACCAGCTAAATAATTTTATTGTATTAACGATTACACCACCAAGAGGTTGAAGGAACGGAAAATTATGACTTGTACATGTGACATATAGGCTAAACAGTTTAAGAGGAGCTCGCGTTAAGGCAAGAATAACTAAAGAAAAAGCCTTCTTCCATTTCTTTCGAAAACTCCGGCGCCAAGATATGGGTATTCCTGTGGATCGCATTGTAGAAGAAGCCTCAAGAAGGCGGAGGCAGCTGAACCTAGGGGGAAAAGAGAAAATAAATAGTTACGCAAAAGGAATGAGAAAAGAAAGTAGACAAACTGTTCACAATTTAATTTATTGGAAGAAAGAGTGTTAAAAAGAACTGAGAGAACTTCAGTTATTTTAATACTGATATTGCTACAGCTCGATTTAAAGACAACATAAAGGAGGTGCTTAAAAGCACGGTATTTTATTATTTGAAATCTAGTGTGACATTTACGTGCTCGTGCATTCATTCCTATGCCCTGAGATACGCCAGAACAGAATAAACACCCGATGGCTGGCCGAGCAACCGGAAAGTGAATGGTGAGAGATAGAGGACGCTAGATAATAGGTTTCAAAACGTGGGACTAGCCAAACTCGCCCGCTGCACTGCCGTTTGTCAAGCTGCTGCTTATAACCATTTTAGTTTCGTTTGCGTCATGCGGACCAAACCATAGGCGCGGATCCAGTTATTGGGAAAATCCGTGAGTAAGCTACATGACTTCAGAAAGGCAACGATCTACGGTTTTCTGAGTTACTCTCTCGCTTTACACACTATAATCTTGAAACATCACCTCAGTTTACGCAAAGTCAGGACTTTTTCTTTGCGATGGTGACAGAAGTGGGCTGCTTTCACTTAAGTTATGCAAATGAAGAGAAGAGGGCAAAGCAGTGGCATCTCTCCAGTGATGGCCAACTTTGTGCAGCCTTCAAAACCAGGGTAAAAATTAAGTATTTAAAATCCAGATGACAAACAAATTAAAACTTCATTCATTCCCAAATTATTCTCAATTCACCAATTTCTGAAATTATGATGTTATTTAGTTTAAAATGTGTATATATGTTTATAATACTACCAATAATTCACGGAGGGGCCACGAGAATGTGAATTTGCTAAAATTTCAAAAATATTAACAATCTTACATAAAAAATGTTATAAGCCTCATACAAATACTGATGGAACTTCGCAACATAAAAACTAAAGCGGAGTAATAAATCAACTTCTTTTTCCATCTTAAAATAATAAGAAGGGTAATTAGATTTTAAACCGTAGAATTGCTTAATGAGCTTGTTTTCCTTTCTGGACGTTTTGAATAAAAATTTGCAAAGGCTCCTGTAAAGTGCTGCCATACCAGTAGCATTTCAGAAAAATGACTAGAATTGTGCACTAGCATGTAAAAATCAAGCCTGAACTTTGTTTTCATTTAAATTGGGTCCAACTAATGCACAAGCAATATTTTATTTACCTCTTGAAAATTAAATTATGGAGCAAAAAGCAAAATAAGATAAGGTATTAGTTTGTATGCCCACTCACTCAACCTTTCCATATCGTTTATACGCCTTTAAAATATTAATAAAAATATTATTCTTTTTAAACCGGGTAAAGAGATAGCGGTGATGGCAAACTATCCCTCCATCACCACCCTTCCTAGCATCTCCGAACGCTGGCCGCCCGACCTATAACGGGAAGAGCGGAACGAGTTGAAGGCGTGAGCTGCGCGGACCAAAATATTGCAGTTTTAGTTACCTTCACAAGCTATATAGACACGAAGAAGGGAGCAGCATTTTCGTTAGAACCCGCAGATGGCTTTCCCCTCCATCAACTTCCAAGTGCAACAATTTGATCTCAAGATACCGGTTCACAAGTTTAATTGATAAATACGGTCAGCTGAGAGAGGAGGTCTCATTAACAAACCGTTCAAAGAATAATGAAGGAATGCGTACCTCAGTTGATCTAGGTAGATATTATAGTGATTAAACTGGGCTGAATCTAATGCCCCACCTTCATTGTTCTCGCCAGTGATGTATAAGTGATGCTGGAATACACAAAAACTGTTTCACTACCTTTTATAAATATGGAAATTTCTGTGTATGAGTTTTCCCACCATTCCAATAGATTTTCTATATTCACTGAACCGCAACTTTGCTTTAAGTATTTGAGCACTACATCATCAGTCTCACTTTTTCTTTTCACTGTCCTCATCTTCAAAGCACGTAAAATCCATTACTTTGTGCCTTTTGACAGGTGCATGAGAACCGGTGTGTTTATCATCAGTTGGTATAGTCTGTTTTGGAAAGGATGGTTCTTGGGATGACAAAGTCTGTCCTTCAGCTTTCAGCTTATGTATTAAGGAGTACACTTCCGTCGTTATATCTTCTTTCTCCGAGTGTTGAAGCATTCTCAACTGACGGAAATTAGACCGCAGAAAACAAGCAATTTTATGGAAACTGTTAACAACAAACTTATCTTCAAGCAGATTTGATGTAGTGTATTTCAACTGCAGTGCATCATCTGTATCAGTGGTGCCATTGTGTGTAAGGTGTCTCAATAAACTGCACCGTAGTGGCAAAACAAGTGGCAATGTGGGATACGTGTCGGCCTCTAGCTGGAGAGAAGCTTCCTTTAGTGTTTCTAGAAGGTGTATAAGCATTTTCAGTGTATCTTGTTGAACATGTGACATTCTTTCTTCCTCTTGTCGCTCTATTAGAATATTTTCAATATCATTGTAATTTGCATCAAATGACTTGTATATGTCAACCCTAGTGTACCATCTAGTTTCAGTTTCTTGATGAAGGGCAGTTTTCAAATGCTGTGAAAGTCCTGTGTGTTTCATGTCTCTCACCACCTCCTTAATCTGGTTTGTCAATATTTCTACATGTGAAAGTCGTTGCTCCAAATGATCTTTTTAATGTATTTCTCTGTACGACATTCAGCAGATGAGAAGAACCGTTTAATCTGGTGCAGTTCTGAAGGGCACTCACTATGTTACTACCCTGGTACGTCACAAAGACAAATCGAGACAAACAGCCTTGTCCCAACCCCAGCGACGTTAATTTTTGTTGAGTTCTAATCTTATGTTTGTTGCTATTTTGCAATCATGCTGAAATTCCACTGTAAAAAGCACTGAACTACACAAGTCCAATTTGCGTCAACAAAATGAACAGTGAGAGTTACATATATATGAAAGTGCACATATCTGTTGTGGCGGCACATTCACTTCTATCCACCACCATTTGCACTGTGGGAATGAGTGATTTTCGCAACATTTCAGCTTCCTTCACTGCGCTGCGGGATACCGTAGTAGCATGGGGCAGCAAGTCTTTCGCATTCACACTAACATATTTAGCAGCAATCTTAATCAAAATCTGAGAGTACTCCAGGAATCCTGCACCTTTTACAACATCAAAAGTTCTTAAGCCTTTGTAACAAAGAGAAACACATTCTTTAGTTACTTCATCTTTAGATGTTTGAGGAAGCCGTGACTGAGACTGTATAAAAAGTTCTGAATTTTATTTTGTCCCGTGGAAGTTTTACACGTCGTCGATTTAAATGAGAACTTCCTGTTTTTGGAGCAGAGTAGCTTAAGATAGTATGACACTTACTACACTGAACTGCACCAGTTTTTTCGTGACTGTCACATTCTTACATTTCTCGAAACTTCTTCCAAATGTCGCTTTTACCAAGTGTATTTTCCACTAAGAGATACTCCCCTCGTTGCAATCTAGCCCTGATTTCTTCAGTGCTCATTTTGTTGATGTGTACTGGTTAATTACCGGCGGAATAACTTGTGTATTGGTATATGCACGTGTGCAGGATCGGATAAAATGAGAAATAAATATAGTTGCAAACTCTTCTCATTCTGTGCTTTGACTAGCATCAGTAGCAGCATTTGAAAAGTGTCAGCAGAATAACCATTTAGAATTTCTAATAAATAAATGCTGCGATAGTTGTCCTATTCCCGGCATTTCAACATCGATGACCAAGAAATGTGATAAATTATTTTTTGCCTCCTAAGGGAATGCACCACAAAAACTTTAGTACAAATCTCGTAAAAATTTACATTTGTATTCCACGGGTTTAGAAATACTAGGGATCATAAATTAAACATGTGTTTTGAGTTTTTATATTACAAACACCTAGAGCTACATAATGCACCCTAAAAATACAGAATAACAATGTTTTTCATTTTGAAATTTAAGGTTTTCGAAAAAATTTTTCATCATATTCGCAACACACAATTAAATCTGTGATACACATTTTTTTCTTACGAGTGGTTTTGAGTTATTAAAAAAGACATGACTTATAAAATTTAAAACAATACATTTTAAGCGACAGAATTTAAAAATTACTGTCTTTTGAACCAAGGCTAGTGAAGCAAATTTGTATAACAGATTTGTGCATTATAATCAGATAAATAAACTAGAATCTTAAAAAACGGCAATTTTTTACAATTTCATCGTGTGGAGCATTTGGCATAACACAATAAAATCCAGATTCACCATTTTATAACTCGGAAACTAAAGGATATATTACACTAAAATTCAAAACCTTCTAATGCTGATATAAGCTAACTTGGCTGGAAACTTTAGAAAATGCATTTTCAGTCGTGTATTCCCTTAATTTTCAAGCCCGAGCCCGACAAACATTTTTCCAATTAGGCCCGAAACCGCCCCAAGTGCCGGGCCTAGGCCCAAAACCGTGCAGACTTCTATTGTATATGGAATCCTTCCCTTTACCCTTTGTAATTTTAACTCTGTATAACGCCTACTATGACAAAGAACGGATGAAAAATTCCCCATACACATGCAAAAAGTGAAACATCGGTGGTACTCTCCACCCTCAACAATCTTCCTAGTTCTGGAGTGAGTGAGTAGTGGGGTTTACGGGCCCGTCGACAACTAGGTCATTAGGGCCCTCCTAGTTCTGGAAATGCTGCATATCGTATACCTACGTAACCTTTGGCGGCGGAAGAATCCTCGGTCGGAATAATTAAATAATCTGTAGATGATTATAATAGGTTACGTTTTAAACCTTTGCACCTTCTTTTTGGTCCCATAGCTATTTAGTTACATAAAAGGTACATCATGTTTAGATAATGCCAAAACTCTTAAAACATACTATATATATGTATATAGCCCCAGGTCACCAAAGTTAACCACCTTAGAAAAGACATAGTCTACAAGCATTGAGAAAAATAATCTTCTCAGTTAATATACCTAATACACTGTTTCACTGTTTCTAGTGCTACCAGTCTTCTCTCTACATAAAATTATTTAGTCTACCCTGCTAACGAACTTGATAACAGCACGAGTACAAAGGAAATTATGCAAAACATTCCTACATGAGGGTTATTACAAGACTTTGGCATCCCAAAACTTCAGTGCATACATCTATAGAAATTAGAATAAAGCTTACTCAGAGGTTTTGACAGTGTCTCGTTAGATCCACATCTGCAGTATTTCATATGTGGCAATTAAATACACAAATGTAAAACAGGATCGATTGTAGCTGCCTAAACTCTTTTTGTTCAGTGAAGTGTTTCATCATGGTCATTTATTCCTTGCAATAGAATGTATCCGGCTTTTGTTCTTTTACTCCGCGGAGTACAGTAACTATTTGTATTCTGTAGAATAACAACAACAACAATTTTTTCTATGTCATGACATTCTCAACGAAAACTCAAAGCCTTCTTTGCAAGCATGTTCCTTTATAACTCCAATGTGTTCGTACTCAAGTACAAGGGTTTTGTAAATCCTTCTTAATATTTTAGTAATTTATGAAATGAAATTAGGTGTTTTGTAGCATTATGTCCGTGAAAACGAATAGGGCTTTTCAAAGGTGAAAAGAATTATCAAACACGGTTCATTCGTGAGTGTTCAGTGAATTCAGTGGACAGTGTCGCGTACAGTTCATTTGTGAACTGGGAATCAGTGGACCACTTGTGTTTTGCTGTGAGTGTGTGCAACATTTTCTTAAGTGTAACGTTAGCGCTAGGCTGTTTTGTTGTGAGTGTGCGCAACAGTTTCTTAAGGGTAACGTTAGCGCTAGGCTGTTTTGTTGTGAGTGTGCGCAACAGTTTCTTAAGCGTAACGTTAGCGCTAGGCTGTTTTGTTGTGAGTGTGCGCAACAGTTTCTTAAGCGTAACGTTAGCGCTAGGCTGTTTTGTTGTGAGTGTGCGCAACAGTTCCTTAAGCGTAACGTTAGCGCTAGGCTGTTTTGTTGTGAGTGTGCGCAACAGTTCCTTAAGCGTAACGTTAGCGCTAGGCTGTTTTGTTGTGAGTGTGCGCAACAGTTTCTTAAGCGTAACGTTAGCGCTAGGCTGTTTTGTTGTGAGTGTGCGCAACAGTTTCGTAACTGTACGGTTAACGCGAGGCCAACCGCTTAAGAGACCAATATAGTGAGATTAGCAGTAAATGGTATTCTCATTTGTTACAATATTTGACGGAGTAGTTAACCTCTCTTCATCCGAAAGGAATTAAATTTTTGTGTACTTATTTACATGTTCGTCTATAAGACGTTAACCTACTCTAGAATTCCCATTTATTGCTAGCTTCATGATTTTGACTATTACAATAGATCGTTGCGACATAACCTATAATTACCGTACGTTCGTCACAGAAAACAGCGCATGGGCACACAAAAAAACCAGATACCAGGCTGGAGTTGGTCCCAATTGTACAGAAGTAAAAGTACGAGATACTTTTCATTTTCCAAGTTCGGCACAGTTACATTGAAACAAATTAGCATCGCTCTTTTGTGTTTTGCGTTTCAGAGCACGCAAAAACAGCTTTCAAAAAAGGTGCATAATGCAATTCGGAAATAATTATTCAACTTATAAACTAAGACATACAACAAAAGACTAGAATATACAGCAAAAAATACGGGGATAATCTAAAGAATAGATAGAGGATTGTAAATATAGCTTAAGAACAACATTCATTGCACCGGACAGATGATAAAACCAATTGTAATGATCTATTCCAATCAAGGTGAAGATACACATATCCATTTTTTTTCTAGCTGTTTTACCCGACAGATGAAAAATTTTCCGCTAAGTGGCCTAAAGATAGGTTGAACGAATTGACTTGTATTACAAACATTTTAGAGGTAACATAACACTTGTGTTACCGTATTGCATTTTTGAGAGTATCACTCAAATGTACTTGTTAGTGATGTAAGCTCGATGTCAACAAACGCAAAGTTGCCAGCCTGGATGCTAGGAACTGCGTATTCACGTCTTCCTTGAATTATTCATTCCCTAGATGACAAGAATGAAGCCTGAACTGTCTATTAAAACTGTTACAATAGAAACTCCCTTTACTGCCTTGAAAATACCTTATGTACATTTGCTAAAAGCAATGTCATATAATTATTTAGTATCAATAATACTGCAATAGTTATATCGGGTTGCAAGAAAACTGCCATGTATGTAGCTACTCCCTTCTTTAGTTAATGGCTGCATAAACCAGTGAAGTTTCTTAACTTCAGGGAGTTGCAAGAAAGACATTAGATAATTCGTTTGCTACTCCCGTCTTCAAGAGCATAAGATGTAGTACCACAGAGCCGGTGTAATCGGTTACATAGTTATCTTAATCACATGTATGATGTCGCCGCAACAAACAATTGCCACGCGTTCACGATTGCACTCCCAATTTTGTTGATAAAGTCGTTTCGTGTTTTCTGCAAGCCACAATGTAGAACAAAAGGAATAGAAGTAAACTTTTCTCTTAAAGGAACACCATACTGTCAGCATTAAATTCCAGAAAATACGAACAGTGCAAACTAAGGTCACGGAAACAGTTACATATTGAAGTAAGAAAGTTGGCAACGTGGAACTATGTATATCCTCAGAATGTACACTGCTTGGACTTCAATCGAAAAGTAATTAATTAGTAGAAAATTGACCAGTCCTGTTTCTGAACATTTCACCAGGCCTTTGAATTTTCGTGTAATGTAGCTTGTAGCACCGGTTACACTGGAGAAATTACTAATCATAGAACCCTTGTCTCACAGTTCATAAATAATTGCCTTGACCTTGTAAGCAAGAGCTGATTCTGTGCCAACATGGACATTGCACCTACTTCATGCAGTCAGTTTTTAGTGTGCATTTCTACCACGTCCAAGATATCCATGAATGTTTGTTTGGAGCACCTAAATCTATACTTTGTTCAGTCTTTTGAGACAGTGAGAGAGGCAGGTAGACAGCAGGTTGCTCGTGACGTAGGTCACTTACATGTGCTGGCACTCTGCGATAGCAAAATGCGCTGTTGCAACATTTGCATCTCTTTCGTACTTTTGCTGCATTTTTTACATGTGTATTTCTTATTTATATACTTAACTGCCATTGCTTCAAAGGCTTATTATCACGTTGGGACGATAATTGTATTTAATGTAAAAATCTGGGGTACATAATCATATTTACTTGGACTACATTACTTTTATTCCTTTATTAATTACATAAATTATATATATATATATATATATATATATATATATATATATATATATATATATATATATATATATATATAAACACAGTTGCCACTACATAGGACCCCCACAAAAAGAACGCAAGAAGGAAATACAAGCGGAAAAATGAAACATTATTTGCATTAACATAGATATGTACTTGGCATTTACTCAATCTTAGTATCCTATAAGTTCGTTTTCTTCTTCTTCTTCTTCTTCTTCTTCTTCTTCTTCATCATCATCATCATCCCAGGCGGCACCGTGACCGAGCGGTTAGCGCGCTCGCCTACCCCCTAGGCGGCCCGGGTTCGATCCCAGGGACCCGCATGTGTATTCGTGGTGGACGAAGCGGCGTCAGGGCGGGTTTTCTCCGGGTGCTCCGGTTTCCCCCGCCATCTCATTCCACCGGTGCTCCATCTTCATTCCATGTATCATCAGTGTCACCGCCTGCGGTGCCGTAGTAGTAAAAGCGGGCGTTAAACACTACAACACACATCATCATCATCATCCCCCGAAGACAACGGAGAGGCGGCCGCGCCGTAGTGGGCGAAACGGCGCTGGGGCGGGTTTCCCCCGCCATTCCAATCCGCCGGTGCTCCATCTTCATTCCGGGCAGCGACGTTTTGTTGAGAGGCGCCCGGCCGTGCACCGGTTTCAAGGAGAGGTTTGGGTACACCGTACCTTGAGTCACAGTATTCGCCACACGGAGTTCACGCAGACACAATGCCAAAGGAAAGGTTACAAACGTCCACAGGTTTACAAAAGTATATAGTTGAGTATGGGGAACATCTTTTCTTTATTGTAAACCTTGCAATAAAACAATTGCTCATAGTAAACCGAGTAATGTGCTACGACATGTCATAAGCATTGTGTTGCAAAATGTGAGAATCCATCGCTACAACAAGATGTACTTCCATCAAATAAAACATTTAACGAAGAGCTATGCGCGGCACTTATTTCTGCCGATATTCCTTTGCATAAACTACAGAATACAAAGTTGCGTGCATTTTTAGAAAAGTACACTGGCAAACCAATTCCGCATCCTACGACCTTACGTAAGTACTATGTACCAAAAAGGTTATGATAAGTGCATTGATGGTATAAGAATGAAGCTAAATAACCGCAGCATATGGGTTTCAATGGATGAAACAACGGATACCGTTGGACAATTTGTGGTCAATGTGGTTGTTGGAGAACTGGACGCAGAAGGCCCCATTGGACCGTATCTTCTAACAAGTGATGTAGTCAGTGCTGCAAATTATTCTATTATAAGTGCAGTGTTTGACAATGCCATGAAAATACTATGGCCATCAGGTGTGCAACACGATAAAGTACGACTATTTGTTACCGATGCAGCTACCTACATGGTAAAGGTAGGAACCCATTTGCAAGTCACTTACAAAAACGTAATACATGTCACGTGCCTTGCTCACGCCTGCCACAGACTAGCAGAAGAGGTACGATCTCAATTTCCTGCCGCTGATAAGCTTATAGGGACTGTCAAGAAGGTATTTGTAAAATCGCCTTCGCGTGTGGCAATATTTCGAGATCTTTATCCAGGAGTTACTCTTCCTCCCGCGCCAGTTCTAACACGATGGGGAACATGGCTGGAAGCATGCGAATACTATTCTACGAATTTCGATGCCGTTAAATACGTGGTGCAGGAGTTTGATATTAACGCTGCAACCGCAATAAAAACAGCCCGAATCCTCTTACGTGACCCTGATATTAAAGGTCAGTTGACATACATTTCCTCGAATTTTGAATTATTACCTCTGCAATTCAAGCTTTAGAAAGGTCTGGTGAAGAACTGGTAAAACAAATAACCGAGATGAACCAAGTTAGCGACAAGCTGAATTCTATGGAGGACAGCGTGGGAAAAAGAATAGCTGCGAAACTGCAAACTCTTTTACAGAAAAACAAAGGATACCATACACTGCGTAAAATTGTCAACGTAATTTTATTGAAGACGAAAGCAGTGCTTCAAAATGCCCAGAAATTAGACAGAAAATGTGTAACAGATTTTACATATGCACCTGTGGTTTCAGCAGATGTGGAACGCAGCTTTTCTGCCTGTAAGTCAGTATGGTCGGATAGGAGACAGTAATTGTCATTCTAAAACCTGAAGATGTGGGTTGTAATTCATTGCAACAAACATCCATAGCAATTAATCCATGTGCAAATTGTGAATTAACGTTTGCATTAAGTATTTAATAAAGACGTTTCAGTTATATAAGTTAGCAGAAATGCTATAAACAGTACTGCAGAAATAAAGTACATGTGCATAAGTCATGCGTAATTCTCCCTGTATAGTCATTTGGACACCACCATGCCGCGTCAGTGTCCACCAACCCTTATCGCTACAACCTGGCCCTTCCTATTTTATACGATATCCGCACATTCCGGCACCGATGTCGCTGACATAATTATCAGTGTCACCGCCGCCGGTGCCGAAGTAGTAAAAGCGGGCGTTAAACACTACAAAACAATTCACAACCGGTTTTGTTTTTATAGCATTTCGTCTTTGCTGAGATTGTATAGTTATGAATATTTAGTTTAGTGGTTCTTATTACTGGGCATCTGGGAAGGCCAATTGCAGCCACAGTATGTGCAATCGACGAGTCGCACTTGCCGTCCGCTCCTTTAAAGTAATCGTCCACATTTTGAATAATGTGTTCCGTCTGCTTATGTACTGGTTTTCCACGTCCTATAGACGAGGCTTTGTAAGTGGCAGATACATTATTTGTTTCCCACGGCCGCCATATATTTATACAGGTTTAAGAGCTTTGTGCAAGCTCTGTTGCGCGCCACTACTCGTGTCTGAAAGACTGCATAAACCTTGCAACTCTGCCTGGGTTGTTTTGGTTTTTATACACGCGCCGGCCACGCGATGTCCTTATCTGCCCCTTCCACTGTCTCAAGAGACTCTGAACAAACTATAACTTTAAATTCTATGTTATATTCCTTAAAGGGGCTGAACGTGTATTTAAAATTCCCCACTGTTGGTAGAAATGCAGGTTAAGATTTCGTATTTTGCTAAAACACATCACATCGCGAACATGTAGCATTACATTGCACCCATTTATTGCACAACTTGCAGTAATACACGTAACTGACAATAATTCACCCTCAGGATATGGTAGTTACACTTACCTACGTATGTAGTTATATGTACGTATATACTTGAAATAAAGCAGTAAAGCCGTCTAAATTGAAAGTCGCGGTCAACGCTCAATATCGCTTATTGCGAATATGTAGAATTATATTGGTGCATTCCTTTATTGCTGAGCTTGTAGTCATGCCTAATAAACTAGTGTTCCAAGTTTCATATAAGGAACAATTTTTAATCCGCAGAAATCAATACGCTTATCTGCAACAAATACTGCAACATTTGACAACAGAATAATGAGTTAATATTGTTTGATTGCCAACTTCCACTACTTCCCCTGAAAAAATGTCTCCCGACGCCCGTGCTTGTAGTAATGCAAGTGTAAATGACCATAATTCATCCGCATATGGTGGTTACAGTTATATGTGTATGCTTGAAAAAGTTAAATCGCTTAGAAGGGGCATGGGTGGCTCCGATGACTTTAATGAGGCAGCATTATGTTTTTAAACCACTATTTATTAACTCAGGATAACTTTACGCCTACGCAGGATCCATCAAAATATGCTGGCAGCTATGACAGTGGACTCGCGTCAACAATATGAATTAGCGAGTCGCGTACACGAGGAGACAGCGGATAGAGGAAACTCCTACGTTTATCGCATTGGTTACGGTAGCTCGTCGAAATTGGGAACATGCATCAGTACTAAACATACTGATAAAGAGTATTTTGTGTTTTCAGCACATACGCAATCGTAAATGGAATGCACTCAGATCCAACATAACCCCTCTGTCAGACGAAGATTTTATAATGAACATTATAGGAATACAACACTTCCGGCATAAAACTATAATTCTATACACACCAATCGACAATAATGCAAACAGCCATAGTGTTTATTTACTTGTATCTGAGGATGTCATAATATGGAGAGAGAGAGAGAGGGGGGGGGGGGGGAGGAAACCATACGTTGAAGACGATGACAGCCATTCGCTGTTTATAGGTGCGAGATTCGATTTCTAAGTGCGTTCTTGCAACCCAGCATTAGTGTTGTTTACCGTATTTTAAGTAACAATATGTTATATTTAATTAAATACTAAAGATTTACCCAGACTGAAATAAACATTTAAAGGAAGTTTTTTTCTCTCTAAATAGTGGTATTTAAGTTGGCAAATGCCTCAAGCAAGATTACTTACCAGTTAATGATAACTGAAAAATAGACATAGATTTGTAACTGTTTCAACCCAGTTTTAAATGAATAAACTTGCTGTGCCTTTCCAAAATCTACGCTACTGATTTAGCTATCCATCATTTGCTTGCAGCATGAATATAAGACATCTTCGAACCCAGGCACTGACAAGGGTAAGCCAATGGTTGAGTCACCAGCGTTGACGATGGTGTACAGCGTACCCACAAGGCTTTAACCAACTAGTATTTATTCATATAGAGGTCGTTATATCATATGATAACCCTCTGCCAATCTTTCCTCTTCCGGCCTCATCTAGCGGGACTTCAGACCGGCCTTGCTGTATTATGTCTAGTCACATTTTCTTCGCCAGCTCATGGTCCCTGTCAGAAATGGAGCAAGTGAGTACGTCAGTAAACAATTCCAGGTAAACACGATATCTGAAGTTGCACTCCTGCTTCTGGTAGTGCTTGCGATAGTAGTACCAACCTTGGAATGTGTATTCACGCTAGATCAAAGCAATGAGGTCACTCAAGATAGCGAAACTTCAATGTTATTTTTAGTTTATGCAACATATCTAGCTTATAAAACGCAAACGATATTTTCAACTACTCTGTCTTTCTCCTACTGATCATTTTCTACCTTTTCTATGTGTTTTCAAAGACCCTGCCAGCCGGTTTCGGTCACAAATGATATACTCTCGAGCGTTATATCGCGCTATTCCTGTAAGGACAAGTCACTTGTTACATTTCTCTATTTGTTTTACCTTGGCCCATGTTAGCTGCATGGGACTGAAATCCCACATCTATGGGGATAAGCAAACGAAAGTGTGGCCAAATGAAACCCACAATATGTTAGCTTTAGAAACCTCCTAAGGCTTGTTTGTTTCAATCATCCTGTAAAGACCTGTTTTACACATGGAACTGTCACTCTGAATCCCTTTGCTCTGCAACCATAATATCATAGCCGATTTCACGCCATTCCTAGCCGGGGATTTATATACCTCTACAGTAATTTTTTTTTTCCTTTACTTCCAAGATAACGCTAGTGACTCGTCCAATTTTTAACTAAAATTAAGAGTAGTACTAGGTTCTTATCTACCTTTTATGGTTTCTCATTTTTTTTTAAATCCGATGAGAAAATGAAATGGACTTTTCGACAACTTCGGGAAGATTCAAAATATGCATATTTTTGTGATGCAAACATTAAAATGTTTAAAGCTGTCTTTTGTTTTTCTCGTAAAGGCTTATTGACAAAGGGAATTTGCTCTAAAAATCTTCCGCTTACATCCCTAAAATGTACATAATTTAAGAACGTCTTTTGGCATTTATGAGAATCGTTTTAATTATGTTGTTCTCACAGATAGAACACACAAAATCATGGGTTTAATATCTAAAACGGCATTTTGCCAGGAAGTCATAAAACATGTATTTCTATTAAAATTATGATATCAAATTTTTGGGTCAAATGCAGTGCCGCTTCTACATCAGTGAATGAAATTTTAGAGCTTAAAATGAATATTTTAGTTAAGATGGGAGCAGTTAATCAGCCATTACATAAAATGATGTAAAATTTTACTGGGTGACTCTTTTAAGTACATGAATTATAATTCCGGTTATAAATTCAAATTGACAGAAGGTTTTCTAAATTTGTAATTATTAGAGCAGGAAATTAAATAAGTAAATACATAAAAATACATGTAATTAGTGTCCAAATGAGATAGTATTCCCCTGCATCACTGTATAGTTTTTGTGTGTGTACGAGACCACACTGAGGACTTTATGTTGTGTGCGACGACGTTTATAAGAAACCTGCTGGGTGTTTCGATACACCATTGAAGTTACAAACCTAGAGCCCACCAATGTGCTGATGAGTGGGGGAGGGGGGGGGGGGGAGGCTGCGTTTGTGGTGGTAATACATTCAGCGCTGCTTATGTCTTGTTTCGCATCTGTTTGCTGCACACCATACGTACTGCTGTGAATTGTGATTTGTATGCTCCTAAGTGATTAACATACTCCCATGCGGGTAAAAGAGAAAACGCTCTTCCAGGCCTCGAAAAAACTCTTGTCATTTATAAGGTTTACCTTTGGGAAAATATCACCTCAGCGGAGACCAAATCACGACATCAAGTTCACCATCACTTACCTGCAAAAAAGAATAAAAAACAGTTACTCATTTGCTATGCACGAGGTTTTATTGCAGTAACCAAAGTTGGGAGGGCAGCTGCTACACTAATGCATCTGCAATTCAACACATAAAGAAAAGCTGAACGAGAGCAATATATGTAAATAACAAATTCGTACGGGTTTAATGAAGTGACACTTGTGGCTTTGTGTAGATGTAGGTAATTAGGACCAGCAAAAACCGTGCATAGCCTTAATGAACCAGCAACACACCTAATGTGGAGTACATGTACAACACTCAACAAAAGAGGTGGAGGAAAAATACGGCAAAGAAAGGACGAGCGAGAGCAAGAGGAAACAGGGTGTACACTGAAAATACAAAAGATTATGTAAAGACGAAAAAAAAGTGTTGCATTTGGAAAACGGAGCACTTGAAGCCTAGTGTGAAATCATGAAAGAAATGAGAAAAATGAACAAGAAAGGAATAGAACAAAGAAAATAATACAGAAAAGCAATGTAAGAAAACAACTACAGACAGTAAGAAACAGGAAAATGAAATAAGGGGTAGAAAGAGAAGGCAGGAATGGACAAATGAAAATACATTTGCCAAGACATATTCGAAGCATACTAGATAAGAAAAGCAAATTTGTGACAAAGTACTGAAGCAGGAGAAAACAAAGGAAGATAAGATAGTTTGAGAACACGGTAAAAGATTTAAGAAAACACTTTTAGCGAAATGAAGTTATAATTGACTGAGTAATTTCTCATTTGTAAAATAAGTTTTTTTCCCCTCCATTACCATTTTATTATCATTCTGTGAACTCTTCTTATACAAACATCATAAATACGATAAATCTATGCACTACACGTTCTACTTTGGATAACTCAAGCTTTATGTGTGCAAAATCGGGGACACCACCTGTTAAGACAATTGAACATACAAGGTAAATCACTCACTTTTTTCGTCTCTCACAGCGCTTTAAACGTTTCTGAGGCATCACTAAAGTCAATTATAAATTAAATCACGTCAGAGAGGTATCCAATATGCCAAAAAAGACTGCCTGACCTGTTTTAATGGATATGCAATAACTTTCACATTCACTGATAGGACGGTATTATACACTCGAAACTCATTGTTAAATACTATTACTTTATATTTAGTCTACAAACCGTTATAAAAGGTAAAAGCTCCTTTATTGCACTATTATGGTTATTCAAATTTCAGTATTTTACAATTATCAGCCAAATTTGAACTAAACCTTGGGACATTAGCATTCTCAAATTGACAGCGTTTCGCTTTTCATATTTTAACAAACCTACAAACTACTCGTATGTATCCCTTTTCCTGTCACAGCTAGCAACTCCGAAGTTACTACCACCGCCACCACTACTAATACTAACAAGTAGCAGCGGTGGCGGTGGCGGCAGCGGCAGCAAAATCATAATTGTATGTTTTCTTTTCTTCATTACATAATTCTAGGTTATGTTGAACAGTGTTATTTAGGCAATGCTCTAGCCTTAGAATTTAGATAAATAAATCGTAGCAGGAGCACGCCTCATTTTACTGGAGAAGTAGCCATATATTTTCACTGGTGACGCTGTAAAACGTATTTGTTTATAAATGTATAATGTTTACCTCAATGTAATTTATTTTGTAACCTATCACTTTGTATAAAGACAGTTTGCTCCATATTTATTTTACATACTACTTTGGTGTCATTATTTGCACATGAAGTTCTATACTTCACTCTTGTTTTATACAGGGTGGAATGGAAGTCATTACATGAATTTAAACCAGTGATAGATCTCGGTATTTGGAACACACTTTGTATCTTACGTTTCTGTCTCTGACCATTTTCTACGGAGATATTTTAGTTTTCTCGAAAACAAGCTGGCAACAATGCAGATTCTGTGGGTGTCACTTTCTCTACCTCAGTACATAAACAAACACAGCAACGGTGTTTCTTGAGAACACAAATGCCCTCCCTGCCTTGTCCTTCTGTGTTTACTGTGCAAGTGTAGGCCAATCACAAGCGTTAGCTCCCAAAACATTAAAGCGAAAGTGCCAGACCTGTTTACATCCTCAAACCAGCTCAATTTCCTGACCAACCTCAACGCAACGTTGTCGACTTACTACACGTGTAGCTGCCTGGAGTACTCCTTCACATCTTTTAAGTGATTAATTATTTCGAAACCCTGTGTGGTGCCGCATAATTACTACGGAAGCCAGGTCAGAAATAAGTTACTCTACGCATCTTACAACCAACAAGCTGTTATCTTCGTACATTCCTCTGGAATTACGCATCCAAGTTGGATGAAAAACCACTTATGTTTTTCGAAATCGGCTGATCAAAGAACAAAATGTCATTAGACTTTTTTGTTTGTAATGCTTCTATGAAGCACATATTAGAACGAATGTAATGACTTCCCTTCCACTCTGTATATCATTACTGCACAAAGTGTGGCACATTTAACGAAATATGTTTAATGAAATTCGATACAAGAAGAGTTACTGAATAATCATGTATACAGAAAAACAGGTAATTTTAAACGCTGGGTGATCTTACGTCTCAAATTGTGAATCAGTGTTCCCGCAGCTGTCACCTGGGACGGACGTGTGTTGGTTGTCGCTGCGCGTGTTTATCAAGTGTTGTTTACACAGTCCGTTCACCTGTGCGTTCAGCTGTTTGCTGTACTGATAGTGCTGTGTTAGCAAGTTTCACCGTATGATATTCTTATTCTTTTCACATGGAACTAGAGACAGATGCAACTGGCTACTTAGTGCGTTCCTCTTTAAACATTGCTTATGACAGAGCCATTACGTGCATCAACATTATCTCGTCCCTCGCTTCTGTTCCTGGGGCTTGTTCCAGCATGCCGTCAGCGCAGCGTATCGCCACAACTGGGCTGTCCCATTTGACTGTAGCATCTAAACGCAACTAGGCCTCTTCGTAGTCTCCATCCGAAGTTGCCTTCTATATACCTAACAAGCGAAAAACTGCTACTGATTCTTCTCTTCCCCAGAAATATATGGTAGATTTACCCTCTGTGCATAACAGATTCGCTGTTTTGGAAACCATGGAGGACTCCGAAGCACAAACTGCATCCACCGACGCACCCAGCATTAAACTTCCACCCATTTTCCAGCATGATGTCAACAATTACCAACAGGTTTTAGCCGACCTACGTTCTCATGCCTCTTCTGCCTTCACAACTCAGTAACGTGGAACTGTGTTAAAGATTAGCATCACCACCATTGCGGATTACCGTTCGGTCACCAAGTTTTTTGAGCCCGAAGAGCTACCATTTTATACTTTTCAAGATCCACATATTCAGAAACTTGAGGTTGTCATACGAGGGGTTCCCTACTCATTAACGGACGAAGATGTTTCGCACCAATTCCAAACGAGAAAGTTGCCTGTCAACAAAGTGGTTCGTCTCTTTTTTCGGAATAAACAACCGATGCCCTTTTGTGCAGTCGAATTGGATCGTTCTGAGGATGCCAAACGTATCTTCGAGTTGAAGCACATTCAACATGCTGTTGTTTCTTTCGATCATCGCCGCAAAGCTCCTACCATCCCTCAGTGCACCACCTGCCAACGTTACGGACATACCAAGAATTTCTGCCACATTCCTGCTCGTTGCGTTAAATGCCCAAACAGCCATCATTTTTCTACCTGGACTAAAGCTCGTCAGCTACCTCCTTGCTGTGTAAACTGTGTGGAAAACCACGCGGCAAACTGTAAATGATGTTCTTATCTCTGACTCAAACAAAGAACTGCACCGTAACGATTCTCCTAACACAACTATTCTGCGAGAGCGTGAACCGCCACCTCCCCTATCTATCAGTGATCGTCATTTCCTGGCCATGTATGGGCAAGCTTCATACTCTTCTATGCCAAAATGGTTTTCTAGACCTCAACAGTCATCCGTCACAGGTGCTCTTCGACTTCTGTTTTGGATTCTCTCATCTCATCCCTCTTCAACTCCCTCCTCTCCCTGTTTCACTATCTTCCACACTTACGCTCCTTATTTTCCAAATTCTTAGCTGACCTTTCTACCATGCCCCTTGGCTTGACCCCAGTCTTCTCTACTCTCACCTTCCTGAATTGGAATGCTAGCGGGCTCAAATCCAAACGCCAAAGTTTCCTTGCGTTTCTTTCGCGGCACGACGTCGACCTTGCTTTGTTTCTGAAACGCGCCTAACCCCTCCTGAGAAGTTTACTGTTTCTGCCTACAGAATTTACCGGGAAGAGGCCTCAGGTGGAGTTGTCATTATAATTAAACGCTGTTTCAAGCATCACTCTGTCTTTCTGCCACGACTTCGTAGCTTCGAATCCTGCGCCATCCAAGCCGCCACTGCTTATGGCCAACTGCTCACTGCAGTGGCTAACTGGCAGCCTACAAACAGCCCTCTAACACTCTGGCTATTCAGGAATTCCAAGTTTTATTTTTTAAGACTGCCGGTATCATTCTTCTAGGAGACCTCAACAGTAAAAAATGTCCTCTGGGCCTGCCGAGTCAGCACAACTAACGGTCGTCGTCTTCAGCAAGCTTTTCATGCATGTTTTCCACGTCGTTGCCCTGATGCACCTACCTTTTACCCTAATAACGTCAGACCCCAACCAGAAATTCTTGATTTCGCTCTAATACATAACTTTACGCAACCCCCACCCCTCCTCCACGTTCTGCCTGAAATGCACTCCGATCATTGTCCCGCTCTTACAACCTTTCAGGTGGACAGGACCTACTCCACATACATTCCTCCCTTGATACAGGGGAGGGTTTCGGCATCATCTCGACCAAGAGCTCTACCTGCACCTTCCTTAGGCAATAGAAGCAGGATGTTGATATGGATGTAACTCATTTCACCACTACGGTGATTGCGTCTATTCGATCAGCTACCACTGTTCCTCGGCGAGCCGGCCACCACCCACCATTTCATGAAACACTGCCTCAGCCTTCAGCTGCTGAGACAGAAGCATCGAATCCGTCATTGCTGGTAACTGTACAGTCAACCTCATCAGCGTCATAGATTGAACCAGTTGACGCGGTACGTTAAGCGAGCGCTGGATGACTACCGCTATTCTACGTATCAGCGTCATCTGTCCAATATTTCCCCCACTAGACTGCAGTCTCTGGAAGGAAACCTGCCGCATTCTACGGGAATCAACTCTGATACCACCTCACCGCTGCGCTGGTCGGCACTACTCTAGTGACAGCGAAAAGTGCGAGCTGATGCTGTTCATGACTCCACTATAGAGCATCAGCCTCTTTTACCTCCGATTGTTCCTGTGCCCATCAAGTATACTTCACGGAGCGAGGTTCGTATTTCCAACATTACTCTTATAAAAATGGTTTACGCAAAGCTCACGCCTTCCTTGCCTCTCTTCAACGCTCTAGACCGCTTGGGTTATTTTGTTACCTGCTGAAAACATGCCAATGTTATAGTTCTGCACAAGCCAGGAAAATCTGCACGTCAGCCTTCCAGTTATAGCCCTATAAATCTTCTACCGGCCCAGTCCAACATTTTTGAGAAGCTTGTGAATATCCGCATTTGCAAATTTTTATCCGCCTCCTCTGTGATACCACCCTTTTAATTTGACTTAGGCCAAAGTCATTCTCCGGTGCACCAGCTTCTTCGCGTTACCGAACACATCGCTCAAGTCTTCGAGAGGAAACAGCATTGCTTAGCTGCTGCCACAGATTTCAGCCAAGCCTTTGTCAAAGTCTGCACCGTGATCTGTTGTTTAAAATTCATAATATTGGTCTTCCTGATTACCTATATCAGTTAGTTTGCAGTTTCCTACAGGATCTCACTTTCTCCGTCACTTTAGGTTCAGGCCGTTCCTTCTCTCGACCCGTCCTCGTTGGTGTACCTCCGGGTTCCGTCTTAGGACCTACCCTCTTCAATATCTACATATCAGACCTTCCTCCCATGCAGTTTGTCAGTGTGTCCGTGTACGCCGACGAAACGGCCTTTTTTACCTCCACGAAGATATTCACGTAGTTGGCAATCTTCTTCAAACTACTCTGGATTCTTTATCTCTATGGCTCAACTCATGACGCATCGCTCTCAACCAAAGTACATGCGAAATAACGCATTTCACTCTCCGGCGGCCCGCGGCCCCTGCACCTGTTTTGCTAGATAACATCCACGTACCTTAGAAGCGCAAGGAACAAACAGTAAAATATCTGGGAGTACTGTTTTTACGCCGACTTACCTGGGGGGCTCAAATCAGCAGTAAACTCAACTTGGCTTATTCCCGACTTTCCAACCTTTATCCTCTACTTAACCGTAAATCTTCTTTGAAAAGTGCTACAGTTATTTTACGTTACACCTTCTTACTTCGTCCTCTTCTCACGTATGCTTGTTCTGTGTGGGGCGGCGCAGCTTCCCGTAAAACTGCGGCCTTGCAGTCCTTTCAGAAAAAAAGGTTTACTACTCGCTCTTCGTGCTCCCTGGTTTGTTCGCAACACTCAGCTACACCGTGAACTGGGAATTCTCTCCATAAGAGACTCCATTCGTCATCAGGGCCATCGCTTCTTTGGCGCCGTCTTCACCAGGTCCCAGGTGCGGTTTTGTTCTCCTTAGGCCATAGGTCGCAGCCTCCAAACCACATCCGTAGTCATCTGCCACAAGATCTGTTGCTACCAATTGATAGCCTGTCGGACTCCGCAGAAGAGGATTGAGATCTTCCACAACATTCTCACCATGTGCTTGTTCCTGAGGGACCTGTAGATGTTGACCTCATTCCTGTCAAGACTCATGTTCTTATTTAGTAAGCCTTTTGTGTGTGTGTGTGTGGGGGGGGGGGGAGGGGGTGTTTGTATTCAGTTTTATTTCCCTGTAATTCTCCGTTATATGTATAGCACTGTAGCGCTGATCGGTAATAAAGGCAAATTAAAAACAACAAAAAAGCTGTGAATCGTTCCTGCTGAATTCAGTAACCTAATTCTCTGGGGTAAGTAAACGCTAAGGCTGAGAGTGCTACTGAGACAGATGAGTGTAGAAACCACGTGATGTGATGCGTCAGCTAAATGTGTTTCATTCCCGAGGGAGTTAACGCATGAACGAAAATCTCTCTCTCTGCCTCCATTGTTTCATTTTATTTATTTTTTGATGATTATGACACACGTGGGAATGGAATGCAACTTTCATGTTCGCCTTCAACGTACAGTCAATGTCAGAAGCAAGAAAGTAAATCACACTGCTTTAATCCTTGTATAGCATAAACGGGAATATAGCTGCCAGCAACCATCTACGAAAATTAAAAATTTAGAATTATCAAAAAAGTACCCAAGATTTAACTCAAAGCATCACTGTAGCACACATGCTTCGTTAACCCTCAGTACAGAGGTATCAAGGTCCCACTGAAGAGTAGATCTAAGCAATATGTAAGCACAAAAATTTACATAATACGGGGTTCTTCATTTAACACCTAACAAGCGTACGGCATTTCACCTGTACGCGATTGAGTGTGCCACAGCAGGCTTTGCTCCTACATAAACACCGCGCGTAAAGCATGCATAACGCCCCTACCTTGGAGAAGATGCTGGAAATGTTGTCCATCCTCGGCTAAACAACCATTATATCGGGAGAACACGTTCTGATTCACACGATTAAGTTGGGCCACTGTAATGTGTCTGATTTCATTTCTAGTATTTTGTTTTAATTCTTCCAATGTATGAGGATTTGTCTTGTAAACTTTGTCTTTCAGGTTACCCCATAAGTAAAAATCACACTTTTAGATCGGGGGAGCGAGAGGGCCATACACCAGCACTAATCACTCTATCTTCAAACACTTCCCTAATTTTATTCATGGACTCCTCTTTGTATGGATAGTAGCAGAATTTTGTTAAAACCCCCATAAAATTTCTCTTCTTCTTTTTAGTTCATGATAAAATGGGGTCAAAATGTCATTTAGGTACATACCTATCTGCATTTACAGTCTGTTCGACCGATTATGCGTCTAGCGCTAACAGCACATCAAACTCCAAATCTCCAATCATAATGAGGGATTACTTGAACGCGATGTGGATTTTCAAAGGCCCAGTACCGACTAGCCGCGCACACAAAGGCAGCTGGTATTGGAGGAACCCAGCCGTGTGCTTCGTTAGGTTTTAAATGAAGAACGCTGTAATTGCGTGACAAACATGTGCTTTCGTCCTCTTTGTGCTGTCACATGTCTTTAGAAATATTATTAAAGAATTGGCAATTAGCAAAGTAACACTTTCTCTGCACCCTTAACAATTGTGTCAGTAAATCTTGCACTGATTTTACATCAGACAGCATCGAACTCACATGTCCTCATGAGATTAAAGTAGAAGTGTTCGCAGCATTGGAAGCCACCTGTATTGTGTGACACTCCAATCGGAATTAATATCATCACCCTGGAGGCTCACCAGACCCACAGGCTACCTATACATTCAAGACATACATTTTATTTACAAAGCCAATAT
The DNA here is from genome assembly GCA_030765045.1 of Tenodera sinensis. NCBI lineage: Eukaryota > Metazoa > Arthropoda > Insecta > Mantodea > Mantidae > Tenodera > Tenodera sinensis. Next base: position 144,468,338 of record CM060962.1, read on the forward strand.
TTCAAAATATTCTCCGCACGCGCCTACGCACACACCCCCACACCCACATACACACATAAAACACACACAACTGTTCTGAGTGGATGGAATTCCATGCAAATCTTCGGTTTTTATCCTTCAAAAGTGTTGTCTTTACAGATGTAAATTTTTCTACAGGGTGGGCGGGAACTAACTAGGTATTATTAAATGACGGAATAAATGATGGAATAATATTGGAAATAGGGCAAAACTACTGAACATTGAATAGGATAGTGATTTATCATGCTGCGTAGTGCTGAAAGTAACTGCGAGAGGCGGTACACTACACAGTAACAAAGATGGTCAATCGCCTTACAGTAAATGTGACTTTTTCTTAGGAGGGTTGGCAAAAGAGTAGGTGTACCGGACGAAACCTCGCACACTTAACGAATTGGAAACACAGATTCGGTAAGTTCTTAGCAACATCCACACAACTTCCCCCAGAAAGCTGTGAATTCCATTCCAGCTCGTCTGAGGAGATTGGTCGACGCCACAGATGCCTTGCACTCCCATTCCCATATAACAATGTGCCTAGTGTATTAATTACAAATAAATAACTCTGTGAACATAAAAGTTATAACCAACTTCAATACCTAGTTAGTTCCCACCGACCGTGTATATTTCTGAATTTCACTAAAATACACTTTTTTCTACATCTGATTGCTTTTGAGTGCAGGAGACCTACAACTATACATTTCCAGTAGAATTCCCATTCTAAATTTCGGTAGCGAAAGTATTTTTGTTTTTTATTCAAAAATCCTTAAACTGGCATTTCTAAATGAATCGCAATATCCAATTCAAACGTTTCTCTACCCTACGCCACGGCTGGAGAAAGAACTGCCAGCATCACTATCGTACTCAAGCGAGGAACAGGAGATGGCTACGACTGGTTTCTTGCCTCTCAGTGCAGCATATCCGATGCTGTAACACCCGCAAATTGGTTTGCCTTCCTAACATGCAAGAAGTATGGGCCAGGACGAAAGAGGCAATAAAATACACCGTTTATGTCCCAGCACGGGCCAAGAGTCCCGGTACTTGGAATTTAATACTTGACGTCATAAAACTGTCAACACCGACATACCCGCGGGCTGGTCTCTATGTGGAAGTAGCGGCTCAAACATTAGGTGCCGCTTCAGCGCAACCAATTATTCCTCTCTGCTTACAAACTGAATTATTTATTGGATTTCCATGCAAGGCGCGCTAAGATAAGTCGACATATTTTATTTAATCCTTCGTAAGCTTTCACAGCTATAAAAGCGGTTAGTTCTTCACCTGTTTGCACAACTTACGGATCCCAGGAATTTTACCAGTTAGTGCGATTATACGGCTAAGCGAACATTTTAATGTGTTTGCTCCTGCCAAGAAAACGTTACACCACTGATCCAAACAAGGTCAACGTTTTGTGTTTCGGTTGAAAATATCTCTTAACCCAGGTTTAACAGGAAAACTTAAAGAGATCAATTTGTAGCAAATGCCACAGGGAAAATAAATGCTACATATAGATATCCTACGGAATAACACGGACTTTAAACATTTGCTCCACATATGGGTGCAGTTGGGTCTGTATGAAGAGCATATTTTAAAAGTCGGATAGATACAAACCTTTAATAAGTCAAGGTGCGTAAAAATAGGAGTAATCGATGATATTAAAATTGAAAACGATCACCCTTGTGAGCAGCTCAATATGGCACACATATAAATTCTCAAAACTTCAGCGCTAGAATACGGTCCTTAATATCATGTTGGGAAAAACCGTTACAATCTTGGGAAGTAGAGCGTCTCATCCAACTAACTTGGCATTCCAGATCCGAGTTTCCAACGAGTAGTACCCCTTTAGTTACACATAACGTACAGAAACAACAATCAATTGTTTAAATCACGACTTTCTCTTAGTAAGGAGCTTGTGCACAGGAAAAGAAAACACTGAATCATACATTTTCAAACATGCTCCATTAAATGAATTTAAACTTGGAAAAATTAATACGTATAACAGGGAATAAGGGTAATCCTAGGTTTATTAAAGTGTTGTTTACCTCTTAGGTTTCTAGTTACAGGACATTCAATGAAGACTTGAAGATTACTCTGAAAATATTCACGACACACTTTTGCTTCTTATAATATATTGGATGTACTATGTTACTTTAATCCAAATAATTAGGGCTATGCTTGAGAAGATAAAAACCTGACGAGTTTCAAGCACATGACTTTCTCTATTCACTATCGTTTATTCGGATATATCCTCTACAAGGTGAACTTTTATTTTTCCATCTACTTCATAACTGAGATTAAAGTTTATAAAAGCGGTTTCATTATAAATTCGTTGTAAATACAAGGAAGATACAGCAGGCTTAAGTGATAGTCGAATGTTAAAAAAATGGCCAATATATGCTAACTTTCAAACTCCAAAGTCTATGTAAGATATGGCGAGAAACAAAGGATGGTAGTTAGAAAATTGAAACCAACATCAGTGAAATAGAAAATATTTCGGGAAAGATTACTGTCACAAAGCATTTTGTTGGACATAAATTGAGTGATTTCTTTAGCAAGTTTTTCTTGAATCTCTTCTGGTTCACCTGTGGCATACAATTACACCAAACTCATTCGGGGAAAAAAAAAAAAAAAAAAAAAAAAAAAAATCACAGGCCGTTCAAAGAAAATTTAAGATAAACGTTTTGTAATACAAATATACAGTATTTTAGTCAAAATCATCAGAATGATTTATAAGAAAATTAAAAACAAAGAAGAAGAACCGAAATGATTGGTACTTAAATTACGGGGTTAGGGAGACGAGGAAATCTTCCTGTCACAGCCTCGCAGGTATTAAACTTGAGAACAAACTTTGATATTTGTAGGACATTTCGAGTCATGTGCGTATACCATACACCTTTTTTTTGGGGGGAGGGGTTCAGAGACCTTAAAATGTTTATTTCCTTTGAAATACAGAAATTGAAATTTTTGTTGGAATACAATACCTTCTTAACGTTCCCTGTAAACGAGGATAAATCTTCCTCAGCATTGTTAAACAATATTGGATTTTACAATTCTTGAATGGAGCATTTACAGACCCTAGGCTTTACAAGTGCCTGTTCGAGGAGCAAACTCAGGAGCAGAGAGACAGAGTAGCCAGGATGGGTGATCGGTGCGAAGCCTGGCATGAGAGCGAGGAAGGTGATGATAAGATGTTGTTGTAGTGTTTAACGCCCGCTTTTACTACTACGGCACCGCAGGCGGTGACACTGATGATACATGGAATGAAGATGGAGCACCGGTGGAATGAGATGGCGGGGGAAACCGGAGCACCCGGAGAAAATCCGCCCTGACGCCGCTTCGTCCACCACGAATACCACATGCGGGTCCCTGGGATCGAACCCGAGCCGCCTAGGTGGTAGACGAGTGTGATGATAAGAAATGAAGGCGAACTGGATGAAACGAAAGGTGATGATGGAGCAGCTGGTGGAGTGTATGGCCGGGAAGACAGGAGCCCAGACGCCGTTTTGACCACCACAAATCCCTGAGATCGAACTCGGGCCGGCATTAGTGAGAGGCGAACGGTTTAATCACTCGGTCACGGCAGCACCACCAGTATCCGATTCAAGTACGAATGTATTGATATTTATCCGGCTTCTTGTTTCTGGGTTACGTTGACACGGATAGATATGTTGTACGAGCGAACTTATATCTTATAACACCTGGAGTTTTATTAAATAATGGTTATGAGCGAACTTGTATATGGACCTCTTCAATAAAGATCTTCTCTTAGGAATCAGGGTCTGAAAATGTGTACTTCCGGTAAAATCCGGATATGGCCTTTTTTATGGGTTACAATACCGTAGACACGGGCTACTTGGCCATTCAGATCAGATCGACAACAAATTTTATTTGGGGGGGGGGGTAAGTTAGGTCGAAATAAGACTCATATTTCGAATATATCATTGAAGTCTGCCCTGGGATCAAGAAAGATCTAGATTTTCAAATAACACCAATGCAAAAGCAAAAGGATCATTTTAATTCTTATCAATAAGTCCTTAGACAATGTCTTAAGCACAAAATACGTTGTACAAACAAAAGCATATACTGATACAGCTCCAATTAAAACTCTCTTTCAATTCGCTCCAGAGATTTCATTTCAACTGAATAAAGACAGTTCTATTTAGACACCGGAAGTGTGTGTCTAATTGTAGGACCAACTACAGGTATTTTAGTTAGGTTGCAAAGTCTCAGTAAAGGAGTGACGACAAACCCCTTTAAATTAATGTGGAAGGATGAATCTTAGTATTAATATCATGCCATTTGTTATGAAGTGTGTTTCTTTCGGCCTTTCCAGGCTTTTATGAAACCCTCCATGCAACCTGCAGCGACACCTTTACTTGTACTCCCTGCTAGACCTCAAGATTCTTTCCCATTCCATAGAAACACGACAAACTTTTTCTCCCACACTTTAATGAAGCTTTTGACTTTTCCTTGTGGGAAACAGCAACATATTATTCCGAATCATCAATACATTTATTTTCACTAGTATCAGGTAAAACATAGAGCTTTCTGTATCAAAGACTGAAGCTGAAATTGTCTTCCTCTTCAGAATATGATTGTTTTCTTCATTATATGTTCGTCCTTTTTATGTGGATGAACTTGTTCAGAGTAGACAACTCTTGTGTTTGCAGATCACTTTCAGAATTACTTTCTTCGGAGGCCACCTGCAATTTCTAGCTTCTCTTGCCGCGGCAGATAACAGCTTTCTTTTCTCTTCAAGGATGAATATCCAACTAAATCCAAGTTTGCAGCTCTATCTTAATTAGGTAGTCGACTGATGATTTCCTCTTTATTTAGTGGAAATATCCCAGACTTGATAAACCCAGTCTTTAAACTGTCAGATAAGCTTGGTTCTAATTCCCTGAAGAACTATTTTGAGGAGAATTGTGGGACGGAGTTTTATTATTGTGGTTAAGACTGTCTCCGTTACTTCACTTTTACGAATCTTGTTAAAATGTTGGTGCACTCAGTGCGAAGTAGATTGCGATTTTACCTTTTTTTTGGGGGGGGGGGGCACTGGTTGCTTCTGCGTAGACTCAATCGTTGCATGAAGATTTTTATTTCTCCTTTCGGTGATCGACGCGAAACAGTATCTAGAATATAAGCTTTGAAATAATTAATATGAAAACATAACTTGAACCTTTTATTTGACTAACTTTTCAGTATAATTGTAACACTGATTAACAAGTTATATTCTGGTATGATCACTTATCGGAAGCTTTAAACGGTCACATGCCTTTCTTCATTAAATCTTTATTTATAGTCGCTTTGAATACTGGCTCTTATCACTTATTATTCATTAAAAAAGTCAACCTCCTACGAAAAAGTCGTGTTTTATGGGTGTGCGATTTGACGTGGATTGACTCTTATGGGACATGAGCGTGAATTGATATAACACTTCTTCGAATAAGGGACTTCGAACAATGAGAACTATATTTTCGTAAGGGTTCAAGTAATATGTAGCCGGTTCCTACGGTATCTATGTAACCCAGGTAATTGCTATGGAAGCTAAGAATCACACTGTTGTTCTATTCATAATTATCTGTATTTTTAATTGCTTTTGCTCAATTATAGCATTTTTTTTCCCTTGTTTCTGCAATTTTCCGTGCCTTCGTTATGTTTCTTACACATATACACAATACACACAAACACCCATTCCCGAGGCGGGACTCAAACCTTCGACCCTCTACACGTCGGAGCGCCAAAGACATACGCTCGAGCGGCCACGGCTACGAGGGTGGGCAGACATAAGTTAGACTGCGCGATCAACGGAGATCAAACCCGGGACCTCCGTTACCGCGGCGCCACCTAACTCGGTTGGCCTTAAAACAAAGTGGTTATGACGGTCTAAATCTGGCACAATTGCTTTAATTCAGGCAATACTGCAAAGAAAATGTTATCTAACAAGCAGCACTACATAACGCCATCGTCACATTCACAATGCGATTAACCACTTGCCTGAAAAAAACATTTTAAACATTTGCCCTGACAAGAATACCATGATACAAACTTCAAACTATTAGTACAATCAACACTATCTTTTGTTATTGTTGTATTATTAATTATTATTATTATTATTATTATTATTATTATTATTATTATTATTATTATTATTATTATTATTATTATTATTATTATTATTATTATTATTATTATTATTATTATTATTATTATTATTATTATTATTATTGCTACTGCTACTATTGCCGCTGCCGCTGCCGCCGCCGCTCCTGCCGCTACCGCCGCCGCCGCCGCCGCCGCCGCCGCCGCCGCCGCCCCTGCCCCTGCCCCTGCCCCTACCCCTACCACTATTGTTATTGTTATTGTTATTATTATTATTATTAGCCAATTAATTATTATTAATTTATTAGCCAAAAAGAGCATGGCATACATGGGAGACAGAATTTCGCTTATAAAGTTTTAAAACAACTTAATAAAGACGAAAGAGATGTAGCAAGAATGGAACTGATAAGAAAAGACACTTGGATAAAGCATTACAAAGAATTATGGTATAGGGACACACCACAAAATAATAAAGATGACGAGGAAGAAGAAATAGAAGGAACGGTTGATTTAATAGATCTGGAAGAGCTAAAAGACGAATTGAAATTGATGAAAAATAGAAAGGCATCTGGAGAAGATAAAATAAATGTAGAGCTTTTAAAGAACGGAGGAATGTTATTACATTTAAGATTATTACATATTATGAACAAATGTTGGATAAAAGGAAAAATTCCAGACAGATAGAAAGTGGCAGAAGTGATATCACTGTTTAAAAAAGGTGACAGAAGACAATGCAAGAATAGCCTTCTGAATTCAATCTATAAATTGTATGCTAGAATAATAAACAAAAGAGTTAAAATAATAGCTGAATCCCTGATACGTGAAGAACAAAGTGGTTTCAGGAAAGGAAGATCGACAACAGATATTTTCATATTGCAGCAGATACTGGAGAAAAGAAGAGAATATAATCTGCAGACACATATAGCATTTATAGATTTCCAGAAGCCTTTTGATAATGTAGACCGAGAAAAGCTGTGGATCATAATGAAAGAACAAGGCTACACAAGACATTTGGTAAAGGCGGTGAAAAGTTTGTACGAGGATACTAAAATAAGTTTAAGATTCAAGACAGGTAAATCAGAAGAAATTTTAACTAATAAAGGAGTCAGACAAGGGTGCCCAATGTCACCGACACTTTTTAACATCTATGTTAATAAAATAATCCAAAATTGGAGACAGAAAATTGACGCAGGCATAAAAGTAGCCCAAGGAAAAATTTTAAATATTTTATTATATGTAGATGACGTAGGAATTATACAAGAAACAGAAGATGATCTACAACGTTCAATACACCACCTTAACCAAATATGCAAAAGTCTTAATATTGAAATATCAATAGAAAAGTCAAAAATAATGGCAAACTGGGGTAAAATACCAATAAGGTCGAAAATAGTCGTTAATGATAAAGTATTGGAACAAGTATCCTCCTTCAATTATTTAGGGTGTGAAATCAGCAATGAGAAAGATAAAGATACGAACAAAAAATTAATGAGATTTCAAACAATCTGTGGAATAATTCACAAAACCCTAAAGAATAAAACAAGGTCTGAAACAAGAATAAAATTTTATAATACCATGGCGGTCCCAACGTTACTTTATGGATGCGAAAACTGGGTACCTACACAAAGAACCATCAGCAGAATACAAAGTTGCGAAATGAGATTCTTCAGAAGAACAATAGGATGTACAAGAGAAGATAGAATTAGAAATGAAAATATAAGAAATGAATTACAAGTGGAAGCTATCACCTCAAGAATGGATAGGTACAGAAGAAGATGGTTTGAACAGGTTGGAAGAATGGATGATACAAGACTGCCAGAAGTAGTTTTCCAATATAGTCCTAAAGGAAAGAGGCCGAGGAAAAGATTGAAGGAGACACTGTGAAGACGCAACAGGCGAAGTGAAGAAGATTATTATTATCACTATCACTATCACTATCATTATTATTATTATTATCACTATCATTATTATTATCAGTCATTGTCATTATCATTATATTTATTATTATTATTATTATTATTATTATTATTATTATTATTATTATTATTATTATTATTATTATTATTATTATTATTATTATTATTATTATTATTATTATTATTATTATTATTATTATTATTATTATTATTATTATTATTATTATTATTATTATTATTATTATTATTATTATTATTATTATTATTATTATTATTTTTATTATTATAAAATGTTCAGCTATTATATCATGAAACATTTGCAAACTCTGTTACTTTCAATGGATTCCTCAATATAACCTTCAACACCTGATCCTGACTTCTCCGCTCCCCCCCCCCCCCCCCCCCCTAACTTTAGTAATATATGGCAATTTGGAATCTGGAAAATATATTTCTTTTTCTCGCTTTATAATCTCCTTAAATTTTTTCAGGAATTAAAAGCCTTACCAAAAGATAAAATGTTGATCTACTCCTTCACTTTCACCATGCATTTATGGGCCCAAATGACGTAGTTGTCGACGGGTCCTTAAACACCACACACTCACTCACTCACCCCATGCACCCTGGAACTGAAAAATGACTTAAAAGTTAAGACATTTACGTTTTTTAAGTTTATATATGTAAATGTTCACTAAAACTTCAGTCATCGGTTAACAGTAACATTTTCTAGATTCTGCCAGCTTTAAAAGTCTTGCGTACGGCTTAAATGCCATATGCGCTACATTTAAACACCCATTTCTGCTTGAATTTCTGGCAGTGTTTGAACAAAATATGGACCAAAGAGGGCTTTAAAAAACCAAAATTCGCCAGAAAGAGGTGGTTATGCTATGAATCTGAGGAGAGAGACTATTAGACAGAAGAGGGAAAGTATTACGAACATAATTATGACGCATGTGCGTAGAAATATTGGTTTTTTCCCCAACTTCACATTTTTTAAATACACTGTCTGCTCAATGTGCATTAAATTTTGTGCTATGCTCCTAGAATTTTTCCAGCACGTATTCCAGTTGTGTGTCTTGAACTTCAGTCTTTGGTTTCAAAATCTGAAAATTTGTTTAGTTCTAAAAAAATTAAATGCACAAAAAGTGCAAAGAAAAAGTTTTCAATGTCTAACAAAGCAAAGAAATTAATTACTTCAAAACAAATTATTTTTTCATTCTGCCAGAGATTTGTAGTGTTTGTTGGGCAGTTAGAATTTATAAACTAATAAAACTGTTGCGATACTTCAGTTTTTGATGCGCATGGCTGTGAATAAACTGAATAATTAATCCCCTCAAAACCATAAAACAGATTGTGCTGGAACTTTGTGTGGCAGTTCATAACAAACACCCTTAAGTATGCAAAGTATTGATCTGATAAGATATAGAAAATTCAAGATTCAGTCCGAGGGTCCCTTAAATTTTGTATAGGTATACCTACACCATAACGCGTCCAATTCATAGGTACGAATCTTGGACTGAAAAAATAACTACAGCCTGAATGCTAAATTATCACAAGTAATGCCACGGTGATTCGCAATTTGTCTAGAGATTTTGACCATCACGAGTTGCATTTATTAAGAATATTTCACGAATTAAGGGATGACATAGCCTATGAAATGTCATTTAAATTCTGTATTATAATTACTAACCTCTTAAAAGAAACATTTAGCAGGCATGCATGCATCAGCGTCCATTGGTACGGCCTGCAAGATTTTCATATTGATGCTCCAATATTTTAAGATGTTGACAATGTGAGTAGTTGCAGTATCTGCTGTTAATTTATAATTTCGTTCAACACAACATTTGTCAAACTGATGCCAAACGTATTTCCTGTTGTATTCCGTGTTCTGAGGTTTTCCTTTTCGAATTATTTCATCTACTTCAGCATTAGATAAGCAAGAGTCAGCCACACTTGACATTTGAATAGCGACTCCGTTGCGTCAAATTACTCGTGCGTTGGCTGTTGCGTATCTGTAGCACAGTGCAGTTAGATTCCCTAACCTGATCATAACATAAGAGAAGCAGAGGAGGTAATAAACTCAGAGGAGGTCATAATGAAATGTGATAAATTTTTCGCGAATGAAGGCTGTCATGGGTTGTAATTTTGAACTGTTATGCCCATGATTGATTGAGTTGAACCAAGCCACCTATGAGTGGAATAGTCATATTAATAATCCATAAACGTTTCAATTCCTAACAGTTCTGTAAGGTATCTCAAAAATAGTGCTTCATTCGTTGCACTATGATTCGGCCCCCTCTCCCACAGATTTAAAGAACTTTCCATACGTTCATTAATAAATTATCCACCGTTTCTGTTGAATTCTTTAGAACATCCACGTAATAAGTATTACAAGCAGTCACTATGTCATAATATTAAATCTAGCAATATTTACGTCCTCTACCGCTTATCTATAGTAAGTAGAGGCAGTATTACATTATTCTACCAAAAAATTCGTAACGGAGATTACACTGACAATACAAAATTTAAGGTCTCCGAAATTAAAAACCACTTTTAGAAAAAAAGTTGTGTGTGTGTACAGCACAACTCAAAAACGAAAATTCCCTTAAATACCAAATGTGCCAGTTCAGCGTCTTTCAAAGGGCGACAATTTTCAGAAACTACTCATCACAACTACCCTGTACATAGAAACATTTTCGTACATTTTTATGTTCTCAGAAATACTTCTAACGATTTTGATTAAAATACTATGTGATGCTTATATTTGCAAGACAAATAAAATGTACATCCCGAACTTCCTAGGAATAGCCTATGAAGTCAGCTTCTTCGAAAGCAATTTAGTATAATTGGTAAGAGATACATAACTTATTGCACAAGAAATGTAGTTCTCCTCGACAAAGGACGCAATATATGCTCACCGGACAAAAAATTAGTCTCTCTAGGAATCAGCGATGGATCTTTACGGCTCGACAGAGAGAGTGCACTGAGAGCGGCACTGTCGCTAGATGATCAGAGGGTGGCAACAAGCTGTGAGACGTGGTGTGTCAAGCATTCAGTGCAGTGCAGTGTAAAGGACGTGACAGAGTGGCAATAGGGGCAATCGTGTTTGGTTCTGCCCTTGGCCATGTGGTAGGTGAAGTGTCCGGATGTGTCGAAGCGGACTGTCCAACGTGTCTACAACCAGTGGTGCAATACACGTGGCCAAGAAACACGACGTCGGAATTGTGGTCCAAAAAGGATCATGACTGAGAGGGACCGGAGACGAGTTTCACGGCTACTAAATGCAAATTGCTTCCAAACCCGACAAGAATTGCTCCAGTCCGTGAATGCAGGTCCATCCCGACCAATTAGCGAGAGGACATTGCGGCGGGAACTGCACTCCATGAACATTTGGAGTCGGAAACCTCCAAGGAGGCCCTTACTCACAGAGACACTTAAAGCTGCGAGACTTCAGTAGACAGTAGCTGACTGGCGGAATGTCATGTGGTTCGATGAAGCACGTTTTTGCCTGTATTCGAATGACGCACGTGGTCGGCTGCACCGCCGGCCACATGAAGCATTTCATGCGGATTGTGTACAGGGTCAGATTCAAGCCGGAGGTAGGTCAGTGATGTTTTGGGCGTGTTTTTTTATTCTTACTATGGATTGGGCCCGCTCCATGCGGTGACCAACAGGATGAACCAGCATGTTTATTTGAATATTCTGGACGAGCAGGTGCTGCCATTTGGTCAACATCTCCATGATGATTGTGCTGTTGCTTCCACTATATTTCAATGTGACAACTGCAGGGTTCATCGGGCTGGAAGAGTGTTGGATTGGTTTGAGGAACACACATGTACCTTATCACATCTCGATTGGCGCCCAAACTCACCCGACTTGAACCCAATCGAAAATTTATGGGATACGTTGGAACAGCGGGTGAAACGCCGAAATCAGCATCCCCACAATTTGATGGATTTGTGCGAGCAACTCATATGAGAGTGGTGTCAGCTGGATGTACCATACTTGCAGAATCTTGTGGACTCACTTTGTAAACGAATCCAGGCAGTTAACAGGTCCAGGGGTGGTGTTACGCGTTATTAATGTTGAGTGACCAGGGATAACTAATTTTTTGTCCTGTGAGCTTATGTCAAATAAAACTTTTTGGGCGTTCCGAGAGAATCCGTATTATAAGTTTGAATTACCATATACTTTATACTTTTGCAACTCGAAAGCGTTATTCGCCTTTTTCCCCTGTAGTCATGGAAAGAAAACCCAATTTCAAAGCCATCACACAGCGACTCATTGTTATAAGATTTGAGTAAATCTTAAGACTAGTGTACTCCTTACTCCCCTTGAACTTACAAGGAAATGTGTAATAAAATATTTCTACAAATATTAATCTCGATAAGCATGAAGTAGATACAAGAATATGCTTCTTTAACAATAGTATGTTGAAGATTGGCTAAAGAAAGTCATGTCAGTATTGCATTAGATCTTTAAACTGCTTTAATGTTACACTATAGTTACAGAACCCAATTTTTAGCACATTGTGAGAACTGGTGAAAATTAGTGCGTACGCTTATAGCTAACGCATCAAGCATCTACCCGTGCTACAACAACCAGGATAATGCACTAAATACATAAATAAAAATTACATCACACATTTATGATTTAACTACATCCTTTATTCCATGTCAATGGTTTAGTTTGAAATAAAATTACTTTGGTACTTATAAAGCTGACTAGAGCGGAATAATGGACAATGTTGCTGCGTTATTACACAGTAAACACAAACGGACGTCTCGCTTTAGCACGAGACATAAATGTGAAGATCGTCGGCGATGTGACGAATACCTAGGCCAGCCGACCGGGAAGGATAACTGTGCCTTACAAAGCAACGAACCCCTTTGAAGGCACACACTAATGAGTAGCACGTATGTGATACAGACGGACAGGGTACAATACAGGTCAAACGTGCCATATGTTCAGAATTAAATTCTCCGAGTAAAGAGCCCTGTCTCTCTAATGAGTTACATTTTCACTTCTATTACCTTAACATAGCAAAACAATCGGTGAGTATAAAGGAGGGCTTATCTGTTTCTGTTTACAGTATGCAACTAAGTCTACATTTAATGAAAGCGTGCATAATAAATATCCACTTTTAATTGTATAGTTAAGCATCTGGGAAGATATTAGGATACGAAAATACTGCATCACTGGTTCCACCACATTACGAGGAATATTCACTGTTTACAATAATCTGAACATGTGATACGTACCAATTATGCAATATTCTCTATGCACTATTATTACTATAACTATTATTGTTAATATTGTTATTATTATTATTATTATTATTATTATTATTATTATTATTATTATTATTATTATTATTATTATTATTATTATTATTATTATTATTATTATTATTGTTCTTATTATTTCATGGATACTTTATAGACTACTCCAAGAAAACTGTTCCTGTCTTTTTCCTATTAATTATGATAAATATTCTATTAGGATGACTATAATTATACCCGTTAGCTGCTTTAAAACCTCTTTCTATGCTAGTTAAACGTTGAAACAAAAGAATGACTCCGTTACTTCAAAGAACGCAGCAGAAAATGTAGTATAATTTAAAACAAAAGCAGCGATAAGCTAGGAACAGTTAATGATATACAAATAAATAATGTTAGCATCAGTTGTGTTTTCCCTTCTCCCTGTATTTCGGTACTCGATGTCGAAATTTCAGTAACATTTTGAAAACAATGAAGTTTTTAAGATGTTCATAGAAAAAATTCTCAATCTTTTAGAATATGATCCAATTGCGGTTCTATCTTTCTGGCCACTGAAATGCCCAAATGCAACGTTTGAATACAATAGCACTTCATTTTCTCGGTTTTTGCTGCTTCAAACAACTCCCCCATGATGCGATCTTTGTTCAGGACCTTTAAGAATTTAAAAGCTGATATATCTAAACTGCCACTTCTTGATATCAAGTATACTTAATTTAGATTTAGGATTTTAATACTGAAATACACGAGTGGTTTATAGCCAATTAGAAGAGTCACACAATTTTATTATGTTTTGCATCAAAACGTCAAGGTTAAACATAATTAAATTCTTGATTCCTCAGAAACTATATTTGAGGAATATTATGCCAGTCCGCGTTTATTTTTCCCGTCTTTCCCTGGCGGAGAGCGATGAATTTCTTTCGCACGTAAAACTATCTAGCATGGCTTCCTTCAGAAGTGAAGCAAATCCGGTGATCCGGTGTCGTAGATTTACGGTACGTAAAATAACCGCAAGCCTAATTAAGAGGCCTCTAAGCAAAATTAAGTGGTCCTTTACGTCCAATATACAGTTGTACCTATTGGTGTGATATTTGGTTGACGTGTTCCTGATATCAAAACAGTAAAAAATGATCATATGTACATGGATCTGAAAATCATTTATTTCAGAGTTACAACGCAAAACCGAAAGTTACAAAAATTGCTCGAAGTGGCTTCCTCTTACTTGGATGCATGCAGTAAGCCTGCGTTCCATGCTCTGATGTACTCTGCTGAAAATTTCTGGTGTGTTTCGTATTTGGTCAAATCCAGTTTGGATACGTTCTCTCAAAATGTCAACATCAGGTATCGCAGTCGCATAAACAAAAGAATTCAAATGTCCTCAGACGTAGAAATCCATTGGATTCAAATCAAGTCATTGAGCAGGCATTGGGTCTCCCTCGACCAATCCATCTTTGCGGAAATAGATCATTCAAAAGCTTACGAACCATCACACTGAAATGAGCTGGAGCACCATCGTGTAAAAACCCACATTCGTTGGATGATATCCCAAGGCACATTATCAGTTAAGTGATGCAACTCATTTCTGAGAAACTGGAGATAGGTTTGTCCATTCAGACGCGGAGGGAAGAAGAAGGGACCAATAAGGTGTCATGGATGATTCCACCCCAAACGTTGAGAGAGAACTTCTATTGATGGTTGTCCTTCATTGACGTACTTCATTAGGATTTTCAAATGCCCAGTTACGCATGCTATGAAAATTGAAGATGCCGTTGCGAGTAAAACCAGCCTCATCTATGAATAAGATACAGGCTAGGGAATGGATGAACACAGCGCACTGCTGTAACATGTGTAGGCAGAAACGTCTTCTTGGCTCGAAGTCCGCCTCATTTAATCCTTGCACACACTGAAGGTGATACGGGTACAGAAGATTTTCATGCAGTATTCTCGAGATAGTCATATGACTGTTCCCCTTACTGCCATATGTATTTTGCTTTGTGATGGGTCTGCATCCACAGTACGAAGAACTCCTTCAAGCTCAATGCCTCGTACCGCTCTTGGTCTCCCAACATCTGTAGTATTCCTCTCAAATGCACCATTCTCTCTCAAGCGTTGATGAATTCGTGCGAAAGTTCTTGCTCACATTAACTCCAGCCGTGGTACCTATATGCATTAAGTTCACGTGGTCGTGCTGCATTGCAATCTGCACGGCTAAACGTATAGTGCACATCCGTCTGTTCACTCATGGAATACATCTTCTTTCACCTATAACAAAGAAACGGTTGATTTTCTGACCCATTTACATGTGAATGTTTTTACTGTTTTGATGTCAGAAACACGTACCCGAAATATATGACACCAATAAAGATACACCTGTAGAATGGGACGTTAAGAACCATGGTAGTTAAAGAGCTTCCATTAATCAAAACGTAATTTCAACAGTAGCCTTTCAGTATCTTTGATGTCGCTTGCTTCTATTCTTAGTTTCTCTCACGCGTCAAGTACAAGATCTAACGCTCAAGCTTCACCTTAATAGCTAAGAACGATACCTCCACAGTCAGTTGTGAAAGAAAAAGGTAAAGGTAAATAGACAACGGAGGGGCCTACACATCAGACGTGTAGTTAGGCTATTCGTTCACGCGGAACTCAGAAAACGTTAAAACGCCCAAGCGCACACGACATGCACCGATCTACTAAAATAGGTACAAGTAAACATTTCCGCTGCGGCCAACACATTCATTTCTAGTTAACACGTGGATGATATTTTGAGCACTCCTGCACGAACTTCAGCAATCCGCCGCTGTATGGGTGCACATAAATGGTGCAGAGGTGCGGGTCAACCGTTCATCTCCCGCTCCATGCATTATTACTCGGGTGCTTTATGGGTCGCGAAAAAACAGGATTATGGGTCCAACAGCAACAGGAGGGCCAGTTCTGTAAGTGATCTACTCCAAGAATGAGCTCTGCATCACAAACTCATCACGAAGATGGTGTATATCACTTGATATTCACTACTCTTCCGCTTACAATGACATTCCCTTATCCTCTGGAACACCTAACAGTTTGCATCTCACGATAAAAACTGACGATGCATGAATCGCTGATTCCTACAAAGGCTATCACATTTTTTATCTTTCTCTCTTTTCTTTTTGCTTCCCAACTGCTTACGAGATGAAGGCACATGAAGTGTTCTATTTGACACAAACATTCCTAAGCGTTCACAGAAAATATCGTTTTGAGGTGTATTCAATCCAGATGTTGTAGTTGCTGCATCAAAGTAAATCTCAACATGAGAAAAGTTAAACCTGCATCAAGGAATATGTCGGAAACGACTAAACTTCGAAAACCTCGTTTTAATGTAACATACTTCCAATCTCACGTATGATTTTCCTGTACTAAGTCTGCATCTATCTCTTATGGTTTTCCAGTTATATCTACACAATTCAGTACGAATGAAGAGGACTCCAAACGCTTTTTACATTATATTTAATCCTTTAATTGGGAGCGTTGTTTACAAGCAACATATAAATTTGTTAAGCTTTCAGATACTTTATTGGCTCTTTCTTTTTAACTTGCTATGCTAACCTAAATAAATAAAATTCAAGTATTCTATTCTAAATTTTTTTTCAATAAAACTGTAGTTTTTGAGAAAAAGGAGCAAAATCCATGCAACTTCAGTCAGCTTACATGCGTGCCATTATACCGATTATTTCACCTGGGCCCTCCTCTTCCTTTACCAAAGTCACATACGACTGCAGTTGCTGGGACTCCAACTCGCGACGTTCGGTTTTGAATAGCTGGCCAGTCCACTGCAAATCGCCTTAACCATCATGGCTATTCGAATCGCTTCAGCTAAGGTGCCTCCCAAAGGGATAAGAAAACCGGTTTACGAATTAGAAGAAAAACGGCATATGTAGAAAATGACTTGCCAATTAAAGGGTTAAAATATTTTACGAAGTCCTGTGCAGTGGAATGTTTTAAATTGTTTCGTTTGTACAGATGTCTTTGACTTACGGCCATATCGGTGGCTAGGACTTGGAAAAGAACTTATATAATGGTGTTTTTACTTTCAAAACAGCAGTTATTATTATTATTATTATTATTATTATTATTATTATTATTATTATTATTATTATTATTATTATTATTATTATTATTATTATTATTATTATTATTATTATTATTATTATTATTATTATTATTATTATTATTATTATTATTATTATTATTATTATTATTATTATTATTATTATTATTATTATTATTATTATTATTATTATTATTATTATTATTATTATTATTATTATTATTATTATTATTATTATTATTATTATTATTATTATTATTATTATTATTATTATTATTAATTTTCCAAAGTTAGTATTTCATTAACTTTTACACTGAACGCATTCTTCCCTGCATTCATACTACCAGATTCTACAGCGGACAGGCAATGATTCTGGATAAAGAGAAATTCCCCGTCCCTGCCAGGAATCGAAACCGAAACACCTGGTTGAGAAGCCAGAATGTTGATCACCCGAACACAAAGACAGGTAGTGGAATTTTGCTTTACCTTGTATTCCATTTTATGTACCAGCTCAAAGCGTTTTGCTAACTTAAATCGTGTAAATATATGTATTTATTCTAAGTTTAATTCATCTTTGTTGAGAAACCACTAATCATGGCTAAAATCAACATTATATAAGCAAAATAAATGATTTTCACTGCTGCAGAACCATTTACCTGCGACAGTCAAGCTTATCATAGCCGTTCCTTACCATCCCAAAGCCTTTTTTTTTTATTTATTTATTTTTTTTTATTTATTTATTTATTTTTGTTTATTTATTTATTTATTTATTTATTTATTTTTTTTTGGTAGTCTTTAACGCCGGCTTTTACTACTACGGCATCGCAGGCGGTGACACTGATGATACATGGAATGAAGATGGAGCCCCGGTGGAATGAGATGGCGGGGAAAACCAGAGAGCCCGGAGGAAACCCGCCCCAACGCCGCTTCGTCCACCACGAATCCCACATGCGGTTGCCTAGCATCCAACCGGGCCGCTTTGGTGAGAAGCGAATGATCTGGCCACTCGGCTACGGCGCGGCCTTTAAAGCCTTCTGGTGAACGTTCTGCTCCAGTAACCATTTATTTAACGACAGATGGCGTATGCGTTCAGTTCAGTCTGTATTAAATCCTTCGAGATTCCACTAAAACCGTATTGAGCATTTTCGACAGAGACTCATATTAGAAATATTGAACATTTTAAATTTTAAACCTATGGCTAAATAAAAAACAAGACTTTTTCGAAGTCAAACATCCTTTAGCGTATAATACTTTTCTAGAAAAAAATATCAAATACATATTCCCGCTTTTAAATAAACAACATGAGCCATACGCACAGAACTACCTTTAAGGATGAAGAAAAGGCATCCTCATATCTGTGGTGGATTTTGAAGAACTTACGGTGAAAACTTCAATCAGACCGGATGAAAATTCCATCGTGTGAAACATCTGCAATACCTAAAAATGCTAACAAGTATAGAATTAAAATGTAAAATCCGTGTCACCTTATGAGAATATCGACTATTTAAACCGCACTCAACAGCATTTAAATGCGAAGCAGGTTTATAATACAAAATTATGAATCTAAAGGTGTAAGGAACTTTTCTTGAACAAAACGACCAAAAAATTAAAGATTTTGTTCATTGGACAGTGCCATTAAGCTTTGTGTAAGTTAGTGTATTAACAAATGCAAACAGAAACGCAAAAAGAATGGGAAAGAAAAGCAAAACGAATGGGGAAGAAAAGCAAATGCTAGACAACAGCATGATATATTCCAATTAACAAAACCTTGGGTAAACTGTCTCTATGCCCTGGAAGTTGGCTTGTTTGCCTTCAAATCCGCAAATCCAGGGTTGGATTCGGAGCTGGATGATAGGAATTTTTCTTAGCGGAGGATTATTCTCAATCCTCCTCAGAGTAAGGGAATATGAACAAGCGAGTGTGAGTTTAATATTTAGATAAAAAGCCTAAGTAAGAGAAAGACCCAAAGTATATCCAACACTGTAAAGAGTAAACATCACTGCCAACTAAATAACTGGTGCAGCGTCAAAGCCCCCAATATGACCTTGGATGCTGCAGAAACAGATCCCCGAATGGAAAATAAGGTGATTAAACAATCGGGTTTATCTGTTGGTAACGTTTCCTTGTTACCGATATAAAAATCTGATGTACTACATTCACTTGACCTTCTCTGCTTACTACCCTTAATTTTTATGTAGCTTCTAACAAAAATTCTAATTAAAGCTTATTTTTCTATGCACTTCACGGTAATCCAGCTAAATCTTCGTATACATTGTTTCATTACATAATATGTAAACGAAATATTATTTCGTTGATGGTACAAGGTAGATAGGGGAAACAGAGTTAATAGTGAGATTCTGAGATGGAAATTTAATGTTCTCTCTCTCTCCCTGTCTCTCTCTCTCCATGGTATTGAGAGAAAAACTGAATTGCTATACCACAGTAAAAATATTACAAACAATTGAAAAATTCAAACATATAATAACGGATATCACCAAAATGGGTATGCGCAAAGGAGAGGGAGAGGGAGAGGAGAGGCGTAATCAGACAAAATATAAATATCTTTAAAATGTAAATGTAATTTCAAACAACCTCTTCTTACTAACCCCCTTCCCCCAGACACACACACACACATGACCCAGTTTCTAAAAATGCTATACGTAGGTTCAAGAGGCTTCAAACACATGTATTTTTCCTGAAATGTCGAAAGCGAGCTTTTGGTTGAAAATTAACCTCCTCTACTTAACGCAACAACGTGGTAGTGAAAGGAAAAAATGTTGGTAGAAAGCGCATAGTTAAATTTGTAATGCAAGAGCATATTATCCTACGGATATTCGAATTGAAATTTCTCGTCCAGACTTCTGGTAACAGGCAAGTAGCTAACGAACAAAGGTAGTTGGCAAAATGCAGGTGAATATTTTCGATAAAAGTGGTAGGACTTGCGACCAGATGGAACTGTTCACGAAGCCTGTTCTGTATTAAGGCCTATGTAGGTAGCAACGTAGCAGCTCCCCCATCCATCTACACCCACTGTTGCCATGACAACCTACACTCAATGCTCCATTTCTCGTATTGAAAATCTTTCAACTTAAAAAGGGAGTTCATACATCTCCAGTTCAATACATATAATCGCTAAAAGCGTTGCCCATAACCTAAATAACATACGTCTGCCTCGCTTCAAAAGGTGGAATATGTTCCGTCAAACAGCAAAGCCTTTGTGGCTAATATTGGTGCTGTAGTATACCAATAGCAAATTAAAAGCGACAGCCTGTCTGATCAGGATGTTAAACCATGGATGCTTTCACAATTCAGTAACTTTAAAACGTCACGTTATTTTAGTTGCCTCTCAGAATTGAGAAAAGGAGTTTGTTTGGATATTCTTAGGTTTCATATGCTTAATGCAGTTTTAACTGCATTATTCTAATGGACAATCCAGTGCTTCCTGGTGTTACATTCCTTGATATAAATCCCTTTCCTTAGAGATAGCTAACAATAAGATATAGTTTTCGCGCTGCTACTATTCGAAAACTATCACTCCTTGCAATCTTTTAATACCTAGACACAAAGATAAAACTGAAGTCCATCTTTCTTAATTTTATATTTCAGTGGTGCATATTTGGTTTGTAAGAAATTCTTCATTAGCTAAAAGTGTTGTAGTTTCTTAGGACAATATGTATGTAATTGAGAATAATGTGCAATGGGAAAGATTTCAAAAATCAATAATAGAAGAGAAAATAATCCAAAACAACTAACTGCAGAACGTGTAGTTCAAACAAAACTAAAAAATACTTTCCCAAATTCATTTTTAGAAAAAGGACTGTGTGTGTGACAGAGTCAAAGAGCAAAAGAAGGAAGGACGGAAGGAAGGAAAGGAATGGAAAGGAAAGAGGGAGGAAGGAAGGAAGGGAGAGAGAGAGGGGAGAGAGAGAGAGAAAGAAAGAAAGAAAGAAAGAAAGAAAGAAAGAAAGAAAGAAAGAAAGAAAGAAAGAAAGAAAGAAAGAAAGAAAGAAAGAAAGAAAGAAAGAAAGAAAGAAAGAAGGAAAGAAAGAAAGAAGGAAAGAAAGAAAGAAAGAAAGAAAGAAAGAAAGAAAGAAAGAAAGAAAGAAAGAAAGAAAGAAAGAAAGAAAGAAAGAAAGAAAGAAAGAAAGAAAGAAAGAAAGAAAGAAAGAAAGAAAGAAAGAAAGAAAGACATTAAAACACGAAATGTCCAATAAATACCAAGTTGGTATTTAAATCTTGTCTTTCAACGATTCGACACGAAGATTCTCACGAAACTTTCAACGCAAAACATTCTTTACATGGGCAATGTTTTCAATACTTTTTATTTTCTCAAAAATGGTTCTAGAGATTTTAATTATATCACAGCTGTGACATTCTGAGTTTAACTAAATAATTCATCAACTTTAAGTTTCTATGAATAGCATAAGAATATTTCCTCAGTCCGACTGAAGTTTATGCATTTTTGTCAAACCTAAATAAAAAAAAAGTGTATTGCTGTGGACACACAGCTGATCGGAGTACTTCCTGTACCTTCGTAACAGCTGTATCAACAACGCACATGTAGCAACTGTGGAATGATCAATGGTTGCGTACGTAATGGTCACCTCCTAAAAGTTACCCACTGAAAACAGTGCGTTTACATTACGGTGGACGAGAGGTTAAGCAAGCACTGCTTGCACTCGTAAGTTTCGGTTCAAATGTCGCATTAGTTATTACCTCCTACGTTCTTAATTTCATGACTGGATGTGTAGAACATATTCTTCCATTAATACAACTTTAGCATTTGATGATTTACGGGCATTTATGCACACAAAATCACAATTACACTAAAACACTCGTTTTGAATCACCAAAGAAATAAATCGAACTAAATGCTCGTATTGTGTGTTAAAACTAAAACACATAACAAATAAACAAAATTAATGTCGGGTATATGAACCCTTACACATATGTAGTGTAACTGCTCTCAGTCTTCGGGGCATAGACGAAACTAAATCCCTGCGGTAACACGGACGATAAGTTACAATATTTCAGGTTTCTTGAATTTTTGTCCATAAGCTACCCTTTGTTCTTTGCGCATCTGCTTTTCTCCGCAGCCCACATATTTTCAACCGAGTTCAAATCTGGTTAAAAGAGACGCCAGTCTATCACACCATCTTGCCTCTCTCAAAACCAATCTGAAACCTTTCGACATCTGTGCACAGGATGATTAGCCTGTACAAATTCAACAATTCCAACAGGATCTTACAGGGAACCAAAATATTCCCAAGTATTGCGCACTGTTCAATTAACCGACAAGTTTCTACAATATACTTAGGTTGTCCCTTGATATCCAGCCCCAACAAGATACAGATACGTGAGCGGATAGTAAAACCACTTATTTTGCATCGTATCGGGTCTCTTTGGACGACAGACAACCGCCTTTCCATGGAAGAATATATCACCTCATCTGAGAATATTATGGTACTCCAGTCGTGGTTGGCATTGCTTGAAAACGCGATGCGAAACAAGCTCCGATTGTCTGTCAGATGTTGCTTCTTAGCTGCCGTTCAAGAACTCGTGTGTCGTTTACCCGTTGCAGAGCTGTTCGAGGTGATTCAAGTAATTGTGAATGTGCCTCCATTTCAGAGGCAGTGTCGAAAGGGTTCCTCTCTGTTACTGCAATTAAAGCTGCATCCATTTCGGAAAAGGACACATATATTTCTGAGCCCAGAAGATGACGTTCAATCCGTTCCCTGGATAATCTCAGACACCTTTGCGCTGTAGATGGAGGGACTCTAATACGACCTACAACTTAACGAGCAGAAAAGCCAGCTACATTGACTACTGCAAGCAGTTCTTGTGCCTATGTCCTTGTGTGCGTGTTCTGCTACTGTCAAATGCGGCACGATTCGCTGGAAGGGAATTCGTTTGGGTCTGATGCACCCCCTTCTGGTGGTTTCGCTTATCAGAGCTCTGAAAAATCTTTCTCAGCTAATGGCGCACCATACACCAATTTTTTTCGTCATGAAGGGGTACTTTATGAATAATATTAGGTTCCGAGTTATAGAGCCAATTTTTTGGAGTCAACAGTTGACGTCCGTACATACATGAATGCAATTTTGCCCCTTCTTTACATAATCAGCAGACCGCGAGCGCGATTTTGCCTTTTTCAACAAAACTCTGCAACAGCTCATACGGCAAATCCTTCGATGAGAACAACTGAAAGTGTGTTTCAGGATAGATTTGTGGGCCCCTCGGTCCCCCGACCCCCTGCGATTTCTATCTCTCTGGGGTAACCCAAAACATAAAGTGTACAAGACAAGTCCACACACTGGAAGAATTAAAACTAAATATCCGCCAGGAAATTGCCAGCATTTCTCAACGTGAACTACGGCGAGTGATGGATAGTTTCCTAAAGATGTGCGAAAATGTATGGACGACAGTGGCCAGTTTCAGCATTCCTGTCATAAAGTTGATAACTAAAGCCTTTACAAGTCGTTTTAAGGACGTTGTATGGTTCTATCCACACCTTTCTACGATAGCGGCAGACGGCAGCAAGCACCGAGAATGCGGACAGGCAAAACATCGCACAGCCGGTTCTTTAGTTTACTGTTCTCCCGTTAACAACATAATACAGTTCATAAAGCAGTTTGGTTGTAGTCTACAATAGTATGGGGGCTGTACCCATTATCTCCGCACTACAAGCCCAGTGGTTAGCCCATCTGGCAATTCAGTTCTATACGGGCTTCTGCTTCACCTTCGGAGGTCAATCGGAATCAGCCAATTGTGAACAGGTTTGATTACTGCAGAGCTCAGAAACGCTGCGCTAGTCACAGTCACTTACATCCTCCACCATAATCCTCATGTTCCGTCTGCTCACCGCTTGCACCGTGGTGCCATACGAATTCAAATACGGCTTATGCTCCAAGTTTTTATTCTTTAGTGTATCGGGGCTGTGTATCTGATAAGCGCACTCACATTACTTTTTGTACTCACTCTTGTACAAACTATTCTTAAAAACGCTTATTCATCTATTTCACGTTAATTGAGATATACGTTTCTAGAAGAGCCTTTGTTACGTATGTCCTTATAGGTACAATGGGAATAGGAGAATACAACAGGCTTAAGCGATTGTCAAATACTTATAAGAGCTGGTGGCTTTCACATTCCATTCTTTTTGCATGGCCAGGACATTAAAAAAAGCCAACAATTCCCTATTTGAGAAATGTATAAGTGTTCCGAAATTGAAACCAATAACAAAGAACATAGCGAAAGTTATTAACTCAAAAATTATTTGACATAAATTATGTTCTTTTACGAGACCTCAGAGATCTAGAAGATTCACCAATTATGTAAAGGTCATCCAAAATGAAGTAGACCAGAAGCTATTCCCAGCGAACTCAAAACACACATTTCATGAAAAGTCATGAAAATATCATTAACACATAGTATTTTAATCCAAATCGCTAGAGCCATTTTTGAGAAAATAAACATTTTCACGTAATAAATTTTCCCTGTGAAAAGTTGTTTAAAACAATTTCGTGTCGCATGCCAAAAAGATGGAAAAATAAAACACTAAGTCTTGGTATTTAACCGACTTTTCATTTTTGGGCTATGCCGTTCTCTCTCTCTCTCTCTCTCTCTCTCTCTCTCTCTCTCTCTCTCTCTCTCTCTATCTCTCTCTCTCACACACGCACGCACGGTCATATTTCTATATACTTCACGCTAATCGAAACCGCTTGTATTGTACATGATTTTATTACATATTTCCTTATCTATGCATACGGACAATGTGAAGCATACGGTCGGCTTAAGGGCATGGCCAGAACATAAGAAAAACTGATATGTGCACTTGTATGACTTTCTCTAGTTACTCTTGTACAGAAATTCATAAAAACGCTTATTTCTTTATATACGTCATGTTTGCCGAGATAGACGTTTGTAGAAATAGTTCTATTACATGTTTCCTTATACACAGAATGGGAATATGGGAAACAATAGGCTTTAGCCACAGTCAAAATGATTTAAGCGCTGATCGCTGTGTGATAACTTAAAATTCCATTCCCTTTGCATCTACGGAACATTAACGAATAACAATTTCCCATTTGAGAAAAGTATAAGAATTGGAGAATTCAAACAAATAAGGAAATATGGAAAATTCTCGAAAAAAAAAAAAAGTATTTGACGAAGTGTGTCTTTCAAGAGATCTACATTTGTTGCGCAGAAATATTGTGTCAGCTCTTACGGCAGACGAAGACAACTTCGGGCCCTGTGACGTATTTAAACGAAGAGCCAGCTTGTACGTTCGTGTGACGTCAGGCGAGAGCGGTGTATTGCTATCCTGCCCAGATCAGCGGCGCTACTTGCACGAAAGTAAATGAATATGAAAAATGTTATTTGGGCATGTTTATAACATGCCCGGGCTGTTTATGGAGAACCCTCTTCAGTCTAGTCTGAGAGTTTTATTTATTGTGTGAGGGATCTTAACGGCGTTAGTGCAAATTTTGTTTTTATTTTGTGTTTTTGTTGACGTTGTATAGTGTTGTGTGTAGTGGTTTTGTGTTTGTGTTCAGTTCCCCGTGTTTCACAGCAGTTTGAGACCAGGCTTCAAGATGCAGAAACATTGTCAACTACGTTTCAGACCTTTGCGAACCCCGTATTCACTGCATGTTAATAATGTTTTTAGCAGGTAGCAAATTGAATTGATAAATTTACACTGTGACAATTTACTGAAGGACAAATATAAACACTTGGCTGATTCTTATAAGAATATTCCTCAAACCAGATTTCTGATATGTATATTATGCATGTTTGGTTCTACGTATGTATGCGAACAATTCTTTTCTGTTATGAACCTTTCTAAGTCAAAATCCCGAAGCATATTGTCAGATCACAATCTAACATGCAGTCTTCGGTTACAAATGTGCCGTACATTACGCCCTAATATTGACAAACTAATTACAGAAAAGCGAAACGGCAAATGTCGGAAAATGTCCACCTAATTGTTCTGTACAGCTCTCCTCTACCTCAGGGGCAAAATAGTTATAATTTCTGTACTATTTGCGTTATAACATGACTGTTCAAATAAACTAAATTTATATATACCTATATATATGGCATAAAGGCGAAATGTAATTATTTATATTCTGTGACTATTCCGTAATTGAAAGTCAGCATTAAAATTACGATGTCCCGCACGCTGTTTCCTCTTCCCCGCTGTGACGTCACACGTTCAACTGGCCTTCGGTGGGAGCATGTGAGCTGAGTTAGCTGACGTCACAGCAGCGACACCTCTCTTCCCCTGTCTTACGGTTTACCAATTATGCAAAAGTCAGCCAGCATGAAGACTTCTGAGACGTTCCCAGACAATTCAAGATATACATTTCATTTGTATGAATATCTTAAATATACGGTACATTAATCTCACACGCGCGCACGCACACAAACACACGCACAGGCCCGCGCACGCACGCACACATACACTTGCCTCTCAGGACGACGAAAGAAAGTGTATCTATTATGACAGAGTTTTATCGTCTGATCTTACATTTATCAATAATCTTAGCTAAACAGGGTAAAGGGGAAGGAAAGGGAGCACCGAAGAATGAATGCGTGTCAGTGGAGCAAAGTTGTAAGAAACTTGTGTAGTGCTTCAAATAGCTGAACATCGCATGTTTCATATATCTACTTTTCTACACAAAAATCGAAATAGTAAATGATGTTACTATGCATACCTGCATCAGATACATTTGAACTCCTTCCTTTACTCTGTGTAACATGGTTATCATAGGCGGGGGACGTAGTCGGTTCTCGCAGTTTAGAATTCCGCGTTTAAGTCCCGAGCGTAGCATCCCTCGCCTGCCCATATTAGCAGGGCACCTGTAGAAATCAGGATATTCGTTCGTTCAATTTGCATAGTTAATTGCATTCAATCAATCAGCAGAAATTGGATACACGAACCAACAGTTGTTAGATGTATCGCACTGGGGCGTGGCAATTGGGAAATGTAATGACACGTATGATTGGCAAAATACTTCTACGAAACTGTAACCATAGTGATGCGTATCAACAGAACAATAATTGCGGGTAGATCACCGCTTAATTAGGCAGTCCGCCTAGCTACACAAATATATATCCAGATAGCTTTTTTTTCTCTTGTAGTCACTATAATTTTCTCAGCGTAATTACAGCAAATAGCATGAAAAGGAACTTCTATAACTCCAGCGGCTTCTGTGGAACCTCTGCGCTAATGTCAGCTTCCGCTTACCTTGCGTTACATGCAAACATCACCATACGCTCATTGGCAGCTGGATGCAAAATAGCTTGCTCTTGTTTAACTCTTTTTAAAACATTTAGAAAATGGTATATATAGTATTTATTTCAATTCTTAATCCTTGTGAACGTGGTTTAACTTTGTGGAGTTCACTAACTGTAAACCAGTTCTGTATTATAAACGGTTATTTCGTTTCTGATAATATTGTTTAGAAAAAAAAATATTTTAATTTGTTTTGACGAGGGTATCATTACTACTTTAAACTACGCAACAGTAATAGTTTGTTTTCTTTTTTATTTGTTTTCTTATTCCTTTATTACAATGGGACCATTAGTTTTAATTTGCCTATATAACAGGCGTTCCATGCAATAACAAATATTGAATCCGTAATAACAAGTCTATCTGTTGGCAAAATATTACTACTCTGCAGCAAACACAACACTCTAGATAGAAACATTTGACCGCAAAGTTGTTCCAAACACAGTTACACACAGTAGATCTATGGTTTCCACGCCGCTCGAATCTGTATTTCGCGTGCCCTGCGCGGAAAGTTATTAGTGCCCGAGTATATTTAATGTGAAATATATTTTTCATATCACATGGGAAAATAAAGAAACTGTGAAAAAGATATGGAAAGCGATTGTAATCATACATTCAGTGCGTAGTTATGTTTCGCCAAAAACCGATACCAAAGTCCTGTTCTTAGAAATTTGTAGTCCGTAAGGAATGTTGCCCCCCCCCAAAAAAAAAAGTTTTAAAAGAAATTTGAACTACCCAGAAGAGATCCTTGAAAATTTTTGGCTACGGTGAAAAGCTTTCCAAAATTATTTTCTTCATAAAACTAATACGGCACCCCAAATTAAGTATAAAACTTATAAGTTGTTCAGGGAAAACAGTCCGTATTCATTTCGAAAATCAAGAACGGAAACCTGTGATTTCTGCCGGGACTTTGAAGTTATATTGTGAACTCAAATGATCCTTCTAAAGATGTGTATGAAGAATACAAAGCAAAAGTTTCACAATATAATGAATAGGGTTCGGAAATTCATGCCCTAAAAAACATTGAAATATGCATGCAAAACTTGAAACTTGAAAATATGCCAAGAAATATGCACTATTTAATTAAAACAATGAATGTCCCTTTGCAGTAGATAAACCAAGTTAGTACAAATAATAAATAAACTTATCTTATTCCTTATAGGTTGAAGCAGAAGTGGTCCCGCTGCTAGTATTAGCTGCTAAATTGCAGTTCACAACCAACACTGCACAAATTCACAACTGTAAAACATCGTCTGTTGTCTCGCAAAACACTTTTGTAACGTGAAAAACTTCTCTCCACGTCACAAGATGTTATCGGGCCATATTTAAATGATTTTAACTGCTTCACAGAGAGTCAAGTCTCTTGGTGTGACAGATGGTTTCCTTTCGATGGTTATCTGTTGATAACCAGAATTTTTTGAAATTACATAATTCACTTTTTCTTTCATTTTTATACTATGCTACCAGGAACCAAACTTAGATCACATATTTGTTTTTAAAAGCCATGGGGATCCTACAGCTTCCAATGCCGTTATGGCTGTTGGTAAGAAAGAAGAATGGGCAGATATAAAACTAAGATCCTCCTTTAACCCATAGCCTGACAGCAAATTTTGCACAGTTTCTATTGATGAAGCATCGTTCAAGTCCAATGAATTAACAACCTCTCTGACTATTTCTATGTGCTCAGCATAATATAAAACTGCATCGACCCATGTTCCCCATCGAGTTAACACTGGTGCAGGAGGAAGTCGGACATTAGGTGCTCTTGATCTAAACAACTTAACTCTCTTAGGAGATTTAACAAAAATTCTCTTTGTACTGGACACAAATCTATCTACCAATGGGAAAGAATCGCGTATTGTCTCAGAAATGCGATAAAGAGCGTGTGCCAAACAAGTTATTTAAATTAAGTTAGGAAAAATACCTTTCAGAGTTTGTCCTGATTTTACCATTTAAGGATCTGCATCAGTAACAAATAAAAGTAACCGGTCGTACTTGATTACACATTGACATTGTAATTTCAAAGAGTCCATCACAAACTGTGTCACAGTTACATTGTCAGTGGCCGACAATTCGCACACATTAAGAAGATAAGGTGTAGTCTTTTGTTCATTATTTAAGGCACCCACGATTATATTATCAATAGAACGGCGCTCAGAATCAGAGGTTTCATCAACAGACAACCACACAGACTGCTCCGCTAATTCATTTTGTATATTTGACAATATGTTATTGTAAGAATGCCCTACTTAAGTCTTACGCATTGTACTTTCTTCAGGCACATTTGTCGAGTATATTTGGCAAGAAAGTTTTTAAATATCGCATTATTAATTTTGAACAAGGGAATATCAGCAGCTAAAAATACTTGGCACAGGTCATAGGAAAATTCAGTAACCCTATGTCCTAAACACTCTACTAATTGTTTTAGAACACGTTATTTGTTTGCGAGTTTTCAGATTAAATTGTGTTTATGTGCTGAACTATTTGAAATCTTTTCTCACTCTCTATATTTTCCTCACACGCTCCACAAAACAGTACCCTATTATCTGGAGATATTAAATTACCCGAAAACTCTTTCTGTAAATTAATTAATCTAGCACTCGAAGTTGGTTTTATTTTCGGCATTTGAAGAGCTTTTTAATATTTTATACGCCTAATTTAATTTCGTGGGAACCAGGTCACAACACTGTTATGTTTGACGACCACGACACAACTACTGGTGGGCAGGCAAACGTTGCTATAATCGGCTCAAAACGTTGACCTGCACTTTATCTTTGTTAATATAAACCTCTCAGATAACGCACTGATTATTCTCTACGCACACGCATATAATGAAAGGATGGAAACAGGGGATTCACTGCATGACAACCTGACTCAGCATTGGTTCTCGCCACCTCGCGAGTTATATCATCATATGCAATACTACCAATATATAAAATATTATCCAGGTGGAAAAAAATAATAAAAAAAGCCATAAAATCATTAAATTTTGCTATATAGGAGCTATAATATTGAAATAATATGCATTTATCAAAATCAAGAAAATATGCAGTTATATGCACCATAAAATCATGTCCAAATAACTTAAAGTTCCATAATTCGTGCACATAATGTAAAAGCATGCATTTTTAACCCCTATGAAAAAACATACAAATGCATGAACTTCCTAGCTCTAATCATAAATAATAATAATAATAATAATAATAATAATAATAATAATAATAATAATAATAATAATAATAATAATAATAATAATAATAATAATAATAATAATAATAATAATAATAATAATAATAATAATAATAATAATAATAATAATAATAATAATAATAATAATAATAATAATAATAATAATAATAAAAATAAAAAAAAATTTGAAAACATATGTTAGTGCTCGAGTTTGATTACGCATAGAACTTACCTTTGCCTAAACTGAGCTTTACTGTACAATTCTTCAAGAAACTACTGTGGTTCTATCTGTTGTTGTTGTGTTTAACGCCCGCTTTTACTACTACGGCACCGCAGGCGGTGTCACTGATGACACATGGAATGAATATGGAGTACCGGTGGAATGAGATGGCGGGGGAAACCGGAGCACCCGGAGAAAACCCGCCCTGACGCCGCTTCGTCCACCACGAATACCACATGCGGGTCCCTGGGATCGAACCCGGGCCGCCTAGGTGGTAGGCGAGCGCGCTAGCCGCTCGGCCACGGCGCCGCCGTGGTTCTATCTGTTAAATGTCTACTGTCACAATGTCCAGTCAAGTACATTTTTTTGTTTCCTAGAAGATGCAGAGAAAAAAGATTCAAATTCTGTTGGTGCCTTTTTATATATGATTTGCTAAGCAGTAAACTCCAGGACCAAAACAGTATTCAGACCATTATACTTCTGTTTCGTGTGGGGGACAAAATAAAAATATGAGCATGTTAACATTTTGTACTTGGCTTTCGGAATAAAAAGAGTAACCATACTACAGGCATTTCCAGTTAGGGGACATTCATAGAGTTAATGTGACCCTAACTTTGGTTTATATGGAAGCATACGACTAAAAGATATGAAAACATTGAGAATGTGTACCAATAGATTACAGTGCTTCAGAGCTGCAGAAAAAAATCGGTACCTTTGGATTGGTAGAAGCAGCGGACATTATTGAGGATTGGGAATCAGCTTCAACACCATAGTACGACACGAAACCCAAAGGAAAGAGACAATTTGGAATACAAAAAATGTGAGGTTTTCCAATACAGTCTAAATTCATTTTTAGTCCCATCTTCTTACGAGGGAACATTCATTCCATGTTAACTTTAAAAAAAGAGGATAGAAACTGTCATTGCTGAAGACTGAAATGATGAAGTGGAGACGTCAGGTTCTGAGGTTACAGATGCAAAGAAGGTATTTTGCACTACCCTAGCACTGAAGAGAAGAAACTGCACAAATGCTAAAGAGGATCGTTGAAGATAATGCATTTGCGAAAGAAAATGAATACTAGAAAGTGAAACAGAAAAAATGATCCTTAGTAATCATGCAGACTAATGAGGATTATTTGAGACGAAACCATTGCCTGCCAGTTATTTTTTGGTAAATGCATTTATTTTACATGAAATATTAACACTATTGTAGAAGATACTCTTACCAGTATGTTTTTAACAGGAATGTGTGTAATGTTCATTATTAGGTAAAATGACTTTACTAACTTTAAAATATCCTCTTACTTTGCAAAGTAAATACATTTGTTGAACTTAAGTGTAGTTTGTTACATTAATATCTGAGAATTCTACTTTTAATTCTAACAACTTTTTAGAAGTAAAATATCGACATTTTAATTCTATTTTTGTATGTTATAGGTGATTTATGATCAATTTAAGTTTCGTAATGAACTGTCACTTCAAATGCGTCAATAAGCCGTACATAATACACTATCACGTCATATATTCTGAAACCACAATATTCAATTTATATTTGAGTGAACGTTTGTCCATGTACGACAGTTTGAAATAACAAAATATAAAAAAGATTGAAGATACCTTATCCTTTGTATCTTGATTTCAAATAGTTACGTCGTTCCAGTGAACGCCTCAATTACAATACTTCATTTTCGAAGAATATTATAAGAAAATATACCTACAGGTAGTTTTTTTATTTATAAGTTAAAGGGGATTAGTGCTGTTTAAACTTGGCCGTTCATTATTCGTGTGCTTTGTTTACGAAATCTCCGTACCCATTTCTTGCTTTATTTATTAAGGAGTCAGCACTGTTTTAACCCTGAGTAACGTGGATACGAATTTTTTCATTTCGCATGTTTCTTAATTAGGGAAACTAGACGTCCATAATTTATTACATAAATGAATAGGTCAGCTGACACCTGAATGCGTAACATTTCGATTAGCCACGTTAGCAGTAAACAAACATTGGGCAATAGCTTTGTTCAGAGCTTGGTTTCGGAGCACACGCAAGTGTGAGGGCTACACTAAAGTAAGTGAGTGAGTGTGTGAGGTTAAACGGCCCGTCGATAACGATGTCCTTTGGGCCCATAGTAAAACAAAAAGTTTAAAACACACTCACATAGTTAAAATTAAAATTAAACGAGATGGGTAAAATGCTAAAATAACAGTAAAATGAACGGTATAAAATGTCATAAAACGCCTAAAACCTAAAAACCACCATAAATTAAAAGGGAAAACAAGTCTGAAGTTCAAAAAGTTACTACATTAAAACATGTAAACAATATCTGAAAGGCTAAAAACATATGTCAGACCTGTTTTTCGAAGCCAATATCGGTGAAGAACAGTAGAGTCTTGGCTCCAGGTGTCGGGTCGTCGCCTAGAATAGGGGCTAGTGTAGACCCCAGACCAATAGACCGGCGCTCACGAGCGTATTGCAGACAATCGAGTAACACATGTGGCTACAGTAAAGGAGAAATTACTCCTCTGATAAGCCAGTGGAGGGTGTGGTATCGCTCGGACTGATAAGTTAACAACTTGAGGAAGATAAATTGCCAGGTCAGCGATGATTGGTTACGTAGATGACGAGACCTCCGGCAACTCAGAGGTGAGTGTGTCAATCACAAAGTAATTTCTCCTTCACTGTAATCCCAGTTGCTTCTGTGTTGTCAATTATAGGTACATTACATTTATAGAACTGAAACAGCATTTTTCAATCCTTGCAGCTGTATTATTAGTTGTTTTATTCAGGCCAAAGCAGAACCACCGGTTTTTCTATCACCTTCATTTTATGCAGGGGCTTCAACATTTTAATCTACGGTGAAAAGACAATACGAAATTATTTTGGACCAAAGAAATAGTTCTTCCATTTGGCAACGGCTAAGGGAAGGAATAAACCTTTCTGTATGAAGCAGTAATGGGTGCAGGAAGGTAAGCGTTTGGATGTGATACATAACCTCTGGGTGTGTCATGCGTGTATATGTGTATATAAGTGTGTGAGAGAGAGAGGGAGAGAGACAGGGGTAGACAACCAGAGAGAAAGAGAGCGAAAGAGAATGAAATGTGAGTGTTTTCAAATACCCCCCCCCCCTAAATTAAGAGTCCGTTAAATTGAAATACATTAAATATATTATGTATGTATGCACTCGTATCATAAATTAAGTGTACACAACACATATTACATTTTCTATAAGGAGCATGTGACATTCATCTAATTCTATTGTTTGTGATTTACTAATAGGTATTACATGCAATTCTACATAGCATTAGGCTGTTTCGAAATATTCCCAATACTTAACTTTATCATGACATATATTTTATTTGAAAGAGTGATGTGCTTGAAAAAGGAATGATTCTTATTTTCGCAGGACTTACTACATAATTATCTACTTGCGATAAATAGTGCTTTCACATCATGTTTCTTCGCAAGCATTTATGTACGCATGTAAACTAATAGGTGACAAATAATATTTTTATATTAATGGTGATATATGGGGAAACCCGTCAATTGGGAATGGACAAAGAACGTTGTGTTGCTGTCACGCTGATGTTCTTTGCCAGAATAAGTGAATTGCGAGTTCGGAACCATGACAGCTACATGTTTATACTCCGGCAGCTGTACAGATAGGGATGTGAAGTACATCCTCGACACAAAGAGTGAGAGGAACACTTGGGGTGGCAGACAGGAGATGGGGTTAACCTCTCAAGTGCCAACTTCACCGCATAACAATTGCCAGTCTTGGTTCACCTCCATCAAATTGAACCATGTGATTTGGTCTTCTCGGCATTTCTGAGATAGCCCACCATCGATCCTCCTACAACAATCGAAATGTGGTAGAACAAATTCACATTCCGATGTGAAATTCCTAACGGTTAGCTCTGGTATGCAAACGCTGAAATGTTTAACAATAAATTCAGTAAACAAAACACACAGCAAAATGACAACCTTCATAACGTTGAAGCTCAGTTGGGTTCGTTATGTGGCTGTTTAAGATTTAGGTGTGGCAAACATAAAAAACGTAACTTTGGCACTTTATTCTACTGAAATTGTGCAGAAATGTAGGTGTGTAGGTTTGGTGTGTAATGTGTGCAGGTGTGTGTTGTGTGTATATTTGTAACTTGTTTAAAATTATTTTGTTGTTCAAAGACGCTGTCAATTGCTAGGATAACATCAGCGTCGCCGGTATGCCGGAATTTTGTTCCTCAGGAGTTCTTTTACATGTCAGTAAATCTAAGCACACTTAAAAACCATAGGTCTGGGCCGGATTTGAACACGCGACCTGTGTAGGTAGATATGGTATGTATGTGTGTAGGTTTGTGTGTATGGTGTGTGTTGTATGTGCGTAGGTGTGTGTGTTATATGTGTGTAGGTGGGCGTTTGTTGTATGTGTGTAGGTGGGTGCGTGTTGTGTGTGTAGCTGTGTGTGTTGTGTGTGTAGTTGTGTGCGCTGAGTGTGTGTAGCTGTGTGTGTTGTTATGTGTGCTGTGTGTGTTGTTGTGTGTGTAGCTGTGTGTGTAGCTGTGTGTGCTGTTGCGTGTGTCTTCTGTGTAGTTGTGTGTGCTGAGTGTGTGTTGTTGTGTGTTGTGTGTGTAGTGGTGTGTTGTGTGTGTACTTGGGTGTGTGTTGTGTGTGTAGTGGTGTGTTGTGTGTGTACTTGGGTGTGTGTTGTATGTGTGTAGGTGGGTGTATTGTGTGTAGGAGTGTATGTTGTATATGTGTAGGTGGGTGTATTGTGTGTACGTGTGTAGATAGGTGTGTATTGTGTGTACGTGTGTAGATAGGTGTGTGTTGTGTGCACGAGTATAGATAGGTGTGTTGTGTGTATGTGTGTAGGTGGGTATGTGTTGTATGTGTGTAGGCAGGTATCAGTGTTGTGTCTACGTATGCAGGTGTATGTTGTGTGTAGGTGTGTGTTGTATGTGTGTAGGCAGGTATGAGTGTTGTGTGTACGTATGCAGGTGGATGTTGTGTGTAGGTAGGTGTGTGCTGTGTGTGTGTGTGTGTGTGTGTGTGTGTGTGTGTGTGTGTGTGTGTGTGTGTGTGTGTGTGTGTGTTGCACATGGTTATACATTCCGAACATAGGCCATTTCTGAGAAAAAGTAATGAACATTTTGGATGCAAAGGGTAGTTTGTCTTCATACCAAATGTCTGATTCTGGCTTGTTTTAGAGGAACTCAAGACCCTAATTTTGGTGAAATTCTGGTTGCCAATTGTTGGATAAACTACACCACCTTCTCTAACCACAATCGATACATGGCAAGAATGCTAGCAACAGTAATTCACTACGTAAACACTTGGTACATAATCAGGTTTGCCAACCTAATAGTGAGGGGGTGGCATAATGAAATAACATTACTAGGGAAGGCAGGTGATTCGCATTAAACCTTTCATTTAAATACTTCAGTGTTCAAAAACGATTGCTATAAACAGTAATGCGAGCAGATAAACAGGTCCTGTTCATCGTCCTGGAGAACCCTTCTTTCATGTGAAAAGTAGCTGTGCGAAATTTGGTTATTGTTCGATAACACCTTCGGTTATTCCAAAATAAGTCAATTAAATACGCGAATATTTAAGTATAATTCGTTGTAACAGCAAGATAGTCCTGGTCCAATGTTACTTCACTAACTCGGGTTCTTTCGCTTGAGCTCGTGACTCTGTTACAAATATTGCCAAGTGGAAAGATTGCTCTTCTTTTCTCTCCCACCGGACATTCTAAGCACTCGCGAATTAGTAACGTACTGTTAAGAACAATGCATACTGACCACTTAACTCAGGTGAAAGGGATTCACGTCCATCATCCTCCTCCTCCTCCTCTTCATCCTCCTCATCATCATTGTATAAATTTCCTTGACGCACATATTCAAAACGGAACCTTAGATAAATGGTTTTCGCGTATGTTTCGCAAAAGCTTAACAGCATAACTAAAGCGCATTCCACCCTTACAGGACAGTACACGTTAAATGGAGCGCAGTGTTGCAACATGTACTAGTTGAGAGTCTTTCTCCGCGAGCGACTCCGTGGTGGCCGGTGTCCTGTACTTAGTCCTTCAATTGCTGCTTGACGAGATGGACACTTTTAAATTTGGTATCCCTGCACGCCTTTGTCACTGTATGACCTAAATTTACAAATGACTCGTCTGTATAAACAATTGATTTCCCCTGGTCCCTAAACCTTTTTATGTCTTTTAGATATTTATGTCGCCATCTCATGATATCGATATCGTCTCTTTCTATTAATATGCACTTGTTACCCCTTCTTTCATATTCGAACCCCAAATCATGTAAGAACCGACTAAGAGTGGCCCTTGAGAAATTTGGTAGGGTCTCATCACTGTTGACCCGTGACAAAATTATATTCAGCGTGGGTGGAATATTTGCAAACAGTAAAGAATGAACAATTCGCCGCACTCCACATTGCACTATTCAATCATATTGCGTTAACCTAGCGTTTTGTGTAGTCCCGCCCTTTTTGATTTCTTTTTCGATGGCATTCTTAGAGGTCCTTTCATTACTTCCTTTTTAATCCTACACACTACTGCTTCTGAACACCCGATAGCCTTAGCTGTTTCTTTTACTGCCTTATTTACACGCATTTTTCTTGAAAAATAATCTAACACATTCATAATTATTTGGCGTTCCTTACTTCTTAATTTACTAACATATCGTCTCCTCCTAGCTTCCCCCTCCATAACTACAAATATTTACGAAAATATTAAACAAATAACGCAATAACAGCTCACAAATTCCACAGCTACACACACGACTTCTTTCAAACTAATGCCAGTACTGCTCCTTATACTATCTTCTGTGTCAGCCTGGCGCGAGAATACGCTGAATAGATGAATACCTTTTGTTTGCCTTACTGGATAAAAGAAAGAGGTTACTGCCTTTTGGTTTATTTTAAAAAACTTTCTCCAACCTTCCTCAACATTTGTTCTCGCTGGTTCCCTGATGTAAACTCAATAACATAAAAGTTTCACACTGCGTAACTTTTGCAGTGCACAGATATAAAATTTTCCGAAAACATTTAATTTAAAAAAATATAACACTTAACTGGGTAAACATAGAGAATTCAAAGTAGGCAGGTAGTAGCACTATGGTTTACTCTACCTAAGAAACAAATATAGACGTATTCTAGCAGTTTTTTAGTTAGTGCGTGATGAGTATAGGAACAGCACATGTCGGACTTCTATTGGGAAAAAAAAAAAAAAAAAAAAAAAAACGTTTTCTGAAGAAATTTGGGCCTATAGAAATGTATAATGACTCTGAAAAGGATATAACCTGATAGAGAAAAAAAATTCTGCATAGGATAATGTGTTCAAACCTGAAATTTATAACAAATGAATATTTATACCATGCTATTAGGAATCTGGCAACAGCGCAAGGGTAGAAAAGGACGCGGCTAATGGCAACTTGTATGCGCTAGATAGAGACAGAGATGTCCGATTTAACTCCATACTGTCGTCTAAGAGTGGAACGCTATATAAATCTAATTGGCCCACAATATTTTTTGCTTTTGGAAGTTGATAGCGCGGGAGGTTCCAAGCTCTCCTCTTATATATGTTGGTACATTTCTTGAAGCTGGTAATCTGTAACGTAACCTAATCATCACGATCAGTACATCACTTTTGGAATCTATTACAAATAATATATAACCATTATCTTTATCAACAGATCACTTATATGATCAAAGGTAGCAAATGAAGAAATTAATAGAACAGGGAAGTAAAATGTTTGGGGAAGAAGGCAAATATCCGACATTTTAAATTATGGACAGATGGATAAATTACAGAGGAAAAGGATGAACCAAAGGACACTATAGCGGAAAATCATGAAGAGGAGACAGGAAACACCGAAAACCAACAAGTCTGCCATATCGTATTTCAAAAATCGCAGAGGAGAAAACAGATCACTCCAAGGACAGTTGCATGAGGAAGAAAGAAGGGGAACGAGGGAAAATTAGCAAGTGGCAATGTAACACAGAAGAAGGAGAACTAGTGTGGCGTTTAACGCCCGCTTTTACTACGTACGGTGACGCAGGCGGTGACACTGATGATATATGAAATGAAGATGGAGCACCGGTGAAATGAGATAGCGGGGTAAACCGGAGAACCCGGAGAAAATCCGTCCCAGCGACGCTTCGTCCATCACAAATCCCACATGCGGTTGCCTGGGATCGGACCCGTGCCACTTTGGTGAGAACCGAATGGCCTAACCACTTGGCTACGGCGTGGCCACGAAAGAGGAGAAGAAAGAACATATTGGTTACAGCAATTCGACAGAGAAAAAAGATGGCGGCCAGAAAGGGGTCATTTCAAAGTTAAGTGGAAATAAACCAAGGGAACGAGAAGATGCGGGTTTGACCAGATAGAATGGGAGAACAGAAAAAGGTTTTACATATGTGGGTAGATTGGAATGGGGGAATGGTGACCAGAAAAGGACAGCACGAATTTGGAAGGATATGACCTAAATAAGTGGATATCGGATAATGAATATGGATCAATATTTAGGAAGCCGACAAAGAGAGAGGAAAATGGTGATATGCGCCGTGTGACAAGGATGAGAAAGTGACTAAGTGTAATGTATTCAGGGTTGGTAGGAGGGGGGGGGGGGAGCTTAGGGATAAAGCCAAGTACGTATTATAAGTGAACGATATATGAGGAAAAGATGTGGAAGTGAAAGAGATAAGAAGAAACTGAACCCGTGGGGTGTAGGAAATTATTAGTAAATGATCATGAAGCATAAGAAAGAGAGGAGGTAAATAAATTTCAGATTGGAATGGGTAATTTAAAATAGTATTGAGCATAGCGAAAAGGAAAGTATAGGAGCATTTGGTGATAATTATAGAATTAAAAGACGAAAGACAATATACAGGTTCGAGTAAGGCTAATTAATTGTAGCTCAAAAGCAAACAGCACACGTCAAATGTAGATAATATCAGAGGACTTATCAATGGCAGAAGGGCCAGTGAGCCCAAGTTCATGGGCAGCCCAAGATGTATATGCTCTAGTATTCAATAAATTCAATTCTATATAACAATTTTAAATACATGAAAGTGAATAATAAACAGTGCAGCATCCAGGGATTTCAAAACGTTATCAAGCCATCTAAGGATTTCAAAACGCCGTAACGCACTTTTTGTGTATTAAGATCATGTAAATCTCACAAGGTTTACCAGTTATTTTTAAGTCATTTACAATGACGAGGACTTCAGAGGTTATACGCGGGAAATTCAAAATATACATTGCACTTTTCATAAAAATATCTTGAACATGTGGTATTGTTTCAATCGAAATCGTTAAGAGCCATTTTTGAAACAAATTGACGTGTTCTAATGCGTCGGCTAACTGCCAAGTAATACATTCGATATTGTCATAAATGCTTGTTAAAGCCTAAGATATAGACAAACAGTAACACTACAAAATATAGAATGAATATTCGGGCTTCTGGGCCGTGCTCTAGTGGAAATTCTTCTTCCATACGTTTCGTTCGAAACTGCGTCGAAAGACTGCCAGCTTCATTTATTGCAACATTAATATTTCAAATACAATGCCAATAAAACATCAGAAAACTAAAAACATACAAACTCATCATTATAGTTTTTAAACAATTAATTCACAATGACATCTTTCAGACTCTATACAAATAAAATATTACAATCGATGAGATTCTCCTCTACTCTTGTCTCGTGCAAACGTAAATGTTCTTCACGTACATATTTTATATTTCCCTCATGGGTTGTCGTGGGTTGTTGTCAATTCCTTGCTCTGGTAATTCTTAGTAATCATTCACTCCATATTTGAGCATTTCTAATCAATACATTTTATTGTCTTGTGTCCTCTAAAAAATTCTGAAATG
Organism: Tenodera sinensis; assembly: GCA_030765045.1. Classification (NCBI taxonomy): domain Eukaryota; kingdom Metazoa; phylum Arthropoda; class Insecta; order Mantodea; family Mantidae; genus Tenodera; species Tenodera sinensis. The sequence goes on from CM060962.1 coordinate 144,509,314, forward strand.
CTATATGCGATATCTTATTCGCCATTTTATAACTAGTCTTTTTTTGCCTGGTAGTTTTTGTCTCATCTGTCAAAATTGCTTCGTATTTGTTGCACTCAAAACTGCAAGTTCTGGTGTATCTGTTTTTCCGCACATAGGCATCGCAACCTCCAGATTGTTTCCTTCCAATACTATGTAGGTAATTTTGAAATGGTCCGTGTTCAGTTAAGTAATGAATCATACCCTTATTCGGTTTAAAATAATGGATTTTCAATATTTCCTTAACTTGCGGAAATATTTCAAATGTTTTTCTACTTTCTTCATTTCCCATTCCTTTTGCCATTCTTCTAATAACTTCATTTTAATTACCTTGGCACTTTTACAATTTGATCTTGTAATGATTTTAACATGTACTAGATATCCATTCCTCAGCCAATATGTCGCTCCTGTTATAATTAAATCCACTGGCCACATATCTAAAATTACCAAAAGGGCCCTTGAGGGTGATGTATTGATTGCTCCCGTTAATCTAATAGTATTTTCCTCTGTGTTCTTCTAAGGTTCCTTTTTATCTGTACTTCCCTTGCCTTCTCTACCCATACGCTCGCTGCAAATCCTATAATGTCTATAAAGAATCCTACATGGTATATACATATTTAGTGGGTTTTATAAAATCCCTAGTTTGTAAGGAAACGAATTTAATCATTACACCTTCTGTTTTCGTTCTAGTCTCCCCTACGTGATATGTAAAATTTAAACGTTATATATACACATATACCCTAAATATTTTTTACTTTCTCCATTGGTAAGTAGGGGAAGTATTGTATTCCACCCAAAACTTCGAGATTTCACAGGAAATATGTGTTTTGAGACCCCCTGAATCCTGTGTGGACAGCATAAATCAAAAACGAAAAGTAGGTTAAAAACCAAGGTTGATATTTAAGTTTAATGTCTTTCAAGGATGAGACACGAAGATTTTGAAGAAAATAGCCCCACCCTAAACTACCCTTTACATGGAAAATTTTTCAAAAATTTTGTTTTTCTCTAACGATTTTGATTAAAATGTCATATGTTTGAAATATTTTGATGATAAAGGAAAGGTATATCTTGAATTTTCTGGCTATAGCCCCTGTAGTCGTATTTACTCTGGACGACTTTTGTATAACTGGCAAACCGTTATATATGGACCAAATCATACTCTACAAAATATGTAGATCTCGCTAAAAGACACAATTTATGCCTGAATAAATTTTCTTGTAGGGTGAACCGTTTCGGAGATATTCCTTGTTATTTGTGTGAGTTTCGGAAAACCTAAAACTTTCTTGAAATGGAACATCGTTGTTCATTTTTCATTTGTTATATGTTAAGTGTGCAAAGAGAACGGAGTCTCAAAGCTTTAAAAGATTTGACTATCGCACAAAGCCTCCTGTATTCTAATATTCCCCTTGCACGCACAAGGAAATAACCAATAAGATAATTTGTACAAATGTTTATCTTAACTAACCTAAAGAAGATATAGGACTAAGAGTTTGTAATAATGGTTAGCACAAGGGTAGAGAAAGTCATGTGAGTGCAACACATAAGATTTTTTTATATTTGTCTCTCTATATTCTGATTATCAATCTTAATCATTGGACTTCTTTTTAAGCTTCCTTTTAGTATTATGTACGCAGATTTTAGGGGTGCAATTTTCAGTTTAACTTGAGTACACCAATTAAACACTCGGGTTTTAATCACTTGGGCTTTCCTATCTATTTCGATGCTATTTCCAGCTTCCAAAAGTATTAACTATTCGTCAGCATATGGCACTATGGTCCTAAAGTCGAAACTTGCGGGCATCCTTTGGTTATAACTTTTCAGTAGCAGCGGCGGAAGCGGCATCGGCAGCAGCGGCAGCACAACTGCTGAGGTCATTAGCGCCCAAAGAGAACAAAGTGGCTTAAACAAGTAGTGACTAACCCGAAGGTCTAATACGTTAAAACATTAAAACGTAACCAAGATAGTGCCAGGAACAGTAAAAGTAGAGCGAAAGACAGGAACAAAGACCTAGAATAAGGGAAATAAAATGAGACCCACGACCGACTAAAAACAAAGAAGATAAAATAAGGGAAACACGGTCACCCAGACTGTTAAGGCGGATAAAATGTAAAGGGCGCTCTACCGTACTTGTATCTGCCAGCACCTCAGCAACGGTAGCTGGCAGACCCACGGAGACACGTAACTGACTTAAAAACTGGCACTGAATTCAAGCATGCCGCACCATCAATGGCTTATGACAATGAGTACAGAGCAGCGCAGCATCTGAAGATAAAAGGTAACTAAGGCTAAAACGACAGTGCCCGATACGCAATCTAGCTAACATCACTTCCTCGCAGCCACAGGGGCGCGATGAAGTCCACCAGGTGCCAGGGACGGGCTTCACCTCCATAAGCTTGTTCCCCAGAATAGCCGACAGTACAAGCGCGTAAAACCGCGCTAAAATTATCAGAAACAACGCAAGGGCTAACATCAGGGGGCTAAAACTGCTGCCTCACTCCCTGGTAGATCTACGCGCCCAGGCACCCACAAGAAAGACGCGCAATAGTGCCAGCAATAGCGAGGGAATGAAGGGTGTCCTGAAAACGCTGCACCAGAGGGTGGTAATTGTACAGCGACCGTAGGCTTTGCGAAGCAATCAAGGAATCCGAACAGATAACCCAGCGCTGCAAGGCTTGCCGTCGAAGATATAAAAGAACTTCGTTGATACGAAAAAGCTCAGCGGTAAAAATCGAACACTGCGCTAAAAGACGAAACTTAAAACTCTGGCGACCATGAATAAAAGCACATCCTACTCCCCGATCGTCCGAGCCATCAGTGTCGATTAGAGAGCAATGAGCAAACTGCGTCTCAATACCTGAAAAGGCTGAACGGAGAACCGAAGCTGGCGTCGTCGACTTCGACATGGCCATTAACCACACATCGACGGGGGTTGCGGGTCCGCGCACGAACTGCCGCCTGGCATTCGTCGGTCTACCAAGAAACGGGTAAACGCTCCAGACGGGCAGATGACTGAGGGACAGCACGTTCGGCAGCGGAAACAATCACGGACGAAAGATGAGGCACCGTCTGGTCAACATCTGGGAAGAGGCGGTCGTCGAACACAGCCAAGCCACAAAAGTGAGGCCAGTTCGCTTTGCGGATTTGCCAGGTAGGTACACGTGACGAGGGCACATAGCTGGACAGCAGCCTAATCAGGCAGGGAAAATGGTCGCTAGAGAAGGTCTAAGAGGCGACGTTCCACGATGAGCAAGCCGTACTGAACACACATATAAGTCTAAGTGAGAAAGAGTGCCGGTAGAAAGAGAAATAAAAGTCGGTTCACCAGTGTCAACGGAAAGATTGTCAGCGAAAACCTCAGCAAGATGCGTTCCCTTTACGCAAGCCCGAGGCGATCTCCAAAGAGAGTGATGACATTAAAATCTCCAAACAAGGAGGGGGTTGGGAGCTGGGACGTGAGATCGGACAGATCCGCAATCGCGAAGGGGGAAGGAAGCAGATAAACCGAACAGAGGGTGAAACAAAAACCGAGTAAACTCAGGGTAACAGCAACAGTTTGCAGGGTAGTACTGAGCGTGAGAGGCTGGTAAAAGATGTCGCCACGAATGAGTAGCATGGCACCTCCGTGAGCAGGAGTACCAGGTTCCCGTGGGAAGTCAAAACGCACGGGAATGAAAGCAAGGAAAGTAAAGGAGTCCTGCTGGCAAAGCTATGTCATAGGCACAGGATACAGGAAAACAACGAAGTTGAAGGTAAATGTAGTTCAGCCCTATGAGCGCGTACACTACGTGCATTCCACTGAACGACTGACATGTGGAGACAAGTGGGAGAAGTTGATTACAAAGTTTACTTTTCCACTGACTGCCTTTCTAACTTGTCCTTCTGGCTCCTCGTAGGACTAGGGCTTTTGGGAGGAGGTGGTTCCTGTTCCATGGGCTCTTCGGCAGGAAGTGGCCCAGGGTCATTGCAGATCGAGGCTAGAGCTTCAAACCGGTTACCGATAGCCATGGGAGAACTCCGCTGCACCTTCTCCCATCCAGATAGGGTGCTCTGCGAGGTAGTGAGGGAGAAGCTGTAAAAGTATCCTTGCGACGGACAGGGGCCGGAGGGTCCTTCGAGAGGTCGGTGCGTTTAGGCTGGATCTTGAATTGCCGTATGCCGGTACTTACAGAGCTTTTCTTGGGGCTACTGCACTCAAAAGGACGACCTGGTGTGCGAGCAGGAACGATTGAGGTGAACATTATAGGGCACGTCTGGGTACCCAAATCGCGCTTTGGCACCTGGAAGGCTGAAGGTACCGAATTTCAGGAGGGAAGGCTGGCGAGCAAGGTAACGTTTGCGGGCCTCCGTAAAGGAAAGACGTTCTTTTACCCCCAGCTCCTGGATGGCCGTTTCGTCAAGAAAGCGTGGACAATCGATGATGCATTGGCACCGCGACAGTTCACACACGATGGTGGAGATGGACAAGCCCCATCGTCAGTGTTCTTCCCACACTTAAAGAGGACGGTAATCTGCAGGATAACTTGGTATGGTCATAGCGGTGATGACGCCCTTGGAAAAACTGACGCTAAGGTGCTTCTCCACACCGATAAGATACCCGTAGAGAAGTTTCGCCTTCAAGATTGTGTCAAATTGCGTAGCAGTGAATATCTCAAGCAGCGAAACATTTCGTAGACGATTGCAAGATTTAACCGGGCCGGTGATTTTGACAAGACCCGACTGAAGGATAAAGAGGTTAACTGTACGAAATGTGTGAGCCTCTACCAATCTGTGAATAACTAGATAACGAGCTGTTGACACTGTCTTTACCTCTCTTCCTCCTGGAATCTGACGATTTCGTTTTATGTTGTTTGAGGCCATAAAAAGGGCAATAAATTTCATCCCCCAGTGCTCCTCGCCCATCACGGAGCCCAACAAGGGTTTATCCCACAAGGATAAAAGGGCTACACAGGGGATATAGCGGGCTCACCGTCCCACTCACCCTGGAGTATGGTGTGATATCTAGACTGGGACGATTGACTAGGGGTGGGTTAGCTCCTAGCCTCTCGTTTAGGTGAAGCAGAAGCCAAAGAGATGTGTGTGGGAAAAGCGCACCCTCCCCGAATTCAGAAACTGGACCGGGCTCAGATACGCATTTCTCAACCAACCACGATCATCCTTTCAACCGACACGGGCCTCCACGCGCGGCTTACATGTGGGTGGGCGTTTTGACTGACTCCCTCACCACGAAGAGGAGTCCACATGAAAGGAATCAGTTGGCTCGGTACCCCGGGTGCGCCAAACCCGTAGCTACCGCAGTAGGCCCTTGGGGGCAACAATACTGGCCACCATAAATTATCAGGCTCCTGAGATATCGAAGAGTAAACATTCTGCTTACATATTTACATTGACTTGTGATTTTCAGTTATTTGGACATGATTTTATGGTGCATATAATTGCATATTTTCTTGATTTTGATAAATGCATAATATTTCAATATGATAACCCCTATATTGCATATTTTAAAGATTTTTATCGTTTTTTATTATTTTTTTCATTCTGGGTAATATTTTTCATATTGGTATTATTACACATGATGATGCAACTCACGAAGATTGCAATATTATAGCCCCTATAGTGCATATTTCAATGATTCTTATGGTTTTTATTATTTTTTCCATGTGTATAATATTTTTCATATTGGTAAGTATTGCACATTATGCTGCAACTCGCGAGGTGAGTCATGTTGTCATGCAGTGAACCCCCTGTTTCCATCCATTCATTATATGTATGTGCGTAGAGAATAATCAGTGCGTTATCTGAGAGGTTTATATTAACAAAGATAAGGGGCTCTAACGACCTAGCTGTCGACGGGCCCTTAAACCCTACGCACTCACTCACTCACTTAACAAAGATAAAGTGCAGGTCAACGTTTTGAGCAGCACGATTATAGCAACCCTTGCCTGCCCACCAGTAGTTGTGCCACGGTCTTCAAACGTAACAGTGCTGTGAACTGGTTCCCACCAAATTAAATGAGTCGTATAAAATGTTAAAAAGCTCTTCAAATGCCGAAAAAAAACCAACTTCGAGTGCTAGATTAATTTACAATTATTTAATAATAGTTTTTGGGTGATTTAATATCTTCAGATAATAGGGTACTGTTTTGTGGAGCGTGTGAGAAAAATGTAGGGAGTGAGAAAAGATTTCAAATAGTTCAGCACATAAACACAGCAAAACATAAGGAGAATTTAATCAGACAACTCGCAAACAAAGAACCTGTTCAAAAACAGCTAATGTGTTTAGGAAGTAGGCTTACTGAATTTTCCTATGACTTGTGCCCAGCATTCTTAGCTGCTGATGTTCCCTTGTTCAAAATTAATAATCCGAAATTTAAAAACTTCCTTGCCAGGTACACTCGACAACTGCCTGAAGAAAGTACACTGTGCAAGACTTATGTAGGACATTGTTGCAATAACGTATTGTCAAATATACAAACTGAACTAGCGGATCAGTTTGTGTGGTTATCTGTTGATGAAACCCCTGATTCTGAGCGCCGTTCTATTGCTAATATAATCGTGTGTGCTTTAAATAATGAACAAACGACTACACCTTATCTTCTTAATGTGTGCGAATTGTCGGCCACTGACAATGTAACTGTGACACAGTTTGTGATGGACTCTTTGAAATTACAATGTCAATGTGTAATCAAGTACGACCGGTTACTTTTATTTGTTACTGATGCAGGTCCTTACATGGTAAAATCAGGACAAACTATGAAAGGTATTTTTCCTAACTTAGTTCATATAACTTGTTTGGCACACGCTCTTTATCGCATTTCTGAGACTATACGTGATTCTTTGCCATTCGTAGATAGATTTGTGTCGAGTACAAAGAGAATTTTTGTTAAATCTCCTAAAAGAGTTAAGTTGTTTAGCTCAACAGCACCTAATATCCTACTTCCTCCTGCACCAGTGTTAACTCGACGGGGAACATGGGTCAATGCAGTTTTATATTATGCTGAGCACATAGAAATAGTAGGAGAGGTTGTTAATTCATTGGACTCGAAAGGTGCCTCATCAATAGAAACTGTACAAAATATTCTCAGGCACTCGGTTAGAAGAGGATCTTAGTTTCATATCTGCCCATTTTTCTTTCTTACCAACAGCCATAAGCTGTAGGATCTCCTGTGCATGAATCATTTACTGTCTTTGAAAAAACAATATGTAACCTAAGTTCGGTTCCTGGTAGCACAGGACAAAAAGTGAATTATGTAATTTCAAAAAATTCTGGTTATAACCAGATGTGCGATATTCGAGACATCCTCGAAAGAAAACCATCTGTCACACCAAGAGACTTGACTCTCTCTGTGAAGCAGTTAACATCATTTAAACATGCCCCGATAACATCTTGTGACGTGGAGAGAAGTTTTTCACGTTACAAAAGTGTTTTACGAGACAACAGACGATGTTTTACAGTTAAAAATTTGTGCAAAGTGTTGGTTGTGAACTGCAATTTAGCAATTAATACTAGCAGCGGGACCACTTCTGCTTCAACCTCTAAGGAACAAGGTAACTATTATTTATTATTTATACTAACTTGCCTTGTCTACTGCAAAGGGAAGTTGTTTTAATTAAATAGTGCATATTTCTTTGCATATTTTCAAGTTTTTAAGAGCATGTTTGCATGCATATTTCATTGTTTTTAGGGCATGAACTTCCGAGCCCTAATATATATCGTTAAGTTATTCTGTCTTTCAGATTCCACAACACTCCTCTGATAGCTTCTTCTGACTTTTCTTCCTGTAGTTCTTTTGTCCAAACTATACATTTATAGTACCTTTTACTTCCATACTTCCATCTTCCATAACAAGGTTTACAACACATTTTTTATAGAATTTGTGAAAAGTGTTGCCTTCAAATTCACCTTAGCTCCATATTGTATGGTATTTGGCAACTGAAGTATTTGTTTGGCTGGCCCCGCACATCTGCCTGCTGTGCAAGGGGTCCCGGGTTAGATTCCCGGCAGAGGGTAGGAATTTTTCTCCAGCCAGGATTATTCCTCATCCTTCCCTGAGTCTGGAAGTATAATGGCGGCGCCGTGGCTGAGTGGTTAGACCACTCGCCTACCACCTAGGCGGGACCCGCATGCGGTATTCGTGGTGGATGAAGCGGCGTCTGGGCGGGTTTTCTTCAGGTTCTCCGATTTCCCCCGCCATTCATTCCACCAATTGCTCCATTATCACCCTTCCAATCATGCATTTCACCTGCATTTCATATCATCCTCTTCCTCAATATCATACTTGCTTCCAGGTCTTCACTCTGCCAGGTCCAGAAGTCCCTCTGCTCCCCGACAGGCATCTGACCGTAGGCACTGGCTTGTAAGTCCTATGGGGTGTAAGTCCTACATAATGGGAGGGTAATAAGGGAAAGAAGAAGATGTATTTGTTTTACCCGATTCCAATCTGTGTTCTTATTATGGCAGTGCTCCTGCCTACTTATGTATTCTGCGGGTTCCTTTCCTTTTCCCATCATAATTAAAATAAATTGAATTATGGTCACTGGTTATACGATTTTGGGCAACTCTCCAGTCTCTTATACGATGGCATGTATTGTTAGTTGAAGTTACATCTATATTTTCAGGCACTCCAGTCCTATTGTGGAAAGTCTTTGGATTATTGGGTTTGTTCACTACTTCCAATTTCAATTCAGACATAACCTCTCCCAATTTCTCCCCTCTATCATCTAAAATTGTACTATGCCGGCATCTGGATTTCACAGTCACATCTGCTGTATAAACTAAGCGTCTGCCTTGAAGGGTCTGTAATATTGACATAATTATGTTTAGACGTAGCTCTATAGCATCCAAACATTAAAAACAGTGAATCACGGTTATAAAATTTCTGTATGTAATATCTATAACATTAACACGTTCACTGAAAAATTCAAATTTTTGCTACTTCTATGTTATTATTGCATATTAAAAGAGCCGCCATAGGACGATCTACATCTAACATTACCCTAGATCCAATCGTTTTGTATATAAATATTCTTCCAATGGTATAAGGCTCCTGTATGCACAAAGTATCAATTCGCATCTCTTCAACCAAACTACTTCTCTGTGCATTAATCGGTGCTATTCCCAAAGTGTACAGTTGTTCATTAAGCTTTATAGTTATCAATCTATCAATTTTAGAGATAACTGTGTCACAAGCCATATGGTAAGTTACACATCCTTGTTTTTTCCACTACATAGCTGTTTCTTCCACCAACATGGTATACAACTTACTTTGGGTTGCTACTTCTTATCTCAGTCTTTCATTCCATGGTCAAGCTCTCCACAATGAACGCATCCTGGATGGTCGGCTTTGCAGGATTTTGCTATATGGCCGTGTGTTTGACATTTCATACATTTTGTTACTGATGAGATCTAAACCATTGTTTACGAGTTAATATTGTACTATACGGGCACATAGCCAATATGCCGCATAGATAAAAGGCCTCCGATATGACCATTGGAGTTAAAGGCGGGATACAAATGGAACAGTAAAGTAAATAGCATTATAACTCACAACGTTACCAAAAAGCCTCTACTATCCTAGTTTCCTTTATTACTCTAACAGAGGATCAGTAATGCGATCATTACTAAAGTTGCGTTTTAATTTATCAAGCGTTCTAGCACCTACACACAGAAAGTAGACCAACCATTGCATTCCATCCAAATATTCCATTATCGAGATTTCGTCAGAAATGCTGGTCCCTGAATAATAAACTAAAAAATAATTTTAGAAAAGGAACAGATAGGTGCGTGTATGTGTGTGTGTATGTGTGCGTGTGTCTGCGCGTGTACCTGCATGTGTGTGGGGGCGCCTGTGTATGCGTATTTGCGTGTGTATGCGTATGTGCGTGCGTGTGTGCGTCCGTGTACTTGTATGCGCGTGAGTATACGTGTGTACATGTGAGCGTGCGTGTGCGTGCCTGTGCGCATGTGTGCGTGTGTGAACAACATAACTCCAAAGCGAGAAGTCAGGGAAATACCAGACTGCTTATCGAAGATCCCCATCTTGCTAGGATGCACATGAAGATTTATACCTTGTTCCACTCTTAGATGACAGTATGGAGTTAAATGGGATATATCTGTCTCTATCTAGCGCATACGAGTTGCCATTAGCCTCGTCCTTTTCTACCCTCGCACTGTTGCCAGGTTCCTAATAGCATGTTATAAATATTCACTTGTTATAAATTTCAGGTTTGAACACATTATCCTACGCAGAATTCTTTTCTCTATCAGGTTATATCCTTTTTGAGTTATTATACATTTCTATAGGCCCATATTTCTTCAGAAAACGTTTTTTTCAATTGAAGTCCGATATGTGCTGTTCCTATACTCATCACGCACTAACTAAAAAACTGCTAAAATACGTCTATATTTGTTTCTTAGCTAGAACAAACTATAGTGCTACTGCCTGCCCACTTTGAATTCTCTATGTTTATTTAGTTAAGTGTTATAATTTTTTAAATTAAATGTTTTCGAATAATGTTATATCTGTGCACTGCAAAAGTTACGCAGTGTGAAACTCTTTTGTTATTGAGTTTACATCAGGGAACCAGCGAGAACAAATGTTGAGAAGGGTTGGAGAAAGTTTTTAAAACAAACCAAAAGGCCGTAACCTCTTTCTTTTATCCAGTAAGGCAAACAAAAGGTATTCATCTATTCAGCGTATTCTCGCGCCAAGCTGACACAGAAGATAGTATAAGGAGCAGTACTGGCATTAGTTTGAAAGAAGTCGTGTGTGTAGCTGTGGAATTTGTGAGCTGTTATTGCGTTATTTGTTTAATATTTTCGTAAATATTTGTAGTTATGGAGGGGGAAGCTAGGAAGAGACGATATATTGATAAATTAAGAAGTAAGAACGCCAAATAATTATGAATGTGTTAGATTATTTTTCAAGAAAAATGCGTGTAAATAAGGCAGTAAAAGAAACAGCTAATGCTATCGGGTGTTCAGAAGGAGTAGCGTATAGGATTAAAAAGGAAGTAATGAAAGGACCTCTAAGAACGCCATCGAAAAAGAAAGCAAAAAGGGCGGCAAAATTAGAAAAAACCGCTAGGTTAACGCAATATGATGGAATAGTGCAACGTGAAGTGCGGTGAATTGTTCATTCTTAACAGTTTGCAAATATTCCACCCACGCTGAATATAATTTTGTCATGGGTCAACAGTGGTGAGACCCTACCAAATTTCTCAAGGGCCTCTCTTAGTCGGTTCTTACATGATTTGGAGTTCGAATATGAAAGAAGGGGTAACAAGTGCATATTAATAGAAAGAGACGATACCATCAGATGGTGACATAAATATCTAAAAGACGTAAAAAAGATTTAGGGACCAGGGGGAAGACGAGTGATTTGTAAATTTAGGCTATACAGTGACAAAGGCATAGAAGGATACCAAAGTTAAAAGTGCCCATCAAGCAGCAATTGAAGGACTTAAGTACAGGACTCAGGCCACCTCGGGGACGCGCGCGGAGAAAGATTCGCAACTAGTACATGTTGCAACACTGCGGTCCATTTAACGTGTACTGTCATCTAAGGGTGGAATGCGCTTTAGAAGGAAACACTCAAAAAAAAAAAAATTACACACTTCACGTTGACAAAAAGCTCGATATTTCAGTTTTCTCATAAATTGATGAAGTGATTAGTGATTAAAATGCAATATGTTCGAGATTTTACATTACCAACCAAATATGTATTTTGAATTTTCCGCGAATACTTCACTTGGAATGAATGTTTTCCAATTTTTAATAACTAGAGATTACAACACAGAGCAAAAAGATTAGGGCACAAAACGTGGACCTCTCTAAAGCAAACGAACTATGCCAAAAAATATTTCAGGGCATTAACTGGTTTAGATGCTACTCAAACTCTGGTTTAAATTTTAGAATATATTATCGATTGTAAGATGCCATTATTTTGTTTCTCGTATCGCGTACAAAAACTAGGGAATTTAAAAGCTCGCATATAGCGACCAGCTTTTTAAACATTTTACTATCGCTTAAGTGTTCTGTATGCCATGTGTGCCTAATACGAAATGAATAATGCTACCACTTCTGCGAACGTTTGTCTCGATTAGTCTGAATCAGACGGGGGGGAAAAAAACTGATGAATTGCACTCGCATGACGCAAACTATTCTTACGAACTCTTATTCCTCTATCTCCATGTTAGTCGAGATAAATCTTTACAGAAATTATCTTACTGCTGATTTTTGTATAGATGCAAAGGGAATATGGGAATACACTAGGTTATGAGCGATAGTCAAATCTTTTAAAGCTTTTAAATTCCGTTCTCTTTGCAGACCAAACTGATAAAAATTGAATAAAGACCTTCCATTTGAGAAAAGCTTAGGTGCTGCAAAATTCTCACAAATACTAAGGAATATCTCCGAAATGGTTCACTCCACAACAAAAATGTATTTAGATATAACTTATGTGTTTAAACGAGATCTATATTTGTGGTATAATAAGAGTTGGTCTATTTCTAACGGTTTACCAGTTATGCAACTTATCAAGAGTAAACAGGACCACTAAAGCTATACCCAGAAAATTAAACATAATTTAATTAATTTTAATCGTTAGAACCATTTTCGCGAAAAAATTTCCATGTAAAGGTTAGTTTAGGGTGGAGCATCCTTGAAAGATATTAAACTTAAACACCAAATTTATTTTTTAAGCGACTTTTTCGTCTTTGAGTTACGCAGCTCACACACGCGCGCGCGGACCTTTTTCAGAAACTGCTTTTTTGGATACATTCAGGGGCCCTCAAAACATATTTCCGGTGAAATCTCGACATCTAAATTTAGAGTCGAATACAATTATTTCCCTACTTATATACGTAGTAGAGAAAGTAATAAGTTATTGTAATAATAGTTCCTAGAAGTAATCATGGCTGGAGAAGGTCGTGTGAATGTAACACTAGATTTTTATTTCGAAAAAACTTCAATTCAAGCAATACTGTTAAGTTTTGTGTGACACATGGCAGGAAGCTGATTTAACCATTATTCTCATAAACTGCGTGGAAGGAACATCAAGACGTCTCGATACTCTATGTGCGGGAAGGGGTATGAAATAATGCAGACACACTACCACCTTGGTACAGCGAAGTCCTGAATAATTCACCGCACACTCTGCTCGGTGTAACTCACTTCTCCCAAAGGTGGTAACCTCAAGTACGCCCTTGGCCTCCTAAAACGTGTGCGAAAACATGCATGAGGATATCGAGGGGGCTGTGAATGCAGTCTAGTGTGTCTGCTAGTGACAGAATGCTCCACCGCAGAATTTTATTCGAATAGGACATACCCTCTACTGCAATTTCTCAGCGACTGCAAAATGGTTCACAGCTTCAATATAGGATTTGAATGTTAAGAAAGTAGTAAAGGCCGTCGGCAACAATGTTGCCACGGTGGACTCTGTTCTGGTAGGCATTTATTCCTCACCTGATGGCACATTTCAGAATATTAGGGCGCAGCGAAGAAACACTATTTGGGATTATAGCAAGAGTAAATCCTGAATACACGAAGGAAGAGATAACACAATAGTCAGCATTACTCTCGGGATCAACCATCGTCGCTAGTTAACCGTTATAGCATATACATTTTAAACAGTATTACTAAACAATTTATGTGCCGTTATATTTTAAGAAGAAGAGAAAAAAGCTGAGGGAGCAGAGCATACGAAGAAACTCCAACAGGAACAAGTTTTACTCATTCTATTTTAACAACATTCGACGCTTATATTCATAAGCTGTCTCTGGTTTCCATGTTTCATTTTAATGACTCCTAAGAACTGGAAAACAAGAACTTCCCACAAGCATTACCTTTATGTTCGATGTCACATTTGGATTACGATGGAAATGACGCAAAAGTCTGAAACATGCTCTAAATACGTTTTAGTATAACTATATACCTATTCCTGTATGATATGCACAATACCTAGAGTGAATTCGGAGCAAGATGGCGCAGCGATATCGTGTAAGGGTCACATTCCAAAAGTTCTGGGTTCGATTTCTGGGAACGGCCACTCTGACCACGAGTGTTTAATAATTTTCCCCTCGCTGGCAAGGCGATTGCTGGGGTGGTTTCTGTTCTACCACAAATTTTTTTTTTCTCATTTCCTAATATTTCCCTTCCCTTTTCATGTTTCAGGCTGGCTTAGGGGCTGTGCCATTTGAGTGGTGTTGGACAGATAGCGCAGTTACTTGCTCAGTGGAGGGTTCTTCTTGACCCCACCAGATGCATTCTCTGAGCCACCTCTGCTGATTCGAGTTCTCCCCGATTCTGCCAGAGGTAAGCCCTCTCTGAGCTGCCCACCAAGTGTGACCTGATACTCAACCTTGGAATCCTCAATGACCTTTGTGCTTTCCTGCCGACTGGCCTACGCCTCATAGCCTCCTGTACCGCCCCCCCCCCCCCCACCAACCCAACATCCCGGGTGGCAAATAGAGTTGCGTCGAGGTGTGAGATGTCCCCTCCTTTCCCATATCAAGGCATACCCTTAGAATTGCGGAGTACATCAAGATTAACAACCTCATAAGCCTTCTACAATTTTCTCAACGATATATTATCTATAACCAGAAGTTGATACTCATCTCTCCTCTCTTGATAAAATATTTATAACATAGACATCAATGTGGAAGAAAATTTAATAGCGAATATTTAAAAAGTAAATTGTTCCAGAATATTTACTTGTGATAAACAGATGGGCTCAGCAGTAAATGGTGTTAAGAAACTCCTTTCACTCACTTAACGAGAGTCGCATCACTTATATCACTTTCCGTATGGTTTCAGACTAATAATGTAAAACAGTTTGCCGCACTCTAAGATGTACATATAAACAAATTCCCATGCACTTCAAAAGTAACATAACTGCTACTTTAACCTCTAGCTCCCGAGGTCACGGGTTCACACTCGGCACAAGGCTATACATTTTTGAGGGGGCTTAAAAATCCTCGGCATGCCTTCCTTGGGAAGATAAGTCAAGCCAGTGCACAGTACGCTAGAAGGCAGTCCAAATGGGACAAAAGCCCAAAAAGGAAGTGTTAAAAATCAGGACTTTGAAGCTTGGAGATGCAAGTAGAGCTGTTAAAGAATAGAAATAATCAATAAATTGTTTCTTAGCCCTTTCTTGGCACCTCTGAAGAGTGGCTTTGTATAGGCTAGAAGCACATTACTCTGGCAAAGTTAACTCAGAGCTGCAGTGTGTCATTTCCTTGTTTATAGTGCTGTGGTAATGCTTAAACACAGACATAACTGCTAGAATGAATACTTCAGATGGTGACTATCAACTGGTTAATAAGTATTTAACATTTTATAGAGCTAATAATGGATATGTTGAGTTAAATGTGACCCAAATAATAGAGATTACGTAATAGACTTTTTATGTTCTAATAGACGTAACTTTTTTTTCCTTCATGTCCCTTCACAATGTTTTATGTGCTGAACGAATAAGTATACCTTACATAATATTTCCTCAAAGTTTCATCTGCGTCTTGTTGCGACTTTGGAATGCAGAGCGTATTCTGTCTAATGGCGCACTCTGACTTCACATTGCAGATGGTCAGTGCTTTACACTCGAGACTTGTACAACGTATTGGTTGCTAATAACCAGACTGAGGATTTCTTAAGCACTAATGCCAAAACGAACGGAAATTAGGTTGCGCTGCAACTGGTCGGAGCTTCCACCCCTATCCCCACCCCCTGTACAGTCTGTGCACATATACATTGCACCTTGTCCTGCTGTCTTCAAGTGCCGATTCCGTGTCGCTTTCTCTGGCCACAGTAACAGGTACATACGTGGTTATATGCAGAAGTACAATATGCCTAAATCACGCAAACAGAAAATACAGGAAAATATTAAAGAACTCGATTCACATAATTGTACTATTAATAGTGATATAATAGAATGCAAACTCTCATTCAGAAGTAGGAGGGAACAAACACTTTAACCATGTACAACTTGTAGTAAATGACACTGCCGATAGGTGCATGTGGTGGGTTCAAATGAACCCATGTGAAATTATGTCCTCTACAGAACAACACGATTCATGTTTTGAAAGTTTCATGGAAAGGTACACAAAAAGAACCGTACCAAATGCAGCAACAGCACGGAAGGGGTACTTAAAAGATGCATATGCAAATGTATTTTATTACAGAAGGGGTTATGTAGATGATAATCTAATTTGCGGCGTAAAGCGTAATTTTTTACAATATTAGGAATGTCTTGCAGGAAATCGTAACTTCAAGATGTACATGGCGATTCACTGCAATAGTTGCATGCACAGGAGCAACTAACAATAAAAATGTAGATTTTGTGGAATATCGTATCACTAAACATACGCGCTATAATGTTGAAAATGCATGTCATGCATATTAAAATGTATAAATGCATTGTATATTAAAAAGATAATTGTGTTCATATTGCACCAAAATTGTATTCTAAATATAGTAAAAATATGATAAATATTGCATACAGTAGGTTCGTGTAGTTTACATTGTTTGCACCATATATATTGCATACGGTAGTAGGAAATATGTAAACAAATGCAGTACATGCTCCACAGTCGATAGCATTGTCATGCTATAGTTGTTTATTCACCCGACTGTACGCTTGTAGCGGTCACGAGATCGCCCCCCCCCCCCCGTCCCCCTCATCTCTGTGACTCATAGTCACGGCAGTTTATATTTTGTGCGACGGATCTAACGATATATGTGTAGAGTCTACACTGTAGACAACCTGAAACAAACTGCTTGCAAAATCCGTAGCCTACTAATAACCACGACAACAAGTCTATTTACCTCATAATTTCTAAAACAGATACCTCCAGCTACCATATTTAAGAGGCTTTTCCGCAATTATAAAAACAAATTGAGTCATTTTACACCAACTTCAATCCAGGATGCCACAAATCCTACGGAAATAAGGAAAATTTTGAACTGATGTACTGTTTAAGGATTTCGACATCACGTTATGCTCCAATGAACCAAACAAGTAAACCTACTCCCTCAGCTCCTCTTGGCAGACCAAAAAAGAAAGGGGGGCCGGGGAAGACAGAATCTCCCACAATCAACTAGGACCGAGCAACCTTCTTTTGCACCTCAGTTAAGTCTAAAAAGGTCTGGGAAAGCGGATGTAGTGAAAGTACTTAAAATGCACGAAACAGTCCCACCAAAGTCTCCAAACTATTGTGTTCATTTAAAAACTATCATTCTGAAAATATAAATAAAAACAATAACAATGAAGCATTAACACTTATAATGAATGTCAAATTCAGTATTAAGGCTCAAGGCAAAGAATAGAAAGGCTCACGTATACCCAGCATATAATAAAGTACGGGAGGCTAAGCTCGTGTTACCCAAACAAAGAATACATTGTCACAGAAATTAGTGCTAGACCACACACTCCGACGGATTACTCAAAGTACGGAATCAGTCCCAGATATTTCTTTTTCCAATAGAGTAACCTAAGTTCTTCAGCAAATAGAGGTATGCTGGTAGTACAGGTCATCAAGAATTTAAGCAGACATACTGTGTGATACATACATCAAATTCATGCATGAGACAAGCGTTTTAGTGACTTCTTCTGGGATGGAGATAAATTATAGCGCATTTGAATTATGAGCATATACCTTTTAAACTGCACGACTTTTTGTAAAGGAGTACCCCTGGTTTTATCTTTCTGCTAGTGTCCACAAAGTGCTAATTTATCCACCTCAGATCATAAATTCAGCAATGATATCCATTAGTCAACTGTCTGAGCAAACACAAGAGGGACGTAACAAAGCTAGTGAAAGATTCCGACAGCATCATATAAGAAACAGTTCTCGCCATAATACAATGAGTGATTTGTTGGTGTCATCGGATCCTATAATTTGGGGTATACGAAAGCTGTATGAAAAACTAAAAACCCTCTGTGATGAAGCACAAAAGTTGCTTTATTAGAGCGAAGGAACTGACTTCCGAGGGGAAGAAAAAGCATGGACGATGAACAACAGCATTCGGACACTGATATCGTGTACGATACTTCATAAAATGCATCCATTTATTTGAGATCTATATTACATTTATGCACTGATATATTTTTTTTTTAAATTTATTTATTATTTGAAGTCGCTTCAACATAAAAGTCATATCGCGACTAAACATTGAGGAAAAAAAAGGAGGAAACAAATAATGAAATTTACATTGAATTTAAATATTAACTTTGCATGCTTTGATGAACTTGATGGTTTTCTTGTGATATTGTTGATCACCCAAAGCTAGCTGAAGGTTCTCAGGAACTCCATACTGAAGTCGCTGGTGAGTGTATCTTGGGCAAACAGTGAGCAGGTGCTGAACGGTAAGAGTAGAATCACACAGAGTACATTTAGGAGGAAGTTCACGGGACAGAATGTAGGAATGAGTAAGCGCAGTGTGGCCAATGCATAATCGGGTTATTAGCACCTGATCTCGCCGGGTTAGTGTTCTAATTGTTGTAGACAGGTTAGGCATTGGACAGATATCATGCAGTTTGCTGTTGGATGTAGTTGTCCAATCTGTCTTCCATCGGTGTAGGATAGTTCTTTTAAGATGCCGTAAATAGTCTTCATGTGGTAGCTTAAGATCTGGTAAGCTTGGAGGATGCTTGGTAGCTTCTTTTGCGGCAGTGTCAGCAAGATCATTTCCTGGTATGTTACAGTGAGATGGTACCCATGCCAAGATTAGTTGTTTACCTGATGAAATAAGCTCACTGTATAATTCACGTATCTCCCTTACCAAGGTGTGGCAAGGAGATCGTTGTTGTATAGCCATTAATGCACTAAGGGAATCTGTGTATATAATGAATGATTTGAAGGCTCCATTCTTTGATATACAATCTATGGCGAAACGTACAGCAAACAGTTCACTAGAGAAAATGGTGAGAGTGTCTGGTAGACTATACATCATGGTGTGGTTAGGAGCAACCACCGCACAGCCATTATTGTTGTCACACCGGGAGCCATCGGTATAAATTGGCTCAAAATTGGCATACGTGTCACACAATTCTTTGAACAGCATGGTAAAACAAGATTTTTGGGTATGAGCCTTCACATATTTTGTCGAAGTGGTGTTGATGACAGGTAATTTTATTCTCCATGGTATATCATTTATGTTGAAGGTACGGGAAATGAAAGAAGGAATAGTCAGATTAAACTCTTCAAGGTATGTAACAATTCTTTGGGAGAAGGGTTGGAAAGGGAACCATTTGGGTTGATAAGAGCTTCACGGGTGATCAGCCGTGTTAAACTTATGAAGGTCGAGCTTTCGGCCATTATACTCTCCATGGCCATCTTCAGGACTAAAATGATGGAAAATTCTCCTCAGTTTCCAAATATATACTATGGTTAGGTTGTGTTGTCCGAACCATCACCCGCGCATTGGTTCGGACAACACAACCTAACCATAGTATATATTTGGAAACTGAGGAGAATTTTCCATCATTTTAGTCCTGAAGATGGCCATGGAGAGTATAATGGCCGAAAGCTCGACCTTCATAAGTTTAACACGGCTGATCACCCGTGAAGCTCTTATCACTAATGTTCGCCGTGAAAGCTTCAAATCTTACATTTGGGTTGAGTATTATCTTGGCGTGATATATAAGCAACTGCACCAGAATTAGGTATGGTTAAGGTCTTGGTAAAATAAGTAAGACTTAACATTTTACGTCGGAAAGAAAGTGGTGGTTCATCTGCTGCAATTTTTAGACTCTCTGTAGGGCTAGTATGGAATGCCCCAAGTGCAATTCTTAGAGCTGTGGTTTGAACAGTGTCCAGCATTTTAAGACTTGATATTTTGGCGGAGTTATAAATAATAGAACCGTAATCCAACTTGGAGAGAATGGTCATTCTGTAAGTCCGAAGTAGAACACTGAGATCGGCTCCCCACCCTTTGGCAGATAAGACTTTTAAAAGATTAAGCCGCCGAACACAATCAGCTTTAAGAAGCTTAAGATGGTGAATCCAAGTCAACTTATGATCAAAGTGCATACCCAGTATACGGACGGTATTTACCACTGGGAGTTGGCAGTTGGTAATGTGTAGTATAGGGTTTGGGCTAGGAGTTTTCAATCTGGAGAAAAGAATAGCTTGACTTTTTTGGGAAGAAAAAATAAGGCCAGTGTTTTGGCTCCAATTTTTAAAATTGTTGAGTGTTGATTGTAGTAGCTCTTGTGTAGTAGTAATATTCTTTCCTTTACAATATATTGTCAGGTCATCAGCAAACAGTACTGCTTTTACTGGAGGTTGAAGACATGAAAATACTGAGTTAACAGCCACTAAAAAAAGTGTTACGCTCAATACCGAGCCCTGCGGTATACCTTTATCAAGGACAACACTTTGTGACAAGACACCATTGGTTCTCACACACATCCTTCGATCTTGAAGGAAGTTAACAATAAATGCAAGCATATTTCCTTTGACGTTGGCCTTAAGGAGTTCTAGAATGATGTGAGGACGTTTCACCGTATCATAAGCTTTAGCAATGTCGAGACACACAGTAAGCATGTGCTGATGGCTGGCAAAAGCATTGCAAATTTCAGACTCCAGTATCAACAAGGTATCTAGCGTAGATCTGTATAGCACTGATATATGTTTCATAGCTGTTAATACTATTTACCCGTTATTGAGATCAATCGTTACATAAAAATACTTTTGTCCCATTTTGACTGCCATTTGGCCAACTGTGCAGTGATCCCGTGTCGTGTAATAGAAATTCCAACATGATAAAGAAACCTCTGAGAAAAAATTGAGTTTTACACACCAAATATATAACGGGACGACGGGAACCATGAAACTTGGGAAAAGGGATCTGTCACGGGCAAATCCACGTATGTGAAACACGTTACATACACTGATTTAAATTGAAAATATTTTTATTATTAGCTCTTCATTTCTTTAGTCCTCTTATTTGTCCATAAAATCACCATGGATCTTGGGGCCACTCTATCGTGTATGTAGCTGGACATAACCATGAAACCATTCATAAGATACGAAATCGCCCGCTTCGGTAGCGTGATGGTTAGCGTGTCTGCCTCACATACAAGAGGTCGCGAGTTCGAATCTCGCTTAGGAAGGTTTTTCTCCGAGGTTTTCCCTTACTCTGAGAAGACGAATGTCGGGTACTTAAAGCTCCATGGACCTCGGGCTCATTTGAGCATCATTTCACCCATTTCATTCATTCACCATCCGATATGACATTACGTTGGTAAACGTCAATTTACCCCCCCCCCAAAAAAAAAAGCTACGAGATCCGTCAAACCTTACCTTGCGACTTAAGCCCATTCTACACACAGCTATTCAATTACGATGCCCATTATCTGAGCTGCAGAACATTAATAATAGTAATAGTAAAAAAAAAAAAAATAATAATAATAATAATAATAATAATAATAATAATAATAATAATAATAATAATAATAATAATAATAATAATAATAATAATAATAATAATGAAGCTCTTTAAAGGCAAAGTTTCATTTCTAACTAGTTGCCTTACACATTATTGCATCGATGCGTTCTGTAAATACGGATCAGGGTGGCTTCTGAAAGTCATAGGCAGCCTGCAATTTTCAAACGCACCTACAACATAATTTCCCACGTTTTATTCAAATCGGTCAATTGGTGCAAAATTTCTGATACTGGTTGTTTCTACTTTCCCTATTATAGTCAGTAAAGTATTCTAATTTACCCAAAAAAATTAAATACTAAAATTTCACCGGACATATGTCCTGAGGGCTCCCAAAACTAGAAAAAATAGCTTTAGAAAAATGTCTATGCTCGGTGAGCGTGAACAGCACTCAAAAACGAAAAGTCGGTTAAATAAAAGACCCAGATATTCTTGGTTATTGACGTGAATACTAATAGTTTTCTGAAGTGGAAAATTGCTATTGTTTTTTTTTTCCTCCCCCCCCCCCTTTTTTTTTAGCCTTTCTCTACTACTACATGGTTCCAGTACGTAACAATTACATATCGAGATTTCAGGGGAAATACATGCTTTGAAACCCTGAGAAAAAGGACACTTTTACTTTATCAACCAGGTAGAGCATTATTCCTAAGAATTCAATTCCGAGAATTTATCAGAAATACATGTTTTGAGGCGCTTTGAATTAACAAAATATTTTTAGAAGGTCCATGTGAGTGTGTTTATGCGTGTTGTATTGTATGCCTGTAACAGCATAGCCGAAAAACAAAAATTCGGATAAATACCGACCTTGGTGTTTGGGTTCAGTACCTTCAAAAGATGTTCAAAAAATTACCGTACCCCAAACTACCCTTTAGATTGAAACATTTTCGAAAATTCTGATTTTCTCTAAAATGGCTTTAACGATTTCCTTAAAAATCTTTGCGTTGCATTCTTGGAGGATGCTGAGCTTAATTAGCACGTTTGGCATTTAATCGAAGTCTTGAGGAATGTGTGCTGAATGTTACGCCGTACCTTTTATTTATACCTTATATAGCAAATAGTGTCCACTTCTGTGGTTTTAATTTTTGCAAAGCAAAATAAAACTGACTGGTTGAGAACTGGCGCCACAGTATCTACTAGTGCACCTGTGGCAAGCGTGAATCTAACCTTAAATTCACTTATACGCAGGTATGCTTTGTTGCTGTCGGCCTTTGTTTCTCGTCCAGATGTGACACTGATAATAACTCTGTTATTTTAGTTGTCGGAAGGTTGCAATTGCTAGACAACGTAATACGGGGAGCCTTCACTTGACTTATTTTGCGACTCATTGGCGACTTCCACTAGTAACTCCCATTGCCTGTGACGATCTACTCAAGGGCCACTTTGGTGACCCCAACATTGTCTTCCATGTTTGACTCTATTCCTTCTGCCTTTGTGGTTATCCAACAATATTTCTGTTACTTCCAGGTTCAACTATTGAATGGAATTAAGATCTGCCACTGGCATTACTTAATGGACTCCTTTTCAGCACCTATGTGCTACCGATATACATACTATTTACCAATGGGTACTATTTAGATAGTAGTACTATCAACAGACCGGAACTCGGACTATAACAAGGATCTGCACCATTAGAAGCTAAATGCACATTCTGCAAGCACAAGGAACGCCTTAAGGATTGACACCACCTCTCATTTCATCAGCACCCATAACCCTCAAGTACCCGCATCGGTTTTAGGCTTTATTTCCTGCTTCTATTATTTTATATTTATTAAAAATGGTTGAATACACAGCCCTGGGAAAGATTTTGAAGGAAGGGCAGAACCGAGAATTTGTTCTAAGCCATTAGCGCCAATGTTCACACTTAGGCGCAAATCGATCTCAGGATTGATTTAGCAGGCCGGCCTATGTTCATGCACTCTGGATTGGTAAGTTTGCTGAGTAAAATAACGCCAATGCACTGCGGTATGTTTACAAATTCATTCCTCTTCACGCAGTTTTAACCCCGAATGGGAGATTACAGGCCATTATACCAATACAAATTGGGTAGTTGCCCAATGTGCACCACACAAGGGCACGTGATGTGCAGAAACCATTAGTAAACTAGCACTCTACGCCGATAAACGTAAAGGCACGGCTAGTAATGATGTAATAAAATTAATTATTGGCAGAGATGTCTACTCTTTTGTTAACACTGCATAATAGGTAAAACGAATACGGAATATTTATACGAAATTACAGTATCGGTAATAAAATGTAATATCATATAGGAATCGTAATAAAATAAAGCCAATAGTAAGAACATGTTTGTGATATTTATTCATTTAAATCAATGACCAAAACTCTAGCACTTAACTTCCACTCTCAATGGAGTCCTAATAAAATAGTACATTGCAATACAAGTGCGGTAAATACCTAGTTGAGTACAAGGTCAAGTGCTAGGGAATGAGAGTGTTAAATACACTTACCCCGTGTACCTATAATGCATACTCCCTTTTCGGCTATAGTTGATACTAGAAACGCGAAAATGAAATTAATTACTACCACCCGTAGCAAGATCGCAGCCTTAATGTTGGTGGATCGTTTGTATCGTAAGCAAAGTAAGGAACAACGTAACATTTAAACGGGGTATTAACACAGGCCGTGCCCTCAAGGAGCTACGTGGGTGTACATGACGTGTGGACGGGCTCCGCACCTAAGGTTACACATGGGGGCAGTGTGAAGGGTCCGAAGAGGCCCCCCGAATTGTGGGGCCGCGCTGAGATAGGAAAGATCCCTGCTGGTGAAGCAGGAGTTATCAACCTAAGACCTTACAAAATAATACTTATAATAAACTTAGAAGAGGAAGAGGGTGATGAAGAGTAGCGGTCAAACCAGCTACACGTGGCAACAGTTAATGAACATAGAAGCGGTGAAATGAGGGTGAGCATCTCGGGGCTCCGGGTGCACCAAACCCGGGCCTACCATAGTAGGTCCCCCTGGGGGGGGGGGGGGGGAGGGTCAAGGACCGATGACCATACAATAATATAACTTTGATAAGTATGATAACTTTATCATCAGGACAAAAAAATAATTAGCTAAATTTATCAATGTAAGAATTTTTCGACGCAATTTTTATCAACTTACAGTCGTCTGATTGACTTGAAAGTTTGCACACGTGTCAAGGACCGATGGCAATACAACAATATCAGTAGTTTGTCCTAATGCCCTGATAAGAATCATCTGGATAAAAAAGTGATTTGACTAAATTTAACAATGTAACATAATTATCACCAACCGGAGTCTTCTGATTCACTTGAAAATTTGCACATATGTCAAGGACCGATGCCAATGAAATAATATCATGACTTTGCCCTATGACCTGACCAGCATTATCAGGATAAATAAATTATAGTTTAAAAAGCTAAAAAAAGAAGCCACGCTTTTATAACACATCGAGCTAACAAGTAGAAAATAAGTTTTAAGTAGGAAGAGTTTGCTCTATAGCGATATAAAGTCAACTACTTCACGGCGGCGCCGTGGCCGAGCGGTTAGCGCGCTCGCCTACCACCTAGGCGGCCCGGGTTCGATCCCAGGGACCCGCATGTGGTATTCGTGGTGGACGAAGCGGCGTCAGGGCGGGTTTTCTCCGGGTACTCCGCCATTTCATTCCACCGGTGCTCCATCTTCATGTATCATCAGTGTCACCGCCTGCGGTGCCGTAGTAGTAAAAGCGGGCGTTAAACGCTACAACAACTACTTCATTATATTTCAAAGTTTTGTAGTACGTTTAAAATAAAAAATAATTTATATTAACAAAATTAATATTAGGTATAAATAATTCATTGGTAGCTATTTTTAAAGGTAAAAGATATGATAAAAACATCTAAAAATCACCGCACGCTTTTTTACAATAAAATTTATTTTAATATAACTAAACATGATGAAATAGTTGAGTTTATGTCGCTATAGAACAAACTCTTCATACTTAAAAATTATTTTCTACCTTTCAGTTCGGAGTGTTATAAAAGCGTGTTATTTTAGTTTTTTAAAAGAGGGAATCAAAATATTCTTAAGTATTACCACGCATTGCACACTGTTTCGAGCATCGTCAAATTCCTATGCGACAACTAGATCGTCACTTGATATCCAGTCCCATCAAAATACGGATGAAATTGTGAAGCTACGTACTATTTTGCATTGAATTGCGACCTATTTGGACGGTAGACGAACACCTTTCCCTTACTTGTGGAAGAATATGTCACCTCGTCTGAGGATATCATATTATTCCAGTGGAGGTTGGCATTTACCCCCGCAAACGCGAGGTGAAACAACCTATGATCCTCCGTCAGATGTTGCCTTTTAGTTGCCGCTGGTGCATGAAGTCCTGCGTCGTTTACACGTCGCAGAGCTGTTCGAGCTCATCCAAGTGATTGTGATTGTGCCAGAACCAGTTTGGAAAGGGTTCCTCGCTACTATTGCAAGTAAAGCTTGAAACCGAAATTATGTCAATATATATTTGATAATAGATAGAAACAAAAGGAGATTCTAGTCAATAGTTAAGGGGAAGACGTAATAAAGCTGAATAGATTAAAGTCTCAAGAATGGAAGCCTAGGCAGATTTAAATGAGTGATAAGGTTACAATTGTTGTTTGTACGAAGCCATAGTGACTCCGCGGGCTGATTCCTATCTTACCATGACGTGCTCTAAAGTTAGCCAATGGAAATCGCTTCCTTCGTGTTGCTCACGCAAAACAAATGCAACGCAAGACACACTCGTCTTGAATAGAGTCGAGAGAACGCGCGTGCAATTTGGGATTTGTACGTAAGCTAGCGCGTAGGTATACATAATTCGGCGGTTGCTAACGGGTGACAAAGTTAAAGTGTTATAACGTTGTAGTTGAAGTTACTAAGTTACATTATATTTAAATATCGTGGGTAGTTCTCTACAAATCTGGAAATTTGCAAATAAAGTGATATGTTGGTTAATTCTTCGTTTGGTTCCATTCCTACCATAACTCACGCATACCCTGTAGATTAGGACTTCTTGCTAGAGGTAGTCCGGACACCAAACGAGATCTTATAGGTCTTAAAGGCGACGTCTTCGACGGAGAGGAACGTTTGCGTCAAGTTGCATCCGTTTCGGGAGTCCAGGATGACGGGATTCAATCCGTTCCCTGGATAATCCTACCTACCTCTGCGCTGTAGTTGCAAGGACTCTAATATGAGCTGCAGCTTCACGAGCACAAAAGCCTATTACACGGACTTCCTTGTGCCTATGTCTATGTACGCGTTCTGCTTCTCAAACGCGCTATGATTCACTAAAAGAGACCCTGTTCGAGCCTGGTACATTCATGCACCCTTCTGCACAGCACGTGGTTTCGTCTGCAGCATATTGCAGTTAGAACAAACTCTTAGAGAAGCATTATAATAAATACTCCGTCATTAACTTTACCGAATGCCATGCAAGAAAGGCAGCTATAGGTTGGTTACACATTAACACAAGAAAGCAAAAGGAAAAGGGGGGAAAAGGGTTTGCTACAAGCGAGATGGAACTGCCGTCTTAACCATAGAAGTAATCTATGCCTCGCCGCAGCACGAAGAGGGTACATATGAAAGGAAGCATGTTTAGTAATGCCGTATTAGTTACTGCAGCGGCTATTCAACTGCATTGCCTGTGGTGTAAACAAACTGTTGTGTCGTGTACGACTTAAAAACTTGGTGTTCAACACATGAGTCATTCTTTTTCCCCCATGACTGTAGTTTCTGTGAAATCATTGTTAGATTACTAGGCAGAACGGAATTGATATTACTACTATCACCGCCACCTTACATAATGGGTTAACCTGTTGAGAGAGCAAAAGTATTTTAACAACTGAAAAGGTAAGTTTAAAAGTATACATCCTCAAAAGTTTGAGCTAAACGTTTTGTCACTCAATAACCATGTCGTTGCCTCAGAGTGCTCACTGAACATTTATCATCTAAATTCCATATAGAGCAATTCCGCGAATATGTCATACCGAGTGTTAAAATTTGAAATTAAGGTTTCACTTTTTTTACTGAGGAAAGATGATGCTAGATACTCCAAAGTATCTTATGAAGTGAAAAATAAATGTTTTTAACGTGAATATGGGTCAAAAGTTCACTTCTTACCCCCATATTTCCAAGGCACTAAAAATAAGAGCGAATAACGGTGATTTTCATATCAACATTTCAGGAGCTATGTACAACTGTTTTAATTTCTTTGTTCTGTACATCACACAATGACTCTTCGTCTTCGAAACGTGTATATGGCTAATAATTTTCGACATTTATAAATAATCCTTACAGCCTCTTTAATTATTACCGTGTGTCAATGTCAGTTAGTCACGGTAAATAAGGATAAAGTCCTCTGGAGGGAAAAGTGATAGACTGAAATAAATATCCTTTTTGACTCTGCGTCATTACAATATAACAAATAAAAAAGTATCAGAAAGTTTTCCTATATAGTCATTAGTTTTCCCACAAAACACGTGACTAACGGACAGTTAGTGCGGGCACACCGTGGTCGTCATACGCGTACAGTTGCTTCTGAGACTTCAGTCAGGATAGACTATCGGTCTGTTTCTGACTCCATGACTAAAACACCAGCCCAAAGACAACGTGAATACAAACAATGTCTGAAGGAGCAAGGCAGTTATGCACAATGGAAGGAAAAAATAAAAGTGACTATGAGGAAAGGAAGAGAAATACTGAAACAAACAAAACAAGGAAGAGAACGCCTCAAAGGTGAATATAGGAGATATAAGCAAGCACAGCAGGCAAGACAGAAGATAAGAGACCAAGAAGGGGTTGATAAGGATACTCCATCATCAGCCGCTTTCAAAAGCAAACGGTATTTCGGAAAGTGCAGAAAACGTGTTGAGAAAGCATTGCCGCAATCTCCATGTAAAACAAAAGAAATGATTCGTAAATTAGCAGTTGAAGAGGGATTACATGTTGTAAAACCAAAGCATTCTGTCGCGGTATCAGGAAAACAACTATCAGAGGAACTTAAAAGTGCAATCATTAAGTTCTATCAGGATGATTCAATATCTTACCAAGCTCCTGGAAGAGAAGATTTTATTGAAATCCATGTTCAGGGAGAAACAAAAGAAGTTCCCATTAGGTATCTAGTGGTAACATTAAAAGAAGCACATGCACTCTTTCTACAAGACCGAGTAGAAATGTCCGTGGGGTTGACAAAATTCGCTGAGTTACGCCCTGCTCACGTGCGTCTTCAAAGTCAGATCCCACATAATGTGTGCACATACATTATACATGAAAATACGAAGTTTCTTCTCAAAGCATTGTGTAAAAATCACGTACTCACAGAGACTGAATTTCGTAAGTTCATAGCACAAGTGGTTTGTGATCAGAAATCGAGTGAAAGGGAGGATGCTCCAAGTGCCCGGGATTGAGTGGAGCAGACATTTCGGACAAACTTGCTAATTCTCCATGGGAATGGAAGCTGTGGAGCTCACGTAATGGAAGAATGGAAGTAGAAGTTAAAAATGGATCTGTAAAAGACTGCATTGAAGAACTGAGCAATTGCCTGCCACGTTTCCTAAATCACGTTTATGTAAAAAGACAGCAATCCGAGGCCTTTAAGAAGGCTCGGGAAAATGTTGCAATTAGTGAAGCTGTGATACAGATCGACTTCTTTGAGAACTACACATGCAAGGAGCTGCCCACTGGAACAATACACAGATCTCAATACTTACTGCTGTTGCCTGGTACACGAAAGAAGATATTGGTGAAATTCAGAAACAATCTTTTGCTTTGGTGTCTGATTATGTATCGCATGACAAATATGCAGTTGATATTTGCTTAAGGAATATATTTTCGGAAATATTGGATATTCTTCCGAATCTTGAACTTGTAAAAGTGTTTTCTGATGGAGCAGCTAGTCATTTTAAGCAGAAATACACACTGAGCCATGTGACATATCTTTCCGAAGTATTTAGAATCCAAATTGAATGGCACTTCTTCGAATCCTATCACGGAAAGGGGGCAGTAGATGCGATTGGAGGACAAGTGAAGAGGGTGGCATGGACAGCTGCGAAAGCAGGAAGCAGGATTCAGAGTGCTGAAGAATTGTTAATACTGTTAGAAAGAAAACCAAAATATGTCTTCTTGAGGTTTCTCTGCCTGAAATTGAAGAAGCAAACGAATTTCTCGACAAAAGATTTGAACGTATTTCACCTATGCCGTCCACTCAGCGGGTTCATTATGTGAAAGTATTAGGTTTAAATGTTGTGGAATATGATTTTCTTTCATGTGCGGAAAGTGTCAGAATGATGCACAACTTCCGGAATTAAAAACAGTAGTGATATACGCATGTACTACTGCATCTAGCGTTCCTGCACTATAAGGAGTCCAATGAAGTACTACTGTGATACAGGTATGTGCTGTGTGCTGTGTGCTCTCATGTGTCGTCTTTGTTATGGTTTTGAGTCAGCTTTTTATACTTGCAATGACGTAACTGTGATAAGAAATGAGAGCTGTCAACATATGTTTATTCTGTTTATGTTGCATGACATTAATGCTTCTCCAAAGGTTATGATTCTTCTCAAAATGATGAATGCAATTACACACCTGTATGTATCGTATAATACGTATCACTATGATTTACCATATGTTATACCATGTAAAACAAAGACAAGATATTACAATTTTCGCAAGTGTCAGTTAGTCACAAACTCATGTCAGTTAGTCACGCTGACCTTTTGAATAAATATTTCCAGATGAGAATAACATGCCAAACCTTTTTTCAGGTCATTTGAAAGCTTAGAAGTTCCTCTCTCAAGTGATTTTTCAGAACAAATCAAATATGAAAACTTTCAGAGAAAACGGAGGACAAACGTTTGAAGTTGGACCTGCAGTTGACAAAAATGTCAGTTAGTCACGAAAAGTTTAGCGCTCATTATTAAATAATTGTTTCACTTTTTAAGGTTTTTATATTTCCTATCACAACCGCCAATGTATTCTCTGTCATCGTATGTCGTTAAAATAACATTTTTACACCTATATTGACCATTAGACAGACATTTTAGGAAGAAAATGTAGTGTAAATGTCAGTTAGGCACACGCGGAATTGCTCTATAACGATACATTTTCATCTGGTGAACTTTGAGGAATGAGTTAGTACTGTCACAGAAAAATATAAAATAAATAAAAGTAAATAAAAAGGAAATATGACGATTGTGTTTAAGAGAAGGAGTAGTGTGGAACATGCAGGTACATAAAGGCTTTGGCCGAGTTTACTATACAGATGGCCACTTAGAACTTCCCCGTGCCTGCCATCATACCCACGAAACTTTTTTTCAATATCTATTGTTGCTTCAGAGATATTTGCGGTGAAAGTTTTAATTGGATTAATCCGTGTATAATAGTAGACCTTTAAGGTGATCTCAGTGTTCGTTTCTCTAGTAGATCTTACTTCACCCTCCTAATCACAGAGTGTGCCCTTTTGTTGTTACAAGTTTAATTGTCAAGTTGCCCTTTTCTCGATTCCTTGCTTTATTGGAGAACCTTCTCAATAATTGGTGCCAAAATTTAAAAATGACAATGATGAGTTTTAAGGATCGGTTGGTGCTATTTTACTCTATTTATGGCTTCTTCTTCAGCAGGGTTTTCCACTTGAGAAATGATGAATACTCCCAGATGCCGTAACTTAACGGCAATTTGGAACGTTGCAAGTAGTTTTAAACGATTCAAGTTTCCTGACAAAGAGTCAATGCGGAAGAACAAATGTTGTATATAACCCATTTAAGTGTTTACTTCAATAACAATAAATGCTTGCACCGAGTATAGCTGTAGCCAAGCCCAAGGCTCTAAGATTTTCTCACCACATTCAACCGCTTACGAACAACATTCGTTCACTGATTTATTGCACAGAGGGTCGTTTTTGCGAAACAGAACATTACTAACAGCGGAAAAAAGGCCAATGTTTCCATATCAGAACCGCATTTAATTCCCTTTGAGCACGGAGAGTCGTGGCAAGGGGGGATTAGAGTGCGAAGAAAAATATTGGGGAAGCAGAAAAGAGATTCAGAGGGTCAATGACACTTAAACTTCTTAACGAGACTACACAGCAGGGGATAAAATACCCATGCTTCAAAACATGATCGTTCTGGTATACGGGGAATGTCACTATTAACTGTCAAACCACATTACATCGACTCATCGGCTCAGGTAATTGCAAGTCCATACCTCACTGGTTCAATATATTCACATTCCGGTTAGGTGCCATTCTAATGTAATCTCAACCTGCAGCTTCGAACCATGTGCACCTGTACGCTTGTCTCATGCAGACAGAGAGAAATGGTAAAACATCTTAAATATTTAAATCAACAATTATTTGTGTGTGTGTGTGTGTGTGTGTGTGTGTCAGTGTGTGTGTGTGTGTGCGTGCGTGTGTGTGTGTGTGTGTGTGTGTACATAATATACACGGCAACGGCTCTAACGATTTCGAATAAATTTTGTATTCAGATAGGGTTTTGCTTAGGTGGAAGGGAAGTCATTACATTAATTTAAACCAGTGGTAGTTTAGTTTTATTGAAAACAAGATGGTAACATTGCAGGTTTCACTTTCACTAGGTCAGTACAAAAACAAACACGCGTCACGGAGCCGTGCGGCTCGTGAGTGTAAACATAAATGTCTCTGCTACGTCGTAATGAATAAGTACATCAGATTTCTCCAGTAACGCATACTGTAGCCCAAACTCACAATCTAAGGATATTGTTTATCATTTCCTTCAACATCAAACTTAAATCGTTTCGTAGCTGATACTATAATTAAATAAACCAAACCATCTCTCGGACTTATGAACACAAAGGTATATTTGTGGGCTCTTACAAAGTGTACCAAATATTTTTAAGGTGACAGCAAAAGAATAAGCAGTGAGCTTAATGGTTCACCCACTTTACAGGTATTGTTCAAAATGTCCACCATTTACGCACTTGCAAGCCTCACAACTTTTTAACCAATTACGTCGCACTCTAACAAAAACACCCTCATTGTTGCGTATTTCTTCCGCAGCCAGATAAATACATTGTCTCAAAGATTCGAGGGCAGTAGTTGCTGTTTTGTAGATCCTGCTTTTCAAGTCTCCTCAGAAGAAAAAAATCCAGAGGATTCATACCTGGTGGAAGGGCAGTCATTACATTAATTTAAACCAGCGGTAGATCTTGGTATTTGGAGCACATTTTGTATCTTATGCTTTTGTCTCTCACCATTTCCTGCGGAGATCGCTTTGTCGAAAACAAGCTGGCGACACTACAAATTGTGTCACTTTCACCGGTTCTGCACATAAACAAACAGGGGTCACAACCAAGCGTCTCGTGTAGGTCTCCTCCCATGTATAGGCCAATCACAACCGTTACCTGCCAAAACATCAGACGAAAGACCAAGTGTTTTCATCCGGAAACCAGGTCAATTCCCTGACCAACCTCAATGCAACGTTGTTGACTTATCTCGTGTCTGAAATAGGCGCTCGGAGAACTCCGTCACGTCTTTTAAGTGATTAATAATTTCGAAACCCTGTGTGATGTCCCATAATTACTACCGAAGCAATGTCAGAAATAACTTACACTACGCATCTTACAAGTAAGAAACTGTTATCTTCGTACATTCTTGTGGAATTACGCATCCAATTTGGAACTAAAAACCATTTATTTTTTCGACATCGGCTGATCACAGAACAAAATGCCACAAGATTTGTGGTTTGTAATGCTTCTATGAAGCACATATTATAAGGAAAGTAATGACTTTCCCTTCCACCCTGTATAGAGATCGAATTTTGGGTGGAATACAATGCTTCCCGTACTTATCAGTAGAGAAAGAAAGAAAAAAAAAAAAAAAAAAAAAAAAAAAAAAAAAAATACTGCATGAAGATATAAGTGAATCACATGGGTATATTTTTTGTTTCAGTAACAGAAGCTGCAGTTGATCCACACAGATGTTTAGCTTCCTCCTGTTACACAGTGGGTTTTATCCTGCATTACATGTGCAGTACACTCTTATCTGATCACGAACTGATAGTGCATACTGACCTAAATGACATATAAGATTTTCAAATTTAGTCCAATCATTACTGAGATTTCTTTCACCTCACCATTTGAAAGACACTTGTCATACACACACCTTTATAAAACACCTTAACTTCTAAAGAATCTTAACTTTTTGAAACCTACAATGTGCTCAAGCACGGCCATAAAATCACTTTGATACACAAACAGTAAGTAGCTTTCACCTTCAATCATAACAAATGGAGTGAACACCATTTTTAAAAGCTCCCGAATGACAAAATCTTGTTGTTTTAACATCATTCTTTGAATGCTGCCTCTTCCTGCAGTCTCTGCTGTCGCCAGGATCCTTCCGAATTGCGGCTCATACTGTTCTTAAATATATAGGTTGGTTCTCAGAAATAGTTGGTGTACATCTTCTTTGAGCTAATAATGTTATAATTACAGGTTATTTCAAATCTCAAAAAATATTTGCATACCACAAAGAATTTTTTGAATCGTCCATTTCGTTGAATATACATTTAACTAGGCTAAACAACCGATTACATTTTACGAGCAAATAGGCTTACCTAACTTCATCAAAACTGCAGTAAACAAACCGACAACCATGTTCTCCACGAAGCCACGTAGCTCCAACACTTCGGCTTTCTTCGCCGCAGGGATGTGGCGTGGTCTGTAACGTTTAGTTAGAAACATGGCTGGCTTCAGGGCTGCGTGTAATACTGACCTGTACTGCCGTTTAGTGGAGAAACAGCACTGACATGAATTTCCGCTGAAGTCGAGCTTAATCAACAGAGCCCAAAATAAACTACTGGCTTAATAGAAACATTTTCGTTACTTCTACTGTCTCAAAAACGGCTCTAGCAATGTTCACTAAAGTAACATATGTTGAATGTATTGACATGACTAACAAAACTGTATAAATAAAGTCCTCTTTACTCCATTAAATTTTGAATGATGACGTGTAACTATGAAGCATTAAAATAAACTATTTATTTTAGGAAGACTGTGGAGTTCATTGAAACACACAAATTTGTAGATATTTTAGTAACCTTTGCCGTTTTATTCCGTGTTGCCCAAGCTTAATTTCATAGTCAAACTTGAACTTCACGATGCTTCCTCCCATCCTTCCTTTTCTCTTTCCACTACAAGAGCTTGTTACCCCGCAGAAACATTTGAATGATGTTTCCGTTTGTTGTAACTAAGCACTTATTACTTAATTTGAAATACTAGGCAATGACAGATGTAAATAAATGTCATTGAAGTCACGTGAATGCATCAAAGCATACATCCAGCGAGGTGGTAACTTGATAATGTGTGCGACTCGCATTCGGGGTTTTCCCGGGTCGCTTGGCGAATGCTTCTCTCTGCAGTTCACCTCCATGTTGCTTGGCTATTTCAGGAGTGTAAGTGTTGGCGGGAATCTCGGCGCTGCATGGCAGGGAATATGCTCTTTAAACTTTCGTCCTCTGAATCGAAGGCAGTCTCCGGGCCCCGGGCCCCCCAGTGGGATATGTAAGCCACCTACAGGGGGAGGGAAGCCGGTTATACGACTCGCCACAGCGAGTTTAAACAATACGAACAATTTAGGGACTCTGCCCTCTTCTGTCGTGTCTCCTAGGTTCAGTCACCCTTTGTCTCCTCCCTCCTCAGAGCCCTCCCTCTCAAGAGCCACGCCCCCCCCCCCCCCCCGTCAGGGGCATAGGTAAAAAGGATCTTCCATGGGTCGAGGTGCTAAATCCACCCTCCGAATCGTGTCATACCTAATCATAGCACATTACTGCCTGGTATCTGGCTACTTTTTTTTTTTTTTTAAATACAAAAAGGTGGATTAGCTATTGTTTGGCATTCACTGTCTATTTGGAGATAGGATGGTTAGGATAGGATGTAATGGATACATTCAAAGAATGGAAAGGAGAACAGTAGCCAAGATCCTGAATCAGTGTTTATGTTATAAATGAACAATAAAATCCTGGAGCACCAGTAAGAATATAGAAAGACGATTTACCCTTAAGGTGGAACAGGTCCAAAAGCATCGAGTTGCATCAAGATGTAGACGAAGAACATGTGCAAATTCTGAAAACCAAAATGGTAATCAAGACACAATATTCTATTTTCGGATTCACAAGCTTCGTAAACAAGGACGGCAGTTACGGTGCTTGAAGAGTTAGTCTTCCCCTTCACAGTATAATTATACAGCCCTTACCTGGCGCTAACCATTCTCTTGTGTTAATTGGCAGAACATTTGATCCCGGCAGGACGACATGTTCCACAGGAACTAATGGTGCAAATACACTGTAAGGCTCAATTTTAAAATTCTATCACCCGGCAAATCTTAATATTCCTAATTAAACATACGTCTTCCTTTGATTGTAGGTCCTACTGCTTGCCAGAAAATTACTCATTCCGAAGATTTTAGTCGCTATGCATTAAGTAAATATTAATCTATACGATTAAAAGTAAACACCTTTTTTTAAAAAAAAAATCTGATGTGTTGCAGTCGCATGACTTTCTCTACACTTGTACTAACTGTTCTTACAAACTCTTATTCCTAATCTCCTTCGTGTTAGTTGACATAAGCATTTGTACATACTATCTTATTGTTTATTTCCTTGTAGGTGCAAAGGGAATATTAGAACACAGTAGGCTGTGAGCGATAGTCAATCTTTTAAAGCTTTGAGATCCCGTTTTCTCTGAACGCTTAACCTATAAAAAAAATGAACAACGATGTTTCATTTCACGAAAGTGAAGTGAAGTTTACCGAAACTGACACAAATAACGAGGAATATCTCCGAAACGGTTTACTCTACAAAAAATAAAATATTTACACATAAACTGTGTATTTTAGCAAGATGTACGTTTTTGTATAGTAAGATTCTGTGTATCTCTTACGGTTTACGAGTTATTCAAATGTTATCCAGAGTAAACAGGACTACATAGGCTATAGCCAGAAAATTCAAAACATACATTTTCTTTGTCATACAAATATCCTAAGCATATGTCAGCTTTGGTTTTTAAGCGACTTTTCGTTTTTGAGCTATACTGTCCACAGACTGACACACACACACGCACATGCGCACGCGCACGCACACACACACACGCACTTAACTTCAACAAGCCATGGATTTATCATACTAATAGCTTAGACATTAGTAACTATACCTTGTCCCACTCTTAGACGACAGTATGGAGTTAAATGGGAAATATCTGTCCCTATCTAGCGCATACAAGTTGCCCTTAGCCTCATCCTTTTCTAAGCTCGTACTGTTGCCAGGTTCCTAAGAGCACGTTATAAATATTCACTTGTTATAAATTTCAGGTTTGAACACATTATCCTACGCAGAATTTTTTTCTCTATCAGGTTATATCCTTTTTAGAGTCATTATACATTTCTATAGGCCCAAATTTCTTCAGAAAACTTTTTTTTTTTTCAATACAAGTCCGATATGTGCTGTTTCTATACTATCACGCACTAACAAACAAACTGCTAGAATGCGTCTATATTTTGTTCTCAGAGTAAACTCACTATAGTGCTACTACCTGCCTACTTTGAATTCTCTATGTTTACTCGGTTAAGTGTTATAATTTTTTAAATTAAATGTTTTCGGAAAATTCTATATCTGTGCACTGCAAAAGTTACGCAGTGTGAAACTTTTCTGTTATTGAGTTAACATCAGGGAACCAGCGAGAACAAATGTTGAGCAGGGTTAGAGAAAATTTTTAAAATAAAGCAAAAGGCCATAACCTCTTTCTTTCATCCAGTAAGGCAAACAAAAGGTATTCATCTATTCAGCGTATTCTCGCGCCAGGCCTGACACAGAAGATAAAGGAGCAGCACTAGCATTAGTTCGAAAGAAGTCGTGTGTGTAACCGTGTGGAATCTAGGCGCTGTTATTGCGTTGTTTGTTTAATATTTTCGTAAATATTTGTAGTTATGGAGGGGGAAGCTAGGGAGAGACGATATATTGGTAAATTAAGAAATAAGGAACGCCAAATAATTATGAAGGTGTTAGACTATTTTTCAAGTAAAATGCATGTAAGGCAGTAAAAGAAACAGCTAAGGCTGTCGGGTGTTCAGAAGCAGTAGTAGGTATATAGGATTAAAAAGGAAGTAATGAAAGGACCTCTAAGAACACCATCAAAAAAGAAAGCAAAAAGGGCGAGGAAAAAAAAGTATACAGTGATATAGTGAATAGTGCAAAGTGGAGTGCGGCAAAGTGTTCATTCTTTACACCTAGCCTACCTTGAGACCCTGCCAAATTTCTCAAGGGCCACTCTTAGTCGGTTCTTACATGATTTGGGGTCCGAATATGAAAGAAAGGGTAACAGGTGAATATTAATAGAAAGAGACGATACCATCAGATGGCGACATAAATATCTAAAGGACATAAAAAGGTTTAGGGACCAGGGGGAAATCAATTGTTTATTCATTTTTTTTTTAAATTAACATCCTCCAACATTGTGTAATATCGCACGAATGAAAGAAATGAAATGGGTGAAATGATGCTCAAATGAGCCCGAGGTCCATGGATCTTTAAGTTACCCGCCATTCATCCTCTCAGGGTAGGGAAAACCCCGGAAAAAACCTTACCCGGATAACTTACCCTAAGCGAGATTCGAACTCGCGACCTCTTGAAAGTGAGGCAGACACGCTAACCATCACGCTACCGAGGCGGGCATTGTTTATACAGACGAGTCATTTGTAAATTTAGGCTACACAGTGACAAAGGCGTGCAGGGATACCAAAGTTAAAAGTGTCCGTCAAGCAGCAATTGAAGGACTATTAAAATTACAGGACTCCGGCCACCTCGGGGTCGTGCGCGAAGAAAGATTCGCAACTAGTACATGTTGCAACACTGCGCTCCATTTAACGTGTACTGTCTTCTAAGGGTGGTATGCGCTATAGACGGATGGTTGCTTTGCTAAACATATTTATAGAATCAATATGAAAGTCTTCTTTCTCCGATTCCTGTGATGGACAGGTAGAAGATTGTGCCCACATATTCTTTGCATGCAGGAAAAATTAGACAGACATATATCTCCATGATCAAATAGCAAGTTTAGGCATCCATGTTCCACTCAATGTTTCTCACTTACTTGAGACTCAAAATATAAAAGTGTTGCTTGCAATGATAATTTTAAACCAGTTAAGCATAAATATTTAAATTTCCAACATGAATGCACTCTAATGTCTGAAGACAATGTGTTCTTTGTAGACCTATATGGAATTATATTCAAGATGCTCTCAGGCTTCTAGCCAGGTGTAGTGATGAAGAGACATCGACGTTTCGGGAGTGTACATCTCTCCCATCTTCAGGATACGGCCACGCGGCCGACACTTGCACAGCCGGCCCCAGGTGCCACTACTGCGGCTCCCGGGCCCTTACAGCACAGTGCACAGGGCACGACCTTCGACGCCGCCGTAGGTACTGCGCCACCTGCAATGGCTTTGGCCATTACACAGGTCAGGCACAGTGCCCTCTCCATCCCCGCCGAGCCCAGCAGAGACCCACACCAGTGGCGCACACTGCTCCACAGCCAGCTCCATCAGACCAACAACCAGCGCAGAGCACATCACCATCAGCAATACCTGCATCAAGAGAAGAAGTTGCCCCAGCCGCCCCTTCCCGGGACCGTGCCTGGCTGGATGCAGTACAGAATCTCCACTTATAGATCCTCATCATCAGCTCCCGCCTGGCCACTCTGGAGGAGGCCATCTCCACACTTACAGACGTCATCAACAGAATTCGCAGTCACTCAGCCTCCACAGAAGTCCAACATAGCCACACCACACCAATAGCCACAACAGATGCAGACTCTTCACCTACACCAGTTCCTCTTTGACAACATAACGGCCGTGGCTGCGACGCACTATGTCGGCATATGAAATGCACCAACAAACTCAACTGACACCATGACTGATCAACGACATCATCCACCACCACTACAGAGTTCATCACTCATAACATTCACCATCACTTGCTACCAGGGGGCACTCAGGGCTTAGGTCATGTTTGTCCTCTGGCACTTCAGTAATTTCACTCGCTGTTACTGCCACTGGCAGGCAGCTTTCATTTATCACCACAGAATGCGCAGGTGCATCTATGCGGTACTGCAGCAATGAGGTTTTGACCTCAATACTTCCGGTGGG
This sequence comes from Tenodera sinensis, assembly GCA_030765045.1. Lineage (NCBI taxonomy): Eukaryota > Metazoa > Arthropoda > Insecta > Mantodea > Mantidae > Tenodera > Tenodera sinensis. The sequence goes on from CM060962.1 coordinate 144,548,948, forward strand.
GTTTTTTAGTGAGTAGGCTGCCCGGGTTCGAAGCCCGGGTAGGAGTCTTACACTCGCATGCTTGCATGCGGTTAGGGCGTAAGTAGCCTTTTTCCCCACCACAAAAAAAAAAAAAAAAAAAAAAAAAAAAAAAAAAAAAAAAAAAAAACGCTCCGTTGGAATCTGTTTTCTGAGTCGGTCGATTTCCAATTTTAAGGCTGGTTTCCAGGATGGACTAAACTGCAATCCAGCGTCCCGGTTCAGTGTACTCTTCTCGGAGGAGATGGACATAGAAGCCCGAGAGCATCTTGAATATGTTCGTCGCCAGGAAAGCTTCAAATCATATTTTATATGCAATTGTTCTTTATTATAGCAGTTATCGTTGGCTGTATGGATATATAATTACTAGGGCTCGGATTTCTAGGTAAATACATATTTTGTTTACGTCCTAGTATGAACTTGAAAGTTAGTTTAATGTCCTGGATCTTCACACAGGAGCAAATATTTTAAGTTTATTGCACATAAAAATGCATATTTCCAGATTTTTTAATCTAAATAAATATTCTCGGATATTCACATAAATTACACAAAAATCGCATAAAAGAAACATTTTAAAATAATTTTGACATAAATCACATAAAAGCAGCACAAATTATTTTTAATAAGTCATCATCAATTTCTTTAATGCTCAATTACGCAGGCTAGATGTAGCAATTTGTTATCCATTATTGGACGAACTGATGCCAGCTATACTCTATAGTATCCCTTCAGTTGGAAGAACATATAAACATATATGAGCCTGCAAGATAAGAACACAGAATTCCTCCACTGCACCCGTTAACGCTTCACACTCCTGCTAGTACATATATACACTGAAACTGTATACTCAAATTTAGTCATTTGCCAAACCTCAGAGATTATACCTAATTCTAGTTGTGTTGTGTTGGGAAATTACATATCGAAAATTTTGAGTTCACAGTGGATTAAGATGTCCGGAGTGAAAAGTAGTGCAAAATACTGCGAAGATTAAGACACCGTTTTAAGAAACATGACTTCGCATACTTCTCCGCAAATCTTGGTTTCCTCGGTGATTCCATGAAGAAACAGGAATAAGTGGGAATGTCTTTGAGAGAAGCAGTTCAAGTAGTACAGGATGTGCAAAAAAACTTGAGGTTCTTTTTTATTCTGCAGCGCAAACCCTAAAAACAAAATGCAAAGAAGTGTTTGAAAATAATAATAGATTTAACAGTCTATAAAATTTCAAATGTGCTGGATGGGCAACATGGAGGAATTATTGATTCCAGTGAGAGTGACATAACATGTTATAATGATGCTAGACTGACTTCTTGTGACGTGAAGTGATCCTTTTCAAAATTCAAGACAATTTTTCGTGACAATCGTCAAATCTTTCGGGATGGAAAATTTGAGGAATCATGCGGTCTATACTGTAATTCTACAGAACTTGGTGATCCCTTCCAAGAATAATGTCTGGTGAGTAATAGGTACATTTATATTAGGTAGTTCAGCCATTCAGATCTTAAAAATATTTTGTTTTAGGACATATTTTTATCTTTCAGGACATATTTTCGACATTTTAGCGCACAAAAATAAATATTTTCCCACGTTTTTAGCACCTAAAAATCCGAGCCCTACTAATTACTCATCAATTAATAGTACAAAATTAAATACAATAGCGTGCATATGAATGCAATTTTTTTTTCTAGGCTTTAAGACACGTAATCAGATTAAGAGAGGCAATGTTAATGCTGAATTCTGAGAAAATGTACACGCTCCTTAATTAGCTTGGCAAGTAGAATTTCGCCACCTTGGGTTTGATTCACACGCTTCAGTACATTAAAAGCACGTCAAGCAATGATAATGCAAATATACGCCAACTTTGTAGTAAATAAATAACATATGAATACGTAGCAGATATGTGTACTGTTCTTCCAGAGAGGACAATTACCTACGTTGTGTTGAGAACTTAATTCTAGAAGCCATTTCACCCCCAAAGAAATTTCAGTCGTACAACAGAATCTTCCGTGTACTTCTTGTATCCAGATACTATGTACGTAACAGTGAGCTAATGCGATAAGGTGTCACTGCACTGGATGCTGACTTCACTGCTCTCTGCTTTACGGAACATTTCCAGGCTAATTTCCCATGGAAACCAAACTGTCCGGAATTAACCTGGAATCGAAGCGACGTCTTCTGCTCAGTCACCGTGAGGACGATATTGGTTTGTTAATCAAGACTGCGAGTGACATGCCACGTTGTAACTTTTAGAACATTTATTCATTTATCATGTCGAAGTAGTTAGCTGTCACAAAAGTATGCAGCATTATAAAATCACAATCTACGCAATAAAGAAATATCTTTTCTGTCGAAAAACAGAAAAGGATGCCTTCTATCGAGGGAATCCTAGTTATCTCCTAACCGAATTTCCTCTGGCACTTTTTCCAGCCGCCTTGCTGCCAATGCTTTAGTTTCACCCCACCGGTATTACCGGCGGTATACAAACTCGCTACGATCCATTTTCGGTATTTATACTACAAAAATATGTTCCAGTTAACGATTGTACCTGACAGCACTAACAGGAATAAGATTTATCATCACTACCACCACCACCGCCGCCGCCGCCGCCACCACCACCACCACCCCCACCACCACCACCACTACCACTACCACTACCACTACCACCACCATTATTATTATTATTATTATTATTATTATTATTATTATTATTATTTTTTTTTTTTTTTTTTTTTTTTTTATTATTAGCTATAACAAGCATGCCCCATCGCAGTTATCGATACTACATGCTATTACATTGATACCTATTACATTTATTTCTATATTCACTGTCACTATCACTTCTACTATCTTCCAGTTGTCCTTTAAATTGAACTTGCTGTATTTATATCTGGTCCTTTGTTTATTTTATATCACTACACCATATCACTTCCACTATCTTCCTATTAGCAGTTGGAATATACTATTTTAATTCACCAAAATTAATGCTTTGAATAAATGTTTTGAAAGCCCTTATATTGTTTGTGATTAGCTGCTCTTTAGTCACTGGCCATTTGTTGTTATTAGATTCAATGGCTTTCTTCATTACTTCCCTTTGCTGTTTTAGTTTGCCACATCGATATATCAGATGTTCTACTGTTTGCTCTTCTTGTAGACAGATGCATCTAGAGTCCTGTATTATTCCCAGCCGGTGTAAGTAGGATTTAGTTAGTCCGTGTCCCGTAATCATTGCTGTCAGTGTGAAATTCAAGTTAATTTGTGTGCTCATTCTTCGAACAACTGATGGGATGAACTCCTTGCAGGCTGCTCCTTTCGTTGTATTAGTCCACTCTTCTTGCCACTTCTGCATCCCTTGTTCTTGGATTTCACTGACATATGTTGTTTTTGGTTTTTTGTTGTACACATAGTCCGTAGCATTATCAATCGCAGCCTCCTTAGCTAGTTTATCAGCTAATTCATTGCCAAGATATCCAGCATGTGCTTTGATCCAGGCAAAATGTATGATCCACTTCTGTTCTTTAAGGCTCTTGAGATTCTTTTGAATTTCTTCTATTAATTTATTATGTTTTGAATTATTTCTGATTAGATCTAGGGTAATTTTGCTATCTGTATACACTGCAGTTATTCTTTCTTGTACACTTATGTTCATATCCTGAAGTGTTGCTAATCCTCTAATGATTGCCACTTGCTCTGCCTAGTTATTGGAGCATCTGTCATGTAATTTAGCCTTGATTTTATGTATAATTTCTCCGTGTTTAAATATTACTGCTGCAGCTCCAACTTTTCCATGGATTTTACTACCGTCTGTGAAGATTTCTATTTCATAATATTTTCCTTCATTGACTTCTTCCATAGGAATACACTCCGCTGGATGGGGCCATTTTGCTATATGTAAGGGTGCATCATAATATGACGATTCTGGTGTCATTCCATGTGTTATCTTGTATAGTTTTGCTGCTTCTGCTATATTATTATTATTACTATTACTATTACTATTACTATTACTATTACTATTACTATTACTATTACTATTATTATTATTATTATTATTATTATTATTATTATTATTATTATTATTATTATTATTATTATTATTATTATTATTATTGTTCTTGTTGTTGTTACAGGACTGTATCTCGGAAATAGCCGGTGCAGCAAAAAGATATTTGAAATAAATTGTGCATTTTAAACAGATCTACATTTTTGTGCCGTAAGTTTTTGCCTATAGCTTATGGAACAAAAATATATAAAATACTTCAGCAAGAAGAGGGGGCCCTCATAAGCTATTCCTAGAAAATTCAAGATATAAATTTTCTTTGGCAGGTAAATGTCTTAAATATATGGTTATTTTAATCAAAAGGGTTAGAACCATTTTCTGAAAAAGAAGAAAATTCGAAACACTTTCTGTCTGAAGGATGGTTTGGCGAAAGCTTCGCATCCCGTCCTTGGAAGATACTCAAGTGGCAAATTTGGTATTATTTCACCATTTTGTTTCCAGGTACGCAAATGGGCGTATTTCTCACGTTTTCTTTTGTATTAAGGAGGCGTTAGGTAGTATTTACGGTGAAATCTCAGCGTGCAACCTTTGGATCATGCATAAAAATGAAACCATTGCAGAATGCAACAAACATGGCGGTGTGCTTTCTCATTTTGAAAATAAAAGCCCTTCACCATTCCTCCATGATTTGCGACTCATGTCATTTTAATGGATCTGTATTCAACTGAAAGTTTTCGCATACTCATGTTGTTGAAGCATCCTGAATTTGGGGTCTTAGCCACCAACAAGAGTTTCTTCATTTCCCCTTACATGCATTCACACACACAAAAAAGGTTAACCTGCTTTGTATAATTTTCCTCCCGCACGCGGAAGTCCAGTACAAACTGGTCACCCGTGTTTTAAGACTCAAACTTGGATTATGTAGGGCGGTTTAGCAACTCACTACTCAATGATTTCACAATAAGTTGTTTAATATACATAATTAACTACATAGTCTGTAACTACCGCCTTCGTCTTCGAATTGTTCACTTGTTGCGTTTTTAACATTATGAGTTAATTCGTTATTAGTCTGAAACGCACTCCACTCCATTTCGGCATTTACAATTCCAAACTTTCCAGTGAACATAGAATAATTCCAGTTAAAGAAAAATTCATATGCTCTCTGGAATGAGAAATCAGTATTCACTAGACCATACGAGGAACCAATTTCACCATTTGTATGTCTTGTTCCACCACAAAATATGTCAAATACAATTTATATTTTTTGCAACAACTCTGCAGCCGCGCGTTAAATGCTTTAAATTAAATGCCCGCCTTTTGCTGACCTATTATCATATGTCTGTAACACAGGATCAAGAAATGAACATGAGCAAGATAGAGCGGTACTCTCATGCCGTAATAATAACTGTAAGGATAAATGACAGGTCTTTAGTGCAGAAATCGGAAGAACAGAGATAACAATCAAGTCGTTTTTACAAAGGTATGTAAGCGAAGTAACAACAGAACTACTAAGAAGAAAGGAAATGTATCTGCCTTCATACTGTATTTCAGTTTCCCTTAAAATAACAGAAGGGTTAGGGAGATCAACATTCTACAGGACGCATATAGTGTATTTAATTTCTTTCTGAACTATACGATCTGGAACACGAATATGTAATGTGAAAACCTATTTTAATTTTCGTTTCCGCTTAAACCATTAAATGTTTTAGGCATAACTCTAGGAGGAGTTAGTATGTGCTCCCGCGACCTGCGAGTCAGTATTTCCTACGTCCTTGTAGATCGTAACAGAAGCCTGGGCCATGGAGAGGTTCTTTCAGAGACAGATACACTATTAGAATACCTAACGATATTTATATACTTGTGTATAACGATATTTATAGCTTCGATCCCTTGAAGTAGTACCTACGCTGAACTTTTATATCATACCAGGCAGCATTTAAAGCACTTTACAAACCACCTTGGTTCCACTGAACCGAATCTTGGATCTCAAATAACTTCTACTTTCTCTCTCTGTAATACCTGGCACAGCGGAAAAAACCTTGTAATTCCACGAACATCTCTACAGAACACTGACTTCCCGGAGTTAATCCCTTTGCACAAAGTTTGCCTGCCTTGGACATGGTACCACGGGGGTAGCATGTTACAATCACAGGCAAAACTGAAGGCCCCATTCTCTTATGACCTCAAGATCAACACACCCTCTTCCAACGTTAGCCTGGCTCTCAATACGAGAACACTATGGCAACATTACTTCTACAATTGCAATTACGCCGTACTCGAACACCCCCGCAATAAGGTAATCACATGCAATCTATGGAACGAGTCGGTCATTCCCATGGAGTCTTGAGGGGTTTCACACATACGATATCTTCGTAGATATCTTCCTAACTCTTCAATAAAGGAAAAATAAACAGTTTCCATGCATGATGATCCCCACCACACTGTCTTCAACAGTATGAGTTATTTAGCCGTTACTTAGCGGATGATGAAACACTAAGATTTATGCAACACCCATATCTAAATGAAACTGGCAAAGTGCTGCTTCTATGCACTTGAATTCAAGTTAAATTGAAGAGTTTGTAAGCAACAGTACTAAATCCAATAGCACACACTTTAAAAGAAGAGACAGATAAATAAATAAATAAATAAACAAATAAATACAATAAATAAATAAATAAAGACTACTAGGTGTATTAAGGAGTATTACACATCGAGGCGTTTTGGACCCTTCTCTGATTAAATTGCAATTTCTCTGCAAGGGTCAAGATAAAATTTAGAGACAGCCTGTTTCAGTTGTAGTCCACGGTTTATACACTCATTTAGCTTAGATACGAATATGTCGTTTATTTGACTTCAGATACGTTTATGACTGCGCAAGTTTAGCCGTAATCGTTAAATTGCCAGACATTCATTGCGACTTTAAATCTGCAGTCAGTAGATGACATGGAAGTGTTAAAACATAAGTACCTCCTTTGAAAAGCGTATACATACGCGTACAAAAGCGTATACATTTAGACGACTTTCTCTGTTACAATTTCACAGATTTCCGTTTGAATATAAAAAGCTATTCTGCTATATTATTATTGGACAAGCGTTTCCTTAGTGATGCTTTCAAAATATGCAACGTGAACTTAGAACATGCAAGATTCAAAACACATTTATATTACAAGTAGGTTTTTATTATAAATTCATACAATAAACGGAAAGGATGAGTCTCGTTTTGATACGCTAGTGAAAAGCGATCATTGTGTACTTAAAGCCTGGAAAAAATAAAAACATACTCGTTGCTGAGGAGCAACGGCGAATGGTTCTGTTTTAGTCTACTAGCTACATGCGTTGGGTTCAGAAGGTGAGGTAACCTACTTTCTCTTCCTCAGTACAAGGATGTAATATAGGGGGAATTTAGCCAATCCCCAGTGTGGCAGAGGGTCATACCTGTTGTACGAACTTTATACACCAGTGTACCTTTGAACAAAGGCATTGCAAGATACACGTTTTTTTCGTGTGGGCTAAGGAAAATACCCGAGTAAAACATGCGATGACACTGGGGGAGGCAATCCAATTTAACCCGCCATCAGCTCCACTATTTTCTTTTTATCAAGGCTCGATTGTTCCCATCTCGTCCTTACGAATGTGGAAGGGAACAATGACCGTGGACACAGAAGCGGGGGACTAACCCCAATTTCCTCCCCCCATTCATTTCTGGGCTGCCTGGCATACGAATTAGGGCCACCGGTTTATATCGCTGTGAGCAAGAGCGGTTCAACAAAAAGTAACTTACTGCTGTAACGCAAAGTAGATTCCTGTGACAAAGGCAGACCCAACAATACGGTCGTCTGGCACGACATAGCTACGAGAAAAGACCATTGTTCAGCCAACGTCAGCATGCAGTTGGTCTCGGGCATCCGGCACATCACAATGGAATGGAAGAATTAGCTAGGGATACCTAACCACGCCAGTTCTGAAACACGGAACATCTGGACAAGAAGTTTCTAATTTTAGTCGCACATTTATGATTAAGATACAGGAGAAGATGCTTGAGGCAGACCAATGTAATTACAAACTGAAAGCTGTGAGGATGTCAACTCACTGGTATGGCGTAAGCGACTGCGCTATTCACGGTTTATACGTGGGCTGCCATCATAAGTTTCTCATAATGAAAAAGGGAAATTTTGCTCTCTCTGGAAGGTAAAAAGGGGAGAAAGAAAGGAAAAATATCCCTTCAACCTCGTCGTTAAAAGAGAAAAATATAAAAAATACAAAAAGGAGACAACTAGAAATACGAAGAGGAACAAAGGGGAACATTAACTTATCCAACGTTTACTTGCAAGGGACAGTCTCCTTCCTGTTCTTCAATGTCTTGAGAAATACGACTTGCTATCAGCCACCCGTTTTCATATTTGTTTCTCCGTCTTCATTTGATGCTTTTCATTAAGTAATTCTTGTAAAGAAGTTGAAGGGATAGTGAATCTTTCGATTCGTGTTATTTTTACATTATGCTGCTGTGCACCGCAAGAATACAATAGTAAACGGATAGCTTTACACTGGTTTGTTTGCAACTCTGTACCTGCGGACTATATCTTCAAGGGAAATAAAAAATTCTGAGAATAGGAAATACAGACAAATTAACTGATTTGGGAAATGAGGGAGTGTGTTTCCGAAATGTAAGGTCCATTAGTTTTAAACCATAAACATGGCAGTGGCGGCTCGAAAGCAATTTTAATAGATTGGAATTGATTATAAACATTCTTCACTCAAGATTTGACAAGCCCCATAAATACAAAACACACAAATTGTATTTGTAACGATAAAGGATGTAGCAGACAAAAGATCAGAATACAAGGACATGAGTTTCCACAACCACTTTGTTCCTGCAATCTATGGACACTTGATCCACATCAAAATAGTATATACGCAACGAGACTATGATGTGAGTATGGTTATAAAACGAGCAAGCGAGCATCTAACTTAATATCTATACATTATTTTTAATATTCTACGCTTACCTGGGTGAATAAGTGTATTGACCCTAGCTTACGCAGTGAAACAGCTGCCAGGATTGTGATAGTGCGCAGATGCAACACAATTGATTTTATTCTTCTCTTGATTTGAACACTTAATTTCAAAATAGAGTAGTGGCTCCACAAAGTCGATGATTTCATACTTTGAGACAACTCTTCGAAGTACACCCCCAAATACATTTTGACAAAATGAGTTTATGCATTTTGATTTTCTCTCAACCATGAATTGTGCATAGAATTGTTCGTGCATCTTTCTTGATTTTTGTGACAATAAGTTATGTCACATTGTGTGCCTTTGCAGAGATCTCTGGCGGAGTAAGTTGCACACAACTGTCACTCGTGCCGAAATTTTTATTTTTTTTTTTCTAAGCTCGCGCTAGATCCCCTTCAATTGAACCTACAATAATCGATAGTTGCGCTTTCTTGTGGTTGGTGTAAACTTGCACTTTAATGAAGAGATGCATTTTAACGAGGTTCATTAAAGTGCAGCGACCAGACGTTTAACTATTATATTTAGGCATGCTCAAGCATAAACAAAATGTATATCAGGAGCATTTTTTCACTTGTAACGACAATTTTAAATTCAAAACAGTTATTCGACATATGGGAAAAAACTGGCCACAATGATTTCCATACGTGCAGGTCTGGGGACTGTGGCACCAAAGCCCCGACAGTGACTAAATTCATTCGAATTGAAATAAGAAGACATTACAGCATTGTTTACACAATTTTCGCGCGACAGTTAGTGAAATAATTAACCATTTATATCCATTCCTCAAGAAGCTAGATGTCTCCAAATATTTGACTTTTTTTTCCGGCGAAACGGTTCTTTATTGACAGTAACTGTATTGGACATATTTGTTACACTCATGTAGAATCCCTGGTTAACGTAAGGCCGAAACAGTACCTTCGACCCTGTGTATGTGTATGTGTGTGTATCTATATGGTATGTATGTTATGTGTATAACCTAAATCACCGTTAGGCACTTAGTACACTGTACAGAGTATCTACTGTTATGGCTACGGTAGAGGTAAATCTATGATGTGAGAATTTAAGCTGAGGAATTGTCGATTCCGATCAGAAATTTCTTTCATCCAAGGCGTCAGAAAATGAGTTAATCGGGGGCTCCCGGACCCGATAACTACGAGAACACCGTTTATTTTAATTCCATCCCGGGACATGATTCTGCACTTGAAAGCCATTTTATGAACTCCCGCCAACAAGTGTTTCGATTCACCTGCTCCCTTCACCTCTTCCACCAAGTCTCTCGAGTTGGCAAGAACCGCCTGCACAAGCACAAAACTTTTACTCAAACAATGCCAATGAATATCAACTTCCCGAATGAAGTCAGTTGTGCCAACAGAACAAAGGATGCTCTGGGGTGTTAATTAAGTCTGCCTACTTTATACTTTCCTGACTTGCCATTGCTGCGTGCACCGCGTTAGCACGCAAAATGTTGCAAAGCTGCCAAGCATTACTAAATTTCCTACGATGAGCTCTTCTACACATCAGCTTCAGTGTGTTTCTGCCTTATTTCATCTCTCCGCTCCACTTCATCTAAAATGTTAACCCGAATTTTCTAGCGCTAAAAGAGAGTGGCAAATAGGGTCAGTGTCTTGACCTATGGACGGGTATTAAGCTCTTAAGCAGTTTTCTGTTCGCAAATATACAAAACCAGCTACGGAATGAGCTACCAAATCTTATTACTTTTAAAATTGCCCTGCATGTGCAATATAAAATTCCATTCGGGTTGGTGAAAACTGAGCATAAGCAAGCCTTGCATTGAACAATGGAGTATTATACACCGTCACCATGACCAAAAGAAACTCAGGATTACGTGATACTTTACGAACAACATTCAGCTCATGTTCTTGCAGAACCATAAATGAAACATACTTCCTTCCTATCAGCATCTGATCCCATTATGCCATAAAATTTGCACTACTTTTTAAGGGTTCTTTTTTGCGATCCTTATCATTATGGACTATCGCTATACAGGTGGAAGGGAAGTCATCACATTCCTTCTAATATGTGCTTCATAGAAGCATTACAAAAACAAAAACAAGAGGCCAATGGCATTTTTCTTTGATCAGCTGATTTCGAAAAAATAAACGGTTTTTGATCCAACTTGGAAGCGTAATTGCACAGGAATGTACGAAAATAACAGTTTGTTACTTATAAGATGCGTAGAATAACTTATTTCTGACATAGGTTTGGTAGTAGTTATGCGACATCACACAGGGTTTCGAAATAATTAATCACATAAACGATGTGAAGGAATACACCAAGCAGCCTTTTCACACGTGCAGTAAGTTGACAACGTTGCGTTGAGGTTGGTAAGGGAATTGACATGGTTTGTAGATGTAAACAGCTCGGGCACTTTCGCTTTCGCTTTAATGTTTTGGAAGCTATCGCTTGTGATTGGCCTACTCTCGCGCAGTAAACACAGAAGGACAAGGCAGGGCATTTGTGTTCTCGAGAAGCACCGTTACTGTGTTTGTTTATGTACTGAGCTAGGGAAAGTAACACCCACACAACCTGCAGTGTTGCCAGCTTGTTTTGGAGAAAACTAAAATATCTCCGTAGGAAATGCTAAGAGACAAAAACGTAAGATACAAAATGTGTTCCACATTTCGAGATCTATCAGTGGTTTCAATTAGTGTAATGACTTACATTTAACCTTGTGTAACATTTACGGTTTTCATTCTTTGTGAATAAAAATAACGGTTAATAAATGGCAAGTCTTTAGCGTAACTCATTCAGGACAAACAATAAACTAACATAGTAGGGCCATTCCGTGCCAAATCAATAAAATGGGCTATTTCTTCTTTCACAGTCCACATTCTGTGTTAAGATTTTAAGTTATCAGCGGTCAAATATGCTTTTTTAACACCTAAAAAGTATTCTTACTTTATGTATCCCATCCCGTTTATCGTCCCATCCCCCCAATGAATACTATCATCACTGGGTGGATGGAACGACACAGATGGGATGACTATGGAATAATTAGGTGGATGGGATAATACAGATGGGCAGATGGAATAATTGGGTGGAGGGACGATGTGGATGAGATCATATTGATGTGATAACTGGGTGAAAGGGATGATGTAGGGTTGTGTGGATGGGATGATACGGGTGTGATACTGGTTAATGACATGGAGGGGTTAATTGGGTGGATGGGATGATAGGGATGGAAGGATGAGGTGGAATAACTGGGTTGATGGGAAGAGTGGGCGAGATAACTGGGTTGATGGGAAGAGTGGGCGAGATAACTGGGTGGATGGGAAGAGTGGGCGAGATAACTGGGTTGATGGGAAGAGTGGGCGAGATAACTGGGTTGATGGGAAGAGTGGGCGAGATAACTGGGTGGATGGGAAGAGTGGGCGAGATAACTGGGTGGATGGGAAGAGTGGGCGAGATAACTGGGTTGATGGGAAGAGTGGGCGAGATAATTGGGTTGATGGGAAGAGTGGGCGAGATAACTGGGTGGATGGGAAGAGTGGGCGAGATAATTGGGTTGATGGGAAGAGTGGGCGAGATAACTGGGTGGATGGGAAGAGTGGGCGAGATAACTGGGTTGATGGGAAGAGTGGGCGAGATAACTGGGTGGATGGGAAGAGTGGGCGAGATAACTGGGTTGATGGGAAGAGTGGGCGAGATAACTGGGTGGATGGGAAGAGTGGGCGAGATAACTGGGTGGATGGGAAGAGTGGGCGAGATAACTGGGTGGATGGGAAGAGTGGGCGAGATAACTGGGTGGATGGGAAGAGTGGGCGAGATAACTGGGTGGATGGGAAGAGTGGGCGAGATAACTGGGTGGATGGGAAGAGTGGGCGAGATAACTGGGTGGATGGGAAGAGTGGGCGAGATAACTGGGTGGATGGGAAGAGTGGGCGAGATAACTGGGTGGATGGGAAGAGTGGGCGAGATAACTGGGTGGATGGGAAGAGTGGGCGAGATAACTGGGTGGATGGGAAGAGTGGGCGAGATAACTGGGTTGATGGGAAGAGTGGGCGAGATAACTGGGTGGATGGGAAGAGTGGGCGAGATAACTGGGTGGATGGGAAGAGTGGGTGAGATAACTGGGTGGATGGGAAGAGTGGGCGAGATAACTGGGTTGATGGGAAGAGTGGGCGAGATAACTGGGTGAATGGGAAGAGTGGGCGAGATAACTGGGTGAATGGGAAGAGTGGGTGAGATAACTGGGTGAATGGGAAGAGTGGGCGAGATAACTGGGTGGATGGGAAGAGTAGGCGAGATAATTGGGTGGATGGGAAGAGTGGGCGAGATAACTGGGTGGATGTTGTTGTTGTAGTGTTTAACGCCCGCTTTTACTACTACGGCACCGCAGGCGATGACACTGATGATACATGAAGATGGAGCACCGGTGGAATGAGATGGCGGGGGAAACCGGAGTACCCGGAGAAAACCCGCCCTGACGCCGCTTCGTCCACCACGAATACCACATGCGGGTCCCTGGGATCGAACCCGGGCCGCCTAGGTGGTAGGCGAGCGCGCTAACCGCTCGGCCACGGCGCCGCCAACTGGGTGGATGGGAAGAGTGGACGAGATAACTGGGTGGATGGGAAGAGTGGACGAGATAACTGGGTGGATGGGAAGAGTGGGCGAGATAACTGGGTGGATGGGAAGAGTGGGCGAGATAATTGGGTGGATGGGAAGAGTGGGCGAGATAACTGGGCGGATGGGAAGAGTGGACGAGATAACTGGGTGGATGGGAAGAGTGGGCGAGATAACTGGGTTGATGGGAAGAGTGGGCGAGATAATTGGGTGGATGGGAAGAGTGGGCGAGATAACTGGGTGGATGGGAAGAGTGGACGAGATAATTGGGTGGATGGGAAGAGTGGGCGAGATAACTGGGTGGATGGGAAGAGTGGGCGAGATAACTGGGTTGATGGGAAGAGTGGGCGAGATAACTGGGTGGATGGGAAGAGTGGGCGAGATAACTGGGTGAATGGGAAGAGTGGGTGAGATAACTGGGTGAATGGGAAGAGTGGGCGAGATAACTGGGTGGATGGGAAGAGTGGGCGAGATAACTGGGTGGATGGGAAGAGTGGGCGAGATAACTGGGTTGATGGGAAGAGTGGGCCAGATAACTGGGTGGATGGGAAGAGTGGGCGAGATAACTGGGTGGATGGGAAGAGTGGGCGAGATAACTGGGTGGATGGGAAGAGTGGGCGAGATAACTGGGTTGATGGGAAGGGTGGGCGAGATAACTGGGTTGATGGGAAGAGTGGGCGAGATAACTGGGTGGATGGGAAGAGTGGGCGAGATAACTGGGTGAATGGGAAGAGTGGGTGAGATAACTGGGTGAATGGGAAGAGTGGGCGAGATAACTGGGTGGATGGGAAGAGTGGGCGAGATAACTGGGTGGATGGGAAGAGTAGGCGAGATAATTGGGTGGATGGGAAGAGTGGGCGAGATAACTGGGTGGATGGGAAGAGTGGACGAGATAACTGGGTGGATGGGAAGAGTGGGCGAGATAATTGGGTGGATGGGAAGAGTGGGCGAGATAACTGGGTGGATGGGAAGAGTGGACGAGATAATTGGGTGGATGGGAAGAGTGGGCGAGATAACTGGGTGGATGGGAAGAGTGGGCGAGATAATTGGGTGGATGGGAAGAGTGGGCGAGATAATTGGGTGGATGGGAAGAGTGGACGAGATAACTGGGTGGATGGGAAGAGTAGGCGAGATAACTGGGTGGATGGGAAGAGTGGGCGAGATAACTGTGTGGATAGGAAGGATAGAATGGAATAACTGGGTTGATGGGAAGAGTGGGCGAGATAACTGGGTTGATGGGAAGAGTGGGCGAGATAACTGGGTGGATGGGAAGAGTGGGCGAGATAACTGGGTGGATGGGAAGGGTGGGCGAGATAACTGGGTGGATGGGAAGAGTGGGCGAGATAATTGGGTGGATGGGAAGAGTGGACGAGATAATTGGGTGGATGGGAAGAGTAGGCGAGATAACTGCGTGGATGGGAAGAGTGGGCGAGATAACTGGGTGGATGGGAAGAGTGGACGAGATAACTGGGTGGATGGGAAGAGTGGGCGAGATAACTGGGTGGATGGATAGAATGGAATAACTGGGTTGATGGGAAGAGTGGGCGAGATAACTGGGTGGATGGGAAGAGTGGGCGAGATAACAGGGTGGATAGGAAAGATAGAATGGAATAACTGGGTTGATGGGAAGAGTGGGCGAGATAACTGGGTCGATGGGAAGAGTGGGCGAGATAACTGGGTGGATGGGAAGAGTGGGCGAGATAACTGGGTGGATGGGAAGAGTGGGCGAGATAACTGGGTTGATGGGAAGAGTGGGCGAGATAATTGGGTGGATGGGAAGAGTGGGCGAGATAACTGGGCGGATGGGAAGAGTGGACGAGATAACTGGGTGGATGGGAAGAGTGGGCGAGATAACTGGGTTGATGGGAAGAGTGGGCGAGATAATTGGGTGGATGGGAAGAGTGGGCGAGATAACTGGGTGGATGGGAAGAGTGGACGAGATAATTGGGTGGATGGGAAGAGTGGGCGAGATAACTGGGTGGATGGGAAGAGTGAGCGAGATAACTGGGTTGATGGGAAGAGTGGGCGAGATAACTGGGTGGATGGGAAGAGTGGGCGAGATAACTGGGTGAATGGGAAGAGTGGGTGAGATAACTGGGTGAATGGGAAGAGTGGGCGAGATAACTGGGTGGATGGGAAGAGTGGGCGAGATAACTGGGTGGATGGGAAGAGTGGGCGAGATAACTGGGTTGATGGGAAGAGTGGGCGAGATAACTGGGTGGATGGGAAGAGTGGGCGAGATAACTGGGTGGATGGGAAGAGTGGGCGAGATAACTGGGTGGATGGGAAGAGTGGGCGAGATAACTGGGTTGATGGGAAGAGTGGGCGAGATAACTGGGTTGATGGGAAGGGTGGGCGAGATAACTGGGTTGATGGGAAGAGTGGGCGAGATAACTGGGTGGATGGGAAGAGTGGGCGAGATAACTGGGTGAATGGGAAGAGTGGGTGAGATAACTGGGTGAATGGGAAGAGTGGGCGAGATAACTGGGTGGATGGGAAGAGTGGGCGAGATAACTGGGTGGATGGGAAGAGTAGGCGAGATAATTGGGTGGATGGGAAGAGTGGGCGAGATAACTGGGTGGATGGGAAGAGTGGACGAGATAACTGGGTGGATGGGAAGAGTGGGCGAGATAATTGGGTGGATGGGAAGAGTGGGCGAGATAACTGGGTGGATGGGAAGAGTGGACGAGATAATTGGGTGGATGGGAAGAGTGGGCGAGATAACTGGGTGGATGGGAAGAGTGGGCGAGATAATTGGGTGGATGGGAAGAGTGGGCGAGATAATTGGGTGGATGGGAAGAGTGGACGAGAAAACTGGGTGGATGGGAAGAGTAGGCGAGATAACTGGGTGGATGGGAAGAGTGGGCGAGATAACTGTGTGGATAGGAAGGATAGAATGGAATAACTGGGTTGATGGGAAGAGTGGGCGAGATAACTGGGTTGATGGGAAGAGTGGGCGAGATAACTGGGTGGATGGGAAGAGTGGGCGAGATAACTGGGTGGATGGGAAGAGTGGGCGAGATAACTGGGTGGATGGGAAGAGTGGGCGAGATAACTGGGTGGATGGGAAGAGTGGGCGAGATAATTGGGTGGATGGGAAGAGTGGACGAGATAATTGGGTGGATGGGAAGAGTAGGCGAGATAACTGCGTGGATGGGAAGAGTGGGCGAGATAACTGGGTGGATGGGAAGAGTGGACGAGATAACTGGGTGGATGGGAAGAGTGGGCGAGATAACTGGGTGGATGGATAGAATGGAATAACTGGGTTGATGGGAAGAGTGGGCGAGATAACTGGGTGGATAGGAAGAGTGGGCGAGATAACAGGGTGGATAGGAAAGATAGAATGGAATAACTGGGTTGATGGGAAGAGTGGGCGAGATAACTGGGTCGATGGGAAGAGTGGGCGAGATAACTGGGTGGATGGGAAGAGTGGGCGAGATAACTGGGTGGATGGGAAGAGTGGGCGAGATAACTGGGTGGATGGGAAGAGTGGGCGAGATAACTGGGTTGATGGGAAGAGTGGGCGAGATAACTGGGTGGATGGGAAGAGTGGGTGAGATAACTGGGTGGATGGGAAGAGTGGGCGAGATAACTGGGTTGATGGGAAGAGTGGGCGAGATAACTGGGTGGATGGGAAGAGTGGACGAGATAACTGGGTGGATGGGAAGAGTGGGCGAGATAACTGGGTGGATGGGAAGAGTGGACGAGATAATTGGGTGGATGGGAAGAGTGGGCGAGATAACTGGGTGGATGGGAAGAGTGGGCGAGATAACTGGGTGGATGGGAAGAGTGGACGACATAACTGGGTGGATGGGAAGAGTGGGCGAGATAACTGGGTTGATGGGAAGAGTGGACGAGATAACTGGGTGGATGGGAAGAGTGGACGAGATAACTGGGTGGATGGGAAGAGTGGGCGAGATAACTGGGTGGATGGGAAGAGTGGACGAGATAATTGGGTGGATGGGAAGAGTGGGCGAGATAACTGGGTGGATGGGAAGAGTGGACGAGATAACTGGGTGGATGGGAAGAGTGGGCGAGATAACTGGGTGAATGGGAAAAGTGGACGAGATAACTGGGTGGATGGGAAGAGTGGACGAGATAACTGGGTGGATGGGAAGAGTGGGCGAGATAACTGGGTGGATGGGAAGAGTGGGTGAGATAACTGGGTGGATGGGAAGAGTGGACGAGATAATTGGGTGGATGGGAAGAGTGGGCGAGATAACTGGGTGGATGGGAAGAGTGAACGAGATAACTGGGTGGATGGGAAGAGTGGGCGAGATAACTGGGTGGATGGGAAGAGTGGGTGAGATAACTGGGTGGATGGGAAGAGTGGGCGAGATAACTGGGTGGATGGGAAGAGTGGACGAGATAACTGGGTGGATGGGAAGAGTGGACGAGATAACTGGGTGGATGGGAAGAGTGGGCGAGATAACTGGGTGGATGGGAAGAGTGGGTGAGATAACTGGGTGGATGGGAAGAGTGGGTGAGATAACTGGGTGGATGGGAAGAGTGGACGAGATAACTGGGTGGATGGGAAGAGTGGGCGAGTTAACTGGGTGGATGGGAAGAGTGGGTGAGATAACTGGGTGGATGGGAAGAGTGGGTGAGATAACTGGGTGGATGGGAAGAGTGGACGAGATAACTGGGTGGATGGGAAGAGTGGACGAGTTAACTGGGTGGATGGGAAGAGTGGACGAGATAACTGGGTGGATGGGAAGAGTGGACGAGATAACTGGGTGGATGGGAAGAGTGGACGAGATAACTGGGTGGATGGGAAGAGTGGGGGAGATAACTGGGTGGATGGGAAGAGTGGACGAGATAACTGGGTGGATGGGAAGAGTGGACGAGATAACTGGGTGGATGGGAAGAGTGGACGAGATAACTGGGTGGATGGGAAGAGTGGGTGAGATAACTGGGTGGATGGGAAGAGTGGGCGAGATAACTGGGTGGATGGGAAGAGTGGACGAGATAACTGGGTGGATGGGAAGAGTGGACGAGATAACTGGGTGGATGGGAAGAGTGGGCGAGATAACTGGGTGGATGGGAAGAGTGGGCGAGATAACTGGGTGGATGGGAAGAGTGGACGAGATAACTGGGTGGATGGGAAGAGTGGACGAGATAACTGGGTGGATGGGAAGAGTGGACGAGATAACTGGGTGGATGGGAAGAGTGGACGAGATAACTGGGTGGATGGGAAGAGTGGGTGAGATAACTGGGTGGATGGGAAGAGTGGGCGAGATAACTGGGTGGATGGGAAGAGTGGGCGAGATAACTGGGTGGATGGGAAGAGTGGGCGAGATAACTGGGTGGGTGGGAAGAGTGGGCGAGATAACTGGGTGGATGGGAAGAGTGGGTGAGATAACTGGGTGAATGGGAAGAGTGGGCGAGATAACTGGGTGGATGGGAAGAGTGGGCGAGATAACTGGGTGGATGGGAAGAGTGGACGAGATAACTGGGTGGATGGGAAGAGTGGGTGAGATAACTGGGTGGATGGGAAGAGTGGACGAGATAACTGGGTGGATGGGAAGAGTGGACGAGATAACTGGGTGGATGGGAAGAGTGGACGAGATAACTGGGTGGATGGGAAGAGTGGGTGAGATAACTGGGTGGATGGGAAGAGTGGACGAGATAACTGGGTGGATGGGAAGAGTGGACGAGATAACTGGGTGGATGGGAAGAGTGGACGAAATAACTGGGTGGATGGGAAGAGTGGACGAGATAACTGGGTGGATGGGAAGAGTGGACGAGATAACTGGGTGGATGGGAAGAGTGGGTGAGATAACTGGGTGGATGGGAAGAGTGGACGAGATAACTGGGTGGATGGGAAGAGTGGGTGAGATAACTGGGTGGATGGGAAGAGTGGGCGAGATAACTGGGTGGATGGGAAGAGTGGGCGAGATAACTGGGTGGATGGCAAGAGTGGGTGAGATAACTGGGTGGATGGGAAGAGTGGGTGAGATAACTGGGTGGATGGGATGAGTGGGCGAGATAACTGGGTGGATGGGAAGAGTGGGGGAGATAACTGGGTGGATGGGAAGAGTGGGCGAGATAACTTGGTGGATGGGAAGAGTGGGTGAGATAACTGGGTGGATGGGAAGAGTGGACGAGATAACTGGGTGGATGGGAAGAGTGGGTGAGATAACTGGGTGGATGGGAAGAGTGGGCGAGATAACTGGGTGGATGGGAAGAGTGGGCGAGATAACTGGGTGGATGGCAAGAGTGGGTGAGATAACTGGGTGGATGGGAAGAGTGGGTGAGATAACTGGGTGGATGGGATGAGTGGGCGAGATAACTGGGTGGATGGGAAGAGTGGGGGAGATAACTGGGTGGATGGGAAGAGTGGGCGAGATAACTTGGTGGATGGGAAGAGTGGGCGAGATAACTGGGTGGATGGGAAGAGTGGGTGAGATAACTGGGTGGATGGGAAGAGTGGGCGAGATAATTGGGTGGATGGGAAGAGTGGGCGAGATAACTGGGTGGATGGGAAGAGTGGGCGAGATAACTGGGTGGATGGGAAGAGTGGGTGAGATAACTGGGTGAATGAGAAGCATGGCGTAGAAAAACTGGGTGGATGGGAATAGTGGGCGATGTAAATAGGTGGATGGGAAGAGTGGACGATATAACTGGGTGAATGGGAAGCATGGCGTAGAAAAACTGGGTGCATTGGAATAGTGGGCGAGATAAGAGGGTGAATGGGAAGGGCTGGGTACCTATAACTGGATGATCGGGAAGGGTGGAGCTAGATAACTGGGTGGATATGAAGGAAGGGGTGACAAAGCTAGGTGAATGGGAAGGTTAAGGTGGAATACATGCTGAATGGAATGCTAAACTGGGATAAATGCATGAATGGTAAATGTGGAGTAGGATAAATGTGTGAATGGTAAGGGTGGAGTAGGATAACTGGGTGGTAGGGAAGGGGAGGGGTGAGGTGGGGTGGACTGGAACGTGATCAACCATATGGATGGAATGGTTGAAAATGGAAAACACAGACAAAACAGTGCGCATACAGCGGAGGGGGTGGGCATTGCCTCAGACGCCCTGCGTATTTTTGTCTCCCCGGATACGCTTTTGCAAAGCCTCTAAGGGTATTATCCTAGTAATCATATCAGTCTGAATCCGAGGTTACATTTCCGTCCACGTTCCTGCCTCGCGGTGCTTAAACGCTGCTATTTGCCGAAGCAGAGACGAACGTATCGGAGGCGCTATATTTAGTACACGCGCTTCCTGCTTAGCAACTTTTAAATAAGTTTCCACAACTTGGGAGTTGTGAATGTGCCCTAGATACTAATATATTCTCGGAAATGAGATTTGGGAAAACGTGTGCAGAGCACTATGGACTTCCCTAACAAGCTTCCGATGCCCAACGACTTCTCCCCTCAAGCAAATTGCAATCCTCATTATCCGCGGGAGCTTGTCTTCGGCTTCAGTACATTCCCTCTTATTTATAACCACACACAGTCAACATGAACAGGGCAGTAAAACTCCATTTCAAAGCTTTCAGATCAGTAACAATAAGCAATTTCAATGCAGCATTTACGGTATTATGTCAAAAGTGAAAAACTGGACCGCCCCTGTGTAAAAAGTAATCATACCTATTTATTCATTTTGCAGAACTCCAGCAAGCTAAATCAATTATAAAAAAATAGTTCCTTATGCGTATGTGTACATTTATTCATTAACTATGAATTATTAAGGTCTTAAAACTACTTATTCCCTGAGTCCAAGAACTGACTTTATTCCCTTTAATCCGGAGATCGTTCCTTAAGCCGGGATTGCACTGAATATGGTAATGCTCCCGCCATAGTACTCCTTATAGGTAGATAGGTAGGCAGGCATCTGATCTATTCTTCTAGTAGCTCAAGTGGTGTACGTCATGGGAGATGAACACGCAGTAAATAATGTAATAATTTACTAACAATTGAGGACGTGCTTCTATTTGAGGCACTTTAGTGCAGTATTTATGCGTGATCGTCAATTAGTTTCTAATGTGAACATAGATGTATAATAAAACTGCTAACTTGAATGTATTTGTTGTTTTCATGTCGCATTTATACGCCGCCTTAATAGCTTAAGTTATATCGGCGACGTTTCATCTTTGGAACGACAGCTCAACAGCAATGATGTTCAATCCCTTACAGTGATACTAATCTTTGAGTTTATATTACTTTTGGTTATTACTAGGGACAGAAATTATATGATCTTATAATCCCTTTAATATGCATGCATTTATGCAGTAAAACTACCAAAATATTCACATAAATATGCCCATATAAAATATTCAAACATCATTAAGACAAAAAGATCACGATTTAGGTCAATTTTTAAGAAATCTGAAAATGAAAACATTGAAAAAACCAAACGAATGATTTATCTTGGCAAAATTTATCATTTATATTAAAGGGTCAGAATATATTTTCTTTATATAAGAAGAAATAATAACAGTACGAGTACTCACATTTAGTTCTTCTCTGCCTCAGGTTCTTTTTTGTTGCAGTTTAAGATCACCGAATGTTTTACATTTTCCATTGTTAGCCTCCTCCTGATGCTCCATATTCTTATACCGGGAAAAACTCTCCACCTCACAGGATGATATGAGGTGCACACACAAAAGCTGCTATTTGAATACCTCTGAGTGAATTTTCACTAGACTGTAGGGTACGTTTCCCTGTTAAGAGTTCAATCTCACACATCTGTTCGTATCCTGGGTTTTTTAAACAGTACTACATGCCTTTTCCTTCGGTACATTGCCAATGGTTCCAAGTACTCAATTCAATTTAGAGATTGTGGCTTTGAATTCACGTAACGACTGGGACAACTAAGTGTTCTTGGTTTCCAAACAAGAATTGGCAGATGGAAGATGAGAGAAATATGCAGATATATAGGAAAGGTTACTTTCTACTTCTGGGTTCTTTAATATATCTTGGGCAATTTTAATTGATTCAGAACGTTTGGTATCAACTGTATTCACTACATTCCTGACTGTTTCCAAACGTTTGGTGTAATAGAGAACTGCAGATAACCAACCATGTTCCCAACGCGTTATAATAGGTTCTGGTGAAAGTGGGACATTCGATGATTATCTCCAATCAGTTCTCTAATATTTTTAATTGTGAGATTGTAACACCTCTTCACATATTTTTCGCAAAACGTACATTGGTCTGGTACTTCACACTTAGTACACTGCTGAATGAAATTTCTGAGTGCGGGATTGGCGAGTTTCCACAATGGAATGCCTGACGCTAAAATGCTTCACACAAATCAAAGGAGAACTGTAAAAAATTACTGTCTGAAAATTCACTGAACAGTTTCTGAACAGAGACAATTTTGATATTATCTGTGGGTTTAATAGTATTCAAATGTTGAAGTACTAGAAAACGCTTTTCACAACTAACGGTTTTCTCACACGCTCCACAATATTCTACCATCTGTAGTTATCAAATTTGTTTCAAACTCGCGTTGATATGCATGTAACCTACCTGTCATTCACTTTTACTTTCGGCATAACTACGAGAACAAAAACTGTATACAAGCTACATTCCTGACCTCGTCTCAACTCACAAATTATGCAATAAGGAATTGTGATGTATGACCTCTCTCAAATTTCAGAAGTGAATTTCTAAAACAAACTATAAAGTAACACTTGAATATTCTGAAATCCATTCCTTTAATACGATACAGTTTATTACAAATCAGTAGAATTGAACCGTTAAGTTAAAAGTAAATTAACATTATATTATGTTTACACACAGTTCAACATAATTCCGAGAACCCCTTA
Organism: Tenodera sinensis; assembly: GCA_030765045.1. Lineage (NCBI taxonomy): Eukaryota > Metazoa > Arthropoda > Insecta > Mantodea > Mantidae > Tenodera > Tenodera sinensis. The sequence continues at coordinate 144,572,332 of CM060962.1, forward strand.
ACATCCACCTTCATTTGCACTGCTAGAATGATGAAACAAACCAAATAACGCGGCGTTTCCCGACATGACATAGTTAAATGCGTTGCAGGCTCGAATGGCAAGTTTCTGTCTGTGTTGCCAAATTTCAAGACCGATTCGTATTTGTATGCGCAGCAAATTCACAAGAAAGAAATAAAAATTTTAAATTTGCTATGTAAAACAACCAAACATGCAGCATAATTTGAAAAATACAGAAATATTATGCACATTAACAAAACGTGTAATATATGCCATTATATGCACATTAAGATCTTTTCTAAATTGTTAGAAATTTAGTAATTCACTCACATGCCAATTGAGCATACTTTCTGGCAACAGAGCAAAAATATGCGTTTTCATATAATTCCTGTCCCCGGTTATTACATTAAACACACACACGCGCGCGCGCACGCACGCACGCACGCACACACACACAAATTCATGCCTCCAGCCGAGAATCGAATTCGCAACGTCCAGACCTGAAGGTTAGGATCCTAACCACTATGCCACAGAGGTAGTTCTTGAATATACCTTTCTGCTCATACATTACTGCTCAAAAGTTTATGAACACCCTTGGTTCCCTAAGACAAGAGGTACTATGGCACCACTCAAAGTTAATATTACATATTTAATAAAGGAAGCCATAGAAACATTAATCCATTCTATTATGCTACCTTCCTTTCCTGAAAGAACCACATTTTGAAGTTAAAGCTTGATGCCCCTGGGGTCCTAATGACCAAGTTGTGGACGGGCCCTTAAATCCAACACACTCACTCACTCACTCACTTGATGCCCCTTATAGGGACACTCCCTCTAAAGTTTTGTTTTGTGCATGGCGTTGTTGTTTGATGCACCAAATGCCATTCATGTAAGCCAACAAATTCTGTTTAAACAGTCAGAAGCAAGTTAGAGGGTCATCAGTGAGAATAACATTGACATTGTGCTGTGTGTAGTTTCTAAGTTAAAATGGGTAAACACTGTGAGCTTTCGATAGAAAATCTTGCTGTTAGTTAACGCAAAGCAGGTCATAGCATGAGTGAAATAGCGACAAAAGAACATGTTTCCTTGGGAAGTGTACATTATACTGTAGCGAGCTATTTTCACACTAGCAGTAACAAGTTCGTAATCGCAAGGGAAGGCCTAAGGTGAGTTCGAAATCAGAAGACAAATACTTAGTAGTAAAGTAGTAAACGCGATCGCTTCAAAACAGCCCCCATGCTGTCAGCGGAAACCAACCACTTCAGGAATGAACCAGCGAGTGTCTGGACACTAAAAAGAAGATTTCTGGTTGCAGGCTTGAAGGGATGTATTGCTACTAAGAAACCATTACTGAGGGCTCCCAATAAAAAGAAAAGACTGCAGTGGGAAAAAAAATGTAAAATGAACTGTTGATCAGCGGCAGAGTGTGTTGTTTACGAACGAATCACAGTTTGAATTCTTTGGCACAAAGCGCCGCAGTTTTTGTCAGACATGTGAAAGGAGAACGTATGACACTACGGTGAAGCATGGACGTGATTCAGTGATGGCCTGGAGGAGTTTTGGAGGCAATAAAACAAGTAACATTGTAAAGGTAGAGGCAATAATGATAAAAGAGCACTACCACAACATTTTCTAGCGTCATGCAAAACCTCAGGAATGCGTTTGACAAGGGTTTTGCACTGCAACCAGATAATGATCAGAAACATTCATGTTTGGTATGCAGAAAGTATCTGGAACGATAAGAACATGGTATCGGTCTCCTCAAAGCCCTGAGTGCAATCCCACTGAACTTCTTTGGGATCATTTGGACAGAGAGGTCAGAAAGAGACCCCGGAGTAATTTAAATAAGCTATGACGTCATTTAAAAACTGCGTTCAAGGAAATATCTAAAGAAACACTAATGAGACTTGACTGCACGGATGCCGAGAATGTGCGAAGCAGTGATCAAAGCATGAGGAGGTTATTTTGAACAAACAAAAATCTAGAACATAGTGATTATTTCTGTGTCACATCATTGAAATGATATCCATAAAGGAGTTTTCTGCTATTGTTCTTTTCAATAAATCCTGATATTAAGGAGTGTATAAAACCTTTTGAGCGGCAATATGTCTATCTAAAACAACAATTTACACCAATAAGCCACTGTGAAGCCATAGCTCTAACATTCTTCCTCTCAAGTTCTAGGATGCGGGCTCAAATGAACATTTCCGTGTTTTTTGTGAACATATGTAACAATCAAATTGCTGATGTAAATTTATCTAAGAAAAATTTTAAAACTTAGAAGCTATTAAATGAATTATAATATTTTTGGGGCAAACTGCGCGAATACTTCTATTCCATTAATTCTTTTGCAGTACAGAAGGACCCAAAATGCATGTATCACTCGGGACATTTAGCAATGTGATGGATTTGGGGGAGGGCTGTTATTGTGTTTACATACGTGCCCTGTACACCGGTTAAGCAGACCATGCGTGGGCTCTCCGTTGACCGCAAATAAACAAATGCAATGCTGTCTTGAGTAGCATCTTAAAGGTGATTAGGTATATGTTGTTCGTTTACGCTTCTCAACATGCTGTAGTATGTGATCTCTATCAGTAGGTATCAGTAGCTGGATAATTGCTATAGCAAGCATATGGTGTTGCCCCCCCCCCCCCCCACTCAAAAAGCAACACTGGACTTTCGAAAAATAAAAGATTATTCTGAATAATTTGTTCCCAGGAAGAAACTGAATTAGCTTGTTAACATAAGTGCCTGAAATAGTAACTTTGAAATGAGCAACTTAAGCAATTGCAAAATTAAAAAATTTACTTGCCCACCTTTGATGACTACACATCTAGCAATGGTGATTTTAAGCACATATTATGAAATGAATTAACATTTCGGGCCATTCATTACAATTAGAAGGTACAAGGTGGCAGAGTAAGTTGTTTAAGCAGGAAAAAGAAAACAATGTAATATTGAAAAGACAGAGCTTTCCAACTCCTGTAGAAAAACTGATGCACCAGTAAAACTATTAATCCAGTTTCGGCACAGAAGTTAAAACATTTTCTTCCCAGTCCTATGATAATATTCCGGTTATGATGTTCCTCAGAAGTGAAGAGTAGGCACTATAAGCTGGTTCCAGATTTGTGATAGACTTCCTTTAACACCGACGGGTAACTAACGCAACAAAGGGGGCATGGCTTTGAGCTGAGTTGTACTGACTAAACAATCAGACATCCAATACAAACACTGTCTCTGTGTCACATGACATGCTGTGTTTACTTAAGAGCACCACGTGAAAACGTCCGTGATCAAACTGCATTTGCATCTTGTCCACGCAGCACCAAGTTACACCAAAAATTCTTTACTGCCGTAATGGCAAATTCAATTTTTTGCCATATGTTTGGCTCCTCCTCACTTCACCTGACTGGATCCATCGCGATTTCTGTTCACAGAGAGACAGACAGCTACGTGCACGCGCGCGCACGCGCGCGCGCGCGCGCGTAGCACGCAGACCTTTTTCCAAAAACGCTTTTTTTTAATTTAGGGATTCTCAAACCGTGTATTTCTGGTGAAATATCGGTATCTATTTTTCGGTGGAATCCAATACTTTCCCACTTACTGAAAGTACATAGTAGGCAAAGTAATAAGAACAGTACCTGGGCGACCGAGCTTCGCTCGGCGTTTTTCGCCTCTGTTTTTGTGAAATCCTGTTTTTTTGTGGGAGAAGATACTTATTTAGATAAACTGAAAGTCTAAACGTTAACTAAATAACAATTTTAGTCGCAATTGTGAAGAGTCATTTCCGAGATACAAATATTTCATAAACACCATCATTTCAGTTGTAAAAAGTCTAATGTTAAACGTAGGCCTCCCCCATAGATATCCACCCAGTTTGGCGTTTTCGTCGAGCATTTGTTCCATTATGGAGTTCAGTTCTTTGCTGCTGCGATTGACTCCAGGGCGTTAACACATTGCAAGGGTACTTTATCTTTTCGTCCAGTTCTTCCATGGCTTCCTTTACTCTGGCCAGTCGCTCGTTAGTATTCTCCGATTGATCTATATTCATATTGCACATTCCCGTCTTCTTCTTTTCTGTTTCGGAGTTTACATTTTCAGTTTGCCTTCCATTTTTGTTTTCATTTTGTCCATCTTTGTTCCTATATTTTCTATTCCGTAGTTTACATTTTTCCAATTCGGTTTTCATATTTGTTTCCTCTGCCGCATTCCAGAATTCATTTCCCATCATGTCCATCTTGGCTAACATTTATTTCATCAACTGTTCCATATCGTGCTTTTCGGTGCACTCCTGACATCAATTGTGATTACTTTACTTTTTTTTATTATTAAAGCACCGGAGCAACACTAAGCAAAAGCACTGTTGAACAATAACAAACACTACAGGAAGAAAAGCTGGTTGATAAAGCCATGTGAATTTACTACGCATTTCTGTTTCAATCATATAACAAATTGTATGGATTGTTCGTAATTTGTTCGCTGAAACGGGAGTAGTGAAAGAAATGTGATTGTGTTTAGTAAAATAAAAATGAGTAGAAAAACCGTGTGAATGTTATACGTTACACCTATATTTCAAGTGCATGGAAAAATGTATGTTTGTAGAAGAGGGAGTAGTATGTTAGGTAAAAGAAAAATGAGTAGAGAAAACCATGTGAACGTAATACGTTGGGTGGTAAAATGGATTGCATAAAAACCTTCGCCAAGAAAACAATTAGATATATCACTTTTCATGGCGATCGGTCAACCTGTTTTGGAATTTACTCACTCTTCAACATACGATATGTATAGGCGTTGGTATGTATGAAGTTTATAAACGATAGGGAATAACATGTGAATTGTTACGTAAAACAATAGTGAGTAGAGAAAATAGTATGAACATAATACGTTGTATTTCTTTTTCAAACATATCAAATTGTATGAATTATGTGTTGAAGGGCGAGTAGCGAAAGAAGACTGATGGTGCCTCGTAAAGGAAGAATTAGTCGAGGAAGTCGTGTGAATGTAATACGTTGCATTTATATTTCAATCATAGAATATTATATGAATTGTATGTTGAAGGGCAAACAGAGGATAAATGCATGTGCTACGTAAAAGAAATGCGAGTAGAAAACCATTTGAAAGTAATATATTGTGTAGTAAAATTGTTACCATAAAAAATTTCCCCATGAAAAAATACATATACGTGCCGAATTTCGCGGTGATCGGTTAAGCGGTTTTCGAGCTTAACAGTTAGATATATACAAACATCCAAGTTGTATCGATGATATGAATTGTTTGTAGAAGAGTGAGTAGAGAAAGAGATGTGAATGTGTTACCTAAAAGTGAGCATAGTAAACAGTGTGAATATAATACGCAGCATATCTATTACAAACATGCACAAAATTGAATGACTTATTTCTAGAAGAGTGTGTAGAGAAACAATTATGAATGTTTCCCAAAAGCAAGCAGAGAAAACAGTGTGCATGTAATACGTAGCATTTCTATTTCAAACATGCACGAAATTATATGACTTATTTGTAGAAGAGTGAGTAGAGAAAGAGATATGAATGAGTTATCTAAAAGTGAGAGGAAAAAAGTGTAAATGTAATAGCATTTCTATTTCAAACATGGTATGACTCATTTTAAAAGCGGGGATAAAGGGGTTTTTGGTGCAAAATTACGTTTTTTATGGAAATTTTTTATAGAAGAGTGAGCAGAGAAAGAAATGTGAATGTGTTACCTAAAAGTAAGTAGAGATAACACTGTGAATGTAATATGCAGCATCTCTATTTCAAGCATACAGAAACTACTTATTTGTAGAAGAGTGAGTAGAGAAAGAGACATGAATGTGTTACTTAAAAGTGAGAGGCGAAAACAGTGTGAATGTAATAGCATTTATTTTTCAAACATATAGAACATGGTATGACTTATTTTAAATGTGCGGATAAAAATGTTTTTTGGTGCAAAACCACGTTTTTATGGAAAATTGTTTATAGAAGAGTGAGTAGAGAAAGAGATGTGAATGTGTTACCTAAAAGTGAGTAGAGAAAACGCTGTGAATGTAATATGCACGTATACAAAAATTTAATCAATTCTTTAGAGCTATTTCTGAAATACCGTGAGTAGGTATATACAAGAATTGCACCGTAGAGGCGAGACTAAAACATGTTATTTTTATGTAAAATCGCGTTTTTTCGGGAATTACACCTACATAGCTGAACTTTAAAAGCAAAGCCCTATCTGAATACAAAATATGATCGAAATCGTTAGAGCCGTTTCCAAGTTGCGCGGAATAAATATGTATGCAAGAATTGCTCGTTTAAATATATAAGATAAAGGGGACCAGCACACGGTTGTGAAAATTGGGGACCAAAGGATCAATAAAACTGCTAATCTTTGAATGGAGAACCCTAAGAAGGATCTTTGGACCCACTAGTTAGACATGGCAACTGGAAAATATAAACCACTAAAAAATTAAATGAATTAATACTTAGCCAAAATATTGTAAATTTCATTAGGGCAATGAGAATAACCTGGCTTGGACATTGTTATGAGAATGGAAGATAAAAGGCTAGTGAAAGGCATATATAAATGGAAACCTTTGAGAACTAGCTGGTAGACCGACAATCCGTTGGGAAGATGTTATGAATGATTTGAGAAAATTAGAAATATCAAACTGCACAATGACCATACAGAACAGAAATGTCTGGAAAAGAATTGTTGAGAAGGCCAAGACATTCGGCTTTGAAGTCGTGGTGCCACGAGAAGCAGAAGAAGAAGAAAGGAAAATGGTAACAATTGAAATAAAAATGTTATATTCCATGTCTATAATAATAAAACCACTAAACGCCTATAAGGTTGTCTCAAAGTTCGTTCGGTGTGCTCGGAAGTTCCATCTATTGCGCCTGAAAATCCTGAACGCTCTGTACACTCAATTTATCATAGTTGCTTAAATACCCCTACGACTTACAGGTCAACAACTAGACTCGTTATTGGATACGTCAGTGTGTGTTTGTGACTAACATTGGATAGAAGAGCATGAACTTGTGTTTACGAGCTATGGATGCAAAAAGGCGCATTTTCGACATCTTAAGCTGGTTTACTATCGTAAGGGCAAAACCGACTCACAATGCCGGCAGAAGGTTTGTGCTATCTACAGGGAAGATGCAGTAACGAATCAAGCATGTCAAAAGTGGTTCGGTCGATTTCAAGCTGGGAATTTCTCCCTGAAACAGAAAGTTTGGCAACTATACCCTATGTGGTTTATCTTGTCTCTGGCCTAAAGAAACAGAAAGAGCTATGTTGAAAAAGACGCAGATACTTACCCATCTGTGCCTGTTGTTATGGGGTAGGTGGGAGAAAATTTGGCTACTTCTATCCAATCAGTGCTAGACTGAAGAGGCAAGTATGGATGGATTTCGTACGTTTCTGCACGCAACACATTTTTCTAGCCCCTGCCCCTAACAGCCGTGGTGGAAGTGACATTCCAGTTTTATGGTTCTAGACACAAGCTAAGCCACCGGCCGTATACCCTACCGCAGCTCTGCTGCGGGTGAGGTATGTTCCCAGGCGTTCTTAAGTGATTGAAACGTAACGAAAGACAAAGGAACTTATAAGATAACCTTATAGATTTAATAATAATATGAGTATCGCCTATAGCAGGGGTGGGAAGGAAGGCACTATAGGTGTGAATTTACCCTCCCTCTCGTCCCCACTACTCTCTTTCAACAGTCAGGCAGAGCCAACCATACGGCGTACGGTTTTAGAACGCACATGAGCTGAACCAATGCGTGCACACGGTGGTTGCACTGCTGCCAAAGTGATGCGCCAGAGCGGAAGTTACGGGGAGGGAACGAGGAAAGAAACATTTGTCGTGTCACAAATCGTCAGAACGTAAACTTACGCAGCAAAGGAGTGAGAGAGTGATTAGGGTTCAAGGGCCCGTCGACAGCTAGGTCATTAGAGCCCACGCAGCAAAGGATAATGACGATAACATTATAAACTGAAACCTCAATATTAACGTACTTATTTACACGAACTTCCTCAGATGCCAATTCCTTAAAAAACTGTACACTTTAAAAATAATATTTGTGGCCTTAGAGCGGAGTACTTTATCCTTAGTACCTGCGCCACTGGTACCAGGCTTTGAAAGTGACATTGTTAACACTTCACTAAACACAATGTAAACATGTGAATTTTCTGCCTATTGTCACAATTACACAAAGCACAATTTGCGTTACGGATTGGTCTTGAACCGAACTAAAGAATTCGCGCGCGACTGCAGTGATCCGTGGTCAGTTAATTTATGAACTAAATATACGCAGTTCCTAACGACACTTCGTAATGTCTTACTCCGTAACAGCGTAATGAAAAGGAATAAAACACACGGGCAATATTGGAAGTTGCATATATAAGCATAAACACGGGAGTCAGTTGTTTATTGTCGAAGCGATAACTCGAGAGCTATACGTCGTATAAAAATGACCTTTGTACAGGCTGCTTTAAAAATTCTTGCCACACACACCAAGGCATATTAGAATGTCGAATTTCCAGTGATAATTTTGGGCGCATGAAAAAGAGAAATCTCTGTTGTTCACGCTTGTGCTGTGCGTTCCGAACTAGGCAACGCTGCACGACTGTGATAGGACAGTCGCTCTAGGCGAGCCCCTCGAGCTCCGTCTCATGTGCCTTCTAATACCGTACGCCTTATAAACAGTTTGATGTTGGCTATAATCGCCTGGCAATGTTATTAGTGCAGTGGCGGCTTCCATGTGCAACGTGAGTGAATGGCGAACGGACTGGGAGAACAAGCATTTTTTGTTCTTCACGAAGGTAAAACACCTACGCTTTTTTGCAAGCAAATTACTGGTCATATTTAGTACTGCTTACCAACGTGGACAACTGTTTAGCAATTTAACATTTCCAGCCGGACACTGAAACTCTAATATTTAAAAAGAAACCAGCAAGGATACCAATCGTGTAAATTAGGGGATTATCATTATGATTACGCCACTATCTAATAAAATGTACACTATAAACAATTTCAATACAATTTTCATATAAATTGTGACGCTTATTTTTGAGAATATAGTATAAAAATTATTTAAATGTTTTAGCAGCATAAGGGAGCTTCATCACAACTATTCTATAACGAAACAGAGGTAATAAAATTATATATATATATATATATATATATATATATATATATATATATATATATATATTAATTCTATAGAACTGCTTTTGACAACTTCAGGTTTGGTTAGTCATGTGAGAGATGTGAGCGATTTCTCACACAATGACCATATTAGCTGTCTAGAATTGTCGCTACTCATTAACCCTCTTTGTGCTTTTCTAGCCAACTCATGAGTTCAAAAGCACGCATTTGGTTACGTCGCAAACGACGTTTCACCTGAAACCCGAATAACAGCCACTGGGGCACACGTCGCCTCTCTGTTTACCTGCCAGATACAAGGAAAAAGAAAGGGGTGATTGTAGGTAAATCATTTCATATCTCGAGTGCTAAATTTGCCGGCCCTGGACTGTAGGCTGCCAAATCAGCTGAAAAGGCGAGAAGCTTAGGTCGCTGCGACTAATGCGGGAAAACCGACTTCCCAGGAAGGTCTCTGATAGACGGTACGTTCATGAAAAAATACGATCAGCACAAAAAGATTACACAGCTGAACAAGGTTTTGGGAACTGGAAAGCGAAGCAATGGAGTATTACAAATAATGTACTGATTACATTGCTGAAAACAGAATGTTTCTATCACGCCATGGAAAAAGATTATCGCTGTTTATGTTTTTCGCTGCATGTCAATCTCGCCCCATCTGCATCTACACGTATACGTACTTGCGTTAGCTTATCTGACTAGAACTGCTGACCTTATGTGAAGCAAATGGCTGCAGCTGTGATTATAGAACCTTCGAAATGAATGTTAGATTTCTATTACCCAGTATCCATGTTGAAACTGTGGTGGTAGATTCTACATCGTTCATATAATTTGGAATTTTAAATTTTGCTCTGCGTTGTTTCACTTAAACAATGAAGAAGCAGAAACGTGGGTGTACTAAATTCCCGGATTGTTTTTGTTACATCTGCTGAGAACTCACAACCAGTTGAGACGGGAACTTCTACGTATATATTTGTAATTTTAGATTAAGAATGTACATAAATATAAGATTTTAGATATAAGTATAACTTGGTATTGTGCAAAGAAATTGCCTTTTGAAAGTAGGTTGACCTGAACAAGTTTCTAAAGGCCTCTAGAACTAAAGAAATCAAATCTATGTCCTTAATTAGTCACAGTAGAGTTCATTAAACAGTTAAATAATGTATCGAATGGACAGTATGGGAAATCGAGGTGCAAAGTGCAACGGTCTGACAGTTGGGTCTGGATGGCGATGTGCCCAGGAGTGTAAACCTCGTAGCGCTAAATAAGTATAGCTTCGCGCCAAAAAAGGAACGTCGAGGTGGAAAGTGTAACGGTCTGACAGTTTGAGTCTGGGTGGCGATGTGACTAGAAGTGTAAACCTGGTATCGCTAAATGAGTATAGCTCTCGCGCCAAAAAGAAACGTCGAGGTGTGAAGTGCAACGGTGATTAGTGAACGTAAAGCAGTTAGCAATCTAAGAGAGAAGCACCAGAAACTTGCTCAGGTCGGAAATTCGAGGCAAATGAAGTGTTGAAGAATAAACTTAGTAAAAGCCTGTGTTGTGTTGTCATCTAACCTCGCGCCCGAGAAACATCCTCTCATGCCTACCTAAATCCGGCACCCAACGTCCAGAAACCGCTACAAACGGCGCATCCAAGTCACGATCCCGTTACAAATGGCGTCCCAACGCGGTGGCTCGACAAAGAATGACAACTAGAGGATCACCGAGGGAAGCAGTTGACTCGGCGAGAATAAATCGACGCGTAGGAAGAAGGTGAACTTCAACCCAGGGACAGCAGTAGAAGCCGTGGACGCGAAAAGGAGCCGACGACCAAGTAACATCACGAGCGACAGGAAACAGCCTCAAGACCTCGGAGGAAAGGCGCACGAGGTGCTGTTTCAATAAGCGAGACAATCAACATCAGAGGACGACCACATCAACCCAGCAACGCAAGTCACCGAAAGGTTAGAGTTAAACAAAACAATCCTAGGTAAAGACAATATATATCACAGTTAAAATAGTAGATGCATGGAAACAAATGTGTGGAAGAATGAGAGGACATTATATACTGTATGATTGAATGGGGAAGATTAGAATAAGGTAATTTTACATAGATGCTCCTTCGTAGCGGAAAGCTAAGTAGAAATACCAAAATGGAGTCGTTAGAACAGAGTAAAGAAAACAGTGCTGAGAGCAGCGATGCAGTAGGGAATACTTCGGGAGATTGCTTTAAGATACTCTTGAAAAAAATAAACGAAATGAGTACTAGAATAGAGAATATGGGTGAGAAATTGGAAAGTAAAATTAGTGGTCAGGGTAAGGAACTAAACGAAATGAGTAGTAGAATAGAGAATATGGGTGGTCAGGTTAACGAAATGGGTGAGAAATTGGAAAGTAAAATTAGTGGTCAGGGTAAAGAACTAAACGAAATGAGTAGTAGATTAGAGAATATGGGTGGTCAAGTTAAAGAACTCTTAGACGAAGGATTTAGGACCCAAGAATCAAAGCTCAAAGAACATTTAGATCACAAGCACCAGGAATTTGAGGAGAGAATGAGGGAGCAATTAAATACACAGCAGGGGAGCATTTCCGAAATCCAGGAAGGGTTAAATTCCTTTAGAATTAACGTAGACGAAAATTTAGAACGTATGAAAGAGATGTGTGAAAGAAAAAATGTAGAAACTAGGAAAATGCTGACGGATGAGCTAACAGCTATTAAGAACGCAGTGCATGGGGAGGTAAATGAAACTTTGCAGGTAGTGCACGCTGAATTAGAAGCTGAGGGACAAGAAATTAATAAACTTAAGGAAAACACGGAGAGACAGCTATTAGCTCATCTAGAGGTAGATAACCGTTCAAAAAAGAACGAGAGTAGAATAGTGGAAATCCAGGGATCTGTAGAGAGAATAGAGATACAATTAAGAAGTATTAATAATGGTAATGCGACAAGCGCAGTTGACAGTAATGGAAATAACTCAATTGTAAATAGCGCACAGCATGAGGCTGTAGCTATAGAAAATGTGACACCTAGCTCCTTCCACGTGAACCCGTCTAATACAGGAAATAGTCTTAGTCAATATGGCCAATTACTGAATGAAGTGTCTGTTCCCATTTTTGAAGAGTCTGAGGACATAAATCCTAAGCAATTCCTTATCGACTTAGACCGCTATTTCGAGATAAAGGATATACCGGAACAGCTCAAAATGTTTGTTGTGCGTAAGGCTCTGAAAAATAGATCTCTGACGTGGTTAAGGCTTGTTTTGGGGGAAAATTGTTCTTACGAGTATTTCAGGCAAATGTTCCTTAACAAGTACTGGGATGCGACTACACAAAGTAAGATAAAATTAATGCTTAGGAAATTGGCCGCGGAACGAGTGAAAAAGAAAGACGAAAAAGGCAAAAGGAATCATAAGATCAGAAAGAAAACGAAAGGGGAAATCCATATTGATACACGAAACCAACAGTCATTTGTGAAACGCGTAGTAAAGATCTTTACAATAGATAAGGGGCAGGCGGATAGCCACGGTCCTCATTGTGACCACACCAAGGCGAAAAGGGACGACAGACGACCGAACCAGCTGTATTTACGGCCAATGAACCGAGTTACGGGATTGAAAACAGTAGAGAGTAACAAGGAGAGATTTATTTACCTACTTTACTAAATAGCTTGAAAAAAAAAATTTGACTTAAGTACCCGGCGTGAAAAGAGACTGAGAAAAAAAAATGAATAAATAAAGTTGACCGTGGAATAGATGAAACAAAAGGGGATTCGAACCGATAGAATAGTGGAGATCCAATTCATTAACAGAGTGGGCGCGAACATATAAAAGAACAATTGATGTAGAAGCGGCGAAAAGTAAACTGAGATGCGCGAACTTATGAAAGAATAATTTATGTAGATGCTGCCGAAAAGTGAACTGAGATGAGCGAACTTATGAAAGAATAATTGAAGTAGAAGCTGCCGAAAAGTATTTTGAGATGCGCGAACTTATAAAAGAACAATTGAAGTAGAAGCTGCCGAAAAGTATGTTGAGATAAAAATGATAAAGTTGACCGTGAAAATAAATAACTAAATAAAAACAAAAGTAGACCAATGCAAAGCCATGCACAAGGCGAGAAAGGTAGAAAAATGCTAAAACCGGATTAGAGTCCTAATTGCTGGAACGTTATAACTCGTTATAGTACTTATTAAATGAAAAATGGAAGGAAATCACAGATTGATTACGGCTATGACAGAAATTACATAAATGATATTAAAAGTGTAAACTGTATCATACAGTAATTGTAAATTTGATCTAATTACTTATCAAAGGGAGACCGAAGATGCGGGAAACACTAACAAGCAACAATTGAAATGAAAATGATGGTTTAAAATACGCGCGAAGCGGTAAATAAGTTTAAAAAGACAGATGAAGGAACAATGGTAAACTTGGAAGGATATAGGTGAAAATAGGTAGATATAAGTGTACAATTAGTAGCTCGTAAGTGTGATTAGATTAGCAGTGCAGAATGTCATTATATGAAACACTGGTTTAAGAATTTAAAAAAAAAAAAAAAAAAAAAAAAAAAAAAAAAAAAGAAAATGTAAAATTAGTAGCTTGTAAATGTGAGTAGATTAGAAGTACACAATGTCATTATGTGAAACTCTGGTTATGAACTAAGGGACCCTGGAAGACATTGAACCCTTGTGTTTACATGGGCCAGGTAGACAAGGAGAACCTGTGTCAGTGACCTATATGTGTGATATTGTAAAGGAAGAAGGTGAAAGTCCAAGACAGGTAGATAATTGAAAGCAAAGGTATACTACGAGGAAGTGGACATTTTCATGTGTAGGTTAAGCTGAAGTCAGGACTTCGGAGGAAAATAGAATTTGGTAACCAAAAAAAAAGGAGAAATCTCTCAAAGATCTTCCTGTTTTTCTTGTTACAAAATCCGGCGCATTTGAGACGGGAACTTCTACGTATATATTTGTAATTTTAGATTAAGAATGTACATAAATATAAGATTTTAGATATAAGTATAACTTGGTATTGTGCAAAGAAATTGCCTTTTGAAAGTAGGTTGACCTGAACAAGTTTCTAAAGGCCTCTAGAACTAAAGAAATCAAATCTATGTCCTTAATTAGTCACAGTAGAGTTCATTAAACAGTTAAATAATGTATCGAATGGACAGTATGGGAAATCGAGGTGCAAAGTGCAACGGTCTGACAGTTGGGTCTGGATGGCGATGTGCCCAGGAGTGTAAACCTCGTAGCGCTAAATAAGTATAGCTTCGCGCCAAAAAAGGAACGTCGAGGTGGAAAGTGTAACGGTCTGACAGTTTGAGTCTGGGTGGCGATGTGACTAGAAGTGTAAACCTGGTATCGCTAAATGAGTATAGCTCTCGCGCCAAAAAGAAACGTCGAGGTGTGAAGTGCAACGGTGATTAGTGAACGTAAAGCAGTTAGCAATCTAAGAGAGAAGCACCAGAAACTTGCTCAGGTCGGAAATTCGAGGCAAATGAAGTGTTGAAGAATAAACTTAGTAAAAGCCTGTGTTGTGTTGTCATCTAACCTCGCGCCCGAGAAACATCCTCTCATGCCTACCTAAATCCGGCACCCAACGTCCAGAAACCGCTACAAACGGCGCATCCAAGTCACGATCCCGTTACAAAACTGTGGTGGTAGATTCTACATCGTTCATATAATTTGGAATTTTAAATTTTGCTCTGCGTTGTTTCACTTAAACAATGAAGAAGCAGAAACGTGGGTGTACTAAATTCCCGGATTGTTTTTGTTACATCTGCTGAGAACTCACAACCAGTAAACAAAGGAAACAAATTAGAGCACTATTGAAAACTACATATCATCTGTTCGGCTGTCCACTCAGTGACCAAAATAAACGAATTCGAACCAGGGAGTGAGTGAGTGAGTGAGTGAGTGAGTGAGTGAGTGAGTGAGTGAGTGAGTGAGTGAGTGAGTGAGTGAGTGAGTGAGTGAGTGGTGTTTAAGGGTCCGTCGACAACTAGCTCATTTGGGCACCTCGAACAAGGGAAGCAGAATAAGGTTTTGGCAAACCCTTTAAATGTGTTTCTTGTGCATTTACATATAAAACGGGCCCATGAAAAACTTTGTGAAGGAAGTGGACAAAATAGGGGAAGGTTTCAAATACCTGACAGAGCTGTTTACCAGTATAAGTGCAGCCAAAATAAAAGAAGGAATTTTCATTGGTCCACAGATAAGACAATTGCTTAATTCACAACTTGATGCTAAGCTGAATCTTGCTGAACTTGCTGAACTTGCTGCAAGGTTGAAATTCAAAGAAAAGGTGAACAGGGTTGCCAGATTTACTGATTTTGCAGATCTCCTGATGTTTTTGCAAATATACTGATCTGCTAAACACTCAATGCACTTCAAAATTTCCTGCTTTTTATGTAGTTTCCATTTTTAAACACTATTTTCCTTAACATCATATATTTCGCTCTTCCGAAAAAGCTTTTCAGGCAAGGCATTTCCCTCGTGTATAAAAACAAAAGATTAATATAATCACCTGTATACATAAACAGTTAACACATCAGTTGTTCCTGCATTGCGAACTATCCTTGACTGCAACTCGTAAATTAAACCTGAACATTTGAATTACACTGAAATAGATCAAGTTGAATACAGGGATCTAAAAGTATTTCTTCCTGTGGAAAACGTGTATTTTGGTGACAAAGTTCAAGTATCTCTGACAAAATCATCCCTGCCGACAAATATTCTACAAGTTTTCAAATTACGATGTGTTGATTTTTAGCTGAGTCAGTTTGCGACATATTAAGTCGTTTTTTATCAAGTGATCCCCTTCTTACAATGTTGGAAGTGTTAGACCCAGCTAAAATGCAAAAAGTTCGGTCAATTGCACCACTTGCTTCTCGGTTTCCTAATTTCGGGAAAACAGAAGAAATCCAACAAACAGATACAGAATGGAGGCTATTGCGCAATACTGACATTACAGGTGGCAGTAACTATAGTGCAAGAATTTTGGAGCGATTATTATTATTATTATTATTATTATTATTATTATTATTATTATTATTATTATTATTATTATTATTATTATTATTATTATTATTATTACTATTATTATTGTTGTTATCATCATTATCATTATTCTTGTTGTTGTCATACATATACACCAAGAAAAATTGGCGGTTAAAAGATCTACCGTTTTCTCCTTTTTTTTTTTTTTTTTTTTTTTCCAAATAAAATCTTCTGCTTTTAGGTCGGCAGACATGGCAACACTGTTGGTGAATGGGTTTCTAAATAACAAATTTAAAAAATTAAAAATATTTTCTTGTTTAACGACGCTGTCAATTGCCAGGATCACATCAGCGTCACCGGTGTGCCGGAATTTTGTCCCGCAGGAGTTCTTTTACATGCCAGTAAATCCACTGACATGGAGCTGTCGTTTTTAAGCACACTTAAAAACCATCGGCCTGGGCCGGGTTTGAACCCGCGACCTTGGGATCCGTAGGCCAGCGTCTAACCGACTGAGCCACCCAGACCGACTCTAAATAACAAAAAAGTACCTATCAATGATATTTTAAATAACTGCAAAAACTTAGAATGTAGGATGTCATTGAAAATGCATTTTCTACATTCGCACTTAGCCTTCTTTCCCGAGAATTTGGGTGCAGTTAGCGAGAGCAAGGGAAACGTTTTCACCAGGGTATACCCACTACAAATGGAACGTAGATTTCAAGGGTAGATGGGATCCCTCCAGGATGTGCGACTATTTTTAATTTCTTCAGCAGGAAGATCCTTCTTCGCATAAAACAAACTCACATAGAAAAAGCTCCCCGACTGTTTCAGGACCCAGAGTCTAAAGGCAACGTACTAGTAAATTCCGCATGTAATGTTTATTTTTTGTGTGATAGATGAATAAGAACTTCAGTTTTCCGAATTTTATCGGAATTCCGTCAGGTAGATTCTACCAAATCCGTAATGTAACAAAATTAAGCATTTCATCAGGACCTACATCACTAATGAGCCGCTATTTCAGAATATGCAAGCCATAGATATTTTATATTTTATATGATGTTTATGCATTCTAAGTGTGCTACTTTGTTTTAGTGATACAAATTTAATCAAATAAAAAAAGATGATTTTCTTAATAAACCTCTAAAACTTTAAAATAGAAATTTAGACATTTTAAATTTTTAAATTATGTACTACAGAGAATTCAATATTTTTTCCACATAATCACTGCATTATCTGCATTGCATTATATAAAATTTATGCACACAGGCCTAGTATTATCTGCACCAATATAGCATTAGTGAGATATGGATTGACGACATCCCTTAATAAGAAAGAGTATCATAACAGAAGAACTGAGGGTGATGGAATGAAACGGATGGCCGATTCGAAATCAGCATGGCTAATTTATTATAAATCAGGCACTTTCAAATCAGTTCCTTAAAATTTGTAAAAATTTGTAGAGCTGTGTTATTAATACATGGTTAGCCTATACCTAAAAAGCGTAGTGAATGCCACGTTGAGTGTAAAGCGAAATCACCTTTCCTTGCAATTAAGTGTGGCTCAGAATAGAATTGGTTAGAACCCTTTAGAGAACCCTGAAAGAGCAGCAATGTGTAGATCCGCACAGTAGGGTAATTTCTCACATTAGCTCTTTTTATCCGAACCATGATATCCGGTGCAGCGAGAGCGGGCAGAGCGCCAGCGAACACCGACTGTGCCAAATAATTCATCACGTAATCAAATCCACATGACGTTGTGTGCAGTACAACTCTGCAGGGCCGACAGACACGATCCGCAACTCTCTTTAGCATTCATTAAGCCAGGCTTGTCCATCCAGAATGCTCACATTAAATATTTAATAACGTTAGACAGTTTATGTTTCGTTTGGAGAATCAATAATGTAACAAATACAAGGGTGGTAACAGCGCATTATGTCTACCTATACTCGATAGAGTAGGTGGTATCAAGTGCACCTGTGTCAATTTACTAATTTCGGTATTAAATTAAATACTTTCTTACTTTACTAGTACTACCTAATAACTATAGATAGAGCTAGTACTGCACTTCACCCGAAAATTCGATTACGATATTTCATCGAAAACACACGTTTTGAGGTCCCTATAAGAATAATTACCAGAACGCAATTGTGAGCAACGTAACTTAAAATTAAAAACCGGCTGGTATTTAAGTTCAGTGTCTTCCAGGGATGCGAAACGAAGGTTTTCACGAAATTTCCCAGCCTCAAACTACCCTTTTTATGAAAAATATTTCATTATTTTTCTCAAAAATGGCTGTTAGCAATTTTGATTTAAATGCCTAATATTTAATATACTTGCATGACTAACAAAATGTCGGTATAAATTCTTGGCAAAAGCCTGTGAAGGCCTCTTCATTCGCAAAGAGTGCTCCATAATTTTGTATCACCGATAAACCATTAGAGACAAAATCTTACTGCATATAAAATGCGCATTTGTTTAAAATACGTAATTTATTTGAAATAAGTGTCTCGTGACATGTCGCAATTCAGAGAAATTCTTTATTGGTTTGAACATTGTAAGGCTTGGCAACTTTCAATTCCTTCTTACTATGTCATGAAAAGAACATGGGACTTATAAGTTAGTATAAAGCGTATAAACGTTTGACTATCACGTCAATTTCCTGTACGCCCTTTGCGTCTATATCTACATGTATGAGACTCCTTCTGCAAAAGTTTATTTCAGTTAACATGTAGATAGAAAAATAAACCATAAGATTGGATTTTAGAGGAGAATAAAAATAAACGATTAATGGCTACGGAGTGTCATCTGAATGTTTAATCATGATTGTGTACTCGTACTTGATCACTATCAGACACAGCAGCTATATCCCATTAACTGATGTGAGCCAGCCATCCCACCAGGGCTCACTACAGCACGCAGTCAGGTATCACGTATGGCTATTAAACTTAGCAAAGGTAAACTGCTTTGTCTGTTGCACGAACAAACTGTCATCATGTTTAACTACTCTATTTATGGCTTGGTAAACAAGAGCAACAAAGCAACAGAGAAACAACAAATAAATGTCACGAATGATTAAGCTAAACATATTTATGTAACAAAGTTGAAAACTCAATAATTCACTGACTCATTTACAAAAGTCATAAACGTAAGATAAGTACATGCTCCCAAATACTTCACAAGGTCTTCTACCGTGGAGTGTTCCTCTAAGAGCGGCTTTAAATGAAATCTCTGGGAATTTAGCATTCAATATAATATCGATAATATTGGCTTTCTCGTAAATGTCAGTAAAGAAATATTCAAATTTTATATAAAAACATGATTGTGATAGGACATTCCACAAAGAAGAAATGTACAGTGTTAACATAAGAAAAATATTAAAAACATAAGTGACGTCGAAAAGTGGGTACTTTGGAAGCGGGTAGTAATTCCAAAACTTGATTTAATTTTACTGTATAGTTTATTGAGACTATCCAAACACTGCGAAAGCCTTTCGGATCGTAGTGCAACTAATGATTGTCATTAAATCACAAGATGAGCATGCACGTAAAACATTTGCTGTTGAAATGGGTTCATTCAATTGATGGAGGAGATGAATTTCTCAAACGTATGTTATTCAGCGAAAAGACTACATCTGATACTTCATGCGTGTTCACTCGGTACAACTGTTACATACGGAGCTCTGAAAAGTGTCACAAATGCCTGAAATAAATAGCAACATCGTATTGCCTGGTGTGATCTTACACAGTCACATCGTTGGTCCCTCTTGACTGAAAACACTGTAAACAACGTCAACTATATATGATAGAAACATTTGCTTTCCCGCTAGTGAATGCTCTCCAAGTAACTATGTTTCCTGCTAGGATGGATACCCCTTCACCGGGGTCTGAGGTACGAACGTCCTCAAGTAGGTACACATTTTCCTGATTGATGATTTGAGAGGACCTTGGACGCAGAGATTCCAAAACGGACGTCCTACAAAAAACGGTATACTGCAGCCACGTTACAACTCTGAGTAAGCACTAAGCAAAAATGGCGGCAAATCGATTATTGGCTTGATATCATATGGACAACAAGGGGACGCACACACAGGTGCGCTAAGGTAAAATCTCGCTCAACTGTGTTGTTATTTACACCGTAAATATTAAAGAATATTTGCGTATCCTGTATAATATTTTAATAAAAATGGTTGGAAGGTTTTATGCTATTATTTCATGTTAAGGGCTGCTCATTTCATCCTGCGATTAAGCGATGAGAGCAAGGACAGTTCTTGGAAGCTTGGCATAAATTTATGTACTTTTCTGCCCGATAAAGTATTATAATCTTATTTACAGCAAAACTCTACATGAAGATAACCCTAAAATATATTGCTGAAATGTGTCTGTGGTAGCAATTTGTTAAATTAAGTTCAGATAGAGTATAAGGACTCGCGATAGAAAAACAAAGCAAAGAGTACGAATGTTACGTACTCCTGCTTTTTTTTTTTTTTTTTTTTTTTTTTTTTTTTTTTTTTAAATTTTATTTTTTTACCTTTTTCACTACGTATAGTAACTAGAGGAAGAATTGTATTCCATCCAAAAATTCAATGTCGAGATTTCACCGGAAATATATATTCTCAGGCACCCTGAATAAAAAAAAAGCATTTCTAGATAAAGGTCGGTGTGTGTGTGTGTGTGTGTGTGTGTGTGTGTGTGTGTGTGAGTGTATGTGCGTACGTGCGTGCGTGTGTGCGTACGTGTGTGTGTGTGAATAGCATAACTCAAAAACAAAACTTCGGTTAAAAACCCAAATTGGTATTTAAGTTTGTCTTTCAACAATGTGACACGAAGATTTTGAAGAAAATTCCTGCACCCTAAACTACCCGTTACCTGGAAATTTCTTGGACAATTTTGGTTTTCTCGAAACTAGCTCACGATTTTGTTTAAAATGCAGGTAGAGCAATGTTGAGATCCAGCAGGTAGAGCAAGTGCAGCTGGACAAAGGAGATATGCATAGTGGGAAGGTTTACCAGACTGAAGGAGAAATAGAGAACAGAGAAAAAACATCTTCTGCAATTCACTATGCAGCAAAAATTTATATTTTGAATTTTGTGGCTCAAGCCTATGTGGGCCTGTTTAAGTAGGTATTCGTAAACCGTAAGAGAACACCGAATCTTACTATACAAAAATGTAGATCTTGTTGAAATACACAATTTATACCCAAATAATTTTTTTCTTTCGTTTTTCTATATGTGGAGAGAACCATTCCGGAGATACTCCTTGTTATTTGTGTGAGCTTTCCAATACTTATACTTTTCTCAAATGGAAGGTCGTAATTCACTTATTATAACGTGGCCTTTTTTTTTTTTTTTTTTTTTTTTTTTTTTCCTTGATTATCTAACTTGCACCCGTAGTGAAGTTGTTGTGATCATTTGACAAACTGACCCCTCCCACTTTCTATAGTCCAAACCCCGCAATGTTAAGTTTCCTGTGAGATGGTTCGATCCCTAGTTACCTATTTGTATCGCACATACTGCGAAAAGATAGGTCCCAACGAAACTCATTTCAATATTGTATTTCAGTTAATAAAATCAAAATAAATACAATTATAACATCGTTAGAGTCGTATTTCGGCGTTACATGCTCCGCTAAGCACTCCGTGTTTACAGCTTAGCGATGACAAATTCACTTTACTGTTGCTATGGTTGCAAATGCTTTTTACACTTATGTATTGTCGCTTAGTGTGTAGTCCGTTTGATCTGAGAACATAAACGACCAAGGGCATATTTGCCGCACTCCACCAAAATAACACGGAGTATTATTATTGATTTTGCTTTCTCTACTACGTATAATAAATAGGGGAAGGATATTATATTCCACCCAAAAATTTTATGTCGAAATTTCACCCGAAATATTATGTCTTGTGGCCCCCAAATAAAAAAAGCATGTCTCTCTCTCTGTTCGTGTGTGTGTGTGTGTGTGTGTGTGTGTGTGTGTGTGTGTGTGTGTGTGTGTGTGTGTGTGTGTGTGAACAGCATAACTCAAAAACGAAAAGTGTAAGTGTAAACATCTTTCAAGGATGCAACACCGAGGTTTTAAACAAAATCCCTCTACTCTTTACATGGAAACTTTTTAGAAAATTTTTATTTTCTCAAAAATAAAAGTTTTCGTAAATTTTTATTTTCTCGAAAATGAAATGTTTCGAAAATTTTGACCTTCTCGAAAATGGCTAACGACTTTCATTAAAATGTTATGTGTTTAATATATTTTTATGGCAAATGAAATATGTACCTATATGTACCCACGTAGTCCTGTTTACTCTTGATCATTTTTGCATAACTGGTAAACCGTAAGAGATAGACCAAATCTTACTGTACAGAAATGCAGATCTCCTTAAAACACAATTTATGTGCAAATAAGTTTTTTGTGGAGTGAACTCTTTCGGAGATAGTCTGTATTTGCATGAGTTTTGCAATACT
The DNA here is from genome assembly GCA_030765045.1 of Tenodera sinensis. NCBI lineage: Eukaryota > Metazoa > Arthropoda > Insecta > Mantodea > Mantidae > Tenodera > Tenodera sinensis. Next base: position 144,594,915 of record CM060962.1, read on the forward strand.
TCTACCTTTCTTAGATGGATGGTCGTTATTCGCATTTGTATATCTTAGCTGTGCAAAAAGAACGGAATTTTAAAACCCTCATATAGCGACCAGTTTTAAAAGATTTGACTACGGCTCAAAGCCTACTGGCCATGACAAGGCATTTGATTTTCACGATACTGCTATAAGGAATTAGTAATTATACTTATTACTTTTTGACATATGAATATACACATTTCTTGTTCACTTAAGTCTAGAAAATACATACTATTTGGTGGAAATATTAGAACATTTTTAAATACAGGAATAATTAATTACGATTTATTAAAACGTATACATTGCGATGGTTTCGAAATGGCTATATTTACGTTTACAACCCGTTTTGTTTTCTAATTTTAGTTTTACGAAAGACTGGGCGTAATTGCATTGACAAGCAACAAAATTGGCGACTAGTTCTTGACCCTAAAATCATATTTGGGGGAAAAAAAAAACGTTTAGAGACAAATACAAAATTTCAAATTGGGAAGTGATTAATCTACAGTTTGGTGCTCGTGGAGTGATTACTAAATTTACTGTTAATTTGTTCCGACGTTATGAATTGCAAGAATACAAGTATAATTTCTGCAAATGTTTATCTCGACTGGCATGAAAAAGATAGAGGAATAAGTGTCTGTAGGAATAGTTAGTAAAAGAGTACAGAAAGTTATGTGAGTGTAACACATCAGAGTTTTTGTATAGTATTTTTTAATCAGCAGTTGATCTGTAAAGCCTCCTATCGCAGAAAATGGGTATTTACTGTTATCAGCTTTTCTGATTTCCTCTTAAAACAATGAACGGAAGAAAAGTGAATGAAAACAGGAAGAGGTGAGTAACAAATGTCTTCTTTCACATCTAATTAGAGAACGGTGTGTAGAATTGTGTGTCTAGAAGAACGAATGTATATTAGTAGGAGGAAAAAGACCACATAGTTCAAGATTTTGTGCTGACAGCTGTTGGTAACGTACTTCCGGTATGCGTTTTTGCGCGTAATTAATGCTAGGCAGTTTCCTCGATATTCTAAATATTGTACCTGTCCACATATTTGCTTCAAGAGATACGTGGAGAAGTTTGGATACTATTTAAAGCCGACTACAGGTACCGAGAAAGAAACTTTTGATATTTGATGACTGTTCCTTTTTGGAGCGCAGTTGGTAGCGCGCTTGCCTCTGGTGCGGAGGATCCGGGTTCGATACCCGGTACCAGCATGGGGATTTTATCCCTTCTGGGAGGTGTGGCACGGGGTGCAATCAGCCTCATTAGATCCCGAGGAGCTACTTGATGAAAAAGTAGCGGCCCCAGGTCGTGAAGACCGCATAACTGGCCGTGAGGGATCGGGACAGTGACCACGCACCACCCTCCAGTACTGCACCCCACCAATGACGCAGCGGCTGGACGGTAAGGCTGTTGTGCCGGGGCTTAGTTTAGTTTAATTTAGTTATTTTTTGGAAGTGATGCGAGCACACATGTGCCTGCCCCGTATCTGTTGTCATTTGTTCCGGGCAGACATGTAGCGCTTCAGCTGATTTCATGCACTCTGTGTTGTGTAACAGTAACCTTCCTTAATTTAACCCTGTTGGGAAGAACATCCATTATGACCTTTCACTTAATTAAAGACGCTTCTTGCGCATTATATGGAAAATAAAGTCGTATGAAAAACTAGAAGAGAACGAAGAGAAGAGAATCAAGGCCTTTGAGCTATGTGTTTAAGTGATGAAGTTAAAGAGGATATCTTTAAAGGTCCTAAATAACCAACTATAAAAAGAAATAAAATCTATTCAATTCACTGAATGCTTGTTTTTTGATGAGCCATCATATGGTTTAAAAAATCGGATGTGTTACATACACATCACCTTCACCGCCCACCGTTCTACAAACAAAGCTTAATCTTGCCTTCTTCATGTTACTAAACTAAACCCCGGCGCGAGAGCCCACAAGGGGCCAAGGCCTACCGCCCAGCCGCTGCGTCCCCCACCTCTGCCCACTACAGGCGTCATTGGTGAGGTGCAGTATTGGAGGGTGGGACGTGGTCAGCGCCCCGAGCCCTCCCGGCCGGTTATGCGGTCTTCTAGACCTGGGGCCGCTACTTCTCTATCAAGTAGCTCCTCAATTGGTCCCCCCGGGACCTAACGAGGCTGAGTGCACCCCGTGCCAGACCTCCCAGAGGGGATAAAATCCCCATGCTGGTACCGGGGATCGAACCCGGGTCCTCCGCGCCCTTCTTCATGTTAATCATGTTATATTACGCATGGTGGTTATGTTGGTATGCGCTCGACCTTCCTTTTCTTATCAACTAGAAACATCCAACAATTCAAACATTACAGCTATTTTACGACATTGTCCACAGGTATTTAAATACACATTTTAACCCAATCAGGTTGTAGTAAAGTGCAATGGACACCTTAGACTTTTTTTTTTCTGTTCTTTATGAGGAGAGATAGCTAAATATAATCTAGATTTGTTTTAAAAAGTGAACATTGACATTTGGAGTAACTAAGAGTGTTGCACATTAATTGGAACAATCATAATTAATTTAACATTAGGGTCTAGTGCACTGGAAAGTAGATTCGAAAATTATTAAGGAATATGGTACTAGGCTGATAAGTTCCTTTCAGAGGTTGGTTCATTATTTCAAACAACCATCTCGGCCGATAAGTCATAAAGAGAGTGTGGGATTGTAATATATCCCCTTCTGTTGACCCTTCTACCTCGTAGTAGAGTGTAATGCCAACTTGATTCCCAAAGTTCGAGAGCTTCCAGAGCAAAATAATGGTGGGGAGAGGGGGAGGAATCTAGCATATTATTCCTTTCCTTCTTGAAGCAGATGCCGGTATGGAACCTGTTGGTGGAAGATGATGAAGCAGGAAATGTTTAAATTTGGAAAGGTAAAATCAGACTGAAAGATGTAATGTCATAGCGAGGATGTGAACCACGATGTTCAGCTTTCCGTGCCGTTGCTCTAACCAACTGAGCTGCCATAACAATATACCGGCGTGACATTAAATTCTCCAACTGAATCGCATTTTATCCGCTAAATTGCAAGGCGTCCCCAAATTCATTTTGAGACAACACACATCAATAACGACTTACAATCACTGTTAGGTCAATGAATGCTACTCGTAATTATTTTTCAGTGTTTAAGCTGAGGTTGGAAAGGTAGAATGAGACAAAGAATCTTCTGTGTTCCATTCACATGACTTTCTCTATAGTCAATCGTTTATTGGTGTATTCAAACTATTCTTCCCAATGTTTATTTCCTCACCTAGTTCATTTTAATTGAGATAAACTTTTTCAGACATTTCGTTAGGTATACAAAGGAACTAGCGATGTGAAATGTTTAAGTATTGGAAGCTGTATACTGGCCTTGGTTAAACTATCTGTCTACCCCTTCTTCTGCTTCTTATTTTGCAGTTCCTTTTTGTTGTTCGAGACAAACGTTTGCTGAAATCACTTTATTACACATTTCAAAGTAGGCTTCTTCGCCCTTTATCTTAAAAATAAAGAGCAAAATAATTATTTGCAATTCAAAATTTTGATGCATGTAATAAAAATTTAATTTAATTGAGGCAATATATATAATATATATACTATTGAGAATCGGCCCTATGTCGATTGGACTTAAGATTTATTTTTGATATTCTGTAGCTTTTACTTTGTCTAAGGTATGGTGTAGCGTGCAAAAATTTGATATCGAAATTTCACCGGAAACGTGTTTTGAAATCGCCGAATAAAACATGTTTAGAAAATATGCAGTGTGTGCGTGAATGTGTTTCAGTATCTTCCAAACATGCGACACAAGATGTTTAAGAAGGCCTTCTCACCCAAAACTATCCTTCACATGAACAATTTTGTAAATTGTATACCTTCTCGAAAACGATTCATGATTTTGATTAAAATACGCATATTTTAAATATTCACATGATAATTAAATGTATATTTTGAAATTCCTTGGAATTGTTTGTGATGGCTCTGTACATTCGAAAGAATTTTGTATGGTTTTGTTTAAACGTTAACAGATAGACAAAACCTACAACACCAAAAATGCACATATTTCTAAAAGAAGTAGATTTTAAAATAGCTTTTAGTGTGGGAACAGCCATTTTCGAAATATCCTTTAGGTATTATTGGTTTCAGATGTTCAATAATGTCACTTTGTAAAACTGCTGTCGCTATTAAACTGTTTCTCCCAATGTCACAGAAAGAGGACAGTATACAGCAAACAGTTTTTAAACAATTGACTACCGCTGTTCTCATAACGAACTGTGTAATGAAACTATTAGTGTTAGCACTTCTCTATTAACTTGAAGTAGATACAATAAGATTTTCAGGAAGACTCTGTAGATGATATAGAGTAATAAACATTAATGCACAGAGAAATCATATGAATGTAACACAACCTACTTTTTTTCTTCTTTCTTTTCTTCATCTTTTGTATTATTTTAGCATTCTCCTTCTCACAATTCCGTTGACGATACCTATAGTATTTAAGGAAGCTTCAGAGCGTGTTACTTTTGGTACCTAATCTTCAAGGAGTTTCCATCGGAAATGCTATAGCATCATTTCAACTTCGAGGAATAACTGTTGCAATGACCAGTTAAATACCGAGAGTAAACATCTTATGTTGCCTAACCATAACTATTTATAGAGAAACATATTCTGTTCTGCTTTAGTTTAAAGTTTTCAGATTTAGTGGTCCTAAATTATACTTACTACATTTTAATCCTACAGGTGTTTGTGTTGTATCGACCTCTTATGCTGCCGTGTGTGATACTACAAACGCCATGAATTCAGTAAGCGATCCCTCAAATTCATTCTTTCGTTATCTTGTTTCACTTGTAAGCCGTGAGGAGAAACCTCTATTAAAACTTTTGGTTGGACTGTTTTTGTTATTTGGCTTGCAGTTAGCTCGAGGGAACTAGCCTTTTGCAGACATACGTTCAGCTGTAAAATAGCAAGACACAAAAGCTTCACACCGTCACAGGTACCTACATAAGATGGGTAAGAATTCGGTAGCTTATGCCCTAGTTTTTTTAGGAACATGATTGCTATCTTCCAACGAATATTACATTTTTGTCGAGCAGTGAGAGCCCAAAGAATACAGTTTGATTTTCTTTAAACTTTTTCACCAGCACTAAAAAGAAAAAAAATCCGCTAATAGATCTGTAGAAAAAGATAATTTTAAATATGAATGCTAGAATGACACAGGATAAAAAATACTCTAATGTAAAAATATTTGATAGATAAAGTCCAATAATGTACAGAATTATTATAAAATTTGGAAACAGGACGGCTAACCATTTTAAGATTATTTATTTATTTATTTATTTATTTACTCACTCACTCATTTATTTATTTATTTATTTATTTATTTATTTATTTATTTATTTATTTATTTATTTATTTATTTATTTATTTATTTATTTATTTATTTATTTATTTATTTATTTATTTATTTATTTATTTATTTATTTATTTATTTATTTATTTATTTATTTATTTATTTATTTATTTATTTATTTATTTATTTATTTATTTATTTATTTATTTATTTATTTATTTATTTATTTATTTATTTATTTATTTATTTATTTATTTATTTATTTATTTATTTATTTATTTATTTATTTATTTATTTATTTATTTATTTATTTATTTATTTATTTATTTAATTAATTTAGTGTAATATACAGATGATTGTGTAAACTGTACAAAGAACCACGAATAATGTGTAAACGAATATCTTCTAACACAATTGCAATTCAAAACGTCGGAAAAAATTAACAGTAAATTTAGTAATCACACGACTAGCACTAAAAAGTAGACCAATCACTGTCAATTTGAAATTTTGTATTTGTCTCTTAAAGAAGGAATGCAAGGCTCAAAAAGTTTTTTTCCCCCTTATCAATCTCCTTAATTTGGTCTAGATTTTTTTCCCCAATCGTATTGTGGGGTCAAGAATTAATTCCCTATTTCGTTGCCTGTCAATGACAGTTACGTCCATTCTTTGATAAAAATAAGGTTAGAAAATTATGTTGTCCACGTAAGTATCACCAATTCGAAACCATCGCAATGTATACATTTCAATAAATCGTAATTCATTATTCCTGGATATAAAAATCTTCGTACTAATATTTCCACAAAGTAGTATGTATCTTCTAAACTTAAACGAGCAAGAAATATGTATATGTCACCAAGTAATTATACAGTATTGAGAAAATCAAATGCCTTGCCATGGCATAGATTAGGCTTTGAGCGGTAGTCAAATCTTCTAAAGCTTTGAAATTCCATTCTCTTTGCACAGCTAAGTTATAAACACAACGCCTTTTGCTATTACGATGATATGGAGGGAACCAACCAATCACGTGTCGTAAAAGAACACAATTTCTGCATGATTAAAATAGCACGGAGGAAGCGCAAGGGTAGAAAGAAGATCAAGTATCGCTACATCAAGTCAGCTATTCCAGTCGTACTGTACAGTTCCTGTCCCCGTTCCTCCAGACACAAGGTCATTCGTAGATGAAACCCAGCTCAAAGTTAGTACAGCTGGATTCACCGTTCTTGACCCCTGGAGGAAGTAAATGTAAAGTTTGAAAGCGAGTTTATTTACCAAGCCAGGTGACAGCAGACAGCAAGCGAATTGGTGTGTCAGCTTCATATGCTACTCAGATAACATTCTACTTCATAAGGTAGTATGTACAGTCCATGCAGAAAAAATATCTATACAATGTACCTAGCTTAATTAGCTGTGCAAATGTGTTCGTATTAATACATGCATCACTGCAGATATTGTAAATTTGGTCTTTTTCCATTTAAACCCAGTTCTCTCACTATTCTGTTTAAGGATGACTTGCTGCCCTGAATCTTAATGCCTTCTCTTAAATTCTAAGTAATGTATCTATTGTAGGAGCTTTTTTTTTCTCCCCCCTCCTCTCGGTAGCGTGATTGTAAGCGTGTCTGCCTCACGTTCAAGTGGTCGCGAGTTCGTATCTCACTTAGGGCAGGTTATCCGGGTAAGGTTTTTTCCGAGGTTTTCCCTTATCCTGGGAAGACGAATGTGGGGTAACTTAAAACTCCATGGACCTCGGGCTCATTTGAGTATCATTTCATTCATTCACCGTCCGATGACATAACGATGGAGGACGTTAATTTAAAATAAAAAACCACACACACACATTTTTCCTGAACAGAAGAATTATGAATCGTTCTTCTAACGGCACATTTATCGAAGTCATCTAGATCCGTTACTCATTTCGGAACTTTTTTTTTTTTTTTGGCCTGGAGTTCCAAAAGGCGTGTTCTGTTTTATTAATGTTGTACGCGTTCTTGAACAATTCGTTTCACTGTTCTTTCAGGAGCTGTGGCATCTGATACGCGTTTTTGAACTTTTTTAATTTGTTTGAAAAACTCTTCTGATGTAAGCAGTTCTTTGATTTTAGCTTTTTTCTTCAGGTATGCCCATACATTTGAAACAATTTCGCTACTCTGATTGTGTAATGTTTTGGATCCTACTGATCGCAAATATCTTAATATGTCTTTAATTACTGCACGCTGCACAAAACAGCAACCGTGAATTAGCCAGGACTGTTGAAATGCAGACACCACTAAATTCCCCCTCCCCACCCCACCTGTTGTGCAATGGTTTCACTCGCAGAATTTTATGAGCTGATGAAAGAGACAGAAGCTATAGGTTCCCTACAGGACTTCCACTCATGATCAGGGGTCAAGAACTACGCTTGTACCGTGCGATCGTCCCGCCCCTGATACTGTACGGGTGCGAGGTCTGGGGAACGGTGGCTCCGAAGGCTGCAGGTCCTGCAGAACAGGGCGCTTAGGATGATCTACGATACCGAACGTAGATTCCCATCACACATCCTCCACACTTACTCCAGCATGCCATATATTGTGGACGTCGTGCGGGACAGGACTCGCACAATGTATGCCAAACTCACACCTCATCCTAACCAGTTGGTCAACACACTGGGGCAATACGACCATCGCCTACCTAGACGGCGGCAGAGCTACCGCTTGCCCAAGGGTAACTACTGCTATCCCCTCAAACACCTAAACTGCCAAATGTACTTCACACTTGGCACCACCACACCCTTCACCTATTCCTCTCGGTTTCCTGTCACTAACACTGCATTGCTCGACGGTCCCACAAGCGGCCGGCGAAGTAAGAAGTAGGGCAATAGTCGCTCGGATGGCTAGACATCCAAGGTCGGACACATCTCACCGCCAGTAACAACATAGGAAATCAACCTGCACTATTTACGACATTTACACCAAAGCGTGTAAAATTAGAAACCACCTATCAACTACATGGTAAATCCGTACTAAACGGATAGGTACCGTGGCCACTTTACCATCCGCCTCGCTTAACTCAGGTGACTTGTACTTACTCCTGGACTAAGAACGATGGTTCCAGCTGTACAGACACAGAGAATGCAAGCTCTCATTTCGATTACGCAGAAATGACGCCATATCTCCTCACAAAATGATTTTAACGAACTTATTAGGGACCTGAATCGTTCCAAGGCACAAGCTTTGACTTCATGCCTGAAACAGTAGAGTTTACTAGACAAATTTGCTAGGATTTCTTGATTTTCACATCGTCAGGGTACCTTCCCACCATCCTTTGTCATGGAAGACTCACTGCAATGACGTGGTCTATTAAATGCTCCGGGAATGAAACATTTGCCAGTGGAATGGCGACTATTCGTTGATGGCTCCAGAACTAGCCTCCAAGCGGCACTCTTTCACAATAGTTATGGATATCCTCCTTTTCCTATACCTTATGCCACTAAAATGAAGGAAACATACAGTAGTATGCAACTTTTCTTCAATAAATTGAAACGTTTCGCATAAGTATACTAGTGACTATCCTTGTGTTGGAAGCACACGTGTTCATTACGCTTGGTGACTGGTGGAAAAGCAGTTTCCAATATACCTCGCCAGGGAACAGTAGGAGTTCCGCAACGACGGTGGTGGAGCGACTAGACCATCTGAACCAGACAATAGCACAGAGCACAGGTGTACTCTATAAGGGGCTCGGGAAGCAAGCTTTAGAGTACACCCAACGCTTAATCTGCTTTCCTGGAGCTTCGACCAACCTAATAGCGGCAAAGCAATGGACACAGGCCCCCTTCTAGCTTGCCGCGCGGCCGCCAGTGTGCGCGCCGGTACCCAAGTTCCCACTTTTCATACTCCTCTTCTACTTATGTCTTTCTTTCCTGGACTCACGACAAACTGACTGCCGGACCACAACACAGCGGGCTCACAAGACCTCAGCCTAGCAGTGGCGGCTCGCAGTCAAAATTTTAGGGTAGGCAAAGTGTAACAGCAACAACAATAATACTAATAATAACAACAACAACAACAATAATAATAATAACAATAACAATAACAATAATAATAATAATAATAATAATAATAATAATAATAATAATAATAATAATAATAATAATAATAATAATAATAATAATAATAATAATAATAATAATAATAATAATAATAATAATAATAATAATAACAGTAACAATAATAATACAGTAGAACCCCGTTTGTCCGAAATAAAGGAGGCGAAGACATTGCGGATAACGCAAACAATATATTGTTTGGTGTTTAACAAGTGCAGAGTGAATGAGTGTGACTTACGGACGAATTACCGCCAAAACTAAAATGAATGAAGAAATTGAAAAATTGTCTGACTGTAGCATTGTGTTAAATAGCTAAAACACTCCTCTTTTCATTGTCAGTGCGCCGCGAAAACGGACTTTGTAATAGCTCACTAATTAAGTCGGTCATACTGGTATTACAACACACTGGTATTGCACAGAGTGATAACGACAAGATTCGGATCTGAGATCTTCGTTCGTGGAGTATGGCTGTTCGGAAAAAGTCGCATAAATTCGGATTTGGGCAGGCAAAGTGTTCCGAGTGCTGACAGACGCGTCTACGCATGCTCTAAGTGCGTATACCGACGGAACATTTCCTTATCCATGTTCAAGGGCCTCGTAATGAGGAAGTGGGGCCAAGCCGGCAGATGTTAAGCTAGCTGGCTCTCCACTATCCAGGTTCCATGCTTATCAATTCTGCCGCGCGTTTCAAACATGCAGCGCAGTTTTGATGAATCGGAATTGAGATTCAAGGATTTGATCATGCGCTGGCCATTATAACCGAGAAAACTTTTCTTGAACTACAATTTAGGGAAAATGACGGCTCAAATGATAAAATGCAGAAGCATAGCTAAAAATTATTTGTTGATACGGTAGGGCAGGCAATGCCTACCCTGAGGAGCCGCGCCTGCCACCTAGAGTTAGGGCCTCTAGCCCAACACCTCAAGCCGTAATGGCTTGCATAGGCGCCTCCTCTTAGGGGGTTCGGTCCTCTGTGAGTAGCCGGAGGGAACCCGCCGACAGTGGACGACGGTGCAACACCAGGACCTAGTACCTCGCCATCTTTCACTGAAGCGGTACAAGCAGCGCGCAAGAAGCGCGAGAAATTGTCAACGTGGAGCCACCACTGGTTTCCCACCACCCTCTCTCTCTTCCGACTCAGAGAGCGACACAGACAGCGGGTTTTACTGTAGTGAAGGGACGCAGGAACGGGCGTAACTCCACGGGCTCGCAGCAGCCTAAACCACAGGGTGCAACCCAACCCCCAACCAAAGGGGGACCCAAAATACCACCAATTGTAGCGGATGCTTCCAAGGAGCACATTCGTACCCTGCGGCCTCTACCCTCGCGCCTGAAAGGGCACTTTCAGGCAGTCAGGAAGCCAAGGAAGGTGAATATCAAGACCTCCACACCTGAGGATTTTGAGGCGGCTAAGGCTGTACTGCGGGGAATGAACATCCCGTTTTACAGCTACTCGCCCACGCGCCTTCACATGCAACGTCGAATAATCTGGGGTCTCGCCTCCGACTGCATTCCAGAGGATGTCAAGCTGGCGCTCCTCGAGGAGCATGAAATAACAGTATCAGTGGCGCAGCTGAAGAAGACCATTGTCTCCGACGTGCAGGACTGCCGCAAGCCCGATACGGATAGCGAATGTGTTAACTGCAAAGGCGCGCACTGCAGTGTCTACAAAGGATGCGCGACGCGCCTCAAGATTATCAAGAGCCGTCGCAAAGGACGTCCAGAGATGGCTGAGGTCCGCGCTGGAGTCTCTTTTGCAAACGCCCTAAATAGGGCTGAGCAGACGCTAAACCAGGTCCAGGCACAAACAGCTGTAGCTGTAACTGCCCCTGCCACGACAGAAGCCGCGGCACCACCTCCAGGCCATACACGGATAGAGGAGACTGCAGCAGCCAACCCCTCTCTCAAACAAAAGCGGCGTAAGAAAAATAAGAGCAGGCGCCAAACCGCGGAGAGAGAACACACAGCTCAACAGCAACCAGAGGCGCCGGCAGAGCAGTCCACTGAGGCGACTCCTGCACCAAGGGAGACTGCTGTCGCAGCCGGTCCACAGGTAGTACCTGTGCCACCCGCTGCACCCATGCCCCCCCCCCGCCCCGGATCTTAGGGGTAAGCCCTCCCAGGCGGATATGGAGGAATTTCAGGACCTAGACCGGTGGTTTAAGAACCTAATACACAGAACCTTGCCTGCACTTCGAGATTTCAAGCTGCTGTACGAAAGCCCTAGCCTGAGCCCCGTGCAGAAGCATGCCTTACTGGTCCAAACTTTGGCCTAGCTGTTCCCTAAATAAGCCAAGTAATGGCCTCCAGACTTGTCCGGAGACCATTCAGAGCTGCGTTCTGGAACGCAAATGCGATAAGGGGACATTACCCAAGCCTCACTGAGTTTCTATAATCCTATGGAATTGTCATTCCAATGGTCTGCGAAACCAACTTTGATGCTACTACGAACTTCTCGCTGCCGATTTACGTCTCCCATCGGTCAGATCGTGTCGGCCGACTAGGGGGGTACAGCCATCTTCATTAAGAATCACATCACTCACACCTCCTTCCCCTCCTTCCACTACAACACGTGGAGGCCATTGGCCATTGGCGTGGTGGACACGGTGTTGGTGGTGGCATACGTCCCTCCTGATAACCGCTTCTATGAAGCAGATTTCAATACCCTCCTAAACCTACACCCTGCGCTATACATCGCAGGCGACCTCAACGCGAAGCATGCCCATTGGCACAACCGCGTCAGTGATGCCAAGGGGGCGAGAACTTTACCACCTGATCAGCGCAAAGAAATAAAATGCAAAGAAATAACAAGGAATATCTCGGAAATGGTTAATTTCATACAAATGTATTTGACATGAACTGCGAGCTTTAGCGGGACCAACACTTTTTCTGCAGTAACATTTTGACTATCTCATACTGTTTACCAGTTATAGAAAGGTAATTCAGAATGAAGAGGACTTAAGAGGCCATTCCCAGAAAATTCAAGATGTAAATTAAATTTGCCATGAAAGTATCTTAAAGACAGGGAATTGTAATGAAAACCATTGGTCATTTTTGAGAAAATTAAAATGATCGAAAGAGGTTCCATATAATATCGGCACCAAACTAGAAAGGGATTGACAGTTCACGGTGCGATAGAGGCGGCGATGCAGCTTACCGGAAACACATGGAGAGCGCGTTAGCATTATGCGTAAGAAGACACTTGGATTGAGTTTGGAATGTAGACAGGAATAATTTATATTCGTATTCGAAGACAATAATAGTAAAATAATGAATGCCAAGTATACCACATGCAAGCATATCTCACTGTAAAGATTTACGCGAACAAAAGAAACATACCTGTGAAATATTGTAATGGGAAAATGCCGCAGATATTCGAACCGCTTGCATCATTGTTGCTGGAATTACCCGCGGATATGACACTGTTCTATCCTTGCTGCTAAAACTCCATTTTCCCATGTTGCACTTATTACACCCTTTGTATCTGCAATCACTTGTTCACAGTTTTCCGCTTTTTACTGATGTAGCTTTATTACAGACGACACAGTGAAATCTTTGTTGTTTCGCCCAACGTAACCATTTAGTTCGGCCCAAATTAATGTAATCAGATTACACTAGAAAAGGGTAAACCAAACAATTTTGCAACCACGTTCTTCAGCAGTACCCTCTCCCCCAGGGTAGGTAAGGGTTTGACGTACCCAGGGCCCAGAGCCATACTCTCGATTGGGTTCCTCTAAGGGGTAAGAGGCCACCTACCAAACACCCCAATCAACTTTGGTCCATTTTTGTGTTTGACCTCGCGCCTGAAACCTCCCATTATAAAGTCTCATGGACAACCTACGCGCGGGTTGTAGGTGGATGCGGAGACGCAAGGGGTGACTCGGTAACCACTTAAGTCCCAGGCCCTGTTTATCATGTAGGATCTGTATTCGTATCCGCTGACAAAGGTCAGTCCCAGGGAGGGGCCATTGCATGAGCTGATGTACTCCTGAAGGCGATTGGGTCCCTCTGTCTATACATTGGTAGGTGAGACCCTAGGGTGACCAAGGTCCAGGCCAGGACTCTCACCTAAGCCGGGGTGGCGCCCAGGATGTGAGCATGCCATCGGAGGCATTTGCAATGGTGGAGGATATCATCGCCATAAGTTCCCAAAAAACAACACAAAAAAATCATTAAAGTCCGTGATAGCAGAGTCGAGTGGTCCTCGCTACTTAGTAATAGCTAGAACTGAGGCAGATAAGAAATTTCTATCGGTGAGCCCATTTACTATACAAAAGGGTTTGGATAACATTGCTGGTCCAGCCAAGTCATGCACAAGATCTCGCAATGGCACGCTCCTGGTTGCAGCACATTCAGCTACCCAGGCTGCTACAACACTGAAAGCGAATATGCTGGCAAGTTATCCTGTACATGTGGAGATGCACAGAAACTTGAACTCCTCGCGCTGTGTGATAAACACCTGTGCATTGGAGGGATTATCCAATGAGGAGATTCAAGAGAATCTAGTAGAACAAAGCGTCGTTCACGTTTACCTGGTTCAACGTACAGAAAGTGGTGAGTTAAAGCCAACAAATACCCTGTTCCTGCCTTTGATCGGGTAGATCTCCCGCACAGGATTAAGGCACGGTATGAATTCATCGAAGTTAGTCCTTCCATCCGGAACCATGGTTGCCAACTCGTACGATAATTATGGGGGAATACGATAATTTTAATGTTTGTGCACATGGTTGCCAACCCGTACGACAATTATGGGGTTGTACGAGAATTTCGATACCGGCGAAATATCATTTTCACTGGTTTGTCACACCATCGAAATGAAATTAATTACAAATAGCGACACTACTTTTGCCCTCATGGCCTGTCTCCACCCGTCTAAGTAATCATTTCATATCCTACTAATCCTTCTACCCTTTATCCTCTTGTTGCCAGTGTGCCCAGATCTGGTAATCTCAATGAAGAAGGCACTGTTCAGAAAATTGATGATCAATGGAGTAAACTCGGAATACGTGATATTCCGTGTGAAATAAAGAACATGCCCGAACCTGACAGTTTCTGGAGTGTTGTTATACCGCTCGCAAAAGTTAAAGGCATGTGAACGCCGGCAAATGCTCAAGCAGAGCGCTGTTGCCAAGCGTAGTGCGTGTACCGGCAGAGGGTCTGTACATAAGGTTGTGTGAGATGCATGCACCACATTCGGCAGCGCTGGTAGGAGGGGCAAGCGTAAGATTCGCTGGAGTCCGCAGCACGCCCCGCCTTTATATGCCTTTAAGTTTTGTGAAGATTATAAACACATGTCACCTTGGTGGAAGCACTGATTTCAAAGAACTGGCGGAGGTTGCATTATCAGTGATTTCGTTGTCCCACAGAAATACTTCTTGTGAAAGAGTTTTTCCCATACTAGGTTTAATAAAAACTAAAGTTAAACACATTGGCACTAGAAACGGTAAATTAACTTATTCTGTCACCTCAGCTTATGAAAGAATGTGGTAGATCCGATAATCTTCAAGTCAACGAGATGTTAAGATTTATCTCAGCAACAAATTTGTATAAGTCTGCAACGTTTGAGGAAGATGAACTTTAAGATGAATAGTACGAGAAACATAAGTACTAAAGTTGCAATACTGGTTGAGGTCATCAATCTTGTAAGTGGATATCACAAACATTACTATTACATTTTCATAAGTGTTATGCTGATATTTTTATTGTTATATTTGGTTTATGATGTACCATAATTTTGAATCCAAATCTATAATTTTGAGTGGCTGGTACGATAATTTTACTTTTAAATGTTGGCAACCCTGTCCGGAACCCACTCAGATGTTTCAACTGCCAGCGCTTTGGACATACAAGCGAGCTCTGTAAGGGCTCTGTAAGAGACTAACTACATGCCCTCAATGTGGAGGTGAATTCCACGATGGTGCATGTACTACAGCTCCGTCATGTGTGACCTGCAGAGGTGAACATCCATCTAGTTGTAAGCTCGACCTTCTTAAATTTAACACGGCTGATCACCCGTGAAACTCTGATCCATCTAGTTCCCGAGATTGCCCCCGTTTTGTAGAGGAAAGGGCGATCCAAGAGATACGAGTTAAAGAGAAGGTGCCCTTTTCAGAAGAACGCAAGCTCTTGCGTATACGCCAACCCTCTGTTCCAAGGTCCGAGACCTATAATTCAGTTGCAGCTAAACCGCAACGCAGACCAGCGATTTCAATGGGGCAACAATTTCTGAAAAGACACTTGCAGCTCGTAGCTCTGTTCCAAAGCCCTCAACATCAGCGCGCACATCTGTATCAACTTGTACAAAATCTGTTGGTGAAAAAAATACAACTTTTAGATCACCAACGAAAATGTCAAACTCAACACAGAAGACCAGCACACCTGTAATCTATAATGAGTCACCGATAAAATTTTTAAGAAGAGCTACACAAGGAATGATTTCCTCAAGGAAGATAAGCCTGATCCCAGTACAGCAAAGGGATATAAGAGACAAAGAATACCTCGTCGAAGATCCTCTTCTGGGGAATCTTTAAGGGCAGACTCAGACCGGCGTCTTTCATTGTGACATTATGAAGAACTGTCAAACCGTTGGCATATTGTTTGATCTCGAGAAGGCTTATGATAAGTGCTAGCGAGCAGGGATTCTACGTTCCCTGTATACCTGGAATATACGTCAACCCCTACTGCTGTTCATTCAGGAGTTTATAAAGGACCGCTTTTTCCGTGTGAGGGTCAGCTAGGTTTTTTCGAATTCTTTTGTTCAAGAAGAGACTGTTTGCTATAGCAATTAACTCCATCTGGAAATGTGTTCCACCTGGAGTTTCCTCATACCTATTCCTAGACGACTTTGCGGTCTGTTGTACTTCTCAGCGCACGGCGTTCTTACAATGGCGCCTGCAGCAATGTCTGGACAACCTTCGAGAATAGAGCCCAAAAAACTGTTTCCGTCTCTCAACTGAGAAGTCAATCTGCGTTAACTTCTGGCGCCGTAGGAGAGATTACAGCCTTCGCTCCGTTTCGGTCCAGATTTACTTCCCTTCGCAGATTAGACAGCGCTTCCTGGGTTTGATCTTGGACAGGAAGCTTAGTTGGTCGTCGCATATTGCACAGCTAAGACCACGATGTGACCGTTCCCTAAATATCATGCGAGTACTAAATGGCAAATCGTGGGCACCGGATCGGACAATTTGGTTGCGAATGTATCGCGCATTCATGCGATCCAAACTAGACTATGGATGTATTGTTTATTCCTCAGAACGACCATCTGTGCTCAGAAGATTTAGACGCGGTCCACAATAGGGGCATCCACATTGCAATAGGAGCTTTTCCAACAAGCCCACTGGTGAGCCTTTACGTCGAGTCCGCAGAACCTCCTCTGCAATAGCGGCGTACGATTCTCTTGGCAAATTATGGTTGTGCGCTTGGATGTATGCCTAAGCACCCAATGTTCGCTTCTTTTTTCACCACCACGCTAAGAGAACGCTATAGGAATAGCACCCTTAATCCTAAGCCTGCGGGGTTTCGATTCCAAGATCTTCTAGCGAAGCCTGGAGTGGAACTGCCTAGGATGTTCGCCGAGCGCGAGAAGCTTTACCCCCCATGGCTATCTGGCACGCTCCATGTAGATATAGATAGATATATAGATACTTTATTTCACTGCTTAGAGCATGGCCCGGTGGCAGCGCTGTCAATATAATATACAATTCTTTACAATATGATATACAATTCTTTACAATATGATATACAATTCTTTACAATATAATATACAACTCCTTACAATATAATATACAATTCCTTACAACATATATACAATCCTTTCATGCACTATGGTAACTATACAGGATTTCTTTTTAACCTCTCTTTGAAATTATTTACATTTGGAGGCAAAGTCTCCAGTAACTCTGCAGTCAAATTGTTCCAGTCATTAATTGTTCTATTGGTAAAGGAAAATTTACCTATATCAGTTTTCTGTTCCCTGTTTCTTATTTTTTTAGAGTGATCATTCCTTCCCCTATATGATGGTGTCAACAACCGCTTTGTTATATCTTTCCATGCAGGTTCCCCCTTATATGCTCTAAAGATTGCACATAGCCTTGCCCGTTTTCTACGTTTCTCCAATGATTCCCAGGAGGTAGCAGTGCCTGTAGGGTTTTCAAATCGCTTTCCTCTATCAACAAATTTAGCTGCTCGTTTTTGAACTCTCTCGAGTGCTTGTTTTTGACCAACCCGATATGGATCCCAGCATGCTGCGCTATATTCTAATATTGGTCGGACTAAGGATGTGTAAGCTAAATTTCGCGATTTCCCATTGCTGCGTTTTAATATTCTCATTACAAAGTGTAATGCTTTGCAGGCTTTTCCAGTGACCGAGTTTACATGTTCCCCCCATTCCAATCTTTCATTTATTATTACACCTAGATATCTAGTGCTACTTACCCTGGGTATTCTCTTGTTATCTAATTTATACATCACATTTTCTTCTGTTCTTGTCCTTGAAAATATAATTGTTTTACATTTACTTGGATTTATCTCCATTTGATTGGATTGCGCCCAGAGTTGAATTTTGTTTAAATCTTCTTGTAAGTTATTAACGTCACCTTCGGTCTTGATATTTCTATAGATTATACAATCATCCGCAAATAGACGAATTTGTGATGTTATCCCTTTCCATAAATCATTTACATATGCTAAGAAGAGCAACGGCCCGATCACGCTACCCTGGGGGACACCTGAGGTTACTTCGGTAGGGGACGATAGTCTATTTCCCACCCGCACTCTTTGGGTTCGTCCGCTCAAGAATTCCCGAATCCAAATAATCACTCTGTTGTCTATTTGCATATTGCAGAGTTTTTCTATAAGTGGCCCATGAGGTACAAGGTCAAACGCTTTAGTAAAGTCAATAACTATTGCATGCACTTTACCGCCTGCATCGAGTGCATCAGCTACATCCTGACAAATAGCTACTAGTTGGCTCTCACAAGAGTGTCCATTCCGAAACCCATGCTGTCCTTCAAAGAGCCAGTGTGAATTATCCCATTCTTGTCTTAAGTATTGCCCTATAAGATGCTCGACTTGTTTACTTACTACTGATGTCAAGCTAACTGGCCTATAATTTGTCGCTTTGGTTCGATCCCCTGTTTTATAAATAGGAACGACTATAGCCTGCTTCCAATCCTGCGGTATACTTCCGTTATTTACCGTTATTTCGAATAGCCTCAGCATATATGGCACGATTGCCTCTCCTCCAATTTTAAGAAAGTCACCCGAAATGCCGTCCGGACCGACTGATTTATATTTCCCTAATTTAAATAATCTTTTTCGAATGTCGCTTGGTTTCACGATCATAGGGGGCCCCTCCGTTCTTTTAATACTGGCATTGCTCTTTACTTGGAACACTGAAGCGAATTGCCGATTAAATACTTCCGCTTTTAACAAAGAGTCGGTAACTTGTACATTTCCATTTTTTATTCCCGGAATCTCCTCCTTGTTACCCCTGCGCCTTCTCACGAATTTAAAAAACTGCTGCCAGTTATTTCTGTTAGACGAGAGAATATTTTTTAAAAAATTTTCTTCAGCGGTAATCTTCTCTAATAAAAGTTTATTTGACAAGACATGGAATTTATTTGCGTGATTAGTACTAATTTTACGTGACCCATATGCTCTCCTAACTTGTTTCTTTAGTCGTTTTACTGTTTTGTTGTAATATTCTGGGTCAGGGTTTTTTGTGAGTGTTTTACGGGGTATATATTAAAATTTTGCCATATTTTTTCAACCGAACTTCCAGTTTGGGACCACAAGGAATATCTATCTTTTAGGAATTGTTGCAGCCTTGGAATGTCTCCTTTATAATATTGGTAAATGCGTTTCTTTTCCCCTGTATGGCATTGGGCTCGAATTCCTTCTACTTTAACCACTGCGCAGTTATGGTCACTTATACCAGGAGAAACTTCACATTCTAGCACTGCTTCCTCCGGCTTCACCAGGAAAACGTCTAGAACCACCCCCTCCCTAGTTGCGGTTTTTACAGTTTGAACAAAGCCACCTTCCCAAATTAGGTCATTTACAATAGCCTGCGATTCCCCTCCCCTCACTTCACCCTCCCAGTTAACTTTTGGAAGATTTAGGTCACCCCCTATGATTACCTGCTCGCTGGCCTCACTTTCAAGAACCCGTTTTGCAAGTGATTTTAATGAGCCCAAGTCGTCACTTGGTGGCCTATATATACCAACTATCCGCCATTTATTTTTCATATAATTTCCTGAAATTTCTACTTCTAAGATTTCGTACACCTCATCCCGCCACACTTCTGCCGCATTGTGTATGTTTTTGACACAAATAAATATCCCACCCCCTCTACCGTTTCTATCTCTTCTTATTACCGTGAGGTTGTTTCTAAATATTTCTGCGTTTGTGATATCCGGCTGTAGCCAAGATTCGGTATTGGGATGACCGTACACCGGAAGTCCACGATGCCTATGCCAAGTATCCGTACGTGTTTTTTAGAATTTTTGTCAGGCTGCATTGACCGTCGATGTAATTACACCGACGGGACAAAGAGCACCAACGGTGTTGGATGTGCTTATGTTTATGGAACCGAACCACATCGTACATTCCGTTTTCCAAATAGCACTTCCATTTTTACTGCACTGCTTTATGCAATTTACCGAGCCGTTTTGTATGTGCGCCATCGTAAATCAGCTGACTGCCTGATTCTGAGCGATTCCCTTAGTGCACTTCAGAGTCTTTGTGAGCTGTACAACCCCCACCCTATTGTACAACGTATCCAGGAAGGCTTCCATGTTTTACACGCTTCTGGCGTTGACGTGGTGTGTGCATGGATTCCTGGTCACTTAGGTTTGCCGGGGAATTAAATGTCAGATTTGGCAGCAAAGACGGCAACTACAGAACCCAGTATTACCATCTCACGTGTTACTTCGGAAGACTTTAGGCTGGAAGTGCGGAGAGCGGTGCTGTCGTCCTGGCACGAAGAGTGGTCAACTCTCCGCGGTAATAAGCTTAGAGAAGTGAAAGAACTTCCGATAAACTGGATAACTTCCTGTAGCATATCTCGCCGCGAGGAGGTTAGTTTGACTGGTTTAAGAATAGGGCACTGCAATTTTTCGCATGGTTACCTATTTAAAAGGGACCTTGCCCCTCTATGTCCGCTGTGTGACAACCTTTTGACTGTCCGTCACGTACTGCTAGTGTGTTCCTCTCTAGCATACCCTCGAGATTCTCTGCAGCTACCTGCCAGACTTGCAGAGCTCTTGGCGGATGACAAAACAGCGGTTGATAGAGTTTTTAAGTTTTTAGCGGAGTGTAGCAAAAATTTGAGTATTTAAAATTTTACTCCTGTCTTTTTATGTTTTTTGACACATTTATCACCTTGATTCATATCTGGCTATTGCCGCTGTTTTTTTACTTTTTCGTGTATATTCTCCTTGTTGCTAGTATTTTGATTTTTGAGTGAAATTGATATCTGGCTATTGCCGTGAACCTTTTAAGGAGCCGATGATCTCGAAGTTGAGCGCCCTTAAAGATAAAAATAAAAAAAATCATCACCATCGACTGCATAACCCTTTAAATGGGATAGGTACCAAACACAATTTTATTCGCCTCCCGAGTACTTAAAGTTTCTAATTTGGCTACGCTGTCAATATTTTGGACACAATTAAATATTGCTTAAAAGAGTAAGACGATTGCAAATGCTCACAACATACGCACAGATACACAGATTCAGATACACGTAAATGCAAGACAAATAACCACACAAATAGAATGATGGAAACGAACTTCTCAGCACACAGGCAATCCCTGATACAAACATTGCAAGCTGGAGCTGGAGGGAGACATTGAATATCTTGCAGGGAGAACGGAAGATATGACGCACAGTTTATGTTATGCTGAACTGCAGGTCAGGCACATGCTAATCACGTGTAGCATACCGACAACCGCCGACAACACTGGTTTAGCGTTTAGCGTTACTATGGAAACGTCTTAGCCCTAATTCAAGAGTGGCAAGCAAGGCACTCAAAGTGTGAATTTACCCTCCCTCACGTCCCCACTACGCTCTTACAAGAGCCAAGTAAAGCCAACTAAACCGGTTCATTTTGGCTATGATCGCGTGACAGTGTTAGCATCCAGTGGAGGCTTTCATAACATGAGTGAACGACGAAGGTTTGATTGGGACTGGGAGAACAAGTCATTTTTTGTTCTTCTGGATGATAAAGCACAGTGTTTGATATGTCCTACTAACATTGGATACATTAAGGGCTTAACTCTAAGAAGACATTTCAATGCGGCTCATGCTGGAGCCTATAGCGAAGACATATTGTCAGGTGAGGCACACGATAAAGCTTTAGAATAATTAAAAGTAAAACATGCAGGTAAGAGTGGCTCAGCTTTGCCTCAGACACATAGTGCAACAAATGCTTTGCGTGCTAGCTACAGAATCACACATTATATTGCTAAAACATCGAAACCATTTTCTGATGGAGAGTACATTAAACATGTTTGCGTATCGCAGTAGAAGAACTTTTGAAGCTGTCAGTTTGTCACAAGGTACTATTACTAACAGAATTGTTGACCTGGGCAAAAACTTGGAGGAACAAATTAAAGATCATTTTTAATTTTTCCCTTGCCATGGACGAAATCACTGACGTTAAAATACGGAACAACTTGATGTGTTTGTTAGAGGTGTATATGCCGAATTTTCTGAGTTGGAGCAGTTGTTGGAAGTTTATACACTAAAAGCTCATACGTGCGGTGAAAATGTTTTTGAGGCAGTGATGAAGTTAGCATCAAAGTTTGGGCTTCAATGGGAGAAGTTGGTCTGCATAGCTACAGATGGAGCTCCAGCAATGGCAGGAAATCAAATAGGTCGAATATCAAGACTCCGAAAATCCCTCTCTCAAAATGGATTTTCCTCCCATAGCTCCGCAGCCATTCATTGCACTGAGAAGCACTCTGTGCTAAATCAGCTACCTTGAATAATGTTATGCCTGTCTGTGTTAAAACTTAAATATAATCAGACTTCATGCATTGCGACATAGAGTTTCAAGAATTTTTGACAATCTCAAGCTCCGAATATTTGGATTTAGTATACTACTGCCAAGTAAGATGGCTAAGTAGAGGCAACATGTTGCGAAGAATATTCAACCTGCGGAAATAAATTCATACTTTCCTAACAACTAAAGGGATTGCTGGGCATGGTTGTTTTAGATCATATATCTATCGATTCGGCCTTAGTGCTTCAGATGAGTGCATTTACCGTGGGAAGGTGGACACAGTGGAACACACGTTTTTTGACTGCATTAGACGGCACAACCTCAGACAACAAATTGAATTCAAACTGACATCGTTCACGCCTCCACATGTGGTCCCCTTCATGCATTCGTCTGGCACTAATTGCAGAATAATCAGCAAGTTCGCCGCCCATGACATATTATCTCGCAAACGGCGAGAAATGAATGATATTTAAGACAATTACTGGCCGACATAGACAACAAACTTCTTGAATCGTCTTCTTCTTGAAGTAATACTGTCAGAGTAATTCCAAGAAGAAGCTCTAATGATTCTGGAGTTCTTTTCTTTCTTCTTCTTCTTCTTCTTCTTCTTCTTCTTCTTCTTCTTCTTCAAGTTGGTAGGAACCCAACTCGCCGGATCCGCGGTGTCTTTCGAAGAGTTTTTCCCCTGCCTACAGGGAAAAAAAACAGAGAGAGAGAGAGAGAGAGAGAGAGAGAGAGAGAGAGAGAGAGAGAGAGAAAGAAAGAAAACTGTTTAGCATACTGACAATGAACAAGGACCTGCTACGCTGTAGCGTTTCGGATGAACATCTTCAATGTGTTCTACGTTTAAGTTCATCTAGTTTAAAGCCGGACATTGAAACACCAATATTTAAAAAGAAACCAGCAAGGATCGTGTAAACTTAGGTATCATACTACGCTACTATCTAATAAAATGTACATTGTAAACAATTTCAACGCACTTTTAATATGAATTGTGACGTTTGTTTTTTGAGAATACAGTATAGAAAACTTTAAATGTCTTTAGCAGTATAAGGGAACTGCATAATAACTATTGTATAACAAAACAAAACAGAGGTAATCCACACGTTAATTCTATAGATCTGCTTTTGTCAACTTCAGATTTGGCTAGTCAGTAATACGGCGAGAGCTGTTCCTCGCATAATGCCAATATGAGTCGTCTAGCATTGTCGCTGCGTCCTTCACTCATATTCTAAAGTGTCATTAACCCTCTTTGTGCGTTCCTAGCCAACTCTTAAGTTCAAAAGTATGCATTTGATTACATCGCGAACGATGTTTCGTCTGAAACCCGAGTGAATGTCACTGTGCCACACAAACCCTCTCCAGTGGCGTAGCGAAGGTTTTGGCCCCGTCAAAATAAATCTTGGGGGCCATACTTCCAAATAGAGCTTGAAGCAGATATATATTTCAAGGAATATTTAAACCAAATAATCATTAATGACAACTTGATTTTGTTAATTTAATCTTTTTCTTTTAATTGATCTGTTCTCAATTTGTGGAAATTGTTAATCTTGTTTCAACATTTCAATTATGTTTACATAATTAATCATTATTTTGTATTATATCATGCTAGGAGTTTTGAAATATAATTGATGTTATTTTCCTGGCATAACTGAAACCACCATTAAATCGTACAATATAGGCGGCGTATGACGCCATTGTGATGGTTCTGGTGGCTGACGAAAAGGACAGGCTTCGGCAGTTTTTTTGTTTGTTTAGAACATGGATATATTAGGCGATTGTGGTTTTACTTCAATGGGCCATGATCAGACTATCAGAATTACGTCACTGTAGTTTGCTCCGTAGCCTGTCCTTTCGTTAGCCACGGATGGTTCTGATGAAGTACGAGGGGGTTCTGTTAAGGAAGACAGACGAGCGATTTTCCATGGTTACGTATACAAAATGTTGTCCAAATACTTCTTGGTCAACGTATTCGCGTAAGATAGTAGCCATTATACGGTAATCTTCCGAAAATTTGTGAATTATATTATTTCGGACATATCAATTAGCGGGAAATGTTCACGAAAATGTTATAATATCGTAACAGCATAGTAATTGTGTTAATAAGAAGTGTGCAATAAAATAACTTCATAAATTTAATTGGAGAAGTTCAGTATATGCTTTATCCCGTCACCGCGACCGAAGATCAAGAGATTACTCATCGACCATCGCCCAACGCGCTTTTAAACTGCACCAAGCTTAAAAATAGAGAGATTGAAATATTACATATTTACTCACAGAGAATAGCATGAATATGAAACAAACTCACCTAATGATTGACTCTTTTTGGAACAAACTATGCCTTAAATTTTATGAAGTCTAGCTACAGCAAACTCATTGGTCCAGTTCTCCTGCACATGGCACTCAAAAACATTTCAACAACTTCATTCAAGTCGAGCGAGCTACAGTTTTCATTTTAAATACTCAGAACTGCTAGAGCACTTAATCTGGTCTCGGACATTGTGTTTCTCAGAAACGTTTTAATTAGCTTCAATGTAGAAAATGATCTTTCTGCTCTAGCACAAGTAACTGGCAGAGTCAAATATAATTGAAGAGCTGTGCATACGTATGGAAGACTGCTTGCAAGAAAAGTATTTTCAAGAAACAAAAACCTTGCGAGATTTTTGATTGACAATATGGTTTCCTTTTTGTCAATGTCTTTGCACATGGGCGATTTGAGATTTAAGGTGACTAAATTATCTCTTGAAGTTTGCAGAAGTTGAGAGGCTATATCGAGACCAGAGTTAAGGGACTGCAGTAGTTTGCAAATTAGGTTAATATTTACCAAAACCTTACTCTGAAACACGACCAGCAGGACAAAATCAAAGTTTACCCCATTTTTCTTCAAATTTGAAGTTTCGTCCCTTTCTGCGTTCTTCTTACTCTTCAAACTTGTTTGGGATAAATACTGTAAAATGTGTATGAAAGTTTGTTTGGGTGATAACAAGGGGTCAAATCTGGGAAACCCTCTAGTTGGACACAGTTTCTTCAGAGTAGTTCTAAGCCTTCCATGTGTATCGGCTGCAAACGTTTCATTTACTTGTTGCTATCGAACTACAGAACTGCTAAAGAAACTGTACATGTTTTGCATTTTCTCATAATATCGTTGTAGTTCCGCTATATTCACGACAGAGTCATTTAGTAACAAATTTAAGTTATGCGTCGAACACTGTATAAATTCAGCATTTGGAACCTGTGCTTTAATTCTTGGCCGCAAACCTGAGTACTGGCCGCTCATAGATGCAGCACCATCGTATCCTTGGCCTCTACACCTATCCAGTTGTATACCTCTCTTCTCTAAATCTGCTATTATTTCTTTTTCAAAACTCTCTGCATCATGGCCGCCTATCTCAAAGAATCCTAAAAGCGATTCTTTAATTTCAATTTGCTTAATGTTTAATTTACTTAGCTTTAAACGAAAATATCTTATGACAACACTAAGCTGGACCTTCCGTGATATATCGGGCGTTGTGTCTGCAATAATTGAGAAGAAGGACTGTTGTTTAATTTCACTGATGATCCGCTCTAAAACGCAACCATTCAACAGTTGTATAATCTCGTTTTGAATTTGTGGACTCAAATATTTTGTTTTACTTGTTTCATTAGAAAGAAGTGCCTTCAAAAGAGGATCATATCTGGAGATGATGTGTATAATGTTTCAGAAATTGACACTTTGCTCTCCTCTTTCACATTCATGATGACCCCGGAAAGCAAGCTGACATTGAGCCAAACTCCTCGCTACATCCAGTATTCTAGAAATAATAGCTTTCATTTGTTCTTTCCCTTCATCCGCAAGTGTAATAAGGGTTTTGCCATGTTTCCAAATGCTGTAAGTAGCATATTATGCATTTAAACGTGAGGCACAAGTTTCATGTAATTAATTGTAATAATCACCACAGCTAAAAGACCCTTTGGTCTTAGCATCTCTAGGGAAAGGACCCTGAAGTTTGCATGGCGGGCTATTTATAACTTTTAGCTCAATTTCATCATTCAGCTTACCTTGGAATAATTATCGGTCGGTGCTATAGCCTGTATTTAGCTGTATTATAGGCTGTATTTAGCCGATTATTTTCAAGTTGAGAGGAACTGCCTGCTACTGATGCTAGTGGTGGTGACGGCGGCGGCGGCGGTGGTGGTGGTGGTGAATCGGTATCCACTGATGACGGTCCGCGTTCATAGAGTAGATCCCCAGAACTTTAACCTGATTCATTTTTAGAACTGGTTTCTTATCCACTATGAACTTGTAAATTCTTCTCCCGTTTCGTTTTTAGAAATGATAGTGCTAGCATGTCCACGTTCTGCTTCTGTATCACCAGATTGTTTCCCCATTTCATTTTCGCAATCCGTATCATTGCACATTGTTCTAGGCCGCTGGAACATTGTATCTATTTTTATTACCTTTCTATCTTCATATCCGCAGACTTTTAATTTTCTCTTTTGATAACCACTTAAATATGACCTATTTCTGGACATTGTACTACTAATTTAATGCAGACATTTAAAAATAGTATATATGAAGGCTATAAGCGGCAAACGGTAAAAAAGAAATTATGTTAATGCAAGCACAGCTTACTTAAGCAGTAAACAAATGCGATTGCATAAATACACAATGGCAATATCCGAGTCCAGAGTTACTTATTAATTTGTAGTTTTCCCGCATTATCACACAACGTTGTCTGTGTCACACGCATAAGTTAAATGAGCTGCTGGCTTAGAGAAATTGTTGATGCCTATAGTGTTGTGAACAGCAATGAAACTGGTGGAAGGCAATACTACTCGCAAGCGATACAAGCAAGCAACAAGAATGCTGAGCTCTCTACTGCATGAGGTGGTACGCACCTAGCGAACTGTTAAAATAACACTCTCTGATTACCAACACTAATGGTTATTTTTCTTAGATAAACAACACACCTGGAGGAAAGCTTGTTTCACACTTTTAAGCAAGAAAGCGTAGGAAATGCTTACATGATACACTTCTGTTGTCAGTATGTCATCAACGAACCGCATCTGTTCCAACGCTTCTTCCAAGCGATTTTCAATTGTTGAATTGAATGTAACATGTCCTTCTTAAGAAAACTGTTAAGGGCAATTGGGGGCTCCCCGCGCCGCGAGGTCTGCGAGGCTGTCATTTACGCCACTGCCCCTCTCCGGGTGGAAGGAGCGGTGGTTGCTCTAATTGGTTGCTCTTTTCGTTGCTATGACAATCCCAATGACACATCGATCCCCTCCGTTCATTTAGATCTTTCCACAACGTGGTATCTGTCAATCACCTTTTTTTTTTTTTTTATTAACGTCCTTCAACGTAATGTCATATCGGTCGGTGAATGAATGAATTAAATGGGTGAAATGATGCTCAAATGAGTCCGATGTCGATAGAGCTTTAAGTTACCCAACATTCATCTTTTCAGCACAAGGGAAGACCTCAAGGGCAGGGCAGGGCGAGACAGGCAGATATGCACACATGCAGACCAGTGTCTAAAACTCCCTTTTTTTGGATTCAGGGAGTCTCAAAACATGTATTTCCGGTGAAATATCGGATCGAATATTTGGGTGGAATACACTATTTTCTCTATTTATTATAAGTGCGCGGTAGAGAAAGTAAAATGTGATCACATAGAACTAAACTGAAGGAATAATTTAAAAGTCTAGGTATATGTTTCACTATATTTTCAACTGGAATTTCTGGTAGTTTCTTTGTCCAAACATAACGCGTGCCAAGTTAAATTTCACATAAACAGTTCTTAAAACTTCGATGCAAGTACAGTCGCATTCAAAATTAATGGCTATCACCTTGAACTTGTAGCTAGTAGCTAAATTAAAATAATCCGTCTTAGTCAGATTGTTTAGACAAATGGTTCCAGAAAATTATTCCACTTTCGTGTAAAGCAGTTTTCGTTTTCGAGTAAAATTATTTAACATCTGTCCAGGTATATAGAGGGCCCGGTTTAGGCAGGCTTTACTCGCTAAGCTTCTATTTTTTATTTATTTTTTTTTTATTTTTTATTCTTTTTATTTTATTGTTTTTAACTGTTTTATTCCAGAGTGGATAAAACTTTGTACGATATGCTTCTCGTAGCATTATATTAAGATACGGACTAGCAGCTCTCGTCTCGGTCTAACATGTTCCCGAGGCATCGGGTTCAAACCCGGTGGAAGACAATGGACGTTTTCGGTAGTAAAAGTCCTGAACCTGACTTTCGGAAGGGTGGTTTCGCGACATACATTTACGGCACGTAAGGAATCTTAAATTGACAAAGAGGCATCTGAGGAAATTAAGCGGACTTTCACGCCCAATAGAAAATGAACCATAACAGTTAAGGGCGTGCACGAATAAGCACCCAATTTGAAATACGCTACTACTGGTTTTATAAATGTACAGTAAATGCGTAACTTTCTACATTTTATATCAATTTACTCTTAAACAGATTACTTAATACTAAATATGTTTTGTTTCCTCGAGTGTTTTTTTATATTGACTGCAAATTTCCAATCTGTTCTTATCAGAACATTCAGTAAAGTAAATGTGTTACAAGTAATGGCTGGAACACTAAAGGTGGCTAAATCAGAATGGTAAGTCCAAAATGTTATGGCGCTGTAGACGGTTAATCATCATACAGTTGTCCGGTAGATTGATGACAAGGACGTTCAGATGGTTACTTAAGAGCTGCTGATACCGAAGACTACGGATGTGATTGTTTCCCCGAGTAACTCTCAATTTTATTTCAACTTCAATTGAATTAAAATTATTATTATTATTATTATTATTATTATTATTATTATTATTATTATTATTATTATTATTATTATTATTATTATTATTATTATTATTATTATTATTATTATTATTATTATTATTATTATTATTATTATTATTATTATTATTATTATTATTATTATTATTATTTACTATGCTAAGGTGAGTACTACGGAAATAGACTTCGACACTTCGGACGTGTGGTCCTATGTACCTGTGCCCCACAAGGTGGCGCTCCGGGTGGGAGGAGTGAAGTGAGTGGAGACAGTGGCCGTTGGACGTGGGCACATCTCCTGGGAGGCACGGAAGCCGGAGGCTTCACCTCCGGGGGACGGCGGTTTACAGAGAGTCCTTTTTATCCGTTAAGCAGCATCCTAGACACCTGTCGACGCCAGCAACCCTGTAAGAACCAAGTGGTTGGAGGGTGAAAGGAGAATGAAAGTGAAATGGAGGGAGAGGAAATTCAGGGGATGTAAGCAACCTTCCCAGCAATAGCCTAGCGACTCGAGGGAACCCCTAAAAACATCCAGGTCAGGAATTTCGGCCATGGGAATCAAACCCATGATTTCCCGAATGCTGGCCCACAGCTTTATCGCCTGAGCCATCCCGCTCAGTATTATTTGCCAAACATCCGAAGATGTCAAAAATTGTGCAGCTCACATGATTGATCCTTTGGTACATTTCAAACATTTTGCCTTTTTCACATGTACCGTACAGTTTTGTGTTTTACTGTAATGTTCCTAAGACTACATTTTTACTTTCTCTACTGGTAAGTAGGGAAAGTATTGTATTCCACCCAAAAATTCGATGTCGAGATTTCACCGGAAATATATGTTTTGAGACACCCTGACTCCAAAAAAAGCACTTTTAGAAAAAGGTCCGAGTGTGCATCTGTGTGTCTGTGGAGAGCATAACTCAAAAACGAAAAGTCGGTTAAAAACCAAAGTTGGTGTCTTTCAAAGATGCGACACGAAGATTTTGAAGAAAATAGTCCCACCCTAAACTACCCTTTACATGGAACATTTTTCGAAAATTTTGATTTTCTTGAAAATGGATCTAACGATTTTGACTAAAATGTCATAGGTTTGAGATATTTTGACGACAAATGAAATGTTTATCTTGAATTTTCTGGCTATAGTCCCTGTAGTCGTATTTACTCTGAACGACTTTTGCATAACTAGTAAACCGTTAGAGATAGACTAAATCATACTATACAAAAAATGTAGATCTTGCTAAAATACACAATTTGGGTCTGAACAAATTTTCTTGTACAGTGAACCATTTCGGCGATATTCCTTGTTGTGTGTGAGTTTCAGAAAACTTAAACCTTTCGTGAAATAGAACATCGTTGTTCATTTTTTTATGTGTTAAGTGTGCAAAGAGAATGGAATCTCAAAGCGTTAAAAGATTTGACTATCGCACAAAGCCTACTGTATTCTAATATTCCCTTGCACCTTCAAGGAAATAAGCAATAAGATAATTTGTCAAAAGTTTATCTTAACTAACAAAACAATACAGGAATAAGAGTTTGTAAGAATGGTTAGTACAAGAGTAGAGAAAGTCATGTGAGTGCAACACATCAGATTTTTTATGTTCCATTTATATCCTGCCTTTAACTCCGATGGTCATATCGACGGCTTCCCCTGTGGAACATATTGCCTAACGGCAAAGGTGTTAGTCGTTTAACGGTGCGTTTTCAGTCTTTAGGGATTTTATACATTAAGTATATGCGCGCGCGCACGCACACACAAACATATGTTCACACTCTCATTCAGACTCTGGGGAAAATATCTTGACTAGAGAAGGATGCACCTCCCCCTACCCCCTCAGCCGGGGATCCAAGCAGGGATCCCTTGCACAGTAAGCAACTGATCTACGGGGCCAGCCGCTACATTTTGTGTCCTTCCTACAATACGGCCAATAGCGTATACTATACGGACCGCCTCCGTAGCGCAGTTGGTAGCGCGCTTGCCTCTGGGGCGGAGAACCCGGGTTCGATCTCCGGTACCAGTATGGGGATTTTATCCCTTCTGGAAGGTCTGGCAGGCGGTGCACTCAGCCCCGTTAGTCCCGGGGGGACCAATTGAGGAGCTACTTGATGGAAAAGTAGCGGCCCCAGGTCGTGAAGACCGCATAACTGACCGGGAGGGATCGGGACGCTGGCCACGGACCACCCTCCAGTACTGCACCACACCAATGACGCCTGTAGTGGGCCGAGGTGGGGAACGCAGCGGCTGGGCAGTAAGGCTTGGCTCTTCATGGGCTGTTGTGCCGGGGCTTAGTTTTCTTAGTTTAGCGTATACTATATATCGTTTCTGACAGAGCTGAAATGTTACCCAGTAGCTGGCAATGCTGAAACAAACGTTTGGCGTGTAAATTTTTTACTCTGCTTATTGAAATAAATGCGTTGTTGTAAGTTGAAGCTTAATAATAATAATAATAATAATAATAATAATAATAATAATAATAATAATAATAATAATAATAATGATAATGATAATGATAATGATAATGATAATGATAATGATAATGATAATGATAATGATAATGATAATGATAATGATAATGATAATGATAATAATAATAATAATAATAATAATAATAATAATAATAATAATAATAATAATAATAATAATAATAATAATAATAATAATAATAATAACAATAATAATAACAATTACAACAATAATAATAGCAACAGTCTTAACAGCTAACCTCAAATTGTTGAGAAAACAATCATGGCCTCCTCTGTTAATAGAGGTTGGCAGATAAAACCAAAGGTCGAAACAGCAGTGCCAACGTACGAAACCTAAACTAAGAAATGACAAACGAAAACAAACAAATACATGACCTATCGAAATCGAGTGACAACAAAAGTGTTGTTTCTCAAGGTTTATCACGCTCGGAAGTTGCTGCCTCAAACCCATCTAAAGAACAAGGTTTAACTATTGAATCCTACGACGGCATGAGCATAAAAGACTACGTGCTCAGCTTGCAAATCTGATTTCCTCTAACGACATCCGTTATGTCTCGCGTATTTCAAACGGGAGAATGTTTTTTCCTCTATAACAAAAAATGTGTCGAAGATCTAATAGATACTCTAAGATATATGTACACAAGTTATCACTGGAGATGCGACACCTTCTTACAAAAAACCAAAAGATAATATTTTCCAATGTTTTTGCAGTAATTCCTAACTGCATCATTGAAGAACAACTAAAAAATCTACTATCTATTCATTCTAAGGTTGATCCGCCCGAAATTGAACCCAGGTGGCCAGTGCACAGTTGTAATGTATCCTTCCGCCATTCGCGCCAGAAATAGTCACAACACAACCACGTGGCGAGTGCATGCGGTACGTAATAGAAAGGAAATGATCCCTTATTCCGTCAATTTAAAGAGTGACTAACATGTAACTAGAGACAGTAAGATTGATAGTTACAACAAAATAAACGATGCACATGTCATAATTATAGTAATTAACTTTAAAAAATCAAGTGAAAAAGAACATAACGGGTAACTTACTGCATGCCCACGACAAGAAGGCTAGAGGGGAATGAAGGGCAGAGGGGGCTTGAACTGTGTATCTACTCCGGTAGCAGACCTGTTTACTAGGAAATGAGTGTATGGGAGTGCATATTTCTAGCTATCGGTGTGTTATGTGACAACATTGTGTATTTTAAACGAGCCTAGCATTCTAGCATACTCGGAAACTAGGCATAAACACCGTGCAGGAAGCACAAAATGATTACGCTACACATTCCTAAGACTTGCCTTCTTGTCCTGGGCACACAGTACATCTATTCGCTTTCTGGAAGCGGCTCTATCCCCTCCAGATCAGAATCGTCATCTGTGCTGCTGCTTTGCTCTCCAATGTTGATAACCAAGTTAACAACGGTGCCACTTATACTGTCTATCTCCCAGAACAACGCCTCCTGTTTCACTAAGTGTTCGATACACTTTTTCCAGGAGGCTGATGTCACGTGATTAAGAGCTGCTTCGGTCAGAACCTTGACATCTCTTATCTTGAATGTTGTGTTACGTTGTCTAACGTAGCCTTTCACCTGACTCCACACCATTTCAATAGGATTTAACATGCAATGGTATGGAGGCAGCCGTTGCACAATAAGATTAGCCTATTTTGCAAGAGAGTCCACAACATATGTCATATTTATGGCTTACATTTGCCTCCCGAACAGATCCCAAAAGTTCTTCTTTTACCATGTTCCCATCATATGGAATATTTTTCGCTTCCATCCAAGCAATGATGTCATTTTTTACCCACGATCTATTTGGTAGACGTTCGGCTTTAACGCTATGGTAAGGAGCGTTGTCCATGATTATTACACTGTTTGGTTCCAGTTTTGGCAAAATGTTTTGGAACCATTTCTTGAAAACTTCCCCAGTCATTTCTTCGTGGAAGTCTCCAGTCTTTTTGGATTCGAAAAGTAGCTCGCCGCCTTCCACCCCTATGTGTAATAATATTAGTCGTTTCCCTTTACCTGAAGGATTTCTCAGGCCCGTGCTCAGTCCCGATAGAAATGTTTTCTCCCTTGTTTGTACAGTTGTATCTACCCACACTTTGGATGTTGTATAGCCCTCATTAACCCAGGTTTCATCTAAATAATACAACTTACGTGCTTCTTCTCTAAACCTACGCACTGTCTTCAAATAGTCCCTTCTCCGCAAAATAATGTCCTCCCTATCAATTATAGCATTTTTTCGGCCTCTTTTGACAAATTCGAACCCTATTTCACATAGAATTTTATAAAAGGTGGTTCTTCTGAAATTAGGCAGTCTGGATCAGCATTAATCTGTTGTAGTACTTTGCCAATTGTTGGCGGTTCATTTTTTAAAAAAAAGAAATTGTGCACTGTGACACGAATTGCGTTTCTAACAAACTCGTCACATTCTTGCATGGCGTATTTCACACGCATTCGTTTTTTCCCGGATGTAACCACTTTTCCCGTTTGAGCTTTTTCTTTACGAGCACTGTTTATACTGGTACTCGAAACACCGGTTAACTCAGAAGTTAATTTCACTACTTCTTTGATGGGAACAGTTGGATATTTCTCACACAACTTATAATACACGTTCAACACTATTGTTTTTTCACCACTAGTCAATGGTTTTCCCGCCTTATGCTTTGCATAAGTCGACGAAGACGCAAGAGCAAATTCACCGCGGCCGTCCGCCATGATTCTAAATAGAAACTGCTGCTGTAAACAATACACGGATATCAGGTAATTCACACGAGTTGCATGTTGGGACTTGTAGCTCTGTTTATCAGTATACATCAGCGTTAATTAACCTCTCAGGTATTTGTGTAGAATGTTATATCATTTAACGATAAATTCATTCTAAAACTCAGATTACTAGGATGGGACTACTTCCCTGCACACATTGCTACCGTGTTGTACCACGGTGCACTGATCACGTGGGTTTGTTTTGACGCGGACAAACCTAAGACTGAACTTGGTATAGGTATCAAACCTTTATCCAAGATGTATCCTATCATAACATGTATCCTTCCTGGACTCTCACATATCCTAAGTTTCCGAAAACAAATCTATATTTCTGATGATATCCAGAAAGTTCCAGATACTTGTGTATGTGTCCTCAAACTCACCTACACGCTATTTATGTAAATCGGAAGGACACCTAGCAAAACACTGCTCAAACTCAAACCCACACCGACCAAAATCCTAAACACTATATTCGACCGCTCTTCGTTGTCTGAACTCATCAGTGGAAGAAGAAAACAAAAAACTCTGCCCCCTGAACATATCAATTCTGTTCCCTCTTCAACACCAGAAAGCTTTTCTACTAATACTGCATAAGATAACGACGTAAATCAACGCAAGACAAATCTAGTGTCACTCCGAGTTGCCAGCTGAAAATTCCATGGATTGCACGTTCTCCGAACATCACTTACCCAATCAGACACCAAAAGACCTAAAATCATAAGGATACAAAAGACCAATGTCGTCTACCAGTAGTGACACAACGCCCATAAATGATGAAGATAGAGAACAACACTGTCCAAACCCTGAAAATAGCCCTCATGAAAAGCCTGTAAAAACCAACCATTATGTTAAGAAACCAAAAAGCAGAGGATCAATATACTTAATTGAGTGCCAAGCTGACAACTATAAAAAGTAGTAGAAAACGATCCGGATGCTTTTCCCCGAAGCTACTTACGGTTCTCAGTTTATTTGAAAACACTGTGGGTGTGAATGACAATTACTGTCAGCTATACCGATGGCCTACAAGGTTTAGCACAGGCACTGCGAATACTACATCCATTCTATACAAAGCAGATAAAACCACAAGTACCCGTATCATTAAGAAACTACATTTCACCAGGCAAAACAATGAAATGACAAAGGACAGCTCTATGCAAAACACCCGAAAAAAACTAATTTAAACGACAACCTTAACTGTTATGTCTACAGGAAAGTAATTTCCGAGATAATTCCCTCTATCTACTAAAACAGTTCAAAGTATATCACAAAAACAGAATCATTGCCAGTCATGCTAGCGGAGGGGTAGCAATTTATGTGAAAAGTGTTTTATATCACAGGGAAGTACCTATAAATACTGAATTAGAAGCTGTGGTAGTTACAATCAATCTACCAGCAGCTGTTTGTATTTGTAATATCTATCTTCCGAATAGTGCCACACTTCAGACCGACACTTCAATAAATCTTACACCCCAACTACGTAAACCGCTTAAAATAGGTCCGGCCCAACCGCCAATCTGTCAACAGTGATAAGTACAGCTGACTCTCAAGCATTTAACACTTCAACTGATTGCCCAAAGTTAATTCAATTCCTCAAAAGTATAAATTTGTATAACAATATATAATGTTATGTTCTAATTCCAATGTTAGGTGTATAACAATATATAATGTTAAAATCTAACATTATATAATTATATAACAGTGTTTAATGTACAAAAAATTGTAAAGTCACGATGACTAAGTTAAAGCGACTATAAAGAAGGCCAGAGTAAGAAACAAAATCTTACCTCTCAAATCTAGTTTACTCTAATGGGTATTATTACGATATTGGATAATGTAACAGACAGGGTCATCCTATTTCTCTCCCGTTTCAATTTGGAAAGCTTCAATTAAGTTATCTCTGTTCATACACCGCAATTATTTTAATTGAGGTAATTTACAATTTCATTCTGTTGCTGAATTATTATAGATCAGATGAAAATTCTCACATAACCAGCTGTGCATAGCGTGCACGTTTCTTTTTTTTTTTTATACTCACAAGTTAAGCATTTTACTCGTGACGCTTATGTTTTCTTCATTCACCGAAGCCAATGGAAGAACGGAATGAATGAGGTATATGTCAAAGTGGCGAAGGGGAAGGGAATGAGACCCAGAGTCTATAAGCGAACGCGAATTTACTATCCGAGTAAGTTGTATTTGGCTGCTATTGTTAGCACTACCGGTATACATGAGAGCGAAAATAGATCAGACCTCAAAGAGTGAAGCTTTTATTTTGAACGTCACATCCACAAACTATCAATCAGTAAAACTGTCCAGTAGCTTGGAAGCGAAAAGGTATTAAAAGCACCATATTTTGGGAAACAAAATAGAATCTATCATGTGAGCTGCCTGGTTCAAAAAGTCGGCTGCAAATTCGTACAAGTACGAGTATTAACTTCTAAAGCGCAGAAATGGGACTGTAAAGCTCCGCACAAAATTATTACGTCTAATTAAAATTAAAGAGAAAAACAATATCTCTGCGCATACATAGGATGAGCTTGCATCCTGGGGCTGTATAACAGAATGACATAAAAGTTATAAGCAAATAAAATCCGACCATGAATGCTAGCTTTTCAGACGTCACCATAAACAAATTGACACTACCCGCATTATGCGCTGGCTTACAACGCAACATGCCGTTCTGTTTTCGCTAAATCAACAGGGTAAATCGTCACCAAGCATTCATTGATTTAACTTTTGAAGTATATTGATTTTTCATCTTTTAATTCACACAGCTTTAAAACTAACCATCATATCGACGGTCCTGAGCTTAAAATCGATTGGATTGCAATTTGTTTATGTGAGCTCAAACTTGTTACATTTCAGATATTCTTATTCATGCAGTTAAAATCTGCATTATATGCACATATTCTTACACTAACTCGCCTCCTTTATTCAAGTATGAACATTCAACACTATCTAGCTTCTCAATCAAGTACGTCGATTTCGGGTTGGAGCCGAAAAGGCAAGGAAAAAAAGAGAACTATTTTAACGAGTAATTACACAAACAGTTGTCTCTCAAGTCAAAACCCTAATACCATCATAGAAATCAAGACAGGATAAACAATAAAAATCGGATGTATTATATTCCCTATTTTCTCCGCCATCTATGTTTATTAGTGAGTATACAAACCTTCGAACGAAAGTTTATTTTTCGCTCTACTTCAATCTAAGATAATGGTTTCCCGAAATAGCTACATTACACATTTCTATATAGGTATAAAACGAGTAGTCATAGTCACATGTTTAAGAACTGGACTAAAAGTCCACATTGTTTCCATAAAATTGCGTGAAATAATATTGAAATTACTTAAAAAGAATGATAAAAGTATTGAACAATTCGAATCATTCTTACTACTGACTAGACTTCGACGCCGCTTGCATGTTGTCGGCAGGGAGGTTTTCCACCGCCCTTACCTAACGGAGGAGGTTGGGTAGCGGAGGTACAGTTGCGTCTCTTTACAAACAGGTTACTGTAGCGGTGTGTCACCCTCCCCTTCCCAAACTACAGTACTGTCAACAAACATGAAGTAGAAACGCACACAGTAAAGTAACTCTCAACCTAACGTCGTTCGCAACCGCGACCAAAGCCTACTAATGATTACTGACATCCATAAGATTAGCAACGGCTCCGTAAAAGTGAGTAAATCCTATGCCATCGCCTCATAACCACCTTCAACTTCATATCTTCGCCTTTACTGGCTGCAACAGAGAACTGAGTTTCGTAGTTTGTATACTTAAAAAAGTAAAATAAATACAATAAAATAAATAATAACTGACATGCCTGTTATCTTTCAGAAAACCTTCACCTTCGATAAACTTTACATTTACATTAAGCTAACTTGTGATTCACAACCATATGAACAGTCCACTACAAGTTGACAGGCAAAAAGCCAGAAGAGTGCATGATAGATAATTGTTGAGGTGTGCACAAAACAAACAGCTTTGTCCTAAGGGTGTTGACCACAGCAGCAACTCGCTCCCGGTTGCAAATACAAATAATATGAACTACGTTTTATCTAGGTTCGACCTCTTGCCGCGGGACATGCCAGCTTTGCACATGCCGCGGTGGGACCATAGGGTTTTTGTGGGCCTTTATGTTTGATGATCCATCGCCCAACCGTCCTTGTAAACCCTCTGTTAGCTGTTTGCACTGCATAGAGTGTGACACATTCAAGGTACTATCTTTCACAGAAGTAACCACCCAACTTCAATGAGGCCTGCGCGAAGGGTCACCTAATTCTTAGGTGTACTTGCATGGATGATATGAGAAGTTAGTCATACGCTTCCCTTACTGTTCAGAGGAAATGGCAGCCATGTCACCTCGCAAGTCACCTAGCAGGTTTGAAAAGCAATATTTCAGCAATCCTTCTACAGTAACGGCCACACATTGCAGATTCAATTTTAGTACACCTGTAGAACATATGTTCTTATGGTGTTCATGTTAAGTTGTGGACTAGAACTTAAGTGATTCCAGTGTTGGGTGCTAGACTTGCAGGCATGAGTTTATTCACTTAGACCAATTTCGTGTATTTGTTGCAGCAGAACTGGCTAAGGCGTGTTCGTTCAGGTTAACAGAGGTGAGCTAACATTGTTTTTTTTTTTTTTTTTTTTTTGTTTCTTTTTTTATTTCCCTTTTTCTTTCTTAACGGGAACATGATTATTCTATATACTTAAACGAGCAATTCTTGCACATATATAAATATATTCCGCGCAACTTGGAAACGGCTCTAACAATTTCGGTCAAATTTAGTATTCAGACTTGCTTAAGTTTATCTATATAGGTGTCATTCCTGAAAAAAAAAAAAAAAAAAATCGCGATTTTACGTGCCACAGTCACAATTACTCTACACATTATTTTGGCCATAATGTCTATGTTAATGGGCCAGTTTTAACAAACTAGCGAGGATATTAAAGGCCTCGTCAAGAGCTTTCAGAAAACCTAAAGAAAGTTGATTTAGCCATTCTGGTCTACGCGTAACAGTCACAATTAGTCGTAACCTCATTTTGGCCATAATTTCTCTATTAATGGGCCAATTTCAACAAACTAGCCAGGATATTAAAGGTCTCGTCAGGAAACGGCCGCAAAAATTAGGATGAAAATTTATATTTAGTTGACATGTTGCTTTCTAAACTTATTTAAACAAATATCTTCTCCAAAAAAAACAAATAAAATAAATAAAATTAAATTAAAAAAAAAAAAAGAAAAAGAAAAGAAAAGCCGAGCGAAGGTCGGTCTCCCAGGTACTTTATATAACCCGTGCGTAATATAAAATTATACGAACGGAATCTATTTCTAGCAAAGCTCCTCCTTTAGGTATTTTTATTCCGCATACAACTTTTCCGTCGTCTTATGAATGCTGCAGTACGACTGCAAGTTTAAAACTGAATGTTTAATAAGATATTAATTGCAATTGCTGAAAATAAAGCAGTAAACACGCCTACCTGAATTGTCAATCATTCCTCCCGAAATTAATATTTCCCTTTAAATATTCACATTCTAAAGTATCTTTATAAATTTCGTAGACTATTACCATATCAAAATCTATAAGCGTGCAATAGTGTAAAATAGGTTTTAATGGTCATAAAATGCATTGTTACAAGATTTGGATGCCAGGGAATAATGTAATTAATGATATATTAAACAGAAGAGAACGCAGTTGCAGATTACTTGCACCTAGCATGGTTGTCATGTCGTTCATTCCCAAGCACTACACAACGTTGCCATGTTCCCATTAACTCAATTTCTAGCAATGTGCCTTCATCCGACTGTCCATTCCCTATAAAAAGCTGTAGACAATTATTAAACACGTTTGTTAATTTTATATTTCAGAAAATAATCATGCGAAAGGTGAGTGACGAACTCCCAGCAGCTAGTAGTTCCGATTTCCACTCAACCACGAAGTGCTCTTGGCTATTCTTCACTAGGGCATTCGCGCTGTATTATGTGATATTAAACTTGTAACTCATTTGGCAGCTAATTTCACTACAAGGCGGAAAGTTCGTTAGCACCTTTACAAATGGTTTAACAATTTACTGGGGTAGGATGTCTGCCAATGACCAGCAGGCAATCTTTGGATACGATAACAGTAGTTAAGATGGGGATCAGTCCGAAGCCTGGTATGAGAGACGAAGAAAATTATTTGAAATGAGGCGAAAAGGGTGAAAGGAAAAATGGTGATGGTGCAGTCTGTATAATAGTGGGTGAAACCGAAGAACCTGGAAAAAGCCCGTCCAGACGCGGCTATTTCTCCACCATAAATACCACAACTGGTCCCCTGGGATCGAACCTGCGCATCCTTGGTAAGAGATGAGCAGTCTAACCACCCGGCCACGGCGCCGCTTGTTTTGGCTCCTCTGAGCACGTAAACGTAATTTCTTTAGGTTCAGCGCGCACGAGAGAGAAAATTCTAATAAGAAACATCGGATGCATCCAAAACTCGCTATTCTATTCCAGCAACGTGGAAGAATGCGAGCAAAGTATGATTTAATGCAATAAAGAAGTCATTTTTTTTCTAGAAACCGCCCTTATGATATTAACAGATCATACATTTGAGCAGGGGCGGCGCGTCCTGTGTTCAGTGAAGCCCGGAAAAAAGTTGTTTGCGCAAATATGTATATATTTAAACAATTGTGTTTGTTTCTTTCTCGTATTAGATCAGTTTATCTGCATTTTCTAAGTGTTTTATTCGTATTTTAAGTCATTCATACATCAGCATACGTGGCAAAGCGTTACCCAGACATTGCCACGGTTCAACATCCCATATGAACTTCAATGAATAAGCTTAAAGGTCCTCTTTCGGCAAGGACCATCAGCGTTCCCGCGTCGCTTATTGGAGGGAGGCTACAGATGAGCAAATGCATAGAAGGTCAGGGCATATAATCAAACATAGAAGTGGCAATGCACTTAAAAATGGTGAGAAAATCATAGTTTTGTATATGTTCAGTTTTTATTTGAGCGTTATTATACACCCCTGTAACACTTAAGCTTTCACGGTGAGCGCTATTGATATGGCTTCACGGTTGATGACGCATGAAGCCATAATCAATTATACACTCTTGCTTTAAGGATGTCATTAAATGAATATCGGAAGCAACTGGTGTTTATGCGAATGCTTTGCGACCAAGTTGTAGACAGACTGATTATAAACCTGGATGACCCTCAGCGGTATCATCACTTCTGAGTCCGAGATGGGTCTAGCGCTATTATCCGATGACCCCGTTTAACAATCATAAAAGTATTTAATCTCATTGCATACATGTTGTATGGACGTGTTTCTTCAATTCTCAGTGCTGGTGAAGTGAAATATAGCAATAAACAGAATTGCCATTAAAGCTCTCGAAACAGAACAGTTGGGCAGCTGTTGTGGGGCAAGAGAGGAAGCTATACTATGCATTCACGAAATCTCAAAGCCTACGTGCATTGTTTATTTTAGGGACTATTCTCGGACCGAAAGGATTACACCGGCTTGCAAAGATTTTCCGACACGGAATATTTTACATCGTAAAATCATCCAATGGTACTGAGCGAACATCGTATTAATGACTGATAGTCTTGTCTGTGTAATACATCTGGGTTCAATGGTATAAACAAGGTAGGCATTATAAATCAAACTTGCCATCAGCAATTAGGCCTGTGGCTCATGGACCTGATGTTCCTGTTCCATCACCGTATTGCCAGAAAGTAGTAGAGTGTAGAGGATGAAATAAATTGGTCCCCAGACTTAAAGAATAACAATCCAAATCCACTGAATCAGTCAGAATTAAATGTTTTGGTACTGATTTGGGTCCTACCAAAGAAAACGGTGAGCTTTTATGTTCAAGGCTGAAAGAAGGCAATCTTTTAGCATCTGGAACAACTTTCTATTGGTACGATAAAAAGAGTTCAACAAATACGATGTAAGGGAAGGAGAGCTAGTGTATTGTGATATCCCTAACTTGATAAGTCGTCTTGGAACAGCTTAGGATGCTAAAGATTGGCGCCTGTTTAAAGACTGGAGTAAGAGAAGTCTGAAACATGTTCTGCTGCGCAACAGCAACATGCTTCGGTTTCAATAGCTCAGTCTACATCCCTTAAAGATACGTACCAACATTTGTATACTGTCCTGGAAAAAGTTAAATTTAATCAACATAAGTGGTTCGTATGCTGTAATCTTAAGGTGTGCGGTATTTTATTGGGCCAAGCAGGGTACACGAAATTCCCGTGCTTTTTGTGTGAATAGGACTCCAGAGCCAGAGAAAAACACTGGGGTGAAACTAATTAGCCCAAAAGTAAAGATTTAGTGCCAGGGACAAAATGTAATAATGTAATAACTGTAATAAATTGACTGACTCACACAAGGTTTTGCTACTCCCGTTGCTTATCAAATTAAGGATAATGAAGCAATTTGTTAAAGCTTTAGACAAAGGTGGTGGTTGTTTCCAATATCTAATTCCGAAGTTTCCAATTTTGTCTCAATAAAAAGTGAAAGAAAGGCATTTTTAACGGCCCGCAGATTCGCAACTTCATGAAGGACGTTCATTTTAGAAATATCGTGACAGACATAGAGGTTCCAGCTTGGGACTCATTCAGTGAAGTTATGAACAAGTTTTTGGGAAATGTTCAAGATTACCAATATGAACACATTGTTAAAACGATGCTCGAAAAGTTAAAGGCACTCGGATGCAATATGAGCTTAAAATTGCAGTTTCTGCATTCGGACCACAAATGCAAGTTAACTCAGCGTTCGTTTTCAGCAAAGCGGAGGAGAAAATAACACCATCAAGTATGTTTGAAATTTTCTAGTTGAGTACACTGTTACATCTGTGGAATTAAGATTGTTTCTTTGTTTGAATGTTTTCCCACATTTTAAATTGTGCTTAACAACCAGAAACAAACTCTAATATTACAAATTTCCTTTCTACATGGCAAAAAAGGTACGTGGTACGAACAAATGGAAAGCAGATTTGAATTCAGCATACCAAAATTAGGTCAAGAGAGCTGATAAACCCCCTGCCGCAGAAAAAGGTTTTAAATTCGCACACCGATGTTACAATTGGTTTAGGAAGGACGCGAACATTACGCCACCTTCGCGGCAGGTTGACGTGAAGCGTGCTACCATAAAATCCCTGCCTTCCGTATAATTATATAATACCTAAAATACATATAAATGTTAGTGTTAGGATGGCAGAACGGTCTTATAACGTACATATGTCGGTATATGTGCTGTTGCTGCTGATTGGTTTAGAAGATTGAAAGCGTCTTGTTTTCATGTAAAATAAACCCCGTTTATGCTAACATACTTGTTCTACACATGCGCGTCGCTTTCTTTAGATAGACAGATAAAGCAATAAA
Organism: Tenodera sinensis; assembly: GCA_030765045.1. Taxonomy (NCBI): domain Eukaryota; kingdom Metazoa; phylum Arthropoda; class Insecta; order Mantodea; family Mantidae; genus Tenodera; species Tenodera sinensis. Next base: position 144,638,759 of record CM060962.1, read on the forward strand.
CAGATGATGTTGGGTATTGTAATTCACAAAATCGTCTGGCACTCTGTTTTTCTCCCCACTTGTAAATCTAAAGAGCTAGCGCCACTTAACATTCGTTGTAAGGAACCAGAAAAATAACAATTGCACCCCCTCAAACAAAGAATCTCAGCCTAACACCTTCATGCAATCTGAACTGCCATTTATACCCGCAGTGTCACTGGCAAAAACATTATACGTCACCACGATTTTGGCAATATAAATAAACTCGTATATTAGACACCGGTCTTGCAAATTGTTCGTAAGTCCTCTGGTTTGTTACTATGATCCACTACTAAATGCATTATTTATCTCGAATTCCGTAGTTCCACATCACTACAAATGATATCGTATATCATGAGACTGGATAAAGAAACCTCTGCGTTTCGATTGCGAAACATCAGGATCTGAAAGCTCGCTGTGCCATCCACTCATCTTCCTGCTGATAGAAAATGGGAATCAGGATGTTCCCTAGGGACAATAGAGCGTTGTGGGTATGGAGAGATCCGTCCCCGGGGGGTTTCCCAATTGTTTCATTAAGATCGGGTTTATCGAGGTTGAGACCAGCGACCGAGTTCAATTCCGCTCCTGCTACCTCACGTTTCGGTTTCAATGGAAATATGACTGCTTTCCACTCCACATATAAAAGGAATCACAAAAAATGGATGATATCCTTATATAAATATCAGTAGTCGTAATGTTATGTAATACCACTAGTTATTAACTTGATTCCAATTACTTATAAATCATAGTATAGTTTTTCCTTTTCTCCTGTTTTAGGCGGAAGACCAATATTTTATGCCCGCGTTTCAACATACAAGCGTTATACATACACTTTTAGTTCCTTTGCCCACCTAACTGTTCTGGAAATTACACTTAAAGAGTTTCCATTAATACCTAATTTATTTGAAAATGATGAATGTCGGACGAAATAATTTCAGTATATTTTGTTGTAGCTACAAAGCAGCACACAGGAGGTTGGGACGACACTATCACTGCATAATCGTGCCATGAGTTCTCTCTTTCTCTCTCTCTCTCTCTCTATCTCTCTCTCTCTCTCGCGCACACACGCACGCACTACGCGCGCGCACATACACAGTCCCTTCAGCAGAATGCGCTGTTGCGTTCATGGAATCTCATACATGCAACTCTGGTGATTCTTGACATCGAATTTTTGGTAGGATACAACATTTCCTCTACCTAGTTAGGAAAAGATAGACAAAGTAATAACAAATTACTAAAATAGTTTATTTTGGTGCACAAATTAAATCCTAAACTTCTACACCCTGACAGAATTGTTATTAATAGGGCTAGGAAGTTCATGCATTTGCATGTTTTTTCATAGGGGTTAAAAATGTATGCTTTTACATTATGTGCACGAATTATGGAATTTTCAGTTATTTGGACATGATTTTATAGTGCATATAACCGCATATTTTCTTCATTTTTGATAACTGCATATTATTTCAGTATTATAGCCCCTATATTGCAAATTTTAATGATTTCTATGGTTTTTTATTATTGTTTTCCATCTGGATAATATTTTTCATATTGGTAATATTGCACAATTTGACACAACTCACAAAGATTTCAATATTATAGCCCCTATATTGCATATTTTAATTATTTTTATGTTTTTTTATTATTTTTTTCCATCTGTAAACTATTTTTTTACATTGGTAGTATAGCACATGATGATACAACTCGCGAGGTGGCGAGAACTAATGCTGAGTCATGTTGTCATGTAGTGAATCCCCTGTTTCCTCCTTTCATTATATGTATGTTCATAGAAAATAATCAGTGCGTTATCTGAGAGGTTTATGGTAGCAAAGATAAAGTGTAGGTCAACGTTTTGAGCAGCACGATTATAGCAACGCTTGCCTGCCCATCAGTAGTTGTGTCGTGGTCTTCAAACGTAACAGTGTTGTGAACTGGTGTATAAAATGTTAAAAAGCTCTCCAAATGCCGAAAATAAAACCAACTTCGAGTGCTAGATTAATTAATTTACAAACAGAGTTTTCGGGTGATTTAATATCTACAGATAATAGGGTACTGTTTTGTGGAGCGTGTGAGAAAAATGTAGAGAGTGAGAAAGGATTTCAAATAGTTCAGCACATAAACACAGCAAAACATAAGGAGAATTTAATCAGAAAACTCGCAAACAAAGAACCTGTTCAAAGACACTAGAGTGTTTAGGAAATAGGGTTACTGAATTTTCCTATGACTTGTGCCTAGCATTCTTAGTTGCTGATACTCCCTTGTTCAAAATTAATAATACGACATTTAAAAACTTTCTTGCCAAGTACTCTGGACAACATGTGCCTGATGAAAGTACACTGCGAAAGACTTATTTAGGACATTGTTAGTATAACGCATTGTGAAATATACAAAATGAATTAGCGGATGAGTTTGTGTGGTTGTCTGTTGATGAAACCCCTGATTCTGAGCGCCGTTCCATTACTAATATAATCCTGGGTGCTTTAAATAATGAACAAAAGACCACACCTTATCTTCTTAATGTGTGCGAATTGTCGGCCACTGACAATGTAACTGTGACCCAGTTTAGGATAGACTCTTTGAAATTACTATGGCTATGTGGAATCAAATACGACCGGTTACTTTTGTTTCTTACTGATGCAGGTCCTTATATGCTAAAATCAGGACAAACTCTGAAAGGTATTTTTCCTAACTTAATTCATAAACTTGTTTGGCACACGCTCTTCATCGCATTTGTGAGACAATACGCGATTCGTTCCCATTGGTAGATAGATTTGTGTCCAGTACAAAGAGAATTTTCGTTAAATCTCCTAAAAGAGAAGTTGTTTAGATCAAGAGCACCTAATATCCGACTTCCCCCTGCACCAGTGTTAACTCGATGGGGAACATGGGTCGATGCATTATACTGAGCACATAGAAATAGTCGAAGAGGTTGTTACTTCATTGGACTCGAAAAATGCTTCATCAATAGAAACTGTGCAAAATACTCTGTCAGACACTGGGTTAAAAGAGGATCTTAGTTTCATATCTGCCCATTTTTATTTCTTACCAACAGGCATAACGGCATTGGAAGCTGTAGGATCTCCTTTGCATGAATCACTTACTGTCTTTGTGACCTAAGTTTGGTTCCTGGTAGCACAGGACAAAAAGTGAATTATGTAATTTCAAAAAATTCTGGTTATAACCAGATGTGCGATATTCGAGACATCCTCGAAAGAAAACCATCTGTCACACCAAGAGACTTGACTCTCTCTGTAAAGCAGTTAACATCATTTAAATATGCCCCGATAACATCTCATGACGTGGAGAGAAGTTTTTCACGTTACAAAAGTGTTTTGCGAGACAACATACGATGTTTTACAGTTGAACATTTTAGCAAAGTGTTTGTTGTGAACTGCAATTTAGCAGTTAATACTAGCAGCCGGACCACTTCTGCCTCAACGTCTAAGGAATACGGTAACTTTATTTATTATTTATACTAAGGCGCCTTGTCTACTGCAAAGGGACATTATCGTTTTAATTAATAGTGCATATATCATGGCATATTTTCAAGTTTTTAAGAGCATACTCGTATATGCATGCATATTTCAGTGTTTTTAGGGCATGAACTTCCGAGCCTTAGTTATTAACAATAGCTATTTATGGAACTAGTCTCTGACCAACTTAAATTCGACGAAGGCCTTCACTCGAAGCGAACCCAAATAAAATCATAATTGTGACTGATTGTGACACGAATTTCGCAATGAAAATATTATGCACGTATTACGTACAACGTTTTACGCAACTCTAGCTTTAGAATACGTAAAAAAATATCTGTGTTGCACTCACATGACTTTCTCTGCTCTTTTACTAACCATTTTTACAGACTCTTATTCCTAATTTCCTTGTAGGTGCAAGGGGAATATGCGAATACAGTAGGCTTTGAGCGATAGTTAAATTTTTTGAAGTTTTCAAATTCTTTGCACAGCTAACCTATACAAAACGAATAACGATGTTCCATTTGACGACAGTTTATTTCCAAAACTCTCACAAAGAACAAGGAATATCTCCGAATGGTTCACTCTACAAAAAAAAATTTACTTGGACATAAATTGTGTGTAAGCAAGATCTACATGTTTGTTTAGTAAGACTTGGTCTATCTCTTACGGTTTATCAGTTATGCAAAAGGCATCCAGAGTAAATAGGACTACATGGACTAAAGCCAGAAAATTCAACATATAAATTTAATTTGTCACAAAAATATCTTTAAAATATGGCATTTTAGTCAAAATTGTTAGTCGTTTTTGACAAAACCAACACTTTCGAAAAATTGTCCATGTAAAGGGCAGTTTAGCGTAGAGGAATTTTATTCAAAATCTTTGTGTTGCAGCCTTGAAAGATATTGAACTTAAATACAAACATTGGTTTTTAACCGACTTTTCCTTTTTGAGTTATACTGTTCTCAGACAGACACACACGGACCTTTTTCCAAAATTGTTTTTTTTTTTTTTAAGATTCTTGGGGTCCTTAAAACAAATTTCTGGTGAAATCTCGACATCGAATTTTTGGGTGGAATACAATACTTCCTCTACTTACTATATGTAGTAGAGAAAGTAATAACTAATTAAGTTGCTAAATGTAAAATGATAATGTATCAGAGATCGGAGAGCATAAGGTAATATGGTTGCTAAGCAGATGATGTTTCAATTGTTTCAACAATTATACAGGAAAGTGGAAGGTTATGATAAAACAATTGAGAATATGGTTTGTATTCCGTTTGGCATTCCGAAGTCAAGAGTGCTGAGTATTAATTCCAGAAAAAATGAAAATATGTTCACGAGGAAGAGTATGAAAAGTTTTGCAAATGGAGAAACGAAAAATGTGTTACTTTGCGAGAGTCATGATTTCAGGTTTTCTTACAGGCACACATTGGAGAAAATTGTTGAGGCGGTGATGACGTCACTGTCTTGTCACGGTAATTACGTCATTCGTTTTCTGGGACTGGCGCCAAAAGAGGGTAATTTAGCACGATTTTTGCCACGATTGTGTAAAATTATTCTTTGTTGGAACTGCAATATACGTATATTTTAGAGTGCTCAAAGCCCACAAGATATTAAAGCTAATAAAAACTCATACAAACTTAGTATTTTGCTACAGTACCTATACATGGTTCCAATACCAGAGGCCCTCACACAGCTAAAGCACATTTTCTCAGATGACATAATTGCAATCTTCCACCCTTTTCTCACCACTACATATTTCCAGTGGAACCATTCGTTCTACGAACAGATAGATGGCGTTGCCATGGGGAGCCCTCTGAGCCCGGTAGTCGCCAATTTCTTCATGGAATCCTTTGAGTCTACAGCCTTGGACACAGCTCCACTAAAACCGACTGTCTGGCTCCGCTATGTGGACGACACCTTCGTCTAATGGCCCCGCGGAAAAGAAACCTTCCAAGACTTCCTACTACACCTTAATAGCATCGACCCCCACATACAATTCAATATGGAGGCAGAGTTAGATCGACAGCTACCTTTTCTGGACGTCTTGGTCAGCAGGGAGGCAGACGGCACACTTGGTCATAATGTCTATCGTAAGCCCAATCATACAGACCGCTATTTGGATAAGGCCTCAAATCATCATCCCAGACATAAACGAGGTATGATTAAGATACTTGTAGATCGTGCTTCTCGCATTTGCGAGCCTCATTTATTACAAGTACTCTGTCGCCTTGAACAAGCTTTATTAGCTAATGGTTATTCAATTCAAGAAGTTGAAAAAGCCTGCCGTCCTGCCAGGCCAAAACCTGCTTCACAAAAAAACAGACAAGCCAGAGCATAACGGCATAGTTTTCCTGCCTTCCAGAATGTCGCCGATCGTATCCAGCACATACTACAACGACACAGTGTCAAGACTGTCTTCCAGCCCACAAAACAACTCAACAATCTATTACGCTCAGCTAAAGATCCTCGGGCGCCCTTGTCGTCAGCCAGTGTATACCGCATTCACTATTCCTGCGGTTCGGTTTACATCGGAACTACACAGCGTAGCATCAACACCAGACTCACCGAACACAAAAGAAGCTGCCGCCTGGGCCAAACGGGTAATTGCGCAGTTGCCCAACACGCCATTGAAGCGGAGGGCGAACACACAATTAGGGGACACTGGGAGTGAAATTTTGGTCAAAATTGTCAAAAAGTCGAAAATAGTTTTTTTTACCTTAAAATGTTCCTGGAACTCCTGTGCATTTGGATCAGCTTACATTTTTCATATCCCCCACTCCATGTGGCCATTACGGCCCTTTCAAATAGTGTTTTTCCCTTAAGGTACACAGGATGCTCCTATATAAAAGCCTGTTTTTCTCAAAACTACATTTCTGCACATTCCAAATGAAGGTCGCGCCTGAGTTTTGCTTCAAATTCAATGAAAACTTCCAAAAGTATTCATAAATAGCAGCTAAATAAAACTATGCTTCAATATTGATGTTATCATTAACATGAATTCCAAAAACATTTTTTTGTATGAAAAAATCAATAATTTTTAAGATTAAATTTTCTTTGTTATTAAAAAAATATGTATAGCATAATCAGCAAACGTATTTGAAATATCTCTTCATACAATTGTTACCCATGTTTTAGAGCACCAGTTTTGCCAATATAAATGAATTTTGAAAAGTCAATAGACGCGAGCTCTATTTTGAAAATGTGCGTATTAAATTCATCAAATAATTTATATATCCTAAACGAATTATCCAATTTTAATGAAATTTGGTGTACCGCCTATTCTCATATGAATCCAAACACAGTAAAAATTTCAGAAAAATCTATCACGAAATGTGGATCTTTCAAATTTCACTCCCAGTGTCCCTTAAGTTCCAGGATACGAACATTCTATCATCCATAATACACTACCATGCCCTGATACAACACGAAACTATTGAAATGTATAAACATCCGCACAATTTCAAAGGGAAAGAAGAAGCTTTGAAACTTAACAGCAACTGATATCCTGCCATTGAAGGCAAAAAAAAACGGCAAAAAACAGGATAAATTTAAGCGAAACAATCAGGAGGAAACAATACCTTGGGTGAAGCCCGCCCCCTCCCTCCTGCTGTCCGCCATCTGGACCAATCAGCGGAAGACCCTCGTGGATTCCAACGTTGCCAGCACTGGTCTCTACAGACTGGACATAGGAGGACGACTAGGATGCAGCCATCCTGGAACTCAACCAGTCCGTGGATCGGCGTCCACGCATCGATTCTATCGATGCACTGTAGGCGGCAGCCCCGGTATTCTCCTAACACGTCCGGAATGTGGTACGTGCACACACGCACCGCATTCCATCTGACATACCTAACCTCCGAACCATACTCATCGAACTCAGGCAGTTGCTTAAAGCCAAAGCAACTGTTCACAAGCTATGGCAGCGTTTCCACCATCCGAGGATACAGGCGGTCTACCAGCGGTTCAAGTCCCAGTCACGGCATCGGCTGCGGGCACACCGCAAACCAGCCTGGGAAAATACAATGGCAAATGTTGATCTCTCAGAGAAACAACCATGGCGGATACTCAGGTCCCTTAGAAAGGACAAAACTGCTCACCAACATTCCCTACACGGCACTCGCGGGAGACTCACCTTCGAGCCCAAAGAGAAACCCGCGGATTTCGCAGACCATCTAGAGTCTCAGTTCGAACCCGAGAAGATGCTCAGGACGAGAACTTCACTGAACTCGTGGAGGTGACGGTGGATTACCTCTATGAGGCACCCCCGCCGCCACACGTAGAGATCCATATTCCCATAGTCACCCCAAGACAGGTGGCTTCTTACATCAAACGCTTGAAATCCAGCAAATCCCTGGGGCATGATGGCGTCACGGCGCCCATGCTCCAGCACCTCCCCCGTAAGGCCGTCGTCCACCTAACGCCCATTTGTAATGCATGTCTGCATCTTCGCCACTTCCCAACCTTTTGGAAGGAAGCAAAAGTGGTCTGCATTCTGAAGCCCGCCAAGGTCCCGGTCTTTCCTTCAAACTACCGTTCCATCAGCCTACTACCCATCGTTTCAAAGATATTTCAACGATTACTCCTAACCTGCCTCAATCCTCTCCTCGAGGAACGGTAACTCATCCCGGATCATCAGTTCGGTTTTCGCCGTCCACATTCTACTACCCTACAGCTACTGCGACTGATAGAGTTGGCTGCCCTGGGCTTCCAGGAAAACTTCAAAACAGTTGCGGAGCTACTGGATGTGGAAAAGACCTTTGCAATCGCAAGGTACCAGGGCCTATTGTATAAACTCGGAGAGGCAGAAATCCCTCCCCCCCTAACTCACCCTGATTGGTAGCTTCCTACGGGATCGCACTTTTCGGGTGCGGGTGGAGGGGAACTTATCCTCGGTCAGAACCATAGCGCCTGGAGTACCGGAAGGTAGCGTGCTGTTGCCGTTACTCTTCGCCGCCTACATGTCGGACCTGCCCGTGAAACCGCGTACTGTTACGTGACAATATGCAGACGATGTCCTCATACTGGCACAGAGCAAAAAAAATCGATATTGGTTCCCTCCACTACAAAGACAGCTCGACGACATTGACAGCTGGAGTGAACAGTGGAGAATAGCAATTAGCCCACAGAAGAGACAAGCTCAACTGTTGGGCAAAGTTCGAAACTGACGGCCGAGTGTATCTCTCGGGCTACGGCGGAGAAGAATCCCCTGGGTTAATTCCGTCAAATACCTGGGAGTGCTACTCGACCGCGATCTAACCTTCACTCCACACGTATGGACAAAGCCGGTCTAGGACGCGCCGCCCTCAGGCAGCTGTATCCTATTTTCCGTTCAACCATACCTACTCACCTGAAACTACGCTTGTACTGTGCGATCGTCCCGCCCCTGATACTGTATGGCTGCGAAGTCTGAGGAACGGTGACTCGATCCACCATCCGCAGGCTGCAGGCCGTGCAGAAAGGGCGCTTAGGATGATCTACGATACCGACCATAGGTTCCCATCACACATCCTCCACACTTATTCCGGCATCCCATATATCGAGGTCGTTGTGGGTGACAGAACTCGCACAATGTGTGCCAAACTCACACCTCACCCTAACCAGTTGGTCAACACGCTGGGGCAATATGACCATCGTCCACCTAGACGGCGGCAGAGCCCAAGGACGCCCTTGGCTGGTAAGTGCCGCTATCCCCTCAAACATCTCAACCGCCAAATGTACTTCACATTTGGTACTACCACATCCTTCACCTAATCCTCTCGGTTTTCTGTCCACTGGCACTGCCTTGCTCGATGGTCCCGGAAGCGGCCGGCAAAGCCAGCAGTAAGGCAATGGTCGCTCGGATGGTGAGACATCCAAGGTCGCACACATCCCGCTGCCAATGACAACATAGGAAACCAACCTACACCATCAACTGACATCGACACAAAAGCTTGCAACCCTTGACATCACCTGTTAAACCACACGGGTAAATCTGTACTAAACGGATAGGTACCGTCGCCATACTCTCCGCCCGGGTTAACCCGGGCTACTTGATCTTACTCTTGGACTCCACACCTCAGACGCCATGTTAACCTCTCCAGGGCGACTACGACCACGCCATTGAAGATGTCCGCCGCAGCTGTGGACGAAACGTCTGGGTACTTAAACTCCAGCAGACCACAGCGTAACAGCCCAGAAATAACTCCTAGTTATATTAACTCCGGCCGTGAAAGTCTACGCTCTCTCATACACATGTTTCAATTAATTATAAACAGTACCTGGGCGACCGAGCTTCGCTCGGCTCTTTTCCTTTTTTTTAATGGTGTTTATTTGGGAGGATGGGGGTGGGGGGAGAACATACTTAGAAAAACTTGAAAAGCAAAATTTTAACTAAATATAATTTTTCATCCCAATTGTTGGAGCTGTTTCCGTGACGAGACCTTTAATATACTGGCTTGTTTGTTGAAATTGGCCCATTAACAGAGAAATTTTGGCCAAAATAAGGTTTCCAATATTTGTGACTGTTACGCGTAGACTAAAATAGCTAAGTCAACTTTCTTTACGTTTTCTGAATGCTCTTGACGAGACGTTTAACATCATTTTTTGTTTAAATTGGCCCATCAACAGATAAATTATGGCCAAAATAAGGTTTAGAGTAACTGTGACTATAAAATCGGTTTTTTTTTTTTTGTTTTTTTTTTTTCCTCAGGAATGGCACCTATATAGATAAACTTAATAAGCAAAACCCTGTTTGAATACAAAGTTTGATCGAAATTCTTAGAGCCGTTTCCAAGTTGCGCGGAATATATATACAAGAATTGCTCGTTTAAATACATAAGATTAGTAAGTGACAAGTCAGCAGGCACCCAGTTCTATCAATATGCCTGCAACTTTATATACCACGCAGCTAAATTAGTAAATTAATAGTAAAATATGAGACGTTCTCATTTGAATAGAATACCTAACTCATTGAAGGATATACCGCTCTAAATGTATGGAAATCGGAGATGTCCCAAATCTCCTGGTCTTAATGCCTCGCTTGTGTGTGGCATGGAATATGACACGTAAACGCCCTGAGAGGATTGTGACACCACAGCGGATATACCCAACACTGGCCTAACCCACAAATTGGATGCGCCAAAATCGAAAAGTGTAAACTGTACGCACGAGTATGTCGGTATGTATGTCACTCTCTTCTAGAAATTAGCTTTGAACACAGTAAATTGTGCAAAACACGCTTAGTATGTCCAGTCCATTCACAAAACTCCTTTAGGACAGGCAGACTTACCACAAAATTTAAACAAAACATTAAATACCCTTAGACAATGCGCAAGAACACAGAAATTTACTGAGTAGGTACAAAAATACGTACTCAAGTAAAAGAAAAAAGGCAGGGGGTTAATTTATAGGGATGCAATAATACATAACACTTTGTCGCTGGCCGCAGGAATCGGGCGTGGGTATCTGGTCATGGGTGCGGCTAATGATTGTTCTTCCGCATAACAATAGCCATTGTGTGTCACCTTTTTTCTACCGAACATTGATTTCCTCTGCTTCGAGTAGTTTCCCTTTCTACTCAGGGCCTAAATAAGGGGCTGGCTGTTAGCCTGCAATCAGTCGAATCGAGTTGGAGTTGACAGTGAAATTCGAGCTGAGAGCGAATAGCTTTTCAGTAGACACTGACAGGGAGAGTTGAGTTCAGTACACCACTGACAGTGAGAGTTCAGTTCAGTAGACAAGTGACAGTGAGAGCTAGGTCGAGTACAGTACACAAGTGACAGTGACAGTGAAGGTTAGGTCCAGTATAGTAGAAAAGTGACAGTGACACTGAGAGTTAGGTCTTGCTACACTGTTACAAGACTAGGGGGTGCCACATGTTCCTGAAGGTACATTTTCTTCATTCCCATTTGGATTTCTTCCACCTCAACTAGGAGATGTGAGTGATGAACATGGTGCGGATTTCAAGATATAGCTGCTATGAGAAGACGATATATGGGGGAGATGGTCAAAAAGCTTATGGCGCATTACTGCTGGACACTCCGGCAAGAAGTTTCGCCATCCATTCACACACGGGAAGTTTCCATTGTATACACTATTGAGAGTCCACTCACAAATTGTGCGCCTGATTACAAGATCCCCTGGTTGAAGAGCATGCGCCACAGTTATTTTATACGGTATTAACTTCAGCAATTTAGTAGCTGTTTGCACACAGACATAAGAAATACCTGCCTGTTGTGAAAGATGTCTAAGGGATTTTTGGTGGGAATTCCCCAAACGATGACCGATGTCGTCTAGTGTTCATTCGTAAGAACCGTACACCGTCTTTTAGATTTCTGAGCCTGAGTACTTCCTGTGGACTGAAAGTTATTGTAAAGTTTATGGATTGTTGTACGGCCCTGGAAATCTTTCTGCAAATCGCACTTGCACCTGGCGAACTGAGTTAACACATACGAATCATAAATAAATACACGCTGTGTAGTAGAAAAATGCTCAGCCATAACACACTTTGTGACTAAGTATAGGACTAAATAATAAAGCACACTGGTAATAATGAGCCGCACGATATCGCGTCAACTCAATGCTGATTGTGAGCAGAGCAGAGAAAAAACAAGTGATGCTCGTGACCTTGTGTATAACAGCTGCTGTTATCGTGTTCCCGTTTGCACAGTGCAAAAACACCGCGCAGCGGTTTCCATGTATTTGGATCCATCTGTATATCGTAAGGAGAAAGGAAGCTTGAACCCATTTTATGGTAACATGTTATAGTTTAGTAATGAAATACTTTCCCTCTCTCCTAGTGTTATGTTTCTTCATCCCTCTTGCGTAATTCCAGTCATTTCATTGATTAGCTGCTTACGTGATTCCAAATCTACTATTAAACAAATACTCATATCAATACGGATGGTGTCTAATCTGTTTATTTAACGACGCTTTTTGACTAGCAGTCATATCAAAATGATTATGTAATATAATATAATATCATAACCATAATATTAATAATTAAATAATTTTAGATCCCTGCGAATTCATCTACACGCAATTTACATTATCAAACCCCGAATTTGTATGCAAAATGCATGTTCTTTTTTATATATTTAAAAGTGTACGCAAATGATATTTTTTTTAGTCACATTTTCCAGACAATTTGACCAATATTTATTAAGGCACATAAATGCATATTCAGGGGAAAATGCATATTTTAAGTTTAAAATGAAAAGGTGCATATTTTACTCTTAAATGAGATACTAAACTATGTTCTCCCTTTTAGATATTTAACTGCAACTTAATAAAATCTTTTGCAACCAATGTATATATTTATTAATCACATGTTTATTTATTTATCACGTGGTAGGTAGAGGTGAGGACACAGGGCGGGGCGCTAGGCCGTTGCGCCGTGCTGTAGTTCCTTTCTTTTTGTCTTTCTTCTATTTTATGAATGGATGGATGTATTTAAGTATGAGTACTCTGGAAACCCTACAGCAAACCAAAATATGTCAACATATGATTATATGACTTTACAATCAACGCTGGGCAAACCGCCATCTGTATAATAAACCAATCATGTTTATTTGCCTGCATGTAAACAGGGATCTACCCAGGGGTTTTCCAAAATAAAGTTGCACAATTAAGATTAAAGGATGTAGCGATATCTCCGCTTAACAATGGGTGTCAGAACTTTAATCCTGTCATAATTAAGGAAATAGTTTATTAATTATCCATGTTTTTGTAGTAATTTCTTTGAAAGTTATATAAAACAAAAGTCCTTGTAGAATTATATTTATGTTATAAGTTTCATAAAGGTTAATAAATAAACATAGGCACAGTTACGCAGGGAAATCTGCAAGTTTCCCGCCAAGAAAACAAAATAATTCATGCGACCGTTGATACAATTTTGGCGCGAGGCAATAAAACGTTGGCATTATATTATTGTTGTTGCCTTCCTAAAGTACCGCGAGTCTCTTAACGAGGTGGTGGCGGTGGTGGCGGTGCTGGAGGTGGTAGTGGCGGTGGTGGTGTTGGTGGCGGTGGTGGTTGTGCTGGTGGTGGTGTTGGTGGCGGTGGTGGTGGTGCTGGTGGTGGTGGTAGTGGCGGTGGTGGTGGTGGTAGTGGCGGTGGTGCTAGTGGTGGCGGTGGTGAAAGTGGCGGTGTTGGTGGTGGTGGTGGCGGTGGTGGTGGTGGTGCTGGTGGTGGTGGCGGCGGTGGTGGTGATGGTGGTGGTGGCGGCGGTGGCGGTGGTGGTGGCGGCGGTGGTGCTGGTGGCGGTGGTGGAGGTGGTGGCGGCGGCGGTGGTGCTGGCGGTGGTGGTGCTGGTGGTGGTAGTGCTGGTGGTGGTGGTGGAGGTGGTGGTGGTGGTGGAGGTGGTGGTGGCGGTGGTGATGGTGGTGGTGGCAGCGGTGGCGGCGGCGGTGGTGTTGGCGGAGTCGGTATGCCTGAAAGCAGGCGTGCCCAGTGAGAGGAATTGGGTAAGGTAGAAGTTAACATCACCTTGTTTGCGATTACACCATGCAGTCAGTAGGGGAATTAAGCGCCTTGTCCAGTGAGCAGTCCCGTCGTCTGAGTCGCAAAGGGTCTGCCAGTCTGCCATTGTTCTAATATTTGTTGATGAGCCTCCGCTTTACCGATGTCGGTCTGCTCGCGTAGGAGACGTGCAATAGCCAGCAAGGAGATAGGTGGAGTAGTTTTTTTTTTTTCTTTAATTTAATCCAGAGGGAAAATCTTACGAAAGACACCTCTGGCGATTTGGATCCTTACAAAATAAGAAACCCCTGTAGGAATCAAAGTGAGCTTCTTCTTGGAAGTGCGGTGGTGTTAGTGCTGTGTTAGTAGTAGGTGGCGTGGTGGTGGTGATGGTGGTGGTGGCGGTGGCGGCGGTGGTGGTGGCGGCGGCGGTGGTGGTAGTGGTGCTGGTGGCGGCGGCGGCGGCGGCGGTGGTAGTAGTAGTATAGCAAGAGGGAGATCAATAGAAATGTGTGACCCATATTCCGCAGAGCGAACTTTAGAAAAGCCAAGCAACAAAAGCAATGACTGTCTCCTGCTCGGAGCAGATTTCCTTAAGCCACCCGTAGGGAGAAAAAAAAAGCACAAAGTGAAAGCAAACAGCTGGGATGCAAATGCCGAGTGTCTGCCGGCGGGAGTTCTCCAATTCATTTAATAAAACTCAACACTCAAAGGTCGCTCTCCTCATTTAGGTCAAATAACGTCCAAAATTCATACAGAATAATTATTTAAACAGGTACGGTTCCATTGACTGGTGAAAAATAAAAAACGCACAGATGGTGCCTGTAGCGGGATCTGTTATCAGGAATGCAGAATGGGATGTTTGGAATGAACATTCACATTGATGACATGCCCGCGGTCACCCATCCTGAATATGACCAAGTACGCAACATTCCAAAACGGGAGAGAGCGGCGGATCAGTAACTAACGTTCCGATACTGCTGACAAACACGTCATCCATCATTTTACGAGGGCTGAACTATGAACGAGGTGAGGAAACGTGAAACCCAGACTCGAGGCAGGAGCACCATGATGTGCATACCTTATATTCGCTGTCGTTACGCAAAGACTTGCTGACCGTGTAAACCGCTAGTAGCACAATAAGTGAATAACACATACACCGTTGCGCAATGCATCAACAATTTCTTGAGAAAGAAGAACGTAAGATGCATTTTTAGGGGGGCACCATGGCAGTCGATTTTCATTTTCAGTAATTATGAAAGTCATCAAACTATGTTTAGAAGAGTGGAAACAATTGAAGAGCCTACAAATGGCACTCTTAGATGCACATAATCAGACATTACGTATTTTTGCACCTCAGCACTCCCTTGAACTACTGAAGAAAATGCGTCGACTATTATCTTTGTTGAAAATAATAATTATGTTTTCATTGAAGTTAGAAGACGAAAAATAAAGAGATGAAGTAAGGATGGTATCCCAGAGCCCAAAGCCCCTGGCAATAGTCACTTCCCTTGATGCTGGACATGACCCCCTGAATCGACAGTTGCGCTGCAAGATTCACATCTAGCAACAACCGGAACTGCAATATACTGAAAGCTCGAAGGTTGTCACACAGTATGCAAAGGAGTTGAGAATGTTAGACAGAATAATGCTCAATGCTCGGAGTGGAGTTAACGTAATGAAGTCATGGTAACATTTATCTGAGTTGCAGTCCAAAACCATGTCAAGAGAGACGTTCAACGCTAGATATGGTTTTTCTGGAACTCCGCTTCATAGAAGTGGAAGACGCAGAGTTTCAGCAACTTAGGTTCTCCGTTCAGGACGTTGCAGTGTAACGGGACTGTAATATTTGGCATTTCCCCATATATTCCTGATATTGTACCAGTACCGTAGAATGTGCAGTTTGGTGGTACAAGAAAAACTAAGCAGGATTCTTGTTGGCCATGCTATATTCTTCTTCGGTCCTTAGCTCCTGCTTGTTACCTGGTGTAGGACGTGTTTTATATCGGTAGTATGCTTTTTTCTTTGCAGCTAAAAATATGTTACGCTGTTTATCCCATCAAGGGACCCATCTAGGTGTTTGGGAGTTACTTATGATGGGAATGCTTGCTGTTGCAGATAAGATGATTGCCTCAGTAAAGCCCATGATTATTTTATTTATGTCAGAACACATAAAATCTTGTGCTAAGGTACTATGGTCAATTTTCTTTCTCGTATAGGCACTCCTGAACATCCTACGGTCTGCATCTGTAATATTCCATTTTGGAATGCAGTTATAAGTTTCAGGTATGGCGTGAAGTGCTGTCATAAGCATAGCAAAATGATCGCCTGCTTGAGCGGAGTCGTAGACTCATCAGCGGAAAACGTCTGCGATAACCGGTGAACAGATGCTTAAATCAATACAATGTGTGCATCATGAAACAGATTATAGTGTCTTAGTCGGAGGGTGTTAAGTGGAATTAGATTAATATTATTAATTAATATTGATTAATAGTATTAATTATTACAATTAATGTCAATGAAAACTTCAAATTACTCTTCCTCTTCTGTGCGTTTCCTTACTTCCCCAAATGGTATTGTAGCGGTTGAAGTCGCCAAGGAAAATAAATGTTGAGGAAGTTGGCGAACTAGGTCGTTAAGGTTGGATTTACTGTCTGGCAGATCACATGTTACACGCACACGCACGCGCACGCGCGCGCGCGCGCGCACACACACACACAGTTTTAGTGGTGACAGTTTAAGGGTAGCTATTGTTTCGAAATCTGTATTTTAATTAATAGGATGGTGTGGAATGTGTGGTTTGATATACATAGCCATTGGCGTATAGATAAATGGAACTATTTTTATAGTAATTGGTGTACTCTATGCTTGGAGCAACATAATCATCTCTAAATCGGCTTGTTTTACACATAAGGTGTCATTTGGCAGATTAGGAGTCTGAGGTGTAGTCTCTGTGGTCGAAAACCGTTCATATTCCATTGTAGAATGTATGGTGTCTAGAGTTGGGCTCTGCTAAAACTATGGTTCGGTAGTTTTAGTACCCTACATAAATGACGTGGTAAATGGTAGGGTTACCGATAGTATTCGTAGCATTGGTAGGGAAAGAAACACAATAGAAAATATATCGAATTAAGAATTTTAACTAGACATTCTAGCGTAATGATCACCAAAAACTGTGATCACAAGTTTGATCACTGATAGAAATAAAAATGTACTTTTTGGTTCAAAATACCCTTACTCGTGATCATTATCAGTGTCCTCGATTTGAACTGTAGAGAACATAGAGAAGCTTCCAAATGATTTTGAAGACAATAATATTCCATAGGTTAGCGGCCCTTTACATGCCCTCTCTGTTTCGAGAAGGTTCTAAATCCTACACTTCTGGTTTCTAGAGGCAGCTAGTAAATCATGATAAAAAACGTGAACGCGATAGATATGAGGCATTGCCCGGTAGGTATGCAACACACCTAAGATAAAAGTAATGCGAGTACGTTCTTAACTGACCAATTCTACTAGGAAAACTACGGTAGTCTACTCTTACATATGATAGTCTAATGTAGTTCTATAACTCTGTTATCATAATGAAGTTACACTGACCATGCTACACTAATGGTTAAAACTGAAATATTTCCTGCGAGATGAACGGCACTGAGGTTTTTCTGAACTCGAATACTCCTGATTTTCATTTTACGGTCGGTGTAGCATGGGTGGTGTCTTTTGAGTGTATTGCAGAGCCACGTGACCTACATTAGTAGTACCTAAAGTATTTTCAAGGAAACTTCTGAGTTGGAGGAAGTTGAGCGTAACGCTGTGAAGCTTTTTTCCATAACGGATTCTACCGGTTTCAGTAATTCTGCATACGTTGTTCTCCTTGCCCTTTTAATGCTATACTTTATCCAAGATTGAGACTATTCAACATAACAATCCTCGGAAAGATCTTCTGTGTTTTCGAGCGGATCTGCTAGGAATGGTATTTTAGCAGCAATTATTTCCATAGAAGTTTCGCTGGAGAGGAAACAGGAACTGGAGATGGCGTTTTAGATTAGAAAAGCCACGCTTTTTTGCAGCTGTGTGACATTTGGTTTCTGGCACCAAAGTGTTTTTTCCGCTGTTTATATTTTCTTCTTCACGGAGAGATTGGTGGTGCACCTGTAAGTTCCCTTGTTTCTTAGGCACTGGAATTAGCTGTGGAAATTGTGCTGAACCACTATTAGTAGGTTCCCGTGGCAGACCAAGATCATATTTGCAGAGTTTAGAAGATGCCGTTCCCGTTTGCGTAGAAAGGAGGTGTGTCAGAAGTGGTATAAACCCAACATTTTCTACCCTCGTAGTTAATGTTAAAGCTAGGAGACGACTTGGAAAAGTCTACTAAAGCTTAATATAAGAGCAAAAAGCCGATTCGTTGATTCCTGCTCTTATGAAAGTAATACTGGACACTGGTATGATTCCACATTCATTTAATAACCTAACAAACGTTTTATTAGGTATGATTGGACAAGCGTCTGAGAGTACAACCCTCGGTGTTATTAGCGTTCTTAGTTGGCAAGAGATGTTACTTGTATTATAGTGTGTTTTGCTGTTAAATCTTTGGCCACTTTGACACATGAGAGATAGGCACATACTGGAACTGAAAATGCCTGATCACGCACGCACGCACAGTGTTTGCTTAATACCACTTCATAGTCTTGTGTCTTTTTTTTTTTTTTTTTTTTTTCTTTCTTTCTTTCCCGGCGGAAATAGCATTAACTGAGCATGGTTAGGCGGTGTGTCACATGTCACAGTTAACTTTGTGTTAGGTTCAAACGTGAAGTCCAGTTTTGTTGAATGTTGGTTTTCCGCTCAGTAATATTCAACCCATTACAGTATAGTAAGTCACAGATATTAATAGGTGGCTGTGTTTTGCGGTTCGGTTATATTTTATTGAGTAAAAGCAGGATACAAATTGTTACTAATAGTGACACATGTACCCGCCATTCTGATGACTGATTCTACGGAGCTAAATTATTCTACGGTATCCTTAGGAAGCTTAATATCAGATTCGTCATCTCACGACCATTTGTAAGATAGCTCAATATTTGTTTAATGAATTTTAAAACATGTGTATATTCCTAATGTATTCATATCATAATGTGTATTTAATCCGAGGTAAGCTCTGTCCAAATCACTGGATCCAAATAAGTTGATCATTTCCCACGCAATTCTAAAATAATCTCACCCGCCTGCCGGCATGGGAAGACGCTACAATGAGTCACTAAGAATTGTGTCACTTGAGCAAAACGGATAACAGTAACATAATTTAATGGTAGCACTGACCAAGAGAGTGACGAAATGAGGGTGATGTTACAAGTGCTCTCATTATTCAGCTGTTTCTCGCGTTATCATGGAAGGAGTACGTGATTCCAGGGTTAGCCATTCGCTTTTAAACATTTCACAATGGATGAACTTTTCTCTATCCCATTTGTGCCTGCCACTAGATGTGCAATGAAACTATTTCTGCAACACTTCATCTCGAATGACGAATTAGCTTTCGTAGAAACAGTTCGTAAAGGCTATATAGAAATAAACGATAGTGTGAATGTGTGTGTATAACTGCTCCTTCTGGAAGCCACTGAAATTCCGTATGGCAGATGCTTAATGTACTTAACGTCTTAGGTCCCAAATTTGAGCTACAGTGTGGCTTCTTTATATTGAACTGGACGTCTGGCGTTAGTTCTTTCTGGTAACAAACTATTACGCATAAAACAAAAACTGTGAAAAGTTTCGATGCTATTTCAGCCTTTATTATATTGCAATGTAATGTATTCCTTTGATAGCAATCAACAAGGTTAATAATTACTTCCTCTGCCATTTAACATATAGAAGGTAGAAAAGCTATTGCATTCTGTAAAAATATTCTATTACGAGATTTTACAAAAAACACGTTTTGAGGTACCAGTAACAAAAGGCATCATAGAAAAACATCCAGTGTGTGCGTGTGAGAGACTGGGGAGGGAGAGAGAGAAAAAAAATATAACTCAAAACTCGAATAAATATCAAGCTTGGTATTTAAATTTTCCATATTCCAAGCATGCGACACGATCCATTTTAAGGCAGTTTTCGCGCCCCATATTATACTTGACAGGGCAAATACTCCCTATTTACTTATTTATTTGTTTATTTATTTTACTTTCTCAAGAATGGCGCTAACGATTCTATTAATGTGTCACATGTCAAATATATTTGCAGTGCAAATAAAATGCGTTCATATTTTGAATGCCCTTCAGCTTCAGCCTCACGTAACCAACCCTCCTATGTCTACACAAAACATGTAAAAAAGGCGTTCCTAAAAACAATTACCTCCATTAATAAGAAGATATAAGAATAAGGTTTTGTAACTGATAATTTGTAGAAGAGTGGGTATAGGAAGTCATCTGAATGTAACACATCTTCCCTTATTTGCACATTTCGCAAAACTAAACTCTCAGCCTCAAATTTGTGTCAATATTTTAAATTTAGGGTTTCTGATAAATTAAATAATTCGTAAACCTGCAGCAGTTGACACCCCAAAACTCTGACAGTTACAGTATGCAGTATGAAAAAGTGGCGCATATGGTTTTAAACAGGACAATGAACACTGTTAGGAATGACGCATGTATCTAGCTCTACCTCATCCGTCTTCATCAGTCACAATATCCAAGAGACGGACAAAATTACTTTTTTCCCTCCCCAGGCAGTTTATGGTCTTGAGTGATTTAAGCACATTTCACTTTCCAGAATAATCCTATCTACTACTTGAAATCTTTCGGATGGATGCGAAACCACTCCTACACTTCCTCTTGAAACTCGGAGCGTAGTCACAAAATTTCCGCTCACCTAACGCCTACTTCAACAGCCCGAAAAGATGAAAATTTGAAAGTAAAGAGTAGAAAATGCACTAAGCTAAAATGAAGTACAACATTTCCTTAGGTATATGGTGCTGCACTAACACCTCAGAGTATAAGGGTTCACTTGAAACCAAAACACCAATACAAGTGCTTACTTCCTCCTCCTTTGCATATTTCTTCAACGAACTTGGCTGTTTTCAACAGTCAAACAAAAGAGTTTGGTCATACTGTGCAGTGTTAATAGCTTGAAACAACTCTATTTTGGCGCATATTGCATCCTTTTGAACCCAAAAATTCCAGGACTGCGAAGAAGAAAAAGTTGCTAAAGACGAAGAAAGTAAAATGCTGCTGCTGCTGCTGATGATGATGATGATGATGATGATGATTACGATGATGATAAAAATAACCCCTAGCGCAACAGCCCTTCGCGGGCCAAGGCTTACCACCCGGCCGCTAGCGAATACAGGCGTCATGGGTGGTGTGCAGAACCGAAGGGTGGGACATGGCCCCGACAGCTCCCCGAACCCTCCCGGCCAGTTATGTGGCCTTTGCGACCTGGGGTCGCCACTTCTATTTCATTAACCCGCCCATCCGGGAGCTAACGAGGCTAAGTGCAGAACGTGCCAGAGCACCCGCGGGGAAACAATCCCGACACCGGTACTGGGGATAGAAGCGGGGTCCTCGGCGCCAGATGCAGGCGCGCTAACTCTGCGCTGCGGAACTGATGATAATGATTTTTTTGTAGTGTTTAACGCCCGCTTTTACATGTGGCACCGCAGGCAGTGACACTGATGATACATCGAATGAAGATGGAGCACCGGTGGAATGAGATGGCGGGGGAAACCGGAGAACTCGGAGGAAACTCGCCCCAGCGCCGCTTCGTCCACCAAAAATCCCACATGCGGTTGCCTGGAATCGAACTCGGGTCGCTTTGGTGAGAAGCGAATGGTCTAACCACTCGGCTACGGCGCGGCCGATGATATAATAATAATAATAATAATAATAATAATAATAATAATAATAATAATAATAATAATAATAATAATAATAATAATAATAATAATAATAATAATAATAATAATAATAATAATAATAATAATAATAATAATAATAATAATAACCATAACAACAATAACAACAATAATAATAATAATAATAATAATAATAATAATAATAATAATAATAATAATAATAATAATAATAATAATAATAATAATAATAATAATAATAATAATAATAATAATAATAATAATAATAATAATAATAATAATAATAATAATAATAATAATAATAATAATAATAATAATAATAATAATAATAATAATAATAATAAATCAAACTGAACAGTGTTAGCTACTGCTATGAAAGAATTATGCTACTTTGTTAAAACTGCGTCAGCTGAATTTGGTACGTTTTAAAAAACTCGCTTTACATACCACTCTATGTGCAAGGTTACCTGTGCTAATGCATACTTCGTTCGCCTATCATCTTTGCAGGCAATGAGGAACTAAATATTTACATTTAATGTTTTTATACTTGTAATATAAGGGTCTTTGAGAGATGATGCTATGACCGATGTCTATCAGCTTGTGGACCAAAAACTACCAACATGTTTTTAATATCGGCCTACTAAATATTCCTGTTGGAGAATTGTCGTCCCTAGATATATGTATAAGCAAAATAACGACAATACAGAGTAGGATTCATACACAGGCTAAAACTGACAATTTCAAAACAATGGTCTCATGTTTTTCATAATGACAAAGCTGCACTGAAATTACAGCACCACCATTTGGGTCCGTGCGCAAGGTTGTTCGCTGATATGAGTCAGGTGTAATGAATAGAAAAATGCAGCGAGATCCTCTCAATACATTTTGTCAGCACCACAGCGAAGAGGACAAAAAAAAAAAAAAAACTGCACACGTTTGCATTCATCCCCCTCTACAGCCAAAGCGGTGTTTTTAATGCGATAATAATGAACTATTAGTCCATACCGCTTCTCCTGATGCTGCATTGAATGAAGCGTCCAGTTGCAAAATTGAGAAAGTACATTAGGAGTGAAATTGGTAGGAATAGGAAAAAATGTAGGAATAACTTGAATATTCTGTGAAAAGTCCGTGGTGTCTTCTTTAACCGAACTGAACCTTACGCAACTTGGAAACCTACGAGACAAACGCTTACTATGCATAGAAAAATTAGGATTCATTACAATCCGTACCTATCTTTCTGGACAACCATTATTTTTTTCTTTCTTTTTTTTTTCCCCCATGAACATAGCATCTATCTTGAAACGTCTGACAGTCCTTTTATCGCAGCCGTTACAATAATTTATAAGCGCTACTCCTATTACAGTAATAAGCTTTTAAGATTTGTGTTATTAAAGACAGAGTATAGTGATATTGTGACTTGAATATTCCAGCACTGAGTGATATACAGAAACGAAATTGACTATGGATGGTGGAATGTACAGAGATGTGTGGAACAAGTTGCACATTCCCCTAAATCAACTTGGATTGTTTCGTCCGAAAGGTTTCCACTTTCAGGTAACCAACCTTAGACTCCACCATGGCTAACTAGATAGGCAGGCTACGTCGGGAATCGGAGTTACGTAGTAACGGTTGTGTGGCTAGCATTGTATACCATCATAATAAAACTGTATCTTATGTATAAGGTTAGGAAGTTCATGCATTTGATTGTTTTTTTTTTTTTTTTTTTTTTTTTTTTTTTTTTTTTCCAGTGGGATTAAAACTGTATAGTTTTATATTATGTGTACGAATTATGGAATTTTCAGTTATTTGGACATGATTTTATGGTGCATATAACTGCATATTTTCTTGATTTTGATAAATGCATATTATTTCAATATTATAGCCTCCATACTGGATATTTTAATGATCTTTGTGGTTTTTTATTTTTTTCCGTCTGGATAATATTTTTCATATTGGTAGTATTGCACATGATGCAACTCACGAAGATTTCAATATTATAGCCCCTATATTGCACATTTTAATGCTGTTAATGTTTTTTTATTTTTCCATCTGTATAATATTTGTCATATTGGTAGTATTACACATGATGATGATGCAACTAGCGAGGTGGTGAGAACTAATGCTGAGTCAGGTTGTCATGCAGTGAATCCCCTGTTTCCATCCTTTCATTATATGTATGTGCGTAGAGAATAATCAGTGCGTTATCTGAGAGGTTTATATCAACAAAGATACAGTGCAGGTCAACGTTTTGAACAGCACGATTATAGCAACGTTTGCCTGCCCACCAGTAGTTGTGTCATGGTCTTCAAACATAAGTGTTGTGAACTGCTTCCCACCAACTTAAATTAAGCGTATAAAATGTTACAAAGCTCTACAAATGCCGAAAATAAAACCAACTTCGAGTTCTAGATTAATTAATTTACAGACAGAGTTTTCGGGTGATTTAATATCTACAGATAATACGGTACTGTTTTG
This sequence comes from Tenodera sinensis, assembly GCA_030765045.1. Taxonomy (NCBI): domain Eukaryota; kingdom Metazoa; phylum Arthropoda; class Insecta; order Mantodea; family Mantidae; genus Tenodera; species Tenodera sinensis. Next base: position 144,663,017 of record CM060962.1, read on the forward strand.
TGGAGCCTGTGAGAAAAATGTAGAGAGTGAAAAAGGATTTCAAATAGTTCAGCACATAAACACAGCAAAACAAGGAGAATTTAATCAGAAAACTCGCAAACAAAGAACCTGTTCAAAGGCAGTAGAGTGTTTAGGAAATAGGCTTACTGAATTTTCCTATGACTTGTGCCTAGCATTCTTAGTTGCTGATATTCCCTTGTTCAAAATTAATAATACGACATTTAAAAACTTTCTTGCCAAGTACTCTGGACAACATGTGCCTGATGAAAGTACACTGCGAAAGACTTATTTAGGACATTGTTAGTATAACGTATTGTGAAATATACAAATTGAATTAGCGGATGAGTTTGTGTGGTTGTCTGTTGATGAAACCCCTGATTCTGAGCACCGCTCCATTGCTAACATAATCCTGGGTGCTTTAAATAATGAACAAAAGACCACACCTTATCTTCTTAATGTGTGCGAATTGTCGGCCACTGGCAATGTAACTGTGACCCAGTTTAGGATGGACCCTTTGAAATTACTATGGCCATGTGGAATCAAATACGACCGGTTACTTTTATTTATTACTGATGCAGGTCCTTATATGGTAAAATCAGGACAAACTCTGAAAGCTATTTTTCCTAACTTAATTCACAAACTTGTTTGACACACGCTCTTCATCGCATTTGTGAGACAATACGCGATTCGTTCCCATTGGTAGATAGATTTGTGTCCAGTACAAAGAGAATTTTCGTTAAATCTCCTAAAAGAGAAGTTGTTTAGATCAACAGCACCTAATATCCGACTTCCTCCTGCACCAGTGTTAACTCGATGGGGAACATGGGTCGATGCAGTTTTATATTATACTGAGCACATAGAAACAGTCGAAGAGGTTAATTCATTGGACTCGAAAGATGCCTGAATAGAAACTATGCAAAATATTCTGTCAGGCACTGGGTTAAAAGAGGATCTTAGTTTCACATCTGCCCATTTTCCTTTCTTACCAACAGCCAGAACGGCATTGGAAGCTGTAGGATCTCCTTTGCATGAATCATTTACTGTCTTTGATAAAAGAATATGCGATCTAAGTTTGGTTCCTGGTAGCATAGGACAAAAAGTGAAAGAGAAAGTAAATTATGTAATTTCAAAAAATTCTGGTTATAAACAGATGTGCGATATTCGAGATATACTCAAAAGAAAACCATCTGTCACACAAAGAGACTGACTCTCTCTGTGAAGCAGTTAACATCATTTAAATATGCCCCGATAACATCTTGTGACGTAGAGAGAAGTTTTTCACGTTACAAAAGTGTTTTGCAAGACAACAGACGATGTTTTAGAGTTGAAAATTTGTGCAAAGTGTTGGTTGTGAACTGCAATTTAGCAGTTAATACTAGCAGTGGGACCACTTCTGTTTCAACTTCTAAGGAATAAGGTAACTTTATTTATTATTTATACTAACTCGTCTTGTCTACTGCAAAGGGACATTAATTGTATTAATTAAATAGTACGTATCTCTTGGCATATTTTCAAGCTTTTAAGAGCACATTTGCATGCATATTTCAGTGTTTTTTTAGGGCACGAACATCCGAGCCCTACTTATGTATGAATTTAATTAGCAATTTTTTTGGTTGTTGGTGGTGTAAGTCCTCCATATGGGGAGGGTAACCAGGGGAAGAATGTGGATGTAGTAGGCGATTGTGGTTTTACTTCATTGGGCCATGACTTGACTAGGAGAATTACATCACTGCAGTTCGCGCCGTAGCCTGCCTATCTCGTCAATCACGACTCCACCCACCCGTTATCAGTTCTATACATGATAGCCTAAATACTAGTTCAGAGAAACAATGAACGGTGTTCACATTCGACATGATATGGAGGAATGGTTAGGGTACTGTCTCTATGAACATTCTCGGTAGTTTGTCTTGCTTGTGCTGATCGCTGTTTTCAAAGCAATTCATACCTCCGATATGCTGTTAGTATTATCATTTACATTTCTGTGTGGTGTCATTGGCTCATGGGGAAAAATGTGTTAGACTATATCTCCAGCATATCAAGAGAATCTTCTTCAGAGAGATACGCTTGTAGTTTTCTAAACCATACACAAATCTGTGGCCAGTTACATTTTTGGTCTTACTCATAAAGATATGAAGAAATTCGGAAACATCAAAATAGTTGTCAATAATGGAAATCTAGGACAAATTTTCACCAGTTAACATAGCTATTCATGGATTCGCAGTGCGTATATGTAGTTTGAGTGTGACGTCTTATAAATGAATGATATCACTTGTCCCCAGCAGCTCCATCTGTAAAAGGTGATTTCCCATTTTATCATTTTTAATAATCTTAGCCACAATCTGCTTCAACATTCTTTGCTTGACAGGGATACCTTTCTTTGCATTGGCAATAATTCATTTAAATAGTAATATGCATTGTTGTAGTCGCCGTCTTTGTTTCTTCTGGAACTTGATCCTTTAATTTGTTAATAGCTTACAATGTGGCACAGCAAAATGACGAGCCACTTTCGTTATTGCTATATCATTTCGGACAGCATTAATTGCAGCTCCCATTGCTTCTGATAGATACACAGTAAGTTTTTTTTTTTTTGATCCATCATTGATAGACTAAAATGGTAGTCTGTAAGTTGACACAATAATGTTAGAATGTTAAGTTTTCTAAAATAAATAATAGCAGGATTACTTAAAAACACCTAAAAGGGTTAAATTTACTACGTATGTGTCTGCATTAAATATGATTTTGAATATTTCACAGTATTTTGCATATTTGATTTTCTAAAATAATTAAGCTTACATATTTTTAAATATTGAGGCGTGTTTTAAGTAGTTCTTAAGATTACACATTATAAATAATTACACTTGTGGTATCGTTTCAGAACACATTGTATTTGCTGCAAACATTTTTTTATGGCAATGAAAATCTGGTTGTTTCTATAAGGAACACGTTTATATAAGTATTTGTATGAAAAAACTCAAATCCAGGCTTAGTTATTTTTTTTTAAATTGTTTGCCCATCGTCTAACAAATGGCTGACCAGGTCATGGCCAGAGATGGATCACCATGGTCATCTACTGGTTCCTGATGATATTGCCAATACCTTTGGTACAGCTTATGTAATATCATCTATTGTGACATTTTGTAAGATTTTTAATTTAAATCTACATGATATTGAAAAATTCCCAGGACCTGACCACCCGGTCAGCCTGTAGCCACTGTATAAAAGTGGCACGCTAGTAGATGACCAACCCCCCCCCCCCACCTTTAATTAACACATGCTCTTAATCAATTAATTAATAGAGATTACAGAATATCATAGCAAGAAGTAGGTTCAACAATTAATACTTATGTGGATTATCTTGGATATAGAGGAGCAGTCACCTGCCTTCTTCCTTACTGTGCAACAGAAGCCAAGCCACTAACACGTGTAGTGCTCACTTCAGGGTCACACAAAGTATATTTATCTTGTTTCAAGCAACACTACCAGTAACTCATAACATCTTATGATGTCACAGATTTAAGGCAGTTAATGAACAGTCTTACCTCATGTGCCAATGACTTATTAAAAGGTGATTAATAACGAATGGTCAGCTACTGGGTGGTGGTTAACCACTTGTTGGATAACCCTATAAAATTCGCCGTACTTTCGTAGTATACTGTGTGAGAGGGTCATTTAAAGAATCTTTATCCACAGACAAATAGATTAACATAAAACAGTTATGACGATGCAAGACTTGAACCTTCGGCACGCCGCACAATAGTAATCCAAAGCTAAACGCGCCACGGCGTTACGCCTCCTTTAGCGCTATACTTAAACCTACTACATTTCTTGTTTCCTAATAACGTATTCCGCAGGATCGAGACAGGATACTACCAAGTAACACAACAAACTACAGCATAACATAACATTTATTATAATGAACACTGTTAAACGTTAACAAGCAATTATTAAAAGGCAACAACAAATTTAAAAATGGACTCTGTTAAATATTAACATATAAATATTAAAATGAAACAACAAATTTGAAAATGGACTCTGTTAAACATTAACATGAAAATATTAACATGAAAACAATAAATTTTCCTATAATTTGAAATTAAGAAAAAACGGAGAAAATACAATATAACTGGAAATCTTGCTTACAGTCTGTGACAATCTTCACCTATACCAAGTTGTTCTCCGGTTTACTGATTAAAGGGCCTCATACAGTGCAATCCCCCCTTATTAACTGTTCCTCTGGAGTTGTCCCACTCCCACAAGACTATTATTAATTAAACTGGTACTCATCCCGAAGTCGGCACTCGAAGCTATCGGATGTACGGCGAACTCTCAGCCTGGAAGAGTCACGCCCTGGTCGACAGTGTACAACTGGCTCCTCTGGTTTCACAGCCACTCATCGAATTCTCCTTTCCACACAAGCGACGTCTCTTACCAGCATTAACTGGCCAATTCCAATCAGAAGTCAATACCGCTCCTTTCCCAAAGGAACCACATGCACCAAGTTGAATTACATGTAACTAGCAGGGTTAGGCTTATGCGCCTGTCCTGCATTCACCACGGTTCAGCGCCTTCCCAACCACTCGCAATGGTCCCCTGGTTCTACTTCCCGTTGCTCAGGGCTGACCCACTCCTGGTCACATCTCACGGTAGACTTCTACACACTCTCACTCCACGCAGTAGAAATAACCCCTGGACAACCGACTTTTGTATCTGACGTCATCTCAAGCTGTACCATCTTTTGCCGGCCACCCTCTCTTTTGGCTCTTCGAACGGCCCTACGTGCCACCACCAAATTAATCCGTTACAACGGGAATGAGTTACGTAAATGCTGGATCTGTGTAAATAGAGCCTTATAGCCACAAAATTCCATTATAATCATAATCTAGTCAACACAACCCATTCAAAACGTATCATTCAATTAACTATTGCAATTCATGTTCTACTCTTACAATTAATCTAATATTTATTATCTCGTAAACTAATTCGTACAGTTAATCTCCGCCAAATAAATTGCTAATCAAGTGACCTGAATTATGCAAATGGAGGAGAAAGAGGTTGCATAGGAACAGGGGGAAGCTAAGCATTGAATTACCAACTTACACCGCCGCTGTCCTATATGAGCCAAACATTTTAGTCATTTGTGTACGTAGTTTTACAACAATCCATTTTCCAATTTAAGTTTTTGGTCAGGGGTTGCAAGACACCTAACATCTTCCTTAGGCACAGTAGCATACAAGGGACCGATATGGATATGAAGACATGTAATCAACTTCAAGGGCGTAATCCAAATGGAAATCGACATTTTCCAAGGTATATGACTCTTTAATATTTGCACGATGAAACAGTCCGTTCTCTACTAGTCGCTTTATAGATGGCACTAGAAGACGAGCTTTCCTGTCGTTGGTTTTCACGTCGTCTTAAGCTTTTACACTCTATTCTCACCATGATGAAAACACCCATGATTATTAATTCTCTATTCTTCAAACAGAAATAGTTCCCTTAACGTTTAGCCAGTGCATTATGGACATAATGAAGTTCTGTTCCATAGTGAAGCATTTACGTGTTCAGTTTAACTTACCATATTTAACGGAATTTAGAATACCGCCATTAAGAACGGGTGCTTACTCAAACGTTATGATGTAGGTAATGCATTTTATTTGTTTTGCTGCCTTTCCCATTCTGGAATGTTAATTCCCTGCCTCTCATGTGTTACAGGTAGAGAGACCTTTTTTTCATTGTATCTCTAAGCATTTCAGAATATTCCTAACTTTGAATCACAATTTCTGTTGCTGTTTTAATTTCTCTGCACAAATGAAAGAAAAAAACAAAAAAAAAAAAGAAAAAAAAAGAAAAAAAAAAGAAAAAAAAACACACACACACACGCGCACACACACAAACACATACGCACGCACACACAGACACACACGCATTCACACACATACGCACGCACACAGATGCATGCACACACAGACGCGCACGCACACTCATGCACACACATACGCACGCAGACGCGCACGCACACAGATGCACGCACACACAGACGCGCACGCACACTCATGCACACACATACGCACGCACGCAGACGCGCACGCACAGACTTACTCACACAAGACACACACGCATGCACACATACGCACGCACACAGATCACACACGCACGCACACAGACGCGCGCGCGCACAGACGAGAAGGAACAAGTACGGACGGACGACCTTCTTGCAAGCAACAAAAGAGAGAGAGCTCCATTTATGGTACTGGAGTTCTGAGAAACATTTCCTGAAGCTTAGCTTGGATGAAGAAACTTCCGTTAGCTGATGAAGCTGCGGTTTGTTCTGTGTTTTCGCCCCTTATCATCCGAAGTGCGGGGAGTGGAGTGTGAACAAAAAAATCAATCTTCGGAGTCGGAATTCCGTGCCAAAAGAAATTATGGGCTGTGGTCCGAACCAAATAAAAGGAAATGTGAGCAACACACAACAAAACAAACAAAATCTGGCCTCAAGTATTTAGAGCTCTAACGGCGTTTTTCTCACTATCTCAGTCGTCTTTCACATTATTTGCCCTAATGTATTATGTTTTATTTTTCCTTTAATACAGTATTATGCCGCACTTTTTTCTACCACTAGCATTCAATACGAGTGACGTACCAACAAAATGGTCATTGAGTACTTTAAGTGAATGACGTGGCATTTATGTCCATTAGCCCAAAATTTCACTTAAATTACAGTCCTCTGCAGTTTTGTTATTTTGGGAACCTTTTGTTTAAACCGCTAATCCTTTATTATGCAGCTCCTTATCGTTATTACGATTAACTGCTAAATGCCAAAATCAGGTTTTTGAAATCGTCAAAGTTTGAGTCTATTAATAAAAAGTTAAAACCAAGACTGGCATGTGCAAATATTTTAGAGTTAAAAGATTGTACCACTCATGCAATATGTATGTAAATATATATAGGTAATTTGTGTAAATATCTCCTGCAAAATGCGTTTTGCATATAAATATGAATGTATTTCGCTATAAAATGACTAGAAACCAAATTATAATCTTCACCTCAATGAATTCTGTCATTCGCAGTTGTTATTCTAATCAGAACATTAATATGAGTGTATAAACTAAAATGGTTGTACAAATACTGGTGCTCCCAATCCCTCAAAATGCAGGAGGAAACACAAATTAACCGGCTACAGGGCACTAATTACTTTTATTTATTTTTCTGTAAAATTTAAGCACGTTCTAGAGGGTGAAACCGAAATTATAATGTCAATATATATTTAATAATGGAAAGAAACAAAAGGAGATTCTAGTCAATAGTTAAGGGGAAAACGTAATAAAGCTGAATATGTTAAAGTCTCAAGAATGGAAGCCTAGGCAGATTTAAATGAGTGATAAGGTTACAATTGTTGCTTGTACTAAGCCATAGTGATTCAGCGGGCTGATTCCTATCTTACCATGACGTGCTCTAAAGTTAGCCAATGGAAATCGCTTCCTTCGTGTTGCTCGCGCAAAAATAAATGCAACGCAACACACTCGTCTTGAATCGAGTCGAGATAATGTACGTGCAACTTGGGAGTTGTACGTAAGCTAGCGCGTATATATAATTTGGCGGTTGCTAAATGGTGACAAAATTAAAGTGTTATAACGTTGTAGTTGAAGTTACAAAGTTACATTCTATTTAAATATCGTCGGCAGTTCTCTACAAATCTGGAAATTTACAAATAAAGTGATATGTTGGTTAATTCTTCGTTTGGTTCCATTCCTACCATAACTCACGCACACCCTGTAGATTAGGACCTCTTGCTAGAGCTAGTCCGGACATCAAATACGAGATCTTATAGGTCTTAAAGGCGACGTCTTCGACGGAGAGGAGCGTTTGCGTCAAGGGGCAGACGTTTTCTTCAGATTTGACTCAGTGTATCTAGCTTTATGAACATGATGCAATCCTCTCAGGTGTGATATGGCATTTCAAATGGAAGCCTCACAAAGCCTGTGAAAGAATTTTCTCTGAAGTTATGAATATGCATGGGTCGCTCTACACCACGCCGGAGCAACTCGCACAACTGCTTGATCGACCCTCATGTTTTCTTTCTTTACCTGCTAAACATGTACAAGGTCGTGAGCGGTCTCCGCTTAGAGAGCACTAATGGCCGAGACCTGCTGTACACCTATCCCATGAAAGGAAATTGGGTGATAAAAGAGTTTGGAAGTACACATAGTCTGTTCATTCTTAGATCGAATCAGTTCTAGAAAGCGTTATTTAGATACTCAAGAGGTATCCTACCCAACAAGCCGGTGCGTCATCACTCACCATATTCTGAATAGGATATCCATGTGGCTTAGTATGGTGCCGAAACTTAACTCTTCTGGGTAGTTAAAGTTCGCTACAACTTATAGTTAACATCATTTAAATATGCCGCGATAACATCTTGTGACGTGGAGAGAAGTTTTTCACGTTACAAAAGTGTTTTGCGAGACAACAGACGATGCTTTACAGTTGAAAATGTGTGCAGTGTTGGTTGTGAACTGCAATTTAGCAGTTAATACTAACAACAGAACCACTTCTGCTTCAGCCTCTAAGGAATAATAGTGCATATTTCTTGGCATATTTTCAAGCTTTTAAGAGCATATTTGCATACATATTTCAGTGTTTTTAGGGCATGAACTTCGCCCTAGTGATACTTAATGTGTGTAATTCTGATTTCGCACACTAAAAGTATGACCACCTCTTTTCTGTTTGACACAAATTCACATGCGCAGTGGATTCGGAACTCACCCTTGCCAGAGAGGATGACTACGTGGTTCAAATATGACGGCAGTGTAACACTGTAGGTGCGTTTTGCACGTCTTATCTTCCAAAACAAATTTCTGTAGCCAAACAAATATGTGAACATCATAAAGCAAACCAACCTTCATGCGTTATGATTGTTTCTTTATCTTTTCCCATTCATTAACATTCATTCATTGTCACTGTCACAATCATACCTAATGATACGTTAGTCTTATTGCCATTGTCACAGCCATTCCTAATGATGCGCTAGTCTCATTTATGGAGGAGCACTTTCCAGAATGAGAGTACAATATGGACTGTTACACTTGCTTGGGTTGTTTAAGTTGAAGTGCTTCAGGACCTGCGAAAGGCTCTCCCGCGATCTTGCACTTGCCGTGTCCAGTGGAGTGCTGTCAATTGTGATACAAATGACTTCTGTTTACATAAATGCTTGGAGATTAAACCAAACGATGCCGTTCATAGGTGGTCATCTCTCTCTTCCACTCTGTCTCGTGTACGTGTGTATCGGCGCACAGGATTTTATGAAACAAGAACTCTAGTTTTAAACATGTATATGTTATGTAATGTGTTTTCAACATCTGTTTTGCGTTGTACTTGCAATCTAGAAAATCAAGTATATTCATATTAAAAAGGAACGTTTATTAACCAAGTTTTACTTTACTGCACTCTGTGGACAAAGTTAGCTTTGAATACAAAAATAATAAATGCATGCAATTTTGCAAATATGACCGCTGATATGCACATTAGAACTAATTTAGACTACAAATACCCATTCCAGCGACAAAATTGATGAGCAGTAGCAGAATTACCATGGTTAACAATCCTGTGGCTTGGTGCATTCCGGGGTTAAAATCACGAAGGCAATGGCAAATTATTTTAAATGTGCCGATTACCCACATTGCTTTGTTGGAATGTAAATAAAACATGAAACTTCCATAATGAGTACCATATGAAATGTCAACACAACTACGCAAATTGCTGTAATATTTTACAAACAGGTCAGATTACCATAATGTAACTCGCACGTCGCCTGCTATGGATGCGGTTCTGCATCACCGGCTCAATGAGTGCGAAAGCAACGGGAACAGGATAGCTTATATTATATATTTTATATAATATTCCCCATTTGCAAAATATTAATTATTTACAAGATAATTCGACACATTACCAAGGGATGCCTCCAAGGTTCGATCCTCGGACCAACATTTTGGGATATCTTATTAGATGAACTCTCAAGTAACAACAATGTAATGGAAATTATTGCATATGCCACTGATGTTATTTTTAATCGAAGGCAACAATAGAAACCAAACTGAGGAAAGCGCAAGGAATTTAACTTCAACATTAACCGGCTGGTGCAGTTCCACCAAACTACAAGTGGTATCGGCATAGTCAGCTTATATGGTTTTAAAAGGAAACTTTAAAAGGATTCCTACAATTAAATACAGTAAACAAAATATTACAAGACAAAAGGAAGCAAAATATTTAGGCACGCTTTTAGATGATAAATTACTTTTTAGAAGCCATGCTGAGTATGTTAGGTACAAGAGGAAAGAATAGTAGTGCATGGTGAGGAGGCAAATTATAATAGAAATCGAGGAGAGACCGCAGGGAGAGAGACGAGCAGGATCATTATGGATGAGAGATCAGCAGGGACAGGACGGGAGACGGACAGAGATGGAGGAGAGACCAACAGGGACAAGACAGAAGATGGATCGAGAAGGAGGAGAGATCAGCAGGGACAAGACAGGAGATGATCGATATGTAAGAGAGATCAGCAGGGACAAGACAGGAGATGGATCGATATGTAAGAGAAATCAGCAGGGACAAGACAGGAGATGGATCGAGATGGAGGAGAGATCAGCAGGGACAAGACAGGAGATGGATCGAGATGGAGGAGAGATCAGCAGGGACAAGACAGGAGATGGATAGATATGTAAGAGAGATCAGTAGGGACAAGACAGGAGATGGATCGCTATGTAAGAGAAATCAGCAGGGACAAGACAGGAGATGGATCGCTATGTAAGGGAAATCAGCAGGGACAAGACAGGAGATGGACCGATATGTAACAGAAATCAGCAGGGACAAGACAGGAGATGGATCGAGATGGAGGAGAGATCAGCAGGGACAAGACAGGAGATGGATCGAGATGGAGGAGAGATCAGCAGGGACAAGACAGGAGATGGATCGAGATGGAGGAGAGATCAGCAGGGACAAGACAGGAGATGGATCGAGATGGAGGAGAGATCAGCAGGGACAAGACAGGAGATGGATCGAGATGGAGGAGAAATCAGCAGGGCTAAGACAGGAGATGGATCGAGATGGAGGAGAGATCAGCAGGGACAAGACAGGAGATGGATCGAGGTGGAGGAGAGATCAGCAGGGACAAGACAGGAGATGGATCGAGGTGGAGGAGAGATCAGCAGGGACAAGGCCGGAGATGGATCGAGATGGAGGAGAGATCAGCAGGGACAAGGCAGGAGATGGATCGAGGTGGAGGAGAGATCAGCAGGGACAAGGCAGGAGATGGATCGAGATGGAGGAGAGATCAGCAGGGACAAGCCAGGACATGGATCGAGATGGAGGAGAGATCAGCAGGGACAAGGCAGGAGATGGATCGAGATGGAGGAGAGATCAGCAAGTACAAGACAGAAGATGGATCGAGATGGAGGAGAGCTCAGCAGGGACAAGGCAGGAGATGGATCGAGGTGGAGTAGAGATCAGCAGGGACAAGGCAGGAGATGGATCGAGGTGGAGTAGAGATCAGCAGGGACAAGGCAGGAGATGGATCGAGATGGAGGAGAGATCAGCAGGGACATGGCGGGAGATGGATCGAGATGGAGGAGAGATCAGCAGGGACAAGGCAGGAGATGGATCGAGGTGGAGGAGAGATCAGCAGGCACAAGGCAGGAGATGGATCGAGATGGAGGAGAGATCAGCAGGGACAAGACAGGAGATGGATCGAGGTGGAGGAGAGCTCAGCAGGGACAACACAGGAGATGGATCGAGGTGGAGGAGAGGTCAGCAGGGACAAGGCAGGAGATGGATCGAGGTGGAGGAGAGCTCAGCAGGGACAACACAGGAGATGGATCGAGGTGGAATAGAGATCAGCAGGGACAAGGCAGGAGATGGATCGAGATGGAGGAGAGATCATCAGGGACAAGGCAGGAGATGGATCGAGGTGGAGGAGAGATCAGCAGGGACAAGGCAGGAGATGGATCGAGGTGGAGGAGAGATCAGCAGGGACAAGGCAGGAGATGGATCGAGATGGAGGAAGATCAGCAGGGACAAGACAGGAGATGGATCGAGATGGAGGAGAGATCAGCAGGGACAAGACAGGAGCTGGATCGAGGTGGAGGAGAGATCAGCAGGGACAAGGCAGGAGACGGATCGAGATGAAGGAGAGATCAGCAGGGACAAGGCAGGAGATGGATCGAGATGGAGGAGAGATCAGCAGGGACAAGGCAGGAGATGGATCGAGATGGAGGGGAGATCACCAGGGACAAGACAGGAGATGGATCGAGGTGGAACAGAGATCAGCAGGGACAAGACAGGAGATGGATCGATATGTAAGAGAGATCAGCAGGGACAAGACAGGAGATGGATCGATATGTAAGAGAAATCAGCAGGGACAAGACAGGAGATGGATCGATATGTAAGAGAAATCAGCAGGAACAAGACAGGAGATGGATCGATATGTAAGAGAGATCAGTAGGGACAAGACAGGAGATGGATCGATATGTAAGAGAAATCAGCAGGGACAAGACAGGAGATGGACCGATATGTAACGGAAATCAGCAGGGACAAGACAGGAGATGGATCGAGATGGAGGAGCGATCAGCAGGGACAAGACAGGAGATGGATCGAGATGGAGGAGCGATCAGCAGGGACAAGACAGGAGATGGATCGAGATGGAGGAGAGATCAGCAGGGACAAGACAGGAGATGGATCGAGGTGGAGGAGAGATCAGCAGGGACAAGACAGGAGATGGATCGAGGTGGAGGAGAGATCAGCAGGGACAAGGCCGGAGATGGATCGAGATGGAGGAGAGATCAGCAGGGACAAGGCAGGAGATGGATCGAGGTGGAGGAGAGATCAGCAGGGACAAGGCAGGAGATGGATCGAGATGGAGGAGAGATCAGCAGGGCTAAGACAGGAGATGGATCGAGATGGAGGAGAGATCAGCAGGGACAAGGCAGGAGATGGATCGAGGTGGAGGAGAGATCAGCAGGGACAAGGCAGGAGATGGATCGAGATGGAGGAGAGATCAGCAGGGCTAAGACAGGAGATGGATCGAGATGGAGGAGAGATCAGCAGGGACAAGGCAGGAGATGGATCGAGATGGAGGAGAGATCAGCAGGGCTAAGACAGGAGATGGATCGAGGTGGAGGAGAGATCAGCAGGGACAAGGCAGGAGATGGATCGAGGTGGAGGAGAGATCAGCAGGGCTAAGACAGGAGATGGATCGAGATGGAGGAGAGATCAGCAGGGACAAGGCCGGAGATGGATCGAGATGGAGGAGAGATCAGCAGGGACAAGGCAGGAGATGGATCGAGGTGGAGGAGAGATCAGCAGGGACAAGGCAGGAGATGGATCGAGGTGGAGGAGAGATCAGCAGGGACAAGGCAGGAGATGGATCGAGATGGAGGAAGATCAGCAGGGACAAGACAGGAGATGGATCGAGATGGAGGAGAGATCAGCAGGGACAAGACAGGAGATGGATCGAGGTGGAGGAGAGATCAGCAGGCACAAGGCAGGAGATGGATCGAGATGGAGGAGAGATCAGCAGGGACATGGCGGGAGATGGATCGAGGTGGAGGAGAGATCAGCAGGGACAAGGCAGGAGATGGATCGAGGTGGAGGAGAGATCAGCAGGGACAAGGCAGGAGATGGATCGAGATGGAGGAGAGATCAGCAGGGACAAGACAGGAGATGGATCGAGGTGGAGGAGAGATCAGCAGGGACAAGGCAGGAGATGGATCGAGATGGAGGAGAAATCAGCAGGGACAAGGCAGGAGATGGATCGAGGTGGAGGAGAGATCAGCAGGGACAAGGCAGGAGATGGATCGAGGTGGAGGAGAGATCAGCAGGGACAAGGCAGGAGATGGATGGAGATGGAGGAAGATCAGCAGGGACAAGACAGGAGATGGATCGAGATGGGGGAGAGATCAGCAGGGACAAGACAGGAGATGGATCGAGGTGGAGGAGAGATCAGCAGGGACAAGGCAGGAGATGGATCGAGATGGAGAAGAGATCAGCAGGGACAAGACAGGAGATGGATCGATATGTAAGAGAGATCAGTAGGGAGAAGAGAAGATGGATCGAGATGGAGGACAAATCAGCAGGGAGAGATGAGGAAATGATGGATGGGATGGGATGGGATGGGATGGGATGGGATGGAATGGGATGGGATGGGATGGGATGGGATGGGATGGGATGGGATGGGATGGGATGGGATGGGATGGGATGCGATGGATGGATGTGAAGGAAGGAAGGAAGAAAAAGTTATATGTTTAGGTTTTGATTGGGGAAGTGAAGATATATGAATTTGAGAGTGAAGGTTAAGGGTATAAGGATATAAAGGTGACACCAGAAGAATATTAAGTGATAAAGTTTGTGCCGCATACAATCGGCTCCGGCGGCCTTTAGTGCTATGTTAGATGTAATATTTATTAATTTTAACCTGATACCGGTTATTTACTGTATACCAGTAAATTTGTTTAAATATTAAGTTATAGAAATTCATTTTATGTGGTTTGATATATAATGTAATGTAATGTAATGTATTATAACATAACATAACATAATATAATATAAAAGAAGGGGGTAAAATGGGCAATATTATTCAATTTGTTTTTTTTTTTAATATGTAATATTTTATTTTAAATTTAAAATTTAATTATGTTATATATGTAATTAAAAGGGGGATAACAATAAAAAAAGTTTAACTTAAAAAAGAAATGTTTTATTTGAAATTTTATTAAATTATATTTGTGTATATATGTATATATTAAAAGGGGAGATAAGTAAAATCTCATATTTTACTTTTGAAATTATGTGAGGAGAATTAATTGTATGCATAATATAAAAAGGGGGTTAAAATGGGATATTTTATTTGCGCGTGCGTGCGTGTGTGTGCGTGTGCGTGTGTGAATTTGGTAAATTTTGTTAAAATATATTTGGTGTTTTAATTGAAATCTTTTTTGATTAATTTGGTTGATAAGTTATGAATATATTTCATTAAATTAATGTAATATTTTAAACGAGTCATTTCAATCCTGGATTCTAAATTTGTGTAAATATGTTTGGTAAGATTTTATTATATATTAGCTTGGTATTTTAAATTTAAATTTGGTTTATTGGTCGATATTAAATTAATATTTGCATATGAAATTCTAAATATTAAATTATATTATCTAAACGAATTTGGTACATTTTTAAATCTGAATTATTGATTATGTTTTATTGATTAAATGAATTTTGGGAAATTTTTAATTAAAATAATATTTGTAAATGAAATTTATTTAGTATTGAATTATATACTTATTTGGTTGATTTTTGGTACATTAATTGGAAGCTTTGTTGGTTGTTTTGGTTTGATGAAATAGGAATAACCTTAATACATTAATGGTAGTAAATGAAATTATTTATGTACGAATAATAAAGTAGTTCAATCCTCAGAAATCGTACTTGCCCACTTGCCAGCGAGTAGACTCATAACAAAATGGGAGCGGGGGTAAGAGCTAAAATAAATAAAATGCAGTATAAACAAATTCCTCGGTATTAACTTTGCAGTAAGAATTTGATTACAATGAACGTTTTTCTAGCATAAGAACGATTACAGTGCAGAGCGCTGATTCCAATAGTTAGACAACTTTCTGTTTCTCTGGGAAAATTAGATGTTTGTGGCAGAGATAACAAAAATATATGTAAAAAGAAACTGTTCCTCGACCGTGGCAACACATCATCATCGCCACCGCCACCGCCACCAATTATCCTTCATTCAGAAAGAATGTGCCGAATATTACTTTTCGAAGGCATATAATACACAACTACTCTACTTGATTGCCGCGAGGCCGGCTTAACAACACAGTAACGTGGTGCATGGCACTATAAAACACAAATGTTGAAACTCCTTATCTTACCAGGACTTTGTCGGCTTGTGCACGTTTGTTGAATAGGTACCTCAGAGAAACCGGCAGTAATGGTTTTACTACTCAAAACACCACTTCCAAAACTTGACAGCACTTACCTGCAACAAAAAGGTAAACAAGTTAAAATTCTGTACATCAATATAGGCAAACAATTAATTGAGAGCACGTTAATTTCAAAGGACAAAATTTCTCTAGGAAGCCAGGTAAAAATTCTTAGCATGGGAATTTAGTACAGTGACCGTATGCCAATGCATGCTGTAGTGCTCATCGACGCGACAAGTGAGGTCGTTAAGCCACTAAATCGTGAACGGTAGGTCTGTGATTCAAAGCTCGACGTGACTGTCCTCCCTGTTTTTTCCCCTAAGCTTTTCTCAGTCATAACTGGCAAAAGCGAAGGATATGTCCTAAACTTATGCCGGGAATGATTCCTTTTCCAATAACTATAATTTCATTTATAACAGTGTGAATAGTTTGTGGTGCTTTATGCAGACTGAATGTCCCAAAAAACACCGCCAACGTTTAGTATGCTGGGATGGCAAACTGGTAGGTTTTCAAACAGGAACCCCTCGACCGGAAATGCATGGTTTGGACGCTGTGAGGGTATGAAAGTTTGACAACGAACGGTAGGGACAATTTCTTAACATTCACTTTGGTGTATCCAACCCTTTAGCCACCTGTATATTGAGATGAACGGCGTGAGCATAACCACATTCCTACGCATGCATTAAATTCCTCCACAGAGTGCTTGGTGCGCAAACTACTGCGTTGCTTGTGTAGTTTCCAGTACAGTAACGCTTTTTAACAGCATTGCAACACGTACCAGTACACAACTGCCGAAATGGCCAAAATGAGCTCCAGGACACTTTGATGTGAATGTGCGGAATCAGCTCAACGTTGCATATTCAAATCGATCAATTGGTAGAGGTGAACCAGTTCCATTGACAGCACGGTCGCAGATCTGACACCTCTTGACTACTTTCTAGAGTTGTATGAAGAGTATACTGTATGGAACTTCTGTAACGTCAGTGGAGGACCTTATTGCTCGAGTCATGGAGCGATTGAAACTCATCAAAGACAGCTGCACGTATTGGGTCATGTGTCTGAGGCTCACAACCACCGATATGGGCTCTGCAATGACGTAGGAGGTACACACAACGAAGCCCGTATGTAATTTAGACAGGCTGATGTTGGGTATGTTGACGAAATGTAAACGCACACCCATCTCACACTTCTATGCGCTACAGCGTCCAAACTGCACATTTCAGGACTTAGGTTCCTGTTTGAAAACCGATCAGTTTACCGTCCCACACAACATACCAAGCGTTCTCGCGGATTTTGGGACATCCTGAATATATATATTTTTTTAAACCAAAGTCTCTGCTAATTCAGAGTTGGGATTGGGCAAACCTAGAATAAATGTTCCTATAAACATATGAGCGAAAACAAATACCTATTGAGGTATGAGTCATTTTACTTGTACTGCCAGCTAGTAGTAAAAGTCGTAGTCGTCGTAGTCGTATTAGTAATCATAGTACGCTCTGCACGTGGAGCCAGCAGCACCAGACTGCTCGTGGCGCAAGTAGTAACACTATAATCGCTCCATCCTTAGATCCGCACTTGATGTAAACACAAACCGTCAACAAGTAACTCGCGGTACGCCGAAACCAAAGTATACCACAAAATATAGTCCCTTAAATATCACCGATTATCTGAGATTTCAAGACTTATGATAAGCCTGTTCAAAACTGATTGAAGGTAACACCATAGAAGCACTATACCTAAATATCTTTCTATTGCATTATAAACACGAGACATGAGTCCACGTGGCGTTTATTTGTGTTAGTCGCAGCTGATACGAACACTGGATTATCGCGGAGGGATTCAAGGTGCGAATCTAAGGCTGGATGGAGAATAGTACTCACCGCTCGTGGCGCGAGTAGGACCTCTTCTACTCACCGCTCGTGGCACGAGTAGGACCTCTAGTACTCACCGCTCGTGGCGCGAGTAGGACCTCTTCTACTCACCGCTCGTGGCACGAGTAGGACCTCTAGTACTCACCGCTCCGGGCGCGAGTAGGACCTTTAGTACTTACTGCTCGTGGCGCCAGCAGGACCTCTAGTACTCACCGCTCGTGGCGCGAGTAGGACCTTTAGTACTAACTGCTCGTGACGCGAGTAGGACCTCTAGTACTCACTGCTCGTGGCACGAATAGGACCTCTAGTACTCACTGCTCGTGGCACGAGTAGAACATCTAGAATTCACTGCTCGTGGCGCAAATAGGACCTCTAGTACCTACTACTAGTGGCGCGAGTAGGACTTCCAGTACTCACTGCCCGTGGCTCCAATAGGACCTCTAGTAGTCACTGCTCGTTGCCCGAGTAGGACTTTTACTACTCACTGCACGTGGCACGAGTAGAACCTCTAGTGCTCACCGCTCGTGGTGCGAGTAGGACCTCAAATACTCACCGCTCGTGGCACGAGTAGGACCTTTGGTACTCTCTGCGCGTGGCACGAGTAGCACCTTTGGTACTCTCTGCGCGTGGCACGAGTAGCACCTCTAGTATTCACCGCTCGTGGCGCGATTAGGACCTGTAGTACTCACTGCGCGTGGAAGACTAGGACCTCTAGTACTCTCTGCTCTTGGCACGATTAGGACCTCTAGTACTCACTGCGTGTGGCACGAGTAGGGCCTCTAGTACTCACTGCTCGTGGCGCGAGTAGCACCTCTAGTTTTCTCTGCTCTTGGCGCGAGTAGGACCTCTAGTACTCAGAGCGCGTGGCACGAGTAGGGCCTCTAGTACTCACTGCTTGTGGCGCGAGTAGAACCCCCAGTACTCACCGCTCGTCGCGCCAGAATTACCTCTAGTACTCACTGCTCGTGGCACGAGTAGGAGCTTTAGTACTATTTGCGCGTGGCACGAGTACGACCTCTCCTACTCGACGCTCGTGGCGCGAGTAGGGTCTCTCGTACTCACTGCTCGTGGCACGAGTAGGACCTTTAAAACTCACCGCTCGTGGCGCCAGTAGGACCTCTAGTACTCACTGCTCGTGGCACGAGTAGGTCCTCTAGTACTCACCGCCCGTGGCGCCAGTAGGACCTCTAGTATTCACTGCTCGTGGCACGAGTAGGACATCTTGTACTCACCGCTCGTGGTGCGAGTAGGGCCTCTAGTACTCACTGCTCGTGGCACGACTGGGACCTCTGGTACTCACCACTCGTGGCGCGAATGGGGCCTCTAGTACTCACTGCTCGTGGCACGAGTAGGACCTCCAGTGCTCACCGCTCGTGGCGCCAGTAGGACCTCTAGTACTCACTGCTCGTGGCACGAGTAGGACCTTTGGTACTCATTGCGCGTGGCACAAGTAGGACCTCTAGTATTCAGCGCTCGTGGCGCGAGTAGGGCCTCTAGTACTCACCGCTCGTGGAACGAGTAGGACCTCTAGTACTCACTGCTCGCGGCGCAAGTAGGACTTCCAGTACTCATTGCCCGTGGCGCGAGTAGGACCTCTAGTAGTCAGTGCTCGTGGCGCGAGTGGGACCTCTAGTAGTCACTGCTCGTTGCGCAAGTAGGACCTTTAGTACTCACTGCACGTGGCACGAGTAGGACCTCTAGTACTCACCGCTCGTGGTACGAGTAGAACCACCAGTACTCACGGCTCGTGGCACGACTAGGACCCCTAGTACTCACTGCTCGTGGCGCGAGTAGGACCTCTAGTACTCTCTGCTCTTGGCGCGAGTAGGACCTCTAGTACTCACTGCGCGTGGCACGAGTAGGGCCTCTAGTACTTACTGCTCGTGGCTCGAGTAGGACCTCTAGTACTCACCGCTCGTGGCGCCAGTATTACTTCTAGTACTCACTGCTCGTGGCACGAGTACGACGTTAGTACTCACTGCGCGTGGAACGAGTAGGACATCTACTACTCACTGCTCGTGGCGCGAGTAGGGCCTCCCGTACTCAGTGCTCGTGGCACGAGAAGGACATTTAGTACACACTGCTAGTGACGCGAGTAGGACCTCTAGTACACACTGCTCGTGGCACGAGTAGGTCCTCTACTACTCACTGCTCGTGGCGCAAGTAGGACCTCTAGTACTCACTGCTCGTGGCAAGAGTAGGACCTCTAGTACTCACTGCTAGTGTCGCGAGTAGGACCTCTAGTACTCACTGCTCGTGGCTCGAGTAAGACATCTAGTATTCACTGCTCGTGACGCAAGTAGGACTTCTAGTACCTACTACTCGTGGCGCGAGTAGGACTTCCAGTAGTCACTGCCCGTGGCGCGAATAGGACCTCTAGTAGTCACTGCTCGTGGCACGAGTACGACCTCTAGTAGTCGTTGCTGGTTGCCCAAGTAGGACTTTTACTACTCACTGCACGTTCCAAAAGTAGGACCTCTACTACTCACCGCTCGTGGTGCGAGTAAGACCTCAAGTACTCACGGCTCGTGGCGCGATTAGGACCTGTAGTACTCACAGCGCGTGGCACGACTAGGACCCCTAGTACTCTCTGCTCTTGGCGCGAGTAGGACCCCTAGTACTCACCGCTCGTGGCGCCAGTATTACCTCTAGTACTCACTGCTCGTGGCACGAGTAGGACCTTTAGTGCTCACTGCGCGTGGCACGAGTAGGACCTCTACTACTCACCGCTCGTGGCGCGAGTAACGCCTCTCGTACTCACTGCTCGTGGCACGAGTAGGACCCTTAGTACTCACCGCTCGTGGCGCAATAGGACCTCTAGTACTCACTGCTCGTGGCACGAGTAGGACCTCTAGTACTCACTGCTCGTGGCACGAGTAGGAACTCTTGTACTCACCGCTCGTGGTGCGAGTAGGGCCTCTAGTATTCACCGCTCGTGGCGCGAGTAGGGCCTCTAGTGCTCAACGCTCGTGGAACGAGTAGGACCTCTAGTACTCACTGCTCCTGGCGCGAGTAGGACCTCTTGTTCTCACCGCTCGTGGTGCGAGTAGGGCCCCTAGTACTCACTGCTCGTGGCACGAGTAGTGTCACTAGTACTCACAGCCCGTGGCGCCAGTAGGACCTCTAGTACTCACTGCTCGTGGCACGAGTAGGAACTCTTGTACTCACCGCTCGTGGTGCGAGTAGGGCCTCTAGTACTCACTGCTCGTGGCACGAGTAGCGTCTCTAGTACTCACCGCTCGTGGCACGAGTAGGACCTCTGGTACTCACCTCTCGTGGCACGAGAAGGGCCTCTAGTACTCACCACTCGTGGCACGAGTAGGGTCTCTAGTACTCACCCCTCGTGGCACGAGTAGGACCTCTAGTACTCACCGCTTGTGGCACGAGTAGGGCCTCCAGTACTCACTGCTCGTGGCGCTAGTAGTGCCTCTAGTACTCACTGCTCGTGGCACGAGTAGGACCTCTAGTACTCACCGCTCGTGGCACGAGTAGGTACTCTAGTATTCACCGCTCATGGCACGAGTAGGACCTCTTGACTCACCGCTCGTGGCACGAGTAGGGCCTCTAGTACTCACCACTCGTGGCACGAGGACCTCTAGTACTCACCGCTCGCGGCGCGAGTAGGGCCTCTAGTACCCACTCCTCGTGGCAGGAGTAGGACCTCTAGTACTCACCGCTCGTGGCGCCAGCAGGACCTCTAGTACTCACTGCTCGTGGCAAGAGTAGGACCTTTAGTACTCCCTGCGCGTGGCACGAGTAGGACCTCTAGTACTCACCGCTCGTGGCGCGAGTAGGGCCCCTAGTACTCACCGCTCCTGGAACGTGTAGGACCTCCACTACTCACTGTTCGTGGCGCGAGTAGGACCTCTGGTACTCACTGCTTGTGGCGCGAGTAGGACCTCTAGTACTCACTGCTCGTGGCTTGAGGACCTCTACTACTGAGTGCTCGTGGCGCGAGTAGGACCTCTAGAAGTCACTGCTCGTGGCAAGCGTAGGACCTCTAGTACTCACTGCTCGTGGCGCGAGTAGGACCTCTAGTACTCACTGCTCGTGGCACGGGGACATCTAGCACTCAGTGCTCGTGGAGCGAGTAGCACCATACGTGGTTACTGTTAGTGGCTCAGGTAGAAGCACTAGTACTCACTGCTCGTGGCGCGAGTAGGACTTCTAGTACTCACTGCTCGTTGCGCCAGTAGGACATCTAGTACTCACTGCTCGTGGCGCGAGTAGGATCTTTGGTACTCATTGCTCGTGGCACGAGTAGGATCTTTAGTACTCATTGCTCGTGGCACGAGTAGGATCTTTAGTACTCATTGCTCGTGGCGCGAGTAGGATCTTTAGTACCCATTGTTCGTGGCACGATTAGGATCTTTAGTACTCATTGCTCGTGGCGCGAGTAGGATCTTTAGTACCCAATGCTCGTGGCGCGAGTAGGATCTTTAGTACTCAATGAGCGTGGCCCGAGTAGGATCTTTAGTACTCATTGCTCGTGGCACGAGTAGGATCTTTAGTACTCATTGCTCGCTGCGCGAGTAGGACATCTAGTAGTCACTGCTCGTGGCGCGAGTAGGGCCTCCCGTACTCAGTGCTCGTGGCACGAGAAGGACATTTAGTACACACTGCTAGTGACGCGAGTAGGAGCTCTAGTACTCACCACTCGTGGCACGAGTAGGGTCTCTAGTACTCACCGCTCGTGGCACGAGTAGGACCTCTAGTACTCACCGCTTGTGGCACGAGTAGGGCCTCCAGTACTCACTGCTCGTGGCACTAGTAGTGCCTCTAGTACTCACTGCTCGTGGCACGAGTAGGACCTCTAGTATTCACCGCTCGTGGCACGAGTAGGACCTCTTGTACTCACCGCTCGTGGCACGAGTAGGGCCTCTAGTACTCACCGCTCGTGGCACGAGTAGGACCTCTAGTAGTCACCGCTCGCGGCGCGAGTAGGGCCTCTAGTACCCACTCCTCGTGGCAGGAGTAGGACCTCTAGTACTCACCACTCGTGGCGCCAGCAGGACCTCTAGTACTCACTGCTCGTGGCAAGAGAAGGACCTTTAGTACTCCCTGCGCGTGGCACGAGTAGGACCTCTAGTACTCACCGCTCGTGGCGCGAGTAGGGCCCCTAGTACTCACCGCTCGTGGAACGTGTAGGACCTCCACTACTCACTGCTCGTGGCGCGAGTAGGACCTCTGGTACTCACTGCTAGTGGCGCGGGTAGGACCTCTAGCACTCACTGCTCGTGGCTTGAGGACCTCTACTACTGAGTGCTTGTGGCGCGAGTAGGACCTCTAGTAGTCACTGCTCGTGGCAAGCGTAGGACCTCTAGTACTCACTGCTCGTGGCGCGAGTAGGACCTCTAGTACTCACTGCTCGTGGCACGAGGACATCTAGCACTCAGTGCTCGTGGAGCGAGTAGCACCATACGTGGTTACTGTTAGTGGCGCAGGTAAAAGCACTAGTACTCACTGCTCGTGGCGCGAGTAGGACTTCTAGTACTCACTGCTCGTTGCGCCACTAGGACATCTAGTACTCACTGCTCGTGGCGCGAGTAGAATCTTTGGTACTCATTGCTCGTGGCACGAGTAGGATCTTTAGTACTCATTGCTCGTGGCACGAGTAGGATCTTAAGTACTCATTGCTCGTGGCGCGAGTAGGATCTTTAGTACTCATTGCTCGTGGCGCGAGTAGGATCTTTAGTACTCACTGCTCGTGGCGACAGTAGGACCCCTAGTAGTCACTGCTCGTGGCGACAGTAGGACCCCTAGTAGTCACTGCTCGTGGCGCCAGTAGGTCTCTAGTGGTCACTGCTCGTGGCGCGAGTAGGACCCCTAGTACTCACTCCTCGTGGCGCGAATAACCTTTAATATATAATATCTAATATATAATCTAATAACCTTTGTACGGACTTTTTTTTTTTCCTCCCTTTCACGATGTTGATTAAAACAAACGGATATGTTTGCATGACAAATAAAATGTATATCATGAACTATCTTGGAGTAGTCTGGTATAGTTGGTAAACCGTCAGGGGAAGACAATCTCGCTACAAGCAGAAATGCAGATCCCATCATGTCACACAGTTTCGTTAGTTTGAATTGTCAGATACTGACTGTTTCAAAGCCATCAGAGCGACTGCTTTTAATATTTGACTAAAGCTATAGCCTAATGTATATTTCTTTTACTTAAAAGGAAAATACATATGTGTAAATGTGTAATGAAGGTTTATTTCTCTTAGCAAGAGGTAGATAGTAAAATAAGTGTTTGTAAGAATAGTTTGAACAAGAGTGAGCAACACGCAGATTGTAAATTAATGTAGAAAATGAATGGAGCACCCTGTATGGAAACGAGGAGCTTGTGATATTAGGATCCCTTACGAAATGCTAGCCTTAACTCAGGACATTAATGCCAGTGTGGAGAGCTATATTAACACACTCCATTAACTAAGACCGCCCTGTGAGGGGGGATTCGCAGTCGCTGTTGCGTTTACATACATCATGCAGTGCATCGTTTTTAATCAGCGATACGACCCTCATCTCCTTAAGGACGCGGATCACCACCTTCAGCTCTTTAGCAAGTTTCGTTATCATTTTACTAAAAGCAAGGTGCATGTAAGAAGAGAAAAGTGCGCAGTGGGAACTTTACATGCTGTTAGTTTCCAACATTACAAACACAAGCATAACGCTCACTACCCTTCCGTTGTGTTCGCAATATTTTAGGTCTCGTATTCTGGGATTTAGTGAATATTTTGGGAAATAAGCCCCCAAATGGAACACTTTTAGGAGCTTCTAGATTTAACTACCTACTATTTTATATCGATTTTTTTTCAGGTCTAGATCGGACTAACCAACTGCAACAGCTCGAACAGCAATATACAGATAATACACCTAATATTAATTCAAATATTATAACTGATAGACAACTTCACGCCAGCTATGCTGTTGCTTTGGAGATTGCTCAGTCACTGAGGTGTTCTAGTGATGGAGATTTCATAAAAATTTTGAGAGTAAGGTGCCAACATAATTTGCCCTGAACAATATGATATTTTTAGTAATATTGCATTATCACCACGAACCATACAGAAGGATGCATAAAATAGCAGAAATAACCGAAAAAAGACTACAAGCCGAGGTCCATGAATTTATAGCCTTTTCTCTCGCGTTGGATGAAAGCACTGACAACGTTGACACAGCACAATTGGTATTATATTAGGACTATATTTTACAGCCCTTCAACTTTATGAATATTATGAAGCACCATTACTAACAACCTCTCGATACAAGAATATACGCTTGCAGTCATTCCACTTAGGGAACATACAACAGGGGCAGAATTATTTCAAGCATTTAAGAAATGTGTAGAACAAAAGAAACTGAATCCAAAAGAAACTTGTATCGCGATTAACAGATGATAATTTGCGTGCTATACTGAGAATGGGTACTTGTGATATATCACTAGATTTTCATGGTCCATTGCAAACAGAAGTGAATTAAAATATAATGCTCAAATATCTAGGCCTACCTGAAGTATCGTAGACCAAAATAGCTGGATTCAGGTATATGTACTATATTCCTTATTGTACTCTGTAGCGAGTGAGTCCACCACTGACTCTGAACGAAGGTCAACGCCATCCCCTGTTCTACATTACGTCATGTGCATTGCGGGTTGCATGTAGAGACGTCATAATGATACCTCATTGAGTACATGTTTGGCGATGCCTGTGTAACATATCAGGTTTTTCACCCCCTCTATCAGGTACATAGTAGGCAGTGAAGGTATTGCATTCCACCCAACAATTCGATGCCAAGATTTCACTGGAAATGCGTGTTTTGAGGTATCCTGAATTTAAAAAAACAATAGAAAAACGTGCATGCGTGTATGTGTGCGTGTACTTGTGCGAATGTGTACCTGTATGTGTGTGTGTGTGTGTGTGTGTGTGTGTGTGTGTGTGTGTGTGTGTGTGTGTTTGCGAACTGTATAAAAACTATATGTCAGTTAAATGTCAAACTTGGTATTTAAGTTCAGCTTCTTCCAAGGATGCGACACAAAGATTTTCAAGAACACCAACCCGCCCCCTCCCGCCCAACCCAAATATGCTTGGCATGGTTATTCTTCGAAAGCTTTTATTTTCTTAAAATGATTCTACCGATTATGATTAAAGTACGATATATTTGAGATATTTTCATGACTAATAAAATGTACCTACAAAATTCGACACATAGTAATGTAGCGCTATAATTAACGGTACAAGACATATGCTTTCTCTACTACTAAATTTGTAATATAATATTACATTCCAACTAAGTGTGTGCGTGCCTATGTGTGTATGTATTTGCGCGTGCGTTACTACGTGTGTATTTGTATGCGCTTGCGTGCCTATGTGTATGTTGGTGCGTGCGTGCCTACGTGTGTATGTGCGTGCCTACGTGTGTATGTGTGCGCGTGCGTGTCTACGTGTGAATGTGTATGCGCGTGCGTGCCTATGTGAATGTCGGTGCGTGCGTGCCTACGCGTGTGTGTGCGTGCCTACGTGTGTATGTGTGTGCGCGTACGTGCCTACGTGTGTATGAGTGTGCGCGTGCGTGCCTACGTGTGTTTGTGTGCGCGAACGACTCTAACAATTTTGATTAAAATACCAAATGTTTAAAATATTTTTATATCTTGAATTTTCTGAGGGCGGCGCCGTGGCCGAGCAGTTAGGCCGTTCGCCTACCACCTAGGCGTACCAGGTTCGATCCCAGTGACCTGCATGTGGTATTCGCGGTGGACGAAGCAGCGTCAGCGCGGGTTTTCTCCGGTTTCCCCCGCCACGCATTCCACCAATTGCTCCAAATCACCTTTCCCTTCATCCATTTCGTCTGCATCCTCTTCCTCACTCTCATAGCTGGTGCTGGACTGAGCACCCGCTTGAATGTTTTAACCCTGTCCGGTCCATAGGCCCGTCTGCTCCCCGACAGGCTTCTGATTCTAGGTACAGGCTTGTAAGAGTCTCTGAAGTCCTCTTCATTCAGGATGACTTTTGACTAACTAGTATACTGTAAAAGAGAAAATCTTACTACACAAAACTTGTAGGTGTCGCTAAAACACACAGTTTATGTCAAAGTTTGTGGAAATAACCACTTTTCGAGATATTCCTTGTCACTGGATTGAATTTTCCGACATACTTTTCTCATACAGATGTCGTTATTTGTCTTTTTATGTTCTGGCCATGCAAAGAGTTTGGAATGACAAAGCAACATAGTGACCAGCTCATAAAAGATTTGGCTATAGCTTAAGCCTACTGTATTCTCCTATTCCTATTGAACCTATAAGGAAATCTATATAAGCCGGTGTATGTTTCTTAAAGGCTTCCAAACCGTTGCACCGAGTTCCACCAAACTTGGCACATGAGGCACATCTTTGACACAAGGCGAAAATTATTGCCTAGCTAAGAATGTGAAATTCCACTCCATTTCACCCACTTAATTATATGATTTTATGTTAATACATACATAAGATCGCAAGAACATTTATATCTCTGTCAAAGACAACCGAGGGTCGAACATTGTCAACAAAAGAATAATTACTTTCACGGCCTCACAAAATAACGAAGGAACAGTGAGTTCATCTTTGAGCTCTACAACATCCATAATGAAGTAATAACGTCAAATTTGGCCTTTCTTTTGGTTTGTCTTTCTTGTGTTTTCTTAGAAGACAAGCATAACCGAAGGCTAAAAAATGACATTACCCTCATTTGTATAGGCTACCAGATAAAATAAATTTTAATATTTTTATGGGACCTGGGATGTCATTTGCGTTAGTTGTACTTTGTGTATTTCTGCAAAGTTGTAATAAGTCAATGCTTGCTCACAGTCGTGCAAAAGTTAAATAAGTGACACTGTTTCTTACCTCAAATTATTGTAACTTATACTTCACGTGTATTTCCCTCCTGTCGTATTCGTAGTTGTTCAATGGTGCTTCTGCATAGGGTTTTTCGGGTGTCTATTTATTCAACTTGTTTATTTTGCTCTTTTTTAACATTTATTTATAGTCGCCTAACTACAAGGTATTTTAGTGTTGCATAAGATATCAGATATTAGTTTAGAGTCACTGGTTAATATGTTAGTTGTTTTGCCCCATAGATAGGCATGGAAGATTTTCTGTTGTTAGCATTTATTTTCCTTATTTTACTCCATGTACCGCTCGGAGGAGTTTGCTGGTTCATTGAAAATACAAAGTTGATCCAAGTGGAGCCTTTTCTTTCTTTTATTATGTGTCGTGCTCTAGCTCTGAGCTTCTCAAACTGTAATTAATTTTTTGCAGTTGGTTTCTTTTTAAACTTGAAGTATGCAACATGTTTATTTCTAATTGGACATAGGAACGGTTTGGCTAAAGTGGTGAAGACTTCAACAATATTGATACTATATACAGGATTATAATTTTGGAATTGGTATAGGGAACCTACAGCTTCAGTCATTGTTGACCAATCAGCTTGGTTTATTTTCCATTCTAAAGATGTAGAGTCTAAGCAGTTGTTCCTATTTAGTATGTAGATTGTGATGGGAAAGTCATAGCTTCCGTATAGCAGCCAGTTAAACTTGTGTGCAATATCGGGACTAGTGAGTGTCTTTGCTACTGAAATAAAGCCTGTAGATTGGGCAAAATGTATTATAATAAGGCAATTTTCCTGTAATGAAGTCTCTATTATCTTTTCTCTTTTGTTAGTCATTATGCCTCCCCCTAGTGTGCCACAATTGAACTCGCCCAACAATAAAGGCGATTTGGGAAGTTGTTTTAAGGGTAATTGAAGCTCGTTAATATTGATATTTTTGCAGTGGGGTACATATATGTTCAATGTACATATAGAGTTTGGGAGTAAAACAGTTATTGCAATAGCTTCCATGGTTGTGTCTAATGGAATTTATGGAACAAATTATGTTTAATAACAGTTGCTACACCTCAACTCACACGTCCCATATTATCTCAGTTTTTATTATAAAGTGATGCCTAATATTTGGAACAAAATTGTCTTTAAAGTTTACTTCTTGTTAGTATACCTATTACTTTCGGATGATGTTTATTTACCGAAATATTAAAATAGTAGATTTCGGCGCAATATTCCTGAATACTACATTGCAAAATCTGTCCTCCATTATGTTGAGATATCTGAATTCAATGGGCGTTCAGTTGACACTGGCGGTGATTCAGGGGTATGTTGAATGCTTGATTTGTTTTAGTTTCTTTTCTATACGCGTAAACTTTTCTTTATGCCTTTGTTGCTGAGTAGTTGGATGGAGTCTCTTTACAGTGTTTAAGAGGCTACTTAAACCGTTCATACAGAAGACACCATATCGGGTATCCCTATAGTGTTTTCCAAAAAGCATTTCAATTTTTGGTAGTTCAAGACGTAGCTCTTAGTGTCGTCATTAATAAGTGTTAATGTGTCATTTTTCTTGGATTTTTTAGGTTTCTCCTTGGGTTTTAGATTTTCCTCCTGAAGTGATGCTCCTTCATTACTTTTTAATGATGAATCAGAAAAATATTGCTTTTTTTATTGTTCTGGCGTTCTGTACATTTGTTAAATGGTGGCACTGGACGTTTCAGAGTTATGTTCCTACGGTCCATTGTCATGTTGCATTATAGGGGAGGGAAATCTTTAGGGTTATTTTTTGGAACTTCTTACCAATCTACGTTAAGTTCGAGATGTAGAATTCTGAGCGGGAACTATTTCGTGTGTGTTCCTACTTTCATCAGTCATTTATGTGTGTTAGCAATTATGTAGCCTGCACTTTGCGTTGGTTCTTCAGAAGTTGGTGTTTTGGCTTTATAGCTTTGATTTTCACTGTTTTCTAGATTACGTAAGTTCTCGGTATTGGGTAGCTTTATTGGATCTCCTTCCTGTGCAGATTTACACTGTTTGGCACAGTGCCCTTCCATTTTACAAAGAAAACCACGGGACTATCAGAAGAGACATAAATCCAGCAGGCGGTACCATCAAAATGTATCTGCAAGCTCTCGGGTAATTTGCTAAAAGTGTCGCTTTGATGTACATTTGGCGACGGAAGCTGATTATGTGAGTATAGCCTGCGACTGAAATACCTGTCCGAAACATAGGAGATTGGCGATTCTGGTTTTATATACCATAAAACAGTATTTGTTCTTCTGTTACATGACTGTGTATTATGGAACATAAGTTTGATAAAACGATACGTTTGTTATTTGTAA
The DNA here is from genome assembly GCA_030765045.1 of Tenodera sinensis. Taxonomy (NCBI): domain Eukaryota; kingdom Metazoa; phylum Arthropoda; class Insecta; order Mantodea; family Mantidae; genus Tenodera; species Tenodera sinensis. The sequence continues at coordinate 144,693,058 of CM060962.1, forward strand.
GAATAGGTCTCATCTCTAGTAAGAGGTTGTATATTTAGATGTTAGTCCTCTACAAGAACTTTGTTGGCTAAATAGCTACAGATCCTACGGTTAAATATCCTTGAAAAATGTATAAAATTGGAAGCCTGCCCATTTCAATCTTTGATTGTTATACCTTCTATAATCAGAACTTGTTCTTTGGCGTGTCCTAGCAGAGTTATTGGAAAATAGCTAGGTGCTGTATTGCCATTAGTTTTCATCATTGTGTTGTCATTTACTTTAGTAGGGGGAATAATTGATTTGTGTAAGTAGTAGCTGCCATATGCATTTTTACGCTACTGCAAAACAAATGTAACAACATCGTTGCAGAGCTATTGAATCAACAAGCTTTCAAATGAAATTACCTTTGCCATATGACAAATGGCAATACGGATTTTTCAGTGAAATCAAAATAAAAAAAAATTACCTTTCTTTACAGAGCTGCAGTAGGTTCAAATTTTCACTCTTAAGTAGGCGTTCAATCCTGCAACACTCCTTTTATCAGAGAACACCCTTTACACTAGAGCCGTAAGCTTATACGTGAAACGAGGGTCACGATTGTAAACTATTTCCTGTTTTAGTTCTTTATACTGTATCCTAAGAGTTTTAATTTGTTTAAGTATATTAAATAATCATTTATAAATGTTTCCAAGGAAACCCAAGCCTATCGGGCAAGCGCTTAAGTCTAAAACTTGAAGGGATAAATAGTCAAGTCACGGGCAACGCCGGGTATTTAAGCTAGTATATTATAAAACAATTTCAACAAACATTTAGGTCGAGTAACATGAAGTAGATAGAAGAATAAGTGTTTTAAAGAATAGTTTGGTCAAGAGTAAGTAGAGAGCGGCATTTATGTGCACACAAGAGATTTTTTTTTTTTTTTTTTTTTTTTTTCCCTCATGGGTTCATTAGTAACACAAACTGATATATGGTAGTTGTGTTTTTTGCCTATTTTGAGACATATTAGTAACAAGATTGAAATAGAATAATAGTTTTTATGTTAATACTATAATATATACGGGATTATGACATTGTAATAAGTAAAGAACACTGTGAATTACACCTAAATTGCTTTTCTTTAGAATGGTGTCAACCAACTTTTGCTCTCCGACCTCAGAGAATGTGACTCTCCGGTTCCTTGGCACACAGAGTACATCTTATTAAAAAGAAACGGTCTAGGGCAGGTGAGTCAAGGAGAAAGGAGAAGTCAATGATAACTAAACCTAACATTTTTAGAACCGCATCGTGTTTAGGAGTGTCAGTTATGCCGTGCGTGTTTTCGCTCAGACCGAACGGCAAGCCATTAACACTGAACGAACATCCCCATGCACACGGTAAGGTAACTGTGAATTGTGCTTTAGTAATAACTAGGGCTCGGCAGTTCATGCCATAAAAAACACTGAAATATGCATGCATATATGCTCTTAAAAACTGAAAATATGCCAAGAAATATGCACTATTAATTAAAACGATTGATTTCCCTTTGCACTAGACAAGACGCCTTAGTATAAATAATAAATATAGTTACCGTATTCCTTAGACGTTGAAGCAGAAGTGGTCCGGCTGCTAGTATTAACTGCTAAATTGCAGTTCACAGCAAACACTTTGCAAAAATGTTCAACTGTAAAACATCGTATATTGTCTCGCAAAACACTTTTGTAACGTGAAAAACTTCTCTCCGCGTCATAAGATGTTATCGGGGCATATTTGAATGATGTTAACTGCTTTACAGAGAGAGTCAAGTCTCTTGGTGTGACAGATGGTTTTCTTTCGAGGATGTCTGGAATATCGCACATCTGGTTATAACCAGAATTTTTTTAAATTACATACTTCACTTTTTGTCCTGTGCTACCAGGAACCGAACTTAGGTCACATATTGTGTTTTCAAAGACAGTAAGTGATTCATGCAAAGGAGATCCTACAGCTTCCAATGCCGTTATGGCTGTTGGTAAGAAATAAAAATGGGCAGATATGAAAAAACTAAGATCCTCTTTTAACCCAGTGTCTGAGAGAATATTTTGCACAGTTTCCATTGATGAAGCATCTTTCGAGTCCAATGAAGTAACAACCTCTTCGACTATTTTTATGTGCTCAGTATAATATAAAACTGCATCGACCCATGTTCCCCATCGAGTTAACACTGGTGCAGGTGGAAGTCGGATATTAGGTGCTGTTGATCTAAACAACTTTACTCTTTTAGGAGATTTAATAAAAATTTTCTTTGTACTGGACACAAATCTATCTACGAATGGCAAAGAATCACGTATAGTCTCAGAAATGCGATAAACAGCGTGTGCCAAACAAGTTATATCAATTAAGTTAGGAAAAATACCTTTCATAGTTTGTCCTGATTTTACCATGTAAGGACCTGCATCAGTAACAAATAAAAGTAACCGGTCGTATTTGATGCCACATGGCCGTAATAATTTCAAAGAGTCCATCACAAACTGGGTCACAGTTACATTGTTAGTTGTTGTAGTGTTTAACGCCCGCTTTTACTACTACGGCACCGCAGGCGGTGACACTGATGATACATGAAGATGGAGCACCGGTGGAATGAGATGGCGGGGGAAACCGGAGCACCCGGAGAAAACCCGCCCTGACGCCGCTTCGTCCACCACGAATACCACATGCGGGTCCCTGGGATCGAACCCGGGCCGCCTAGGTGGTAGGCGAGTACATTATTAGTGGCCGACAATTCGCACACATTAAGAAGATAAGCTGTAGTCTTTAGTTCATTATTTAAAGCAGCCACAATTATATTAGCAATAGAACGGCGCTCAGAATCAGGGGTTTCATCAACAGACAACCACACAAACTGATTCACTAATTCATTTTTGTATATTTGACAATACGTTATTGTAACAATGTCCTACATAAGTCTTACGCAGTGTACTTTCTTCAGGCACGTGTTGTCAAGTGTACTTGGCAAGAAAGTTTTTAAATGTCGGATTATTAATTTTTAACAAGGGAATATCAGCAGCTAAAAATGCTTGACAGAAGTCATATAATTCAGCAACCCTACTTCCTAAACACTCTACTAGCTGTTTTTTGAACACGTTCTTTGTTTGCGAGTTTTCTGATTAAATTCTCCTTATGTTTTGCTGTGTTTATGTGCCGACCTATTTGAAATCTTTTCTCACTCCCTACATTTTCTCGCACGCTCCACAAAACAGTGCCCTATTATCTGTAGATATTAAATCACCCGAAAACTCGTTCTGTAAATTAATTAATCCGGCACTCGAAGTTGGTTTTATTTTCGGCATTTGAAGAGCTTTTTAACATGTTATACACCTAATTTAATTTGGTGGGAACCAGTTGACAACACTGTTACGTTTGAAGACCACTACACAACTACTGATGGGCAGGCAAGCGTTGCTATAATCGTACTGCTCAAAACGTTGGCCTGCACTTTATCTTTGCTACTATAAACCTCTCAGATAACGCACTGATTAGTTTCTACGAACATACATATAATGAAAGGATGAAACAGGGGATTCACTGCATGACAACATGACTCAGCATTAGTTCTCGCCACCTGGCGAGTTGCATCATACTGTGTAATACTACAATGTAAAAAAATATTATACAGATGGAAAAAATAATAAAAAAAAACCATAAAAGTAATTAAAATTGCAATATAGGGGCTATAATATTGAAATCTTTGTGAGTTGTGTCATCATGTGCAATATTACCAATATGAAAAATATTATCCAGATGGAAAACAATAATAAAAAACCATAGAAATCATTAAAATATGCAATATAGGGGCTATAATACTGAAATAATATGCATTTATCAAAAATCAAGAAAATATGCAGTTATGTGCACTATAAAATCATGTCCAAATAACTGAAAATTCCATAATTCGTGCACATAATGTAAAAGCATACATTTTTAACCCCTATGAAAAAACATGCAAATGCATGAACTTCCTAGCCCTAGTAATAACATATAGCTAACAGGGCGAGGGAATTACATGTGGTACTTTGTGCATATAACTTCAGTTCCATTGCCTTCCCTTCGCAACGCTTTCCAAGATTTCACTGGAGTAATTATTACGTCTCTCTCTCTCTCACACACACACACACACCAACACCAACACCAACCACAACCACACACACCACCCCCCCCCCCCCACACACACACACACACACACAGGAAGTTGCATCGTGTGTAGAAGTGTCGGTTATGCCGCGAGTGTGTTTGCCGAGAGGCAAGCCATCAGCATTGAACGAAACAGTGCCATGCACACGGTAAGGTAACTAAGAATTGTGGTTTTAGTGATAAGTCACTACTCTCGAATTCATTGGTGGTCGTCATTGAGCCATATGCTGAGGTTTCGCTGACGTTTCTAAGAGGCTATTTCTCTTTGACGTGACGTAAGAATGGGATGATTATACCCCTTGTTTTGCGTCTCGGGGCTTTTTGCTTGGGTCTTGTTCTGGAGTCCTTACAGACACTTTAAAATTCGCAAGTATAAACCGTCTTCAAGATGTCTTCATCTAGATCTTTCTTGGATAAGGTAAGCTGTCACAACAATTTATATTGAAGTGTTATTAATGTGGAAGCTCTGGGGTAGTTCTCGGGAAAGCTTTAAACTTATTCTAATCAGTTCGGTATTCTACTTTAATGATGGACCTATCTACCACTGCCTACCTATAAGTACGTTGGCCCAATTTCTCCTAAGACATCCCAATATTTGGTGCCACCAAATCCACTTACTTTAATCATAATAAACTCGCTAACATTTGCTTCTCATCAACTAATACAGGCTAGTCGAAGTACAGCGAACTGCTATCGCATTTTCAAATACAAGCCGAGCAACCTTAGCTACATAAATTGGTACTTGCCACTTCCTTGAATAGATTTTGAAAGCGTAAGGTCAAAGCATGATATCTTAAAGGCATATAAAATTACAAATGCATCATCATATTTGCAAATGCAAGTATATCAGTAAGTACGTAGAATGCATAAATATATAAAATGTCAGGGAGCTCTAATGACCTAGCTGTCGATGGGCCCTTAAACCCTACCCACTCACTCACTATGAAATGCCAGATTCAATCTTACTATTAACGATTCACCAAAAGAAATTACACAATGCTCAAACCGACCCATTAACACTAAATTCCTGCGCTCCGATGACGATAATCGTCAATTAAATTGGCTTTGAAGTAAAAATACTAAAATTCCTATAAAACCTATCCAAGTAATGAATACTTCATTTAACTAAATTACCGAGATCCTCGACATGAAGGCTGGTTTTAAACAATTATACCCCCTGTGAGTGAATGCAAATTAAGTTATTTATCAACTTTCGTAGTGCCGACGATGACTTCGGCGTAGTTATGCAACTCTTTCACCATGCAGTTGATCCCGGAGCTCCCTTGCATGAATTAAACTCTTGTAGAACGTTCTGGATGCAGGCTCTCGGGAACTTTCGTTTATGCGTCTTGGTTCCTGGTTCTCCACACGTTCTTGAAGCTAAATGTTTGAGCTGCTTCTCGTAGACGAATTCAGCCTATTAACTACTTGCTTGTATCTCTAATACCATATAAAATTACCTAATGAGCTCAGTATTGCATATACGTGTACAACATTTATATTCGGTTTTGTGGTTCTGTGTTAAGTTTAAAGATATTTCTCATGTATGGGATCCAAATAAAAATCCTAATTTGGTTTAAGCAGTTCTATTTTTTCTACACAGTGTACTGTTTGTTACAGTCTATTGCGGTCATCAGTAGATGCTGCCTTTGTGCTTTAAGAGCAATTTCCCAGCATACCGCAGCATAAGCGAGCGATTGAGACACATCACTACAAACACGAACTGTTACAGTGGCGGATTCGATAGTACAGTAATAATAACGATAGACCGTGTTAGTGTTTACTCAAGTTTGTGAATTGATCATCGCGGAGATGCAAGTATGTAGTAGTGAAAGATGATCAACTCAAGTTTTCCAAGATCATCTACAGCAGATCAACCAATTGCCGATGTGAATAACTATGTAGAGTACTGGAAGAACTAAGTGAAGAACTTGATACTAGATTTCAACATGTAGTACATCTCCAGTGTAATTGCCACATCTTTGCAAAATCATGTTCGGTGTATATTGACACATGTCACCTCCCTTATAACAAATTGCAGGTTTTACATAAGTTTCATCCAATAGCAAATTTACTACTTTTTCGTGATCACTAAGCATTTTTACCTTCTCTGACAAATATTTTAAATGCAATGATTATTAGTTTCTATCAAGACGTAGGGTTTGAGAAAGTTGTCTGAGGTAATCAGGATGGGGTAAAGAAAGAACATTGGACTCACCTGTCTATAAGCTGCTGGGTGAGAAAAATAAATTGAGCACGCACATAACAGGGTATCGGGCGTATATTTAATTGACTTTTGACTGACCAATTTTATCTGCTCTTCTAGGAATGTAGTTCTTAGATATTCTGTGGAATCGTCATTCATGTCCTCCCAACATTCCTTTAAAATGTTGGCGGCCTGGAGTAGTTTATGTTCTGTTTGTTCACTTGCTATTGTGAACCCATTCATATGACTTAAAAGAGCATCAAATTTAGACCATTTATCCAATATCATTTGTTTAACGAGAACCCATTTAAACTTACTATTGGGTATTACAATTTTATCCTGTAGAACCTGAATAATAAAATTGCAATTAATTTTCAATGCTGCTACAATTTTAGGAATTTCTTCAGTATCAATTTTCACAAAAATTACATCGTTTTCTTTTATGATGACGGTGAATCCCTCTGATTTCATGTCAGTAATTCTATTTTTGAAGCTCTGAAAATCAAAAATTTTGTCATCTTTGAGCCATTTACGAAATGCTGCTGCATCCCTTTCCAACATTTCCCCTCTTCTTTCTTCTGGGTCCCTACGCTTGGGTGCTGGTTCGGAAGTCATGTAGGATGGCAAATTAGGAAACAGCGAAGGGCATGCATCTTCAGTAAGTTTAGGAGTTGTTCTGTGTACTACAAGAACACTTCCATCATTTCGCGTAGCACTAAATTCTTTCACTGTGTGCTGTTCAAAAAAAATTTAATACATACCACAGCAGCGACACCTGGTTCATAATTATCCCTGTGAATAGCATGTACCCACTGCTCTTTCCTGTGTGGATCCTTTGGAAACGAAAATACTGTAACATACTTTTCCACACTTGTTTTATAGTTTGAGGTACAACCTGGCAGACAACACTTCCTAGGCTCACTTAATTGTTTACTGACACGTTGTAACACACAAGCAACTCCTTAGCATTCCAACCGCGCACTATGTTGCATCCCCGTGTAAAACAAACAGATGATAAACATGACCCCCGATGATGAACGGCATTAACGTAATCTTTTCCCATCTCCAGGCCTGTTTAAATAAAGATGGCCTTGCCTCGACACGATAACCCCGAACACGTGCGAAACAATCATGACAAATATCAATGACATGACATATGCAGTAACTATTGTAATGATATTTTATCCAGATTATCTAATAAAATAAATGTATAATCCTCCTACAGTTGGGTGCTAAATACACTAAAACGCATGGCTGTTATATTAAATCAATTTCGTTTGGACCACATAGTTGCAAATTCGTCCAAACTTAGAAAGGCACAAACAAAACAGAAAACAACGCAACAAAAACAGAAAATTCGTGGGAGCTACTGAACATACCTATACTACAATATCATTTTTAACTATTACCAACTAAGATCCCATCTCGCCACGGCTTCCCAAATATTCTCAAAGTCAGAAAAGAATCTTATGTTTACTGCAGCACCTCTGCAAAGAACGCACACTCCCCGATACCGATGTAACGAGATTGCCAATAATGATCCCAGAGTCCTCATCCCTCCATCTCCGAGTTTGAATCAAATACTCCTTGCAGCAAATACGAAACCTGACACAGAACGTAAATCAATACTGGAGGAGGGGAGATTCCGATACTTTTCGTATGACAAACAAGCGAGTACCAGCATTTGGGGACGTATTTAGCGTTTTATTGGCTTTACATAATCACATAAGGTATAACCTTTTACACTTGAAGCGCGACTCCTAGTATTGAAAAAAAAAATCCTGTTTCACCTAAGAATATTGTAGTTTAGCAAGCAATTCCTACGATTTCAAAAGTAGTGCTCTGTAATCTAGGAAAAGTTGCCCACCAAAAAAGGTAATGAAGGTAATGAATCAAAGCGTTGACGTGCTACTTCTGAAACGATATCAAATAAGAAATATCTTGGCAACTCCCATGCCTAATGCAGAACATTTATGAGAGGCAGTTAAATGCATGCGGTCTGTTACTACTAACAACAACAATAATAATAATAATAATAATAATAATAATAATAATAATAATAATAATAATAATAATAATAACAACAACAATAATAATAGTAATAATAGTAATAATAATAGTAGTAATAATAATAATAATAATAACAATAACAATAACAACAATAACAATAGCAACAGCAACATCAATAATAATAATAATAATAATAATAATAATAATAATAATAATAATAATAATAATAATAATAATAATAATAATAATAATAATAATAATAATAATAATAATAATAATAATAATAATAATAATAATAATAATAATAATAATAATAATAATTACCACTTGAAGATTAATCTGCTTCGGCAAATAAGATCAGTTCAAAACTTGTAGAAACTGTTAGATTAATAAGGGATTGACTCGCTTACACGATCCCATTCATTCTCTCCATATACGAGGGTGGATCTAACGCACAATATGTTTTCCTGCGTTGGTATTAAGGCTGGGATGATGAAATTACACCAAGATATACCTTGAGGTTTTTGCTACTGAAACTACTTGTTTTTCATGAGCAGCTCTAGCGAGAGAAGCGTGAACTGCGCAACAAAGATGGTGCACATGTTACTATTATCAACTTGTGAAGAGCACCAAGTGTAATGCGATTTTGAGAGCTAAAGGACATAATCCTGAGTGAAATTCACAGCCATATGCGTGGCGTGTATAGGGACGACTGTATGGACCGTAGCAATATTTCCAGGTGTGCCTTCTTCAAAGATGGCCTTGATAATCTTTGTGATTATCATTGCCACATTCCGGACGGCCGGTAGCAGCTGCAACCCGTACAATGTCACGGTCAATGAGGCGGCTATTTTGGGATATCAGCAGTTCAACATTTCATATGGTGCAGTATACGATGTTGTGCAAGACACACTGCAATTTCAAGTTAGTGCTCGCTGGGTGCAAGAACCTGACAGACGACCACAAGGGCCAGGGACTTATCGCGTTACGGTGCAGAAGGGCACGACTTTCTAAAAGGAATGGTCACTGGTGATGAGTCGTGGACGTACCAGTACAGTCACTACACACCCAAAACAAAGCAGGTCTCTATGGAGCGGAGACATGCCGCTAAAAGTAAAGAGAAATTCTAGGTGACTCATTCAGCTGACAAAGTGCTTGTGACAGTATTCTGCGGTATGAATGGTGTCTTATTCACTGTGAATGCTGCAGTCTACGTGAAGACTTTGGTAAACTTGCGTCATGCCCCTCGTGACAAACGCTGTAACATCAACGCTGACGATATGAAACTTCTTCATGGCAATGCTCGCCCCCATGTTGCTGCTTCTGTCCGTGAGAAACTCAACAAATTTGCTAGGGAGGTGCTCCAGCATACACCATACAGTCCAGAACTCGCACCATGGGACTTTCATCTGTTTGGTCCCATGAAGAAAGTCCTGGCCGGTCAATGCTTTGCGACAGATGCAGAATCGAAACTAGTAATCCGCAGATGGCTATACTCCAACCGAACCGACTTATATGAACATGGTACAATGAAATTGGTATTACGATGGGAGAAGTACCTTGACAAACTTATGACTACATAGAAATGCAGCTAAAACATGTCAGATCATTTGCGCATTCTTTCTTTACCTAATTAAGTGTTTTTAAACAAAATATTGCGCGTTGGCTCTGATCTTAGATTCCCCAAATCCTATATGTTACCATCTACAACGTCAAATAATTTACAAGCACCAGCCCATCAAAAGAGAGCGAGAAACAGCTGAGCTAATATGGCGACCTTCGAAGCGACCAACGACAATAGATACAGTACGGAGGTTATGTAGACCCTAAGATAAAACGAGAGAAAGAGAGAATAAGAAAGGAATAAAGAAAGAAGGAAGGAATAAAGAAAGAAGGAAAGAAAGGACAGAAGGAAGGAGGGAGGGAAGAAAGGAAGGAAGGAGGGAGGGAAGAAAGAAAGGAGGGAAGAAAGAAAGAAAGAAAGAAAGAAAGAAAGAAAGAAAGAAAGAAAGAAAGAAAGAAAGAAAGAAAGAAAGAAAGAAAGAAAGAAAGAAAGAAAGAAAGAAAGAAAGAAAGAAAGAAAGAAAGAAAGAAAGAAAGAAAGAAAGAAAGAAAGAGAAAGGAAATAAAGAAAGAAAAGAAGGACGGACGGACGGACGGACGGACGGACGGAACGAAAGAAAGAAAGAAAGAAGGAAGGAAGGAAGGAAGGAAGGAAAGAAAGAAAGAAAGAAACAAACAAACAAACAAACAAACAAACAAAGAAAGAAAGAAAAAGAAAACATGACCAGATTCTCGTAAAGTATATTTATCTAAGTACCTATAAATCATTTCCGTGGCCGCTTCACAATGGTGCCTTGGGACGGGTGCTTTTAGCTTCGTCTTGTTGTATGCTTTCATATTGAGTTCGAGCAACTATCTAAAGTTCAGTTCATTTTAATGTTTTAAATGCCAAAGAGTAATATATGTACGTCAATGTTATAGAGCCTAAATGAACCTAATTTTACGCTAGGACCCAACAACGCGTATATTTCCTGATAGAACCTAAAAATGCCTAATTCGGTTATTTGAGCAATAGAGTACATTTATGTACATAAAGTATTTTCAAAGATAAAGGAGACCAATCGAACAAGGAAAATGTCAAATATTTATGATCTTATGAAATCTTACTTAATATTCCGACATAATACTTACAATAATAAACTGTAATTAAAAGGCTCACGTCAATTTGTATAATTTTACTAACTTACGCTTGTTAGATGCACACGAAATTTCTGAAATGTGTGACATTTAGATGCTGCAACAATACGTCAAAACTTGAGGCAAACATTTAGTAGCACCACTGGGTAGTATGTATTATAGCATTTTATTTCACTGCATTTATATTTCATTATAGGTCGTAACAGCAATTAGTCGCGTTCTCTGTGGAGAAAAAATGAAAGAATCATTGATTCAGAACTTTGAAGAAATAGCTGAAGTGAAGTTCGCACTTACCTCATGTGGTGAAGCGGAACGCATTTTCAAGCGCATTTTGGCAAAAGACACAAGAGAGTTTACACCGAAGAATATTTCAAAGTACTTCATTGTTCAGTATCATACTAGGAGTGTAAATTGAGTACTGTAAACGTTTGCGCATGAGGTGTTCAAAATTAAATTACGTGGTTTTAGTGTCATAATAATATAAAATTACTATATTGAGATTATGTTTTCAGCACCACGCTAATCGTAGACGTATTAAAGTTAATACGTTAAAGTTACAAGATAAGCTATGAATACACTAACAAGCAGAAGTGCAATACAAATAAACTGCTGTAAGACACTAGAACTAGCTTCCAGCTTTTACTTAGTCTCAAAAATATACTTTACATTTACTTACACTGAAAACTTACTCTGGACAGAACCTTACAGAAAATCGCTAACAAGTAATCACTTCCCCCCAACCTGGAAAAACAGCAGAATACATCCCCGACTATAAACAGGATTCATCTGTTTAAACAAAAGGTACGCATAGGGCTTGTACTTTTTCAAGTGTTTAAAAACTAACAATGAATACCTTTGCTAGCTTTTAACGTGCTTTCTGGCCTGCCATTAATGTCCGAAACGACGAATAAAATTAATTAATGATGAATAGCGCTAGGAAGTTCATGCATTTGCATGTTTTTTCATAGGGGTTAAAAATGTATGCTTTTACATTATGTGCACGAATTATGGAATTTTCAGTTATTTGGACATGATTTTATAGAGCATATAACTGCATATTTTCTTGATTCTTGATAAATGCATATTATTTCAGTATTATAGCCCCTATATTGCATATTTTAATGATTTCTATGTTTTTTTTTATTATTCTTTTCCATCTGGATAATATTTTTTTACATGTGTAGTATTACAAATTATGATGCAACTCGCGAGGTGGCGAGAACTAATGCTGAGTCATGTTGTCATGCAGTGAATCCCCTGTTCCATCCTTTCATTATATGTATGTTCGCAGAAACTAATCAGTGCGTTATCTGAGAGGTTTATAGTAGCAAAGATAAAGTGCAGGCCAACGTTTTGAGCAGTACGATTATAGAAACGCTTGCCCGCCCATCAGTAGTTGCGTAGTGGTCTTCAAACGTAACAGTGTTGTCAACTGGTTCGCACCAAATTAAATTAGGCGTATAAAATGTTAAAAAGCTCTTCAAATGCCGAAAATAAAACCAACCTCGAGTGCTAGATTAATTAATTTACAGAACGAGTTTTCGGGTGATTTAATATCTACAGATAATAGGGCACTGTTTTGTGGAGCGTGTGAGAAAAATGTAGGGAGTGAGAAAAGATTTCAAATAGGTCGGCACATAAACACAGCAAAACATAAGGAGAATTTAATCAGAAAACTCGCAAACAAAGAAGGTGTTCAAAAAAACAGCTAGTAGAGTGTTTAGGAAGTAGGGTTGCTGAATTATATGACTTCTGTCAAGCATTTTTAGCTGCTGATATTCCCTTGTTAAAAATTAATAATCCGACATTTAAAAACTTTCTTGCCAAGTACACTTGACAACACGTGCCTGAAGAAAGTACACTGCGTAAGACCTATGTAGGACATTGTTACAATAATGTATTGTCAAATATACAAAAATGAATTAGTGAATCAGTTTGTGTGGTTGTCCGTTGATGAAACCCCTGATTCTGAGCGCCGTTTTAATGCTGATATAATCGTGGGTGCTTTAAATAATGAACTAAAGACTACACCTTATCTTCTTAATGTGTGCGAATTGTCGGCCACTAACAATGTAACTGTGACCCAGTTTGTGATGGACTCTTTGAAATTATTACGGCCATGTGGCATCAAATACGACCGGTTACTTTTATTTGTTACTGATGCAGGTCCTTACATGGTAAAATCAGGACAAACTATGAAAGGTATTTTTCCTAACTTAATTGATATAACTTGTTTGGCACACGCTGTTTATCGCATTTCTGAGACTATACGTGATTCTTTGCCATTCGTAGATAGATTTGTGTCCAGTACAAAGAAAAATTTTATTAAATCTCCTAAAAGAGTAAAGTTGTTTAGATCAACAGCACCTAATATCCGACTTCCACCTGCACCAGTGTTAACTCCATGGAGAACATGGGTCGATGCAGTTTTATATTATACTGAGCACATAAAAATAGTCGAAGAGGTTGTTAATTCATTGGACTCGAAAGATGCTTCGTCAATGGAAACTGTGCAAAATACTCTCTCAGACACTGGGTTAAAAGAGGATCTTAGTTTTTTCATATCTGCCCATTTTTATTTCTTACCAACAGCCATAACGGCATTGGAAGCTGTAGGATCTCCTTTGCATGAATCACTTACTGTCTTTGAAAAAACAATATGTGACCTAAGTTCGGTTCCTGGTAGCACAGGACAAAAAGTGAATTATGTAATTTAAAAAAATTCTGGTTATAACCAGATGTGCGATATTCCAGACATCCTCGAAAGAAAACCATCTGTCACACCAAGAGACTTGACTCTCTCTGTAAAGCAGTTAACATCATTCAAATATGCCCCGATAACATCTTATGACGTGGAGAGAAGTTTTTCACGTTACAAAAGTGTTTTGCGAGACAATATACGATGTTTTACAGTTGAACATTTTTGCAAAGTGTTTGCTGTGAACTGCAATTTAGCAGTTAATACTAGCAGCCGGACCACTTCTGCTTCAACGTCTAAGGAATACGGTAACTATATTTATTATTTATACTAAGACGTCTTGTCTAGTTCAAAGGGACATCAATCGTTTTAATTAATAGTGCATATTTCTTGGCATATTTTCAAGTTTTTAAGAGCATATATGCGTGCATATTTCAGTGTTTTTAGGGCATGAACTTCCGTGCCCTAATGATCAAGCTACGAGACGTCACCTTTTTCAGGACAATCCTAGGGAAAATGTTCTCGCCTTGGCTGTTTTTATAAATCAGAAGTAAATCTTTTGGCAATAAAAGGCACTCGCTATCCGACAGCAGCGTAGGATGGATTTCTTATTTTTCACGTATGCCTTTAGATCTTACAAAACACACCGCATATTGCTCACAGTTTGACTAACGGTTCCCGCACTACCGACCTTATTCTTATTGACGTAGGCTTTAGGAATATTTAATACCATCTCATTTTATTTAAAATGCGTTTAATGCCTTGTTCATCAAAACCTTGCCTCTTCTTAAGCTACCTTGTGGGGAAATTAAATTGCCTATCTCCCCAATAATGTACGTGCAACTTGTGACACATTTTCTCTGATAATGTTCACGACATCAATATTCAATCGTACTCACATATGTATGTACCTGCTGAGGCTTAGGTGTCTAATGATCTACCGTCACTATCATATTTCCTGTAGCAGTAGATTTTTTTTAAAAATAATAGCGTATCATTTTTACTTTCTCTACTGGTAAGTAGGGGAAGTATTGTATTCCACCCAAAAATTCGATGTCGAGATTTCACCGGAAATATATGTTTTGAGACCCCCTGAATCCAAAAAAAAAAAAAAAAAAGCATTTTTAGAAAAAGGTCCATGTGTGTGTCTGTGTGTTAGTCTGTGTGAAAGTCTGTGGACAGCATAACTCAAAAACGAAAAGTCGGTTAAAAACCAAAGTTGGTATTTAAGTATAATGTCTTTCAAGGATGCGACACGAAGATTTTGAAGAAAATAGCCCCACCCTAAACTACCCTTTACATGGAACACTTTTCGAAAATTTTGATTTTCTTGAAAATGGCTCTAACGATTTTGATTACAATAAAATATGTTCGAGATATTTTTATGATAAATGAAATGTATATCTTGAATTTTCTGACTATAGCCCCTGTAGTCGTATTTACTCTGGACGACTTTTGCATAACTGGTAAACCGTTAGAGATAGATCAAATCATACCATACACAAAATGTAGATCTTGCTAAAATACACAATTTATATCTTAATACATTTTCTTGTAGGATGAACCATTTCGGAGGTATTCCTGGTTATGTGTGTGAGTTTCGGAAAACTTCGAGCTTTAACGAAATGCAACAACGTTGTTCATTTTTACTTTCTCTACTGGTAAGTAGGGGAAGTATTGTATTCCACCCAAAAATTCGAAGTCGAGATTTCACCGGAAATACATGTTTTGAGGCCCCCTGAATCCAAAAAAAAGCATTTTTAGAAAAAGGTCCGTGTGTGTGTGTGTGTGTGTGTGTGTGTGTGTGTGTGTGTGTGTGTGTGTGTGTGTGTGTGTGTGTGTGTGTGTGTGTGTGTGTCTGTCAGTCTGTCAGTCTGTGGACAGCATAGCTCAAAAACGAAAAGTCGGTTAAAAACCAAAGTTGGTATTTAAGTTTAATGTCGTTCAAGGATGTGACACGAAGATTTTGAAGAAAATAGCCCCACCCTAAACTACCCTTTACATGGAAAATTTTTCGAAAATTTTGATTTTCTTGAAAATGGCTCTAACGATTTTGATTAAAATGTCATATGTTTGAGATATTTTTATGACAAATGAAATGTATATCTTGAATTTTCTGGCTATAGCCCCTGTAGTCGTATTTACTCTGGACGACTTTTGCATAACTGGCAAACCGTTATATATGGACCAAATCATACTCTACAAAATATGTAGATCTCGCTAAAAGACACAATTTATGCCTGAATAAATTTTCTTGTAGGGTGAACCATTTCGGAGATATACCTTGTTATGTGTGTGAGTTTCGGAAAACTTGGAACTTTCGTGAAATGGGTCATTGTTGTTCATTTTTTTATATGTTACGTGTACAAAGAGAACGGAATCTCAAAGCTTTAAAAGATTTGACTATCGAACAAAGCCTACTGTATTCCAATATTCCCCTTGCACCTACAAGGAAATAAACAATAAGATAGTTTGTACAAATGTTTATTTTAACTAACACGAAGAAGATATAGGAATAAGAGTTTGTAAGAATGGTTAGTACAAGAGTAGAGAAAGTCATGTGAGTGCAACACATCAGGTTTTTTTGTATGTTAATCGTGCAAAGAGAACGGAATCTCAAAGCTTAAAAAAATTTGACTATCACACAAAGCCTACTATATTCTAATATCCCCCTTGCACCTACAAGGAAATAAGCAGTAAGATTATTTGTACGAATGTTTATCTTAACTAACATGGAGATATAGGAACAAGAGTTTGTTAGAATTGTTAGTACAAGAGCAGAGAAGGTCATGTGAGTGCAACACATCAGATTTTTTCTATTGTTTTCCTAATATTAAAATTTATTCCAACATTAACACGAGGCCTACTTCAATTATCGGAGGTTTCACAACGTAAGCAGTCATTTATGTGCGGAAAATATTTCAGGATTCTGGCCTGAAAGGTTCCAAAGAAAATGACTATTTTGTTTACAAAAAGTCAATAATTCAAAATCAAAATATAAGTAACTGCAGAAAACAAACAGAAACTTTTAATAGCAAACAAGTTCAAGTCGGGAGAAACCAGAATCTAGATTACGGCCAATATATGCAATGGAGTTTACCCTGAATTTCAAAGTAAACAGTATCGGAGATACATATTTTTAACCAAACAAATATAGAAGAAAACCCGAATCGTAAAGAACGTATCAAAATAATTGACAACAAGCCGATATTTTTTCTACTTCGTTTCCTGAATTTTATTGTTGCTGCTTCTTGAATTTATAGATAACAGTGTGGAAATTAAAGCACGTTTGTTTTCGTGTGGAGATTATTTCACTGCTTTTCTTCCTTAAAAAGAAAAAACAACAACAACAACGTTCCGGTTCTGTAATCGCCAGTAGGTGCACGAGAAGGTTAAATTTACTGGATACAGCAGGTGGAACGTATGAAGAATTCAACCCCTAACACCCCTGTGTTCGAGTGGTCAGCGTTTTAGCTTCTCAAATCTGAGGTCCTTGGTTCGATTCCGACTGGGGTGGATAAATTTTTCTTTAGTTACAGCACAGACTGGAAGTATGTATGTGGACTAACTAATAAACATGAAACCCTACATCAAATTAACCTATAGTCAACTAGTTGTTTTTAGAGACAAGGCCCCCGAATATGAACACAAAAGTTAGAGGGAGGCCATACAAATGAAATAATTAAAGGCAAATTCTACAGCTTCACTTACCTCCTTCCCTTACCTAGAATCACATCACTGGGATATTACATTCCTGTAGCAGAAAATTAAACTGAATTTCATTTACGGACGCTCTTTAACTGACGTGCTTCTCAGCGTCCTATTCTGTACTGGATGTGAAATACCGCTTCGTTTTACTCAGATGCCTTTTAACACGGCTTGATGTTCTTTTATGTGCCATAAATCAACGACATGGAGCCACAGGATTTACATCCCTTCCAGAAGATGCCACGCTAAGGATTTTTAACATACGAAAAGCTCCAACGCCCTCTCCCAGGTTCGGACCCGCGACCTCGGGAACTAGAGATTAGCTATGTTACCCGAAGGCCACAGAGGTAGACTTGTATTGAAGGAAGACTGGAGATGACTCAACGGTTAAGTGATGAATTATTGCAATAAAATCCTGAGCCGGAGTGGATGCGAGTTTGGCGACTCACCTGGGATAGAATTATAGCATCGCAAGTATGCAAATTGTTCTAGACCCGACCCTTCAATCCTTAAAATTGCGTTTGGGTCAAGATTCCTCGTATATTTCCTCAGAGACTTGATAAGTTGCAATTCTTAATGTTAGTACCTACTTTAATTCCGTTATCTAACAGTATCCTGTAAGTTCGCGGCACTGTGATAAAAACTATCTGATATGATACACTCACATGACAAATTATACTTAGAAAAACTTATTATCTGTATGCTTAGTCAGCAGGTATAAACATTTGCAGACCTCCTTCATTACAAAATAAAAAGACAGGAAAAGAATAAAGAAAGACATAGGATTACGCTTTTTGCCGACTTCGAAATTCAACTCACTGCACGCGAGAGAAAAAAGATCTGATGTTATTTGTTCACACGACTTTCCTATCAACGACAAATTAACATATATTCATTTTATACTGCAGTACATAAAAAGTGGTGCTTCTGATTCATGTATACATGTTTTGATATCAGCTGAACCTCAATAAAAAAAAGGGCATTTTTAATAAAGGTTCGTTATGTAAATATTACTTATAGACTTACTTATAGTAAGTAAATTAAGTACTGTATTACACACAAAAGTTCGGTACCAAGGTTTCACCGGAAACATAGATTTTGGAACTCCCTGAACCTCCCCAAAATACTTCAAATAAAAGGTCACTGTATATGTGTGTGCGTGTGAAGTCGGCTAAATACAAACCCTGGTATTTATGTGTAGCATGTCACAAGGGTGCGACATGCAGATTTTCAGGAAAATCTAACACCCTACACAATTCTTCATATGAATAAAATTTTCCACCAGTTTTGCTATCTTAAGAACTGTCGCGTTCAAGTTTTTCTGTGATTCAGAATTACGCATATAAAACGAAATCAAATAAAGGGGACTTCACACACCATTCACATAAAATTCAAGATGTACATTTTATGTATCATGTCAATATAGATATTATAAGTACTGCCTTTAACTACACCTGTTAAGAACCATTTTTGAGAAACTAAAACAAACAAATTTGCCCCGGTAAAGAATAGTTTAGGGCGGAAACTTACTTTGATATCCAGTGTCCTATCCCTGCAAGATGCTGAACTGCAATACCAAGTTTGGTTCTTAAGCGACACTTCGTTTTCAAGTCACGTGCGCACGCGCCCCGCGCGTACACACACACACACACACGCACGCACGCACACGCACACCCACACACACACACACGACTTTATTGCAAAAATGTATTTTTGACGGGGTTCAAGGGATCCCAAATCGAGTATTTCCGGTCGAAATCGAATTTTCGGTTGGAATACAATGCTACCTTTACTTAGTATGAGTAAGCAGTAGAGAAAGTCATATGCAGCGTGGAATCGTAGAACAATAATTCACTTGCGGCGACTGCCAAATTAGGCTGAGTTTATGGTAAGCACTGGAACTGCAGTGAAAGCATTGTTCGAAGATGTACCTAAATCAAAAACAGTGAGGTCCACATTGTTCCTTGGAAGGCAGGCTTACAAGAGGTTTCCACTCCATTACCCTTATGGTAATGAGAACTGTCATCTCATTCAAGCCTTGCTTGCAGCTGAGAACAATAACATTTTATGGTGTAGCACACTCAAGTGTGGATGGGCACAGCGGTCGATATGGAACTCCTTGCTAAGGACACCTGCGGCCACTACACCAACATTTCCATCACTGACCTTGCATCGGGACAGTTCACAATGTTGCTTTCTTCGTGCTTTCCCTCACTCTCCAAGGCTGGATACCCACAAGTCGACTACTTGCAATTATTTGGCATCACTATCTCGGTCCAAATATTAATACAATAAACCTGCACAGGATTCTTCTGCATCACTATCTCGGTCCAAATATTAATACAATCAACCTGCGCAGGATTCTTCTGCATCAATATCTCGGTCCAAATATTAATACAATAAACCTGCGCAGGATTCTTCTGCATCACTATCTCGGTCCAAATATTAATAAAATAAACCTGCGCAGGATTCTTCTGCATCACTATCTCAGTTCAAATATTAATACAATAAACCTGCATAGGATTCTTCTGCATCACTATCTCGGTCCAAATATTAATACAATAAACCTGCATAGGATTCTTCTGCATCACTATCTCGGTCCAAATATTAATACAATAAACCTGCATAGGATTCTTCTGCATCACTATCTCAGTCCAAATATTAATACAATAAACCTGCATAGGATTCTTCTGCATCACTATCTCGGTCCAAATATTAATACAATAAACCTGCATAGGATTCTTCTGCATCACTATCTCGGTCCAAATATTAATACAATAAACCTGCATAGGATTCTTCTGCATCACTATCTCGGTCCAAATATTAATACAATAAACCTGCATAGGATTCTTCTGCATCACTATCTCGGTCCAAATATTAATACAATAAACCTGCATAGGATTCTTCTGCATCACTATCTCGGTCCAAATATTAATACAATAAACCTGCATAGGATTCTTCTGCATCACTATCTCGGTCCAAACATTAATACAATAAACCTGCATAGGATTCTTCCGCATCACTATCTCGGTCCAAATATTAATACAATAAACCTGCATAGGATTCTTCTGCATCACTATCTCGGTCCAAATATTAATACAATAAACCTGCATAGGATTCTTCTGCATCACTATCTCGGTCCAAATACTAATACAATAAACCTGCACAGGATTCTTCTGCATCACTATCTCGGTCCAAATATTAATACAATAAACCTGCATAGGATTCTTCTGCATCACTATCTCGGTCCAAATATTAATACAATAAGTTTGCATAGGATTCTTTTGCATCACTATCTCGGTCCAAATATTAATACAATAAGCCTGCACGTCAGGGCGGGTTTTCTCCGGGTACTCCGGTTTCCCCCGCCATCTCATTCCACCGGTGCTCCATCTTCATGTATCATCAGTGTCACCGCCTGCGGTGCCGTAGTAGTAAAAGCGGGCGTTAAACACTACAACAACAACAACAAAATAAGCCTGCACAGGATTCTTCTACATCACTATCTCGGTCCAAATATTAATACAATAAACCTGCATAGGATTCTTCTGCATCACTATCTCGGTCCAAATATTAATACAATAAACCTGCATAGGATTCTTCTGCATCACTATCTCGGTCCAAATATTAATACAATAAACCTGCATAGGATTCTTCTGCATCACTATCTCGGTCCAAACATTAATACAATAAACCTGCATAGGATTCTTCCGCATCACTATCTCGGTCCAAATATTAATACAATAAACCTGCATAGGATTCTTCTGCATCACTATCTCGGTCCAAATATTAATACAATAAACCTGCATAGGATTCTTCTGCATCACTATCTCGGTCCAAATACTAATACAATAAACCTGCACAGGATTCTTCTGCATCACTATCTCGGTCCAAATATTAATACAATAAACCTGCATAGGATTCTTCTGCATCACTATCTCGGTCCAAATATTAATACAATAAGTTTGCATAGGATTCTTTTGCATCACTATCTCGGTCCAAATATTAATACAATAAGCCTGCACAGGATTCTTCTACATCACTATCTCGGTTAAAATATTAATACAATAAACCTGCATAGGATTCTTCTACATCACTATCTCGGTCCAAATATTAATACAATAAACCTGCATAGGATTCTTCTACATCACTATCTCGGTCCAAATATTAATACAATAAAACTGCATAGGATTCTTCTACATCACTATCTCGGCCCAAATATTAATACAATAAACCTGCATAGGATTCTTCTGCATCACTATCTCGGTCCAAATATTAATACAATAAACCTGCATAGGATTCTTCTGCATCACTCTCTCGGTCCAAATATTAATACAATAAACCTGCATAGGATTCTTCTGCATCACTATCTCGGTCCAAATATTAATACAATAAGCCTGCACAGGATTCTTCTGCATCACTATCTCGGACCAAATATTAATACAATAAACCTGCACAGGATTCTTCCGCATCACTATCTCGGCCCAAATATTAATACAATAAACCTGCACAGGATTCTT